>OX438815.1:22588412-23215912 GCA_949316475.1 Hypomecis punctinalis
GGATACGTCTTCAGTATGGAAGGAACCAGCGTGGAGCAAGACTCGCCCGAGAAGCGCATGATCGACTTGATGGCCGTATTGTGGACCAGCTTTATCAACAACGGGTAATTATTTATTTTACTAAAATCTTAATATATATAAATCTCGTGTCACAATGTTTGTCCTCAATGGACTCCTAAACCACTTCACCGATTATAATAAAATTCGCACACCATGTGCAGTTCGATCCAACTTGAGAGATAGGATAGTTTAAATCTCAAGTTATAGTCGTAATTTTAATTTATTTAGCCACAGCAACGCGTGGCCGGGCCAGCTAGTATTATATAGTAATACTAGTTGGTCCCCGCTGATTTTACCTTGTGTACACACTCAGCTATTGTTTTTTGCTAGATAAAAATATCCTATGTCTATTAACACTCAAGTTACTAAGTTTTGAGCTGAGCTGTAGCAAATAGCCGCAAACACGTCAAAAGGCAGACTTTTGTTTACAGTGTTCTTATCAAAAAACTTCCATGACTACTTCAAGATTGTTTAGGTTAAGGTATCGAATAAAGAAGTCACTAAAACGATAGAATAATTCTAACCCTATTTCAGAAAGCCATCAGCTCCGAATCTCAACTGGACCGAGTTCAAAGAGGCCGAAGACGAAGAAGAAAAGTGGCTCTCGATCAGTTCCGAACCGAAGCTGAAGCGAGGCCTCCACGTGGACCGGCTGCGGCTGTGGACCAGCCTCTACGACAAGCACTTCATAGACAACTCCAGCGTCAAACTCGGCTCACACTACCTCGCCCTCGCAGTCGCGCTAATTTGCTTCATAGCAAACAACAAATTGAATTACGACAGTCAGTAAAGGGCACCCCTCGATGACCCACTACGCTAATGGAACGCAAACCTAATTAGAGCCATGTACTTTACTATTATTGCAAGTGGTATACCGATTAATAAACAATTTAAGCAAAACACGATTTGAGTAACGCATTCCTGTCAAATGTTTACGTTAGGTTAGGTGATGTTTTGGTATAGGCTTCCGAGATAGGTGAAGGCAGTGGTCTCGAACCTACCGATTGTTCGGTATTTCTACCGATTGGGGCCTGTTCTACCGAAACACCGAAACGAATCAATTTTTAAATGATTTCTGAGATAGCCCAATTCCGCTGAATTTCGTATGGAATTTTGCATGCTCCGCCAAATTCTCTCGATTTTCTACCGAATTTCAAGTTTGCAATGAGCCGAGTTTAAAAAGAGGATACGCTGAGATGCTACTTTACGTAGTGATCAGACTCCACTGGGGTCCACCCTTCCAGGATTAGGTTTCTTCCGGCTATACACAGTACACTGTTTGTGGTTTCAAACCTAAAAATCTTCACATACCGATTGTGCGTATCAATATACCGATATTTCTTGGCAGTTCTACCGATTTCGCATTTTGTCGTTCAAGACCACTGGGTTAAGGTTCGTTTAGTCGCGCGGAATGGGTGAGACGGTGCCGGCGGCGGCGTCTCGCGTATGTCTGTGTCTGGGGCTTGCGCTGGTTGTGGCCCAGCTAGGAGTCGCGTGGGGCGCGCGGGCGCGGCTGCCTCTGCGCCCTTTCCTCCAAGTGCGGAGCACGCAGGGCGAGGCGCGCGGGTACTTCGCCCCGCGGCCACCGCACTACGCCTTCCTCGGCCTGCCCTACGCTCGCGCGCCCACGCCCAGCCAAAGGTTTAAGGTCAGCGTTTGATAGACAGCAATCCCATTTGCGGAGATGTTATCTTGCGGTGTTATTAAGGTCGCTCAAAGGACTCGTTAAACCGATGTAGGTACGTATATGGAGCCGATATTGTCTGGGGCGGCGCGAACAGCACTCGACGGCGAGCTATCGGAGTAGGTATGTTCATTAATTAACTAAGAAAGTGGAGCGATACGCATGGACTAGATTGCAACTTAATTGATTCCAATATTTCTACTTGGACATCAAGCAAGTATAGTTTATATTTTTAACCTACTTCTTTCAAAAGACGATTTACTTAATTTTTTTTTTGTTTTTTGTGTAACTTTGTGCATATTACCAACTGACGTAAAATAAACATAAAAGATAACGCTGTACAATGAAGTTGGATATTATCATATATATATTATGTATATTAAACAGTTGATGTAAAATAAAATATAAAAGATAACACTGTTCGAGCGCCTTTCGTCATTAAATAGCAATTACTGCTAGGTAGATATGAGATTTCTCGCAGGCGTTTAAACGAATTCAGTTGAAAATTACAATGAAGTCGGATTATTATTTTTGTGGACAAGATATAATTATACTTTTTAATAGTAGGTCGCAAAAACTGACAGAGCCTAAATTAGAATAAGGTTAGGGGTAATCAAGTTTTTCTATGAAATTAAAGACAAGAATGGCGTTTACGAACGCGAGGCGAGTCATTCCATTACTTATTGCAGTACTATAAGTGAAATAAATTGATTAATAATAATAATTACCTCGTAGCAAATTCACATATTATGTCAGCAGCGGCTGTGGGGGTTTGCGCAGCCCATAGCTAACTTCCCAGACGACGTTAAGTTTGATTCAGTATATACACATCATATTATAATATGTATAAAATTAGAACTAATTTTAACACGATTTCCATAAAGGAGTAAGTTCTAGTTATGTGGTATGTTCTGTGTATGTATGTATTTTTTTCTTTATATGTATCGATATTTTCGCCAATTGTGAATCGAATCTAAAAATCTATTTTAGTTCGAAAGGGTAGACTTTCGAGGTAGACCCATTTAAATTGTGTCGAAATCGTTTTTGAAATAATTATTTTTTGCAAAAAATAGCATGACCGACTTCACCCGTGTACAGAATCATTACATAGTATAAAACAAAGTCGCTTCCCGCTGTCTGTCCCCATGTATGCTTATATCTTTAAAACTACGCAACGGATTTTGATGTAATTTGTTTTAATAGATAGAGTAATTCAAGAGGAACGTTTATATGTATAATACACCTGGGCGAGGCCGGGGCGGGTCGCTAGTTCGCAAATATTACGCACGTATCGATGTAGCATTTTTTACATTACTGTTGATTTATCAAAAATGGCTTAGCCGATTTCGATAAAATTTAATTGGGACCAATTTCGAAGTATACTCTTTCCAATAAAAATAGAATTATTGTAATCGGACTACTACGAAAAAATTTATGCGTGGTTATACATAAAAAAAAAATACGAGTCGAATTGTATACCTCCTCCGGTGGTTCATCGGTCAAAAATCAACAATAATGTAAAAAATTTATTCATCAATTCGAGCGAACTCTTTTTTGCGAAAAATAATTATACTTCATTTATCACTTTTAAACTATTTGAAATCACAGACTGGCCATCAAGTTAATAAGGTACTTGTCACGTGAGACCACTAAATAGTGTTTCTATTATTTATAACAGGCCTTAGTGCTAGAGCGAATCTATCTAGCCCAGGGTTTCTCAAACTATGTACCGAAATAAATTAGATTTATCAGACTCGCTGCGATTAAAAGTAACTCGAGTTGAACTTGATGTCAAAACTAATGGCAAAACATTGGCAACACTTGCCATTAAAATAACTTTTTGATGTAGAATTTATTATTCTTTTATTATCCATAGGAGAGGCTTATGTCCAGCAGTGGACGTCCTACGGCTGATAATGATGATGTAGTAAGTTTGAAAAGTCTCGAATCCTCTTTCCTCATAAGAACAGCCAGAATGTGGAACGCTTTGCCTGGGTCTGTCTTCCTGCTAAAGTACAACGTGGATGTCTTCAAATCCCGAGTAAATAGGTATGTTCTAGGTAAGCGTGTTACACCCTAGACCGCATATCTGCTTAACATCAGTATGTAATCAAACGCAAACCTATACCAGGAAATAAAAAAAATGTTTTTATTCATATTGGTAAAGGTATGATTTCTTAAAAGTTACTTAAGCTACGACCCATCGAATACAACAAACACTGGGCCCCGTTGTTGTATTCGATGGGTCGTAGCCCCGACAACTTTGGGCACCACTGCGGACTGTTCTAGCCCAGTCCCGCTCCCGGCTCTAGGCAACCGGTGAGCGGAAGGCATCAGTCTACAGCGAGATGAAGGGAAATACCCATCGCCGCAAATGGCAGGGTTCGTCGACTCGTGTGTCATCGCATGGGCGCGAGAGAAAGTACATTCTCGAAGGCTTCAGCGCAGACACTGTTGCCTAATCTATGCCACATTCTCTAAAGCACGCTAAAGTTAGTAATAGTGTTATTGTTTCTTATTGTGGCACTTTCTCACTCATTTACCCGACATATTGATTGTAATTTTGATGAAGATTCTAGACTCTAGAATTCTTATTCTAGAATCTAAACTAAGAAACCACGGAAATAAATTAGGTGCCTAATGTCATTATTTACGATTTATTAAAATACAATTCTCTCAATCCTAGAACAGCATCAAAAAATAATTCGTAGAGGCCGTTTCACGAGTCTGTGCCTCTATCTCTGGAGTCATATTTTTCAATCCGCCTGAAGGTTTTTACACCAAAATAACTATGATAGATAGATAGATAGATAAACACTTTACTGTTAACACTAAAATACAATTCAGAAAAAATACACAGAGAGGAAAAAAAAAAACAACAACATAAAATAGTGCAACAAAGGGCGGCCTTATTGCTTATTTGTAGCAATCTCTTCCAGGCAACACTTTCTTCTGGAGAGCAATTAATAAAAAAAAATAGAAAATGCGGAGTGAGTAGCAAAAGAGAGTTGACAAAAAAAAACTTATTACAAATAATAAATACTTACATAACGAGCTAAAATTCGAATACATTTAGTACCTACATCCTAATACATAAATAACATAATAATAATATAAGATACACTAATTTATAATACTTTAGTAACATATCAATTGGGTTCCGAACTTTTTGGAATACAAAAAGCTGAACGTTATAGGTCGAATCAAACAACTTAGCGGCTGTGACGTTAGCTACAAGCTGGGGATAAGACAATCCTGACTGAAGCTCGAATGGGTTACCCGCAGCTTGTAGGTATAACATCGCAGTCACCATTTCTCATTCTCATTCTCATTTGAAGTAGGGGCGATAAGTCCTGCACTGACGTCCCGCATGGGGTGTTTTGTGCATTTCCCCCTCCAGCGTCTACCCGAGCCAGCCCAGCTCCTTAAAGTAACGGAGCGTGGCTCTGGGCCGCTGGCATAACTGCTCCAGTGGCTTGGTTGGTATACCAGATGGCGATGAGATCGCAGTCACCATAATTATTGTTTGACTAGGCTTTTAGAACCAAGGTTACAGACATAGCCCAACGGATTAGCAAGTTGAAATGACAATGGGCAGGGCACATAGCGCGGAGGACTGATGACCGGTGGAGTCGAAAAGTTCTCGAGTGGAGACCGCGTACCGGCAAGCGCAGCGTAGGACGTCCACCCACAAGGTGGACGGATGACCTCATTAAGATCGCGCTGGATGCAAGCCGCTTCCAACCGGTCTTATTGGAGATCCATAGGGGAGGCCTATGTCCAGCAGTGGACGTCCTTTGGCTGATGGATGGATAGGCTTATAGCTGTGGTGACAAGTTATGCTATAAGGAGTAAACTACATATATACAATATATACATAGTTCTTTACGAAATATTATAATCAGAAATGAGGAGATCCGTAGAAGAACCAAAGTTACCAACTTAGCCCAACGGATTGGCATGTTGAAATGGCAGTGGGCAGGGCAGATAGCGCGGATAACTGATGAATGATGGGGTCAAATAATTCTCGAGTGGAGACAACGTACCGGCAAGCGCAGCGTAAGTCCACCCACAAGGTGACCTCGTTAAGAGCGCAGGATCGCGCTGGATGCAAGCCGCTTCCAAGCGGTCTTATTGGAGGATGGATACATAGCTAAGAACAGCATGAGGCATCTTTGAAAATAAAAATACGTTAACTGGAGACTTTTGCCCATCAGCGGGCCTACTCTATCTTCAAGGAGAGCTGTAATATTTATGTGTATTCCCGCCACGCTCGACGCGATTCGTCAATGTCAGCGCGCCAGACTAGAGGAGCTCGATCATTATCGGCAGGGCTCCGCAATTTTGCACACCAAGTAGGTACCTAAGTATTCTGTGACTGGAGTCTAACTAGGTCACTTCTAGACTGCGCAGTGCGGCGAAATTTATCTCCGTAAGTCCGATATGCCAACAGTGTTGCCAATCACGACCTAGACTAAAACTGTAAATAAACTTTCATATAGCTGTAAAAATATATAAAATTCTACTTATAGGTAGGCCGAATTATACAAGACGGCGAATGAAGTTATCTACAAGCTGAGCGAAACCCAATCAAATCAATGTGCAGGTTTTTCTGAGCTTCAGCAAATAAAATATAATGGCTTCAGTCTGGACTGGATATTGCGCAGCTCGTCGCAACTCCACATCCGCCGACTTACATAATTCGGCCTATAACAGTTAATCTACATTTTTTCCCATTTTGTATTGTATGAATGCAGTAATAAATAAAATTACATATATTTATGTAGAGTCATGTCGTCGCGTCCCTAGGGAGGATCCCCCAGTAGAGTACGTGTTCATCAATTGACGCAACAAAAAATTGCAAATCAATTTGGCTTGTAACTTGTAACCTATGCTCGCCAAAAGCTCGAATTGCCATGTACTACAGCTGCACGAATAAAATATGATATGGTGTTAGCATTATTAAAAAAATCGGACAAATGCGAGTCAGGCTCGCACATCGAGGGTTCCGTACAAATCCAGAAAATTTCACAAAAATGGGAAGTAAGTTGTTAAAATCTTGATACTATAACCATCGACAAAAAGTTTTTTTTTTTCACTTTTCTCGACTTTCATCGAAAATTACACATTGTTAAAATAATTAAAAACCTGTTTTAGCATGTGCTAATGAAGTTCTTTTATATGATAGCTTACATGATACGATTAACTCACTTTGAATTTTGAACCCATATTTTGTGCATTTTGAGGCCCTATTTTTTAGTGATTGAAATAAAAATTTACAGTTTTCAGATTTATTCCTGTATGTGTATTCTGAGAAAATGCTTCTCGCCATATTTCATAGTTCTATGTTAACGGGAAGTACCCTGTAGGTTTTGATTTTTGTGAGTGTCGAAATATGCGGTTTTTTACGACATAAACGGCTCTAACTTTATAAACGATAAGTGAGAAGTTTTTCTTATACACAACTGCAAGATATCATAGATATACGTATACAGTTTAAATTTCAACTCGATACCTATACGCGTTTCCGAGATAAAGAGTCTTGACATACACACAGACGGACAGACGGACAACAAAGTGATCCTATAAGGGTTCCGTTTTTTTCTTTTTGAGGTACGGAACTCTAAAAACAATACATTTGGTATTTAGGTATATATATATGTAGGTATATGTATAATTATATTTATATATTATATCGTATATATGTAAGTATATGTAAAACTTAGATTGAATAAGTATTTTTAGTTTATTATTTATAGGTGATTTCTTTATTAATATCTATTTAAGGCCACTATTTATTGTTCTTGTCGGTTCATATTCGTGCAAGGTTGCCTGGAAGAAATCGCCATGGGTGATAAGGCCGCCACTTTATAATCATATTTTTGTCGTATATGTGTAATTAAGTAGGTAGTGTTTATTTTTCTTATTGTGGTTGTAAATAAAGAGTTTTGTCTGTCTGTCATTTGGAGATCTGAACTAAAAACTCATAGCGTAATTTGACTAGGTGTTTGTCAGCGATCACCGAAGTTAAGCAACGTACGACAAGGTCAGTCTTTGATGGGTGATTGCGGGTGGTATACAACTCATCACTACCGTGGTTCGGATGACACGTTAAGTTGAAGGTAGCGGTTGTTTTACCCATGTCAGAGGCCTTCAGGCGGTTTAAATACTCTGACAACAGCGCACGGCCTAAACGAACTTACCGGAGGAGGTATACAATTCGATGCATATACATAATATATTTTTTATGCATAACCACGCATATCTTTTTTCATAGTAGTCCGATTTCAATAATTATTTTTTAATTGGAAAGAGTATACTTCGAAATTGGTCTCAATTAAATTTTATCGAAATCGGCTGGGCCATTTTTGATAAATCAAGAATATTGTAAAAAAATCCCTGCCAAATATTCGCAATTCTGTACACGGGTGAAGTCGATCACGCTATTTTTACAAAAAATAATTATTAACTAAAAAAACTATGAAAATATCGTGAAAAACTCTATCTATCTACAGTTAAAACTGCGTAAATGGCTACGGTGTCAATGCGTCAGACCTTTACTAAGAGACAGTAAGTGATAAAATACTGAGTTACGATTATGATCATTGGTACTTGAACCATATTCATACAGATATTACGAGTATATTATTGACGCGTGGGAGGAAATTGGAGAAACATGTCTGGGTGTATATTGCCGCTGTAATTAGTATTCCATGGCTAATCATTGCAAATTATATTGATTGCTCTACATTGCGTTTTTGATGGCTTTAGTAGAGGTTTGGAAGCTGCGGGAATTTCAGAAATGCGACGCTTTTTACTTCAGGTTTATGTCGTAGAACTCGAAGCTTAACTTGAGCTGGCAGGAATAGCGAAGAGTCAGTGTTAACACTCATAACGTCTATACCTACTTATTTTGTTCGCTACTCTTTCATGCAGTAACGGAGATGGATTGATATGATTTTTGCATGATTGCAGGATTATGCTGACATGGACTTATTCAGAGTATTACTTTGAACAACTTTTATTACTGGTATTTACCTCGGGCAGTTTAACATTGCAATTAGTGCGTGATTAGTCCCGTAGTATTATACTAATCGCGCACTATTATACAAATAGTTCTAGGAGTAACGAAACGGCTAAGCTACATACTTAAATAATTATTGACTAAGGTGTAGAGTTTGTGAAGTAAAGGCTTGTAGAGTTAAGTCGTGTAGAATTAGAAGCTTGGCTCCACATGATATCTGATAACTTTTTGATAGTAACTGTAGTCTCGTCTTGGCTACATTTTACATGAAAATGTTGTTTGTGATTTATTTAAATAATTGATTTATTTATATCGGCCAGTTCTGTTAGCCTGAGTGCGCGATTACTCCTGTAGTATAATGATAATGTAAAAAGATAACCGTTTCCAGGCGCCAGAGCCGCCGCCTTCATGGGACGGAGTGTTCGAAGCCACGCACCGCGTGCGGTGTCCGCAAGACGGCTCCGGGGACGAAAACTGCCTCGTGATTAATGTCTTCATGCCATCGAACGCCACTCGTCTACCTGTGCTCGTGTTTGTTCATGATGGGCACTTCCAAAACGGGTGAGGTTTACTCCCCTGTTTAATAGCCTCTCCGGTACGGCTAGTGGAGGAGAACTGCCTCGTTATTAATGCCTCCAAGCTGGCGAACGCAACCCGTCCACCTGTGCTCGTGTTCGTCCACGATGGGCACTTCTAAAACGAGTGAGGATAGCTGCCTGTTCAGTTGCCTCTCCTCTACTCCTCTCTGGAGTTGTAACTTGTAAGAAAACCGTATCGTGGTAACTAAATTTCATGCCGGCTAACGCAACCCGTCTATTTATGCTCTTGTTAGTCCACGATGTAGTGTAGTGTAGTGTACTGTACCAGCCTTTTTAATAGTCCACTGCAGGACGTAGGCCTACCCACGAAGGGTGATGGGTGAGTCCACGATGGGCACTTCCAAAACGGGTAAGGATTGCTCACTATTTAATAGCCTCTCCAGCACAGAAAGTGGACGAGAACTGCCTCGTGTATAATGTATTCATGCCGTCTAACGCAACCCGTCTATGTCTATCTGTGCTCGTGTTAGTCCACGATGGACACTTCCAAAACGGGTGATAATTGCTTCCTGTTAATAGCTCCAGTACAGGAAGAGAACCTGCCCGTGTACGGTGGGCAATTCTAAAATGGTGAGGATAGCTCCGTGTTCAGTTTCTACTGGAGAAGGAAGACAACATTACTGCCTCGTGCACAACGAATTCACGTGGGGCAACCTGTCGCGGATGCCGATGCTTGTTTTCGTGCACGATAGGTACTTCTAGTCTAGAGGACCATGAGGATTGCTCTTCGATCAACAGACTCTATAGATTTCCGTTATTGGAGTTAGACGAAAACTTACTCGTCATCAAGGTTTTCCTGCGAGAGTGAGAACACGACGTGCCTGCCTGTGTTAGACCACTATGGGTACTTTCAACATGGGTGAGGATTGCTCCCTGTTTAATAGCCTCTCCAGGACAGGATAGGAACGAAAACCTAGATTCCTTTCCTCTACAGGAAGGGGAAGAAAACTGGCTCGTGTTCAACAAATTCAGGCGGAAAACAAAATGTTTCTAGGGCACTACAAATTACGCAGGTGAAGCCGCCGACAAAAGCTATTAGCTATATAGCTATTATGTAGCCTACACTTTTTATGAATAAAATTATTCTCGACAAGGCTATATTAAGTATTACATGAATAGGTAGCTTTTATTGAGCACAATCTTACCAAATGTTTAAAAATTTAGCGAGAAATAGAAGCAAGGGTTTTTCCAAGACGTCGAGTCAATCATTATAGTTAACATTAACATAAATTAAAGTTAACAAAGATAACTTTGGTCTTTTAATAGGCAATCTTCATAATAGTATTTATGTGACATTCAAGTGACTCTATTGATGAATTTGGGTATGAGTCATGAGAAATTGTTTATTTGATATGAATTGACCTTTGGCACTTTAGCACTGAACCAAAGCAAAAACAGTAAAAACAAAATAATTGTCTTATTAGGAAAATACTGCAATTAAAACTTCTGACCTATGGCACACAACATGCATTGAGCACTGACTCTGAAAATATTTATTTATTTATGGATGGAAACTCTTTCAATATTTTTAATAAGCTTAAATAGACCAAAATCTTTCAGTCGAGGTGCCATTCAGCCTCCAGAGCGGCTTCTACAGCAAGGCATGGTCATCGTGACATTTAACTACCGACTTGGGATACTTGGCTTCTTATGTCTTAGCACACCGGAGGCATCCGGCAATGCAGGCCTGAAGGACCAAGTGGCAGCATTGTACTGGGTACAGAGGAACATAGCAAACTTTGGGGGAGACCCTTCCAACGTCACTGTGTATGGGGTAGGCTCAGGAGCTATAGCCGTTCATTTGCTCCTCCTGTCTGGCTTAACAGAAGGTCTGTTCCACAAGGTGGTGCTGGAATCTGGATCAGCCCTGTCACCTTCATCTATTAACTACGAACCAGCAAACTTAGCTTTCAATGCTGCTGTTAACTTGGGATATGGAGGAGCTCAAGATGTCAATGACTTGGTAAAATTCTTCCAAAAATTGCCAGCTAAAAATCTAACAAGACTGACAGAAATATTTCTACCATGCATTGAAAACTATGACTACGACCATAGCTTGTTAGACTGGGACCCTATAGAGGTGCTGAAGAAAGGGAGTTTTCAGCAGGTTCCTATTTTGATGATGTTCGCAAATCAAGATGGCATGTCAATGGTTATGAGGAATTTAGAAAAGTTTGATCACACGCCACATCACATCGAAGAGTTACTGCCAAGTAATTTGAAGTTCAACGATGAGAAAACTAAGATAAAAATTGGCCAGTTTGTAAAAGAGTTTTATTTTGATGATATTAACAATAATATGGAGAAGAACTACATTGATTACTTCCATGATGTATTATTCGAATATCCCATTATTAAGTCGGCAATTCTTTATGCGGAACAGAGTTTTTTCCCACTATTTCTACTCAAGTTTGGTTACAAAAAAATGACCAGAAATCTCGAGGAAACCTCTGATTATAAAAAAATTATAGATTATGTATTTGCTAAAGATTTGCCCGATGATGAAGTTGTCACTGAAAAATTGATTACTTTGCTGAGTAATTATATAAAACTGGGGTGAGTTTCTTATTGTAATTTATCTGATATTTACAGACAGAATAAAACACTTTACATATTTATTTGATGACCAGCACATGCTTAGGTGCCAACAGTGTCAGATAATTTAGTTGCTATTTTTATCTGTCAAGGCAATTTTTTCCTTATTTATTCAAAGATTCAAAGGTCTATTCTAATAAGAATATAATTAGACACAAACATACCTTACAGATTAAGTAGATAATATACCCAAATCCATATCATTAAAACTTCTTTTAATCAAGCAGAAAACAGATATTAAAGTTATTAATTATTTCAGTGACCCAACACCAATCACCACATCATTAATTCCAATAATATGGCAGCCAGTGCAGGAGGACTCCGATGGGAGACTCAATGTGCGGACAGCATCAGTGCTGCTCTTCGATGGAGGAGTCACTATGACCACCGCGGCCACAAACCAGCGGATGACCTTCTGGGACCACATCTATGAGAACTTCTACAGGACCCAAGTGCCCATTCATGATCTTAATTAAGAATTTAATAGTTTGTATTGTATACTTAAGTCAAAGGACAAAGTCAATTGCTATAGGTGATAGTGTTGTTAAATGTATGTTTAATGCTGCTAAACTTGCACAGCGAATACCTAATTTATAAGTATTAGGTATGGCATTTGGAATGAAATAATTAGTAGGTAATTATGTCTTTATGATTGAATAGGATATGATGATGTAATAAAATACAGTTAATTAAAGATTTCATGGTTATTATATTATTCTTTCGAATACTAGGTCACAAAATTAGAAATTTGTAATAATTTGAGTGGTAAATAGAGCAAATAAGACTCTCATATCGGTGCCGTCACGCCACTCGCTTAGATCCGGGAGTTACTATCTTCGCGAAACGGATCTTGGTATTTTAACAGTATCTGAGTAATTAGGACGTCGCTTTATCTTCGCAAGACAAGCAATAGGTTCAGGAATGTCAACAGGAGTGATACGAATCAATAAAGAGACCACATGAGGAGCATCGACGTCGTCAGAAATAAATAATACCGTTACCTGATCAGACGGAGACTCAGCTAACGAGCGCGGGATTCTCCGGGGAAGGTCCACTGGCACCACTATAACATAGCTATCATACACTCGGTACCACTGCGAATCACTAATTTCTCACACAATTTACACAATAAAATCAACAAGTAAAATACAAAAGGCAAAACACGAAATTCCCGTCACATTTTACTTGAATGACAGCCATTGGTTCCGTTCGGAAACGGTCGAGGTCGTTGTGTCGTCCTAACCTGTCAATCTTGTCTTTTGCACTCAGATTTTATTTTCACTAATATGAATTGCAATTTAATAAGTTAGTAACTTTTATCGATAAATAATGAATAAATAAAATACATTTATGCTACTTTGCGCCATTCCAGTATGAAATTACGTTGTCACTTAAATAAATATTACCTGTTTTTGAACGTACGATAGTAGTAACTTAGCGGTAGAGTTTAAAACTTTTGCCAATGATAGGTTCGTAAAATTAAAAATATCTTATTTCTATTCTCTGAATTTAAAAATCTACATTTAGTAACTACTTAATAGTAAGGTTTCATTCAGCAAATATGTGTTTAATTTACAATGGCATTTGTATTATTAATAACGCCTGAAAATGTTGTCGTGGTAACTTAGCAAGATAACTTAGCACAGTAGGTACAAAAGGCACTTACACGAGTAAAACTTATTTCAATTTCAAAGTGCTAAGTTATTGCTACTTACTACTTTTTGACTGCCGCTTTATGTTATTTGAACCGTTTAGCAATATGCGCTTCGTTTGACCTATCATATCGGAAGGAACTATCGTCAGCTATACGAATTTATTTACTTTTATAACAATTTTCAAATTGAATCGGCGGCGGTACAATACCTGCGGCTTTTCCAACGCTTATCCAACAACTAGCTTAGCATACAACCACGAAAAGTGTTTTGTCGACGGGTGAAAAAGTGACAAATGTACACTTCACCATAACTTACAACGGAATCTGGGTCAAATGTAGAGTCAGTCATATATGGAAATGCCCTATAACATTTATTTACTGGCAATACACTAGCTCATCGCACTACCTACCGCAGGATCGCGCTGGATGCAAGCCGCTTCCAACCGGTCTTATTGGAAATCCATAGGGGAGGCCTATGTCCAGCAGTGGATGTCCTTCGGCTGATGAATGGTATACACTAGCTACCTATCCTGGTTTCACTCGGGCACAATCGGTTAAAGAAAACGAATAGTAGATCCCTAATTTTTTTGAAAATATAACATAGCCTATGTTCACCGGGGACCATAGCTTTCCGACAGTGAAAGATTTTTTCAAATCGATTCAGTATTTGCGGAGCCTATTCGATGAAAACAAACAAACAATCAAATCTTTCCTCTTTATTATATTGGTATAGATAATATCGATCCTTCGGAAAGAACTAAAATAAAAAAGACATGCATGCAAAGTATGAATCATTTATTTCATATCCTATAAGATTACCCAGAAAGGGTTTACCTACCTACCAACCCAAAGAGGGGAAGTCAGCAGGCCAATCGCGTTAATTTTAAACAGCTGCGTTCCATCTGTAACTCAGTTAAAGTTCGGTTGCAATTGTAGTAAAGTTTCGATTCAGCTTCAAGGAATTAGGTATTGCGCTAAACATCATACACCAACCATCATTTGACACCGGTTACGTTCCAACTCTGATGGAGTTGTGTTTCAACTTTCGTCAGATTCATTAGTGCGATACGAAAATAGACAAAAAGTCGAAGATCGGTTAAAGTTCAATTAAAGTTCAGCTGTAATTTTTTAGTGCGATTGGCCGGCTGATCATAATAATAAACAACTTTTACGATGGTCCAACACGAAAAGAGAACAGCTGTTGCATACATTTTGTCGATTCCGTGTTGCAATTTAAAAAAAGGCAGGCAACTTTTTTCTTATTTCGAGTTGGTCTCGTAGTAAAAGTTGTTCATTTATGGTCTGAAATACCTCTTTTCGGGGCTTAGTAGATAGGCGTACCATTTTTGAATAACATTATTTAGTCTAATAATAATATAGACAATTCTTAAAATATCTTATTTAATAGTACAATAATAATAATTAACAAAAAATGCAAATGCTAAAAAATGCTAAAAAATGTAAATGAAAATGCTAGTGATCCGAAGGGGCATGGTTCAAATCCTGCGTTCGCTTCAGATTTTTGAAATGCTTATCACAAAGATAACTCTTTGAGATAAAAATCTAGTGTGGAAAGCACTTAAAATAAAACATCATAACAAAAAATGCAAAGGTTCAAAGTACCTATTCAAAAAAAACTGTAAGGAAAGAAACAAAATTTTACGAAAGCATTGCTTTCTATATACTATATTTTGCAGTGGTCTCGTCGTTTTTATCAAAATTCCAATATAATATCACACATCAGTATACAATTATAAATTGATTATTTATATACAGTAAGTAGCTAACGGTGATATGCATTAGTTTAATTATTGTCGAAGAGCCTTAATTTGTTTGAAATCTAAAATTACAGTACCTATAATTATAATTGCAACCACATAAATAAAATAATAAATTGATTTATACTTTTTATAATACATAGATTTACCTACATAAATAACATAAAGTAACAACGTAGTAGCCTTGTAGGTATTGCAGTCATTAAAAAAACTTTGAACATTGATCATTTTAAAAAAAATGAATTAGCATATAGGTATATTTTAATTTAAAAAATACGTAAAAATATTTAATACCTACTTTATACCAATAACTCTAAATTCTCTCAATAAATTCAATTATATATAGTTATAAATAAAATCGTATTGTCGTCATACGTACTGAACAGAGAAGTCGACTGTATTTTCGCTAAACATAAAATTAACTATAGTTACAGTCTCAAATTATTAAATTGACCCCTAAAAATGTTAAACCCAAAAAAGTAGGTACTTTACGGTAGAGTCCGTAAATATAGCTCAAGAAACAAAAATAATATAGTCGACTACTCTGTTGATCTTTAGATATGTGTACATATTCATTTCTTCTCTGTTTGACTCTAAATTATATTTATATTTTATTCTATAACTAGATACTACACTGTTATACAAAATGGAATGTTTGACGATATCTAAAAACATAAACTAGTAGTTACGAGTAATAGTGCAACAAGACAACATTGGCAAGAACTAAAATAAAATTATAAAGTGAAAAATTATACCTTAATTAAAAGTAGAAATATGAGGTCGGGGAATATTTAATTAAAGTTCTAAGAACAATTTATTGCATTGTATTGAGCCAAATATTACTTGCCTCTTTTTATATTGATTGTTTTTTTTCAATTGAACTTACCGTATCTGGATTCATCACTTGGCTTTTATTGTAAGAGAAAATGAAATACATGAGTATAATTTAATTTACATTTAATAATCACCTTTGAAGGTCCTCAGGCACTCTAATAAAATAATAGTATTCTATTACAGCTCCTTATGTTATCAACTAAGTATATGATTATTGAATTTGTCACAAACTTTTTAGAACAGTGGACGTACACTACTTTGTTTTAATACAATACCATTGAAATAATACATATAGTGTCTTATCGAATAGGTATATCTTAATTCAATTTTAGCCTTCAGTCAGCCTTTTGAGAAGCCTTTACCTAAGAGCCTATATGAGTTGGCTCAATGTAATACCATCCAAAGTTTTGCTTTTACCTTACGCATTTATCTGAATTAAGTGAGATAAATTTGTAATTTTTACAAAAGAAAATTCGATTGATTTCACAGAAGACCATTTAAATAGGTGATGTAGCCAAACCAAGCCAACTCGATTACTACAATTTAAATTCTCTAGGCAAGACTCGTAATAATTAAATAAATTAACAAAAAACATCGAGAAAAAAAATATAATCACTGTTCCCAAACTCCGAGTTATCGGTTTAAAAATAAGTGTTTACGGGATTTACACTAAAAAATATCTCACTCAACAAAATATATTAAATCTCGGTGAAAATCCCGTAACGTTTTGACAAAAAAGTAACCATTGATAGAACCATCGACGCGTAAGAATCACAATACAGGTGCTATTAGCCAGCTAGTTTCTAGTATAGGCCGAATTAAACATCTTGGCGGCTGTGTTAGCTAGAAGCTGCGGATAGCTCAATCCTGACTGCGCGATTATTGAGTTATCCGCAACTTTTTTTATGGGGCAAGAGCTACCATTACATAACAAGCAATTGGATCATCCATAGACCCTTGAAAGTCTAAAGATAATCCAAATGCTCAAGCCCACTGCTAGTTGACAGCGTGCCCAGCATGCTGGCAGCATTGCCACGCTGAATGTCAATGCTAATACGTTGAGGCAAACATATAAACACCAGAAATTTGGTCACGCGTCGCTACCACCAGACGCTCAGAACTTTTGAAAACAAGATGCTTATGGCTAACATTACAAACGCCAAGATGTTAATTTGATTTGACCTATATTTATACGGGTTCCTCATTGACAGTGTTCAGTCAGGTCTACCACGGAGTTCTTTCGCCACCCGAAGAAGAAGTAGCCAAGTCCCAAGCCGAGCACCAGCGCCAGGCAGAGCCAAACGTTGTATGTCATGAATATCAACATCAGCATGTAGGAGGCAGTTGACTGGATTATGTGTAGACATGTCTGTATCATATGCCCTGATGACAGCATTGAATATCTGGAAATTAGAGAAAATTGCAATTAAATATCTTGTAGTTTCTTGTGTAGAAATAAGTGCAAGCAAAGTTTATTCCCTATCGTCGGTAATGGCCAAAAAGCATCCTTTAACAGTTTCAGTAGGTCATTGATATTTCATAGTAGGTAATTTAACGGAATCAAGATCATAAAGTGATTAGATAAACATTGATTGCACAGCTGTGTAATGGAATACCTACTGTCTATGTCCATTATAGTGGTCAATACTCGGTGCCTACAGGGAATTGAAGAACAAGGAATTCTCTGAGCTCTTTAGCTATAAATTTTCATCTTATTGGTTTAAGTAATGATTTTGACCCATCTTTACATATTGACGCAACACAGATCCTGTCACCCCAGCTCTTGATACAGGCATAGGCCGAATCATACAAGTTGGCGGATACGAAGTTACGCAATATTCAATTATGTCCTTGAGCCGTTATTCGAAGCCTTTTAAACATATATATTGAGAATGCATCTTCCGTTTCCGGCCGTATTTGCGGTTGTAGTTCCCTCTGTTGGGCTAAAATGGCAACCCAGGCCGCCACGTTCCCAGGCAGCGTATAGTTCTCCTCATTGGCGTCTTAACTTCCGTGCCGTTAAGTTACGTTAACGCTGTTAGCGTTCGTCGTTATTTCAAAATCATTTCACAAAATTATTTTACTTCTATTGTTCTAAATAACTTAAATAGGTTGTAGTTTCAAAATATTTTTTCTGAAAGTGAATTAATTCAATTTGAAAAGTTATATTTCTACCTACATAATGAAGGATGAACCTAGTCGACGTCATCGTCCTGTAGCGGTACTAGGAACCGCAGGAATATTATATATCAGACCTCCACGCCGCCGTCGCTGTGGGGACCACCACTTGGGCTGCAGGTGGTGACCACGTGACCGCCAAGTCGCTGAGGATGTAAGCTTCAAAAAGAGTAAGGTAGTAGAACACCTTACTGACCAGGTATGGCAAATTCAAAACTATACCTGTTGTACATACTACCCTCGGGTACAGACACGCACGTAGCCGCTGGTCGGTCCCAACACACCAAAATACCTCAGAGTAGAATTATTCCGGCGCCGATCTAGCAGATCGAGTCTTCTATAGAGGTGCCCGCCGAGGCGGCCCTTATAATTACAATTAATTTTGAAAATATCTGACAATTGCAAATAAATGCTGATAACTATTACTATTAAACCAAGAAAAAGTAGGGCTATTTGTTTCAATGAAAGGTATTTTATTCGGAGATTTATTGCAACATTTTAATGTTGAAAACGATTAAGTTCGGTAATATCAAACAATCTTGATTGCTACGATAAAATGACACATGTTTTTCATTTTAAGCATGAAAATGTTCAAGCAATTCATTTAATTTTCGAGCGACTTGTTCTCGATGGTCTGGTATTACTTGGCGGTCACTGGAACTACCAAGACTTATTTCCTAAGATACCCCCATATAGAAAAATTTTGTTTAGTAAAAGCAAGTTCTCAGAATTCTTTTCATAAATATTAATGGGGGTACTTTAGTAAATTCTTTTCATTATCTTCCAGACAATTTGAATACTTGTAAAGGTTAGATATACACCTAGCTTATACAAACATACAATCATAACCTTCCTGCTCCGATCAGAAGGTAGTTAGTTCCATGGATATCAGGCGGCGCTAACCCTGAATCCAGTATAGAATAACTCAGCCGGTCGCCTACGGCACCGTCGATTATATTCTTTGACAATGCTGTAATCATATGTGCCCATGTTGCCATATGCATTCATTTATTATGTTTTCAGCTTAATATGTATTGCTTTTTGTGGTTTTATATATGATAACATTTATTGATACCATTCTAATGATATGCGCCTTTTTTGCCATATGCATTCATTTATTACGATGTGTATTGTATTTTGTGATCATACATAAGATAACATTTAATGATTGCAGTGTAATTGGTATAACAATGTAATTATATGCGTTTTTTAAGGTTTATTGTATCGCCTTTTTGTTGATGCAATGTACCTAATTACTGCGCGTTCTTGTAGCCATTTGAGTTCGATTGTGATTTACATTGCATTTGTTTGGGGTTGTTGTTGCAGTGTAATTGCTATACAATGTAGCATTCAATTATAAATTTTCAGCTTGCTTTTTGCGTGAATTTTAATACTGCAACATAGTTATATGAGCCCTTGTGCCATATGCATTCAATAATACATTGCCAGGGTTGTGTTATAATGCTGTTGTGGTTAATAAAATATTAATACCACAGTAGTTTACCACGGTTCAACAAGTCCAGGTAAACTTATTATAATCTTGAAATCAATTAAGTTCATTGAACCAAGCAGATGAGAAGGTAAATTTGATATAACACTTGTTTTTGCGGGTAGATTGAAGCGTTCATAAATACGGGTGAAAGAGCGCCTACCCATTTTGGTGCTAATAATAATGGGAACTGTAAAGACAGGTCTTCTTTTAAGCGCAGCCCGCCGCTAGATCTACGGCACTGCATTTACGGTCACTGTCATGAAACTGTTTCTTGACAAGTAAGTAACCGACGATAAGCAAGTCAACAAAATAAATTTTTATTACATACGAGTACATGTCTCTGAAACCAAACCCCGGTTTTTACCACGAAAAGCGATGATTCCATGCGTCCCGTTGTCCATCGGAATAAATTCAATTTTAATTTATTTCAGACACATACTGCCCATATTATTTCTTGCTTGAAATATTAAAATATTGCTTATTGTTTTATGAATCCTATAGTTTTGCAATTTGGATTTGCAATCGCTCTCAGAGTAATTCAATACTCGAATTTACCAGGATTTTTGTGTGTCAGTCTGTCTGAGGAGTCGAATTTCCGTATTCGAACTGCTATGTTTCTCTGTTTATTTCATTACTATAATTATAGACTCTGGAACAAATCGCGGCTGTAGAGATGAACCAGAAGATATTCAAAATACTTTTGCAATTAATAAGAGGATGGATCAATGTTTCTTCAAACTGTTTGTACAACAAAAGCTACAGTTTCACACACCACAGAGTCAACTGTTTATATTGACCCCTTAGTAAAAATTACCACAATACCTACTTAGTGCAGTGGTATTTATGGGTTCTGTAGACAGAGCTTTGACAACAGCTGATTAAAGAGTTTTAAAGAAAAAGTATTGAACTTTGACCTGTTGGCTATTCCACAGGGTCGACCATTTTTAGTGAGAAATGTTTTTCACTCTCTAATATAATTATTATCCTTATATTTGCTTCGGATATTGTCTCTGCCTTTAAAGACAAATTTAAGTCGTGCATGCGAAAAACGTAAACCATACAAAAGAATGGCTGGTGTGATTTGCGTATCTGATACATTTTCTAGTATACACGGCTGAAAAATGGCAAAATTCTTAATTCTATCAGTCTTGACTAGGCTGATAACAAAAAGTTTAGGTATGTAAGTCTTTTATTTACGAAGCGAAGCTTCAGAATCCCGGTCCACTAGTTTCATGCAACACATGCGAGCCTACGCAATGACTTGTTCATGGGTCGAGCGAGAGCGCAAATATGACGCGAAAAAATTTAAAAATATGGGGTGAAAGTTCATGGCTTGTTATCATAATACATATATGTACAACAATAGTATATTGCGAGGCAAGTAAAAAGAATGAGAGATAACTCTTAATACCTGTAAATTTGTTTGATAAAATTAACAGTAGATATTCCCTGAATCCAGTATAGCATAACTAAGCCGGTCCACGCCACCGTCTAATTACAGATAAAATTAACAGTAGGTACAATACCTACTTAATCATTTATTGCATTGTAACTTATATAATATTTACATTTAGTTTGTATGTAACATGGTCTGTATAGTTTACATATTTATGACCCTATAAATAAGGGTATGACAATAATTAGAATAATTCGTGAAATTCTTGGCTTCAAAGTTATCTTGGCTTGGCTTAAATATTATCATTTCAAATATTCCAGAATCAAATTCAGTTAGGAAGCTTGGCTCCGAACATGTGAAATGAAAGCATATCAAATAATAGTGCTAAGATTAGCCATGTTCGGGATATATACAAATACATGTACTATTCAATTGATGGTCAATTTTTAATCGACCTACTCATTATTTGCGGGAAGCACCACGACGCTGCGACGGTGTGCTAGTTTCGGGTTATTGTATTCATTATTGAATACAAAGTTCAACACGTTTGAATCTAAGAGTTGGTTAAATACCACACCAAGGTTTTCTAACGCGGGATAAAGAGGGGTGCTGTAAGTCATCTTGACTCGCTCGCTCGCTTTGAACAACTGTGTGGAGATTTAAGATTACAAAGCCCACTAGTTAGAAGGATTTAACTGAGTAACTATTTTATTTTGGTTTTTATTAAGTCTTGCTTGTTATTACTTAATTGAAATTCAGAACTTTTGTACTTATAGTTAAAAATATCATTTTCAACATACAGTATCTACCTTCTATTACTGTAGATGTAGACTGTATCTATTAAAAACAGCTAGACAAGGAGGCCGCAACAAAATGTTAAGTCCGAAACCTTGAACAGTTCAGGGGTTTTGTTGTGGACAGATTTTGGCAAATGTACAATTTTATTTCTAATTCCGGTTTCAAGTTTAGTGCCTAATAGGATCGATAACTATTGCCGTACACCGGTAGTGAAAACTGCATCTTAAACTTAAAATCACCAATGATGTAAAATCCTTTATGTCGGAGGCTGATAGTGGTGATACCACCATTGCTGTCGCGTTCAAAGAGTGAATCGACAGACTATTAATAAATGATAAACATAATTTTATTATTATTTTAATTTAAGTTACTTCCTTAAATTCCTAATTGATGTAGTACTTATTAGCGATAACATTGAAACTGTAAGACAGCAATACTATGTGACTCTTAAGTATTTGGTTCTGTACAATAATAACATACATACATACGTTACCGGGGCAATATTCGAAACTAAGATGTTATAGTAGCAGTGACTATTATATTAGTTTTCTTCTATATTTTTATGTAGCGCTACATAATTATATCCGCTATATTAACATTACGTTATTACATTTGTGACTGATGTTTTTCATACTGTTTAATTCTATAAATACCTATTAATGTTGACGTTATTCTGTGCATTCACATTGGCGTCTCGTTCACCAGGCGAAAACAAACACGTCTCAATATATATGTTTAAAAGGCTTCGAATAACGGCTCAAGGACATAATAGACGAGTTTTACCTACCAATAAAACTCATATTATGTCCGAAGCCTTATTCGAAGCCTTACAGTAAGTTCTGCCTGGTGTTCATTAATTCCTTATGTTATTGAGACTTCAATGAGGAGAACTATACGCTGCCTGGGAACGTGGCGGCCTGGGTTGCCATTTTAGCCCAACAGAGGGAACTACAACCGCAAATACGGCCGGAAACGGAAGATGCATTCTCAATATATATGTTTAAAAGGCTTCGAATAAGGCTTCGGACATAATATGAGTTTTATTGGTAGGTAAAACTCGTCTATTTTGACTCAAGCTCATATAAAGTTGCACGTTGATTGGATATTGCGCAGCTTGTAACTAACTTCACACCCGGCGACTACTATGATTTGGGCTATATTCGCTCGCCTGCTAGGCATCACGTATGCTCACAACAAATTAGCGAATACACTTATTATAAATAAATATTATATGCCGTGGGGTGCCGGCAGAGTAGAATAGCACCCCCCTTTTGTACCAGGTGTCGTAAGAGCCGACTGAGGTACTACGGAACCGACAGTTGGCGGTATACCCATCCAGAACAGCGTAGCTCAAGTGCAACAGGGCGGGGATGGGCAGCAGCATCCCTGTCGCGAGAGCTACGCCCTGCGATTGCCAACACGCTTGCCCAGCGCGGCAATTATGGGCAAATCCCCCTTATGATTGCACAAAATGAAACCAGGCCCCCAGTCCCCGGCAGCTCCGCTAGTCCTGGTTCCGGCAGCGACCACGGTAACGGCGGAGCAAGGGGTGCTAAGAATCCCCGGCAGAGATCCGGCTGCCACCCCAACCGACGACGACTGGCCCTGGCAACATATAACGTGCGCACCATGAGGACTGATGAGAAGATTGCGGAACTGGAAGAAGAGTTGAGTAGGTTGCGATGGGATATTATGGGGTTATCTGAAGTCCGTAGAGAGGGCGAGGACACGATAACCCTGAAATCCGGCAACCTACTGTACTACCGGGAAGGTGACCAACGGTCCCAAGGTGGTGTCGGCTTTCTCGTTCACAGGTCTCTCGTTAACAACATTATTACCATCGAAAGTGTGTCGAGTAGGGTTGTATACCTGATACTCAGAATATCCAAACGATATTCGTTGAAGGTCATCCAGGTATACGCACCGACCTCGTCACACCCAGATGATGAAGTGGAGGCTATGTATGAGGACGTAAGTCGGGCCATACATACGTCTAAGACCCGCTTCACGGTTGTTATGGGAGACTTCAACGCAAAGTTGGGCAAGAAAAGCGATGATGAGTTGAGAGTGGGGCAATTTGGATGTGGGCAACGGAACCCCAGGGGCCACATGCTGGCAGACTTTCTGGAGAAAGAGGAACTCTTCATGATGAACTCTTTCTTCCAGAAGCCACCTCGCAGGAAATGGACCTGGATGAGTCCCGACGGTACCACGAGAAATGAGATAGACTTCATCATGACTAGCGAGAAACGGATATTCAACGACGTCTCCGTGATCCACAGGGTAAAAACTGGCAGTGATCACAGAATCGTGCGAGGCAAACTGAATATCAACGTTAAACTCGAAAGGTCCCGCCTGATGAAGTCTACGCTCCGACCTACTCGTGCCCACATACAAAACCCCGAGAACTTTCAGCTCGAGCTCTCAAATCGCTTTGCTTGCCTGGAGAACTTTGCGTCGGTGGACGAGATCAATAACGGGCTCGTAGAAACTGTCCAAACGGTGGGTTCTAAGTTCTTTAGACCCCGCCGTTCAGATAAACCTAAGAAATTCTCCGATCATACTCTAAATCTCATGGCCGAACGACGCTCGCTAAGACTGCAGTCTTCCGATGATGTAAAGTCATACAGGCGGCTCAATAGACAGATTTCAAAATCGGTGCGGTGCGACATTCGTCTCCTTAATACTAAACATGTTAAAGAAACAATAGAGCGGAACAAAGGCTCCAAAGTGTTCGCGAGGCATTTTTCTATTGGGCAAAGCCAGTTGACAAAGCTGAAGAGAGAAGATGGCAGTATAGCGTCAACCAAGGCAGAGGTATTGCAGGAGATCGAAAGGTTTTACGGACAGTTATACGCCTCGGTAGCAAAGCCTGTAAACAGCACGGCCAAAGACCCAAGAGCCAAGCTGACCCGACACTTCACCGAAGACATCCCGGACATTAGCCTATACGAGATTAGGATGGCCCTGAACCAACTTAAGAACAATAAGGCGCCGGGTGACGACGGAATCACTTCAGAGCTTCTGAAAGCGGGTGGAACGCCGGTACTAAAAGTCCTTCAGAAGCTTTTTAACACCGTCGTCCTCGAGGGCATAACGCCAGAAGCGTGGAACAGAAGCGTGGTGGTGTTGTTCTTCAAAAAAGGTGACAACACCTTATTGAAAAACTACAGACCCATCTCGCTTCTGAGCCATGTTTATAAGTTGTTTTCAAGGGTCATTACGAATCGTCTCGAACGCAGGCTTGATGACTTCCAGCCTGCCGAACAAGCCGGTTTCCGGAAGGGCTTTGGCACCATGGACCACATACATACGCTGCGGCAGGTTATACAGAAGACCGAGGAGTATGACCTGCCACTTTGCTTGGCGTTTGTGGACTATGAGAAAGCCTTTGATTCGGTTGAGACATGGGCTGTGCTTGAGTCTCTTCAACGATGCCGTATTGACCATCGGTACATTGAAGTGCTGAAGTGTTTGTATAATAACGCCACTATGTCGGTTCGAGTACAGGAAGAGAGCTCCAAGGCGATCCCTTTGAAGAGGGGCGTAAGACAGGGAGACGTAATATCTCCGAAACTGTTTACTACTACTCTGGAGAACGCCTTTAAGCTCCTGGAATGGAAAGGACTCGGCATCAACATCAATGGCGAATACATCACTCACCTTCGATTTGCCGACGATATCGTAGTCATGGCAAAGTCGATGGAAGAACTCAGCACGATGCTCGAAGGCCTTAATCGAGTCTCTCAACAGATGGGTCTTAAAATGAACATGGATAAGACAAAGGTCATGTGTAATTCTCATGTTGTACCCACCCCTATTTCAGTTGGGAACTCGGTTCTTGAAGTCGTTGACTCGTACGTCTACCTAGGACAAGTAGTCCAGTTAGGTAGGTCCGACTTCAAGAAAGAGGCCAATCGCCGAATCCAACTCGGTTGGGCAGCGTTTGGAAAATTGCGTAACGTCTTCTCGTCTGACATACCTCAGTGCCTCAAGTCGAAAGTTTTCGACCAGTGTGTGTTGCCAGTGATGACTTATGGCACAGAAACGTGGTCTCTCACTATGGGCCTTATTAGTAAGCTCCAAGTAGCCCAACGAGCCATGGAGAGGGCTATGCTCGGAGTTTCTCTGCGAGATCGAATCAGGAATGAGGAGATCCGTAGAAGAACCAAGGTTACCGACATAGCTCAGCGGATTGGCAAGTTGAAGTGGCAATGGGCAGGGCACATAGCGCGGAGAACTGATGACCGATGGGGTCGAAAAGTTCTCGAGTGGAGACCACGTACCGGCAAGCGCAGCGTAGGACGTCCACCCACAAGGTGGACGGATGACCTTATTAGAACCGCAGGATCGCGCTGGATGCAAACCGCTATCAACCGGTCTTATTGGAAATCATTAGGGGAGGCCTATGTCCAGCAGTGGACGTCCTATGGCTGAAATGATGATGATGATGATGATGAAATAAATATTAGGGGACATTTTACACACGGCCTCTGACCCCAAACCATTACTATTATTATCTTCTTTGCCCAAACTAAGCAAAGCTTGTGATATGGCTTCCACAGACTGATACACTACAAATACATATTTTTAAATACATACTTGTATAGATAGTACTGTACTGTACTGTATCAGCCATTTTAATAGTCCACTGCAGGACGTAGGCCTACCCACGAAGGGTGTTTGGGCCATATTCACATACGCCATCGAATTTCCTCTACTGACATAGGTATGCAGGTTGCCTCACGATGTTTTCTTCATCGAAAAGCCAGCGGTGTTAAATTCCTTACATAAATTCCAAAGAACTCATTGGTACGGGACCGGGATTCGAACCCACGACCTCACGATTGTAAGGCGGGTGTCACTATCACTAAACCACCACGGCTTCATATAGATAGTACTCGTATATAGATAGTAATAGTAACTAAATAACACCCAGACACAGAGCAAACACCTATGTTCGTCACATAAATACTTGCCATTGGTGGGGATCGAACCCACACCTCTTTGACCCAGAAGTTAGGGTCACTAACCACTGAGCCACTGAGGCAGTCTGCTTGGTGATTCAATAACTAGCAAAAATCAGAAGTTTTCCAGAAAAACTCTGAACTACTTTTTCGATTATTTATTTACTGTTATTGACTGATAAGCCTCTACTGGTAGGTGCAATGAACAAACGTATGTAGTTACTACTCAAAGTATACTGTAAGACTGAATGATTATGGAATTCCGTGATTCAGACATGGATTTAAAGATACAATTTTACATAGCAACATGAACGCACCTACCTAAATTGTGGTTAAAAGAATAAATTATTAAGTTTCAATGGGTGAATGGCTGGGACAGCGGTCAAAAGTAGGTACAGGACAATAGCAGATTATTCGCTACACCTACTTTACTTATTGAAGTATTTACTGCTATTACTATTACCTGCTTTTGAGGTAAAATTGTATGCATTGTTTAACACAATATTAATTCTTTAGTAAATTACATTATGTCAGAAGATATTAAAAGAACTTTTACATTTATTTAACAGAAAAGTTTTTTCTGGTCTGGGTTTACCTATATCATCATCATTTTCGTAGTTACAAAATATTCAAGCTTTCTTCATTCATTTCTATCATTCACCATATCATCTGAATTCACAGAACAAATAGGATTTTTTTCAAATCTTTGTCTCCAAATTATTTATCGCTAATAAAATAATTGGGGATAACGTTTGATAATAACTTTTGTTCTTTTGCAATGTTTGATTATGTTTGTGGTATAAAGTATAGGCATAATTTTAACAGAATATTTAAACTAAACAGTAAGTACATGTTGTTTTTAAACTTTCGCGATTTGAACACATTATTATTTTATATACTACTGGACTAATCGCAAGTTCAAATTGAATTGGCGGTACCAGCTGTTGCACATTCCAGTCTCCCCGTGACCACGGTCGATGCAACTCGGCCGAAACGTCGGGATGAGGAGGTATTTATTTATCTCGTAATTTTAGTGCGCGATTAGTCCCGTAGTATATAAAATAATAATGTAAACAGTACATAAAACCTACAAAAATGTAACTGTTCTCATTACAACCTTCGCTCTACTTGCCTACTTCAATACCAATCAGGCTTTTATTGCTGCCAATATTTCATAGCTCTGAGGCAAACGATTTATTACGGTAGCGGGTGGGCTGTAAACATAGGCTGTAACGAATAACTGTGAATTTTTTAGTTATGAATTGAAATTTACTAAATACTAAAAAATACAAGTCACCTTACAATCTAAAATGAGAAATGCAATCTAAACATTAAAAATAGAGGTACATAGGAGTATATAAATCTTGGGTACCTAATATGGTAGGTACTTCGTTCGAAAAATCAGTCCAGTAGTCCCCTGCGCGCCGAACCAAATGTACCCAAAATATAATATAATGTACCCAAAATATAATAATACACACACAGGCGGTTTTAGCCCCAGGTGGAAATACCGCCAATTAGGATCGGCGAGGACTAACACATAACTGTCCTGCCCCCGTTGTTGTAATTACAGTAAGTCGAAAAAGTTGAAGTGTGGGAAATTGCACTTTTGTGTCAATTATTTAAAATTGATGTATCTTAGTATTACGAACTGATATTAACGATATTCAAACGGATTATGAAACGTAAGCGCGTGATCTTTAATATAGAATGTGTTTTATTTGCTGAAACTCAATGGGTTTTTTTTATCTTCAAAAATGTAGTTTTACCTACCATCAATTATCAGCCCTTTCAGATTTTTTTAAATTTATTTACAGTAAGTAAGCTACATACTGTAACAATGTCTACCAAATATTCCTGCCATGCGAGTGTACTGTAACTATGTTTACTTTATTGTTAAATTACATAGATCCTGGAAATACTAGGTGAAATGATTTGAGGTTTGAATAGAAATAAAACAAATGTATTAAGTAAATTAACCATTTATTGCGAATGCCTACTTGTTATTAAACATCTAGTAATTAAAAAACAGACACAGACTACTTAACACACTTTAAGTGCAATAACATTTCTTAGCCTTTTTTGTATCACAATCAGCTTAATTAGACAAAATACCTAAATCACAAGTTTTGCAGTCTTAAAAATCACATATCAGTTTCCTTAATTTAAAATATATTGAAATATAAGGAGAAATTAAAAGAAGAAAAGTTAAAAATCAGGTCTAAACGAAGTTGTATCCACCGTGCTCACGAGCAGTCTCTATAGATCAGTCGCGACCACGTTGGATGCAACTCCGAATAAACATCGAGGTAAATAATAACAACGCTATAAACATTGTTTAAACAAAAATTGTCAACCTAGTAAATGTTTTAAAATGGGTCTACCGTTTTTAAACATTCACTAGATTGAAAATTTTAGTCTTCCAATGCTTCAAATCGGTATGTTAAGCCAAAACGCTCGTCTGTTTTCAGGCATCAATGGGACAAGTTTTTCTACTATCTCTTTCTTTTTTTCTTCTGAAATGCCTCTAGGTATACTTTTAGGCCTATGTTCCGGAAAAGTTTTATTCTTTATAATTTTACTTTGTAGAAAGTCCAATCTATTAAAATTATCATCGTTTTGACTATTTTTATATTTCAGATAGAAATTGCCTCTTTCCGCTTTTATGTGTGTTATATCTTTTAAGTAAATTCGTGGTGACAAGTTCCGAATTTTGTGTTGCGATACACATTCATTATACTCGTAGAAATCAGTAACATTCATTTCTTTAACGATTGTTTTATTGGAATTAGTGCTTTTGACCCGAACTACGTAGTCATCAAAATCATAGACTTTGGTATTCTTTAATTTCTTTTCTACCTGGTGATGGAATTGGTCAGCTGACATAAAAGTATGACCAGGCTCAAAGTATTTTATTTCAATAGTCTCAGTTGCAATGAGGTTGCTGTTTATTATATAAACCAGAAAAGACAATAAAGTCCAGTTCTTATTTTGAGCGGAACAGTTATCAGCCCACAAAATAATAATTTTAGTGTCTCGGTTTAGCAAAAAAAATGCTCTATATGCTGAAAGAATATCCTGTGCGCTTCTCCCTGAAAGAGTTTCATTCCATAAAACTGCGACAGGAAAATTTTTGGAAGTCTTGCCGAGTGGAACGAAACTCTCATTGAAAGCAATAATTCTACTGCAAAAAATCGCCGCTTTATATTGTTCCATTCTTGGTAGCATTATAACTTTTTGAAGATCTACGGAATAATATTTAGTGCTACTTTCATTAGCACTAATTTCAACATCTGATTGATAGTTTATTCGGCTTGTTGTATACTTCTGCTTATGAATTAGGTATTGGTTACAAGCATCGCAATTCTCATCTTGAATTTCATTATGGTCTTTGTTGTATTCTTTGAAAAAGGCGCATATTTCGCACTCTTCATTTCCCAAATGGGCAAATGAAATATTCATTTCTCTTTTAACTATATGGCGATATGTTTCTATGGACACTTTAGTCTCAGGTTCAGTTTCACAGAAATTTTTGTACATTTCTGTCATGTTAATATCGCTTGGCAGGTAGAGTCTTTTTGGTGCATGTTCGCGTCTATAATGTGATATGGCCGGGTTATATTTTGAAACGTGTTTTTTTATAATATCTCTATCTATTTTATCGTTGCGTATATATTTACCTCTTTTGTCTTTCTGGTCATCTTCAGTTCTTTTTAATATGGTCAAGACCCTGCAATCATTTTTAGGATTATAACCTAGAGTAGATAAGAAAAAAGTTTTGCATACTTCAACTCTATCCCCATTAATATTTTTTAAGTAATAAACATAAGTTATATTTCGTTTCGGAACTTCTTTCTGTGTAATTTTTCTTGTCTTAACGTCTTTAGCTTCAACCAGACCTTTTATGAAAATACCTTGAGCTTCTTTATCTAAATTGCGGTAAGTTGTATTGATATTTTGTCTTTCAAGAAGTGTAAATGTCAATGAACATTTTTTTGGACATTTTTCGCCGCAAGTGGCTTTCAATTTTTGTTTTTGATCCTTAACTTGTAATTTTCTTTTCTTTCTCTCTGTTGCTGGTTCATCGAAGACTCGTCTTTTTCGTGGTAAACCGGCTTTATTTAATCCTTTGTCTTTATTAGTTTCAGGAACTGGCATGGTTGTACTGGTAATTGACAATCCTTGTCTTGATTGAGTACATTGTTCTGGTCGGGTCTGGGGTGAATTCAACGTAAGTATAGAAGGAGACGTCGGCAAAGATGCACTTCGCAGACGTCGTGGCGGAGATGCAGATCGTAGGAGGCATGGCACAGATTCAGATTGCAGGAGACATGGCAGGGACTCAGATAGCAAATGGCGTGGCAAAGACTCGGATAGCACATCGCGTGGCGCAGACTCGGAAAGTAGATGGCGTGGCGGAGATTTGGAAAGCAGATGGCGTAACTGAGACTCAGATAGCAGATGGCGTGGCGGAGACTCGGATAGAAGATCGCGTGGCGGAGACTCGGAAAGCAGATGGTGTGGCGGAGATTCGGAAAGCTGACGGCGTGGCGGAGATTCGGAAAGCAGATGGCGTGGCGGAGATTCGGAAAGCAGATGGCGTGGCTGAGACTCAGATAGCAGATGGCGTAGCGGAGACTCGGATAGCAGATGGCGTGGCGGAGATTCGGAAAGCTGACGGCGTGGCGGAGATTCGGATAGCAGATCGCGTGGTGGAGACTCGAATAGTAGGCGGCGTGGCGCAGACGCGAAAAGCAGATGGCGTGGCAGAGACTCGGACATCAGATGGCGTGGCAGAGACTTAGATGCCCGACGACGTGGCGGTGATTCAAAATAATCAGAAGATTCTGGGGTTGATGAATCCCTATGTTCACAATCTTTATCCTTGACACTGTCATCTGAGTCTTCAAAGTATGTCGCAGCTTCAGATGTAGATATATTTTTGTCGACACATACCTTACTAGTACTAGGAACTGCTTCTGGATCTGAATATAAATCTTTACTGTTTGATCCTCTGTTACATTTCCTGGCTAGTGATAAAATCAAATCTTTCCTTGACTTCATCGTGACACCTGAAAAAAACAGTAATAAATTAATTTAAAAATATCGAAAACTAAAAATAATTACATATACCCAGGTAATTTTGAGTTATCAGTGAACAAAGTACATTCACTAAAATATCTTCACTATACTAACTAATTAATCTTATACCTAAAACTAAATACATCCATTATCTTTTCATTGTAATAGACAATAAAATTCAGCATTAAAATCTATGAGTGAAAAATAAGCCATCTCCTGTTTTTCTAATCCAAAGGTAAGAATATTATTTTTCATATAACCAACACCTAACTTCGAAGTACCCCGTACACTCCGTATTCTCCTTAGAACTGTAAAAATATATTTGCCTAACTACTTCCACTCAAATGTGTGGGGGTTGTTTTTGTGGTTCCAATCCGTTATTCATTCAAACTTGATAATATTTCTACATTCGCCTGCATGACTGATATTGCAGAAATCGAACCATACAACAATGTACGGGGCAGGTATGTCGGTGCCTATTATCTTGAACCACATTGCGCGCGGGCGCCGGAGGGGACGACAAGACGATGGGGGGCGAGCGGCGCGCGGGCACAGAGCCTAGCTCTGTGCCCGCCATACATTCACTTCGCGCAGCGCCTCCACTTGACTATCGACTGTAGCTTTTGTACTAAATTTTGAATCAGCCCAATATAAGTTTTTCCAGTCCACTTATTATCGTATTTTTATTTCTGAAGTCTCCACAACCTAGACCAATCATCGACAGGTAAGGTAACTAAATCTCTAATCAGTTTCGATCTTTCTGCGGGAGCCAGTTCGTTTTCCCGGAATTGAATTAAGGATGGGATTAAGACGTTAGAATTTCGTGATGGTAGAAATAAGGTCAATAAATAAAGTTATAAGAACTTACCATTAAATTATAAGTATGTTTTGCCGCCAATCTCGTTCTTCCTAGCCGACCGCGCACGACGCGTCCTACACTCACTCCAGCACAGCTCGCACTTGTTTGTGTCGTGAAACAACGGGTTCATGCGTCGACAAGACAGATTACCCTCCCCGCCCTACCCCTTGCAAGCCGGGCAGTTGTTGCAAACGCGATTATATTTACAGTAAGTATGAGCTTTACCGTAAGCTAGATAAATAAAACACATTTTTAAATGAGTTCAATTTAAATATTATTGAGGTAAGTAGACTTACTTTTATAGAAGTTAAAAATGTATTCATCAATGCCGACATTTTTTTACCATAGTTACAGTGGGTATGTTTTCTCACTCACATACTTGAATTATGTTTACAGATCCGTTTAATTTTGTACATAAAACACAAATCAAAAATAGTGTAACTATATTTACTGTGAACAAAGTTACCGAAAATACGACGATTCAGTAATGTAATTTTATAGTACGTATAGTTACCGTAAATATGATAGACTTTATGTTATATTTTTTTATTCTTCTACACAGTAAGCATACTTACTGCCTTAATAATTGGGGTCTCTTGAAGTTTTTTAATGCTTACTGTGATTAAGCTAACCGTATTTTTGTCAATATTTGAGCTATAAAAAAGTCTCAAAGAGACATATGTAGGTCTTGATCAATAGATCATGCTACTGTGGAAAAAATCATACCTACAGTAACTTGACTTACTGTAATTACTATAACGGGGGCAGGGCACCAGCTTGGGTAGACAGTCTACCCAAGCTGGTGGTATTCAGAAAGGAGTTTCCTGGGTCTACGGCCTATACGAACTTACTATACTTACAATGGGATTTGTGTATTTAGCCGTGGTAGCGTAGTTAGAGAACACTGACTTCAGAATCACAGTCTCGTTGGTCCAAATCTCGTCCCTATGAGTTCTTTAAAATTCATGTAAGGTACTTACAGATTTTCTCATCGCTGACTTTTCGGCGAAGGAAAACATCATGAAGAAACTAACATATGTAGATACGTCTGGAGAAGAAATATGACGTATATGAGAAGCTACCAACTAGCAACAGTGCCCCTGAAGTTGAGGGTCTCTGGTAGAAAGCGACCTGAACAAAACGTCAGTGCATAGACTTACGGGTATGGAGGGAATGGGCAAATTGACCTTTAAGGTTCGTCCTTGTCCAGTTGTTGACTATTATTATGATTGGTCGAAATAAATGATTTTTGATGATTACGTTACGGTTTTTTTTTCTAATTGTTTAACTCACTTGACGACAGCAGTGCCTCCGCAGGGTCCGTTGTTGCCGCACTCTGTCTTAGTGATATTGACGCGGGAGTCTCCAGTAGCAGAAGTGGCGCGCGAGTGTAGCGCCTCCCGGTAGTACTTGAGGCCTTCGTACAGGACTCCAGCCAGGAAGATGGCCACGCAAGAACCGAACAGCTCCAGAGCGTTCGTCGTGATCCAGCCGCTGAACAGGATCTCTGTGCATACGCACGAGTGGAACTGGAATCAGATATTAGGTCAAATTAAATTTTTTATTACTATATCCCTATGATAGGATAGAGGATAAATTTATTTTAAAGTTATCTTAAACTTCTGAAGGCAATCTTGATGTGACGATATACAAAGCACAAACACGTTCACACGCACAAACGCATACTCAGTCACAAAAGTAGCACTGCAAACCTTGGCTCTCAAGAGATCTCGTGTATTGCAGTGTTACTCACACACACACACACACACACACACACACACACACACACACACACACACACACACACATGCACTATTATTGGGATTTTAATGGGATTTTATTGGGATGTTGTTTGTAAAATTATAATACTCTAAATTATTGTAATCTGTTTTGGCCTTATTTGTGTTTTTATATTAGTAAGATAATTATGAATTTTAACGCTGTTAATTACAAGAAATAAATAAATAGGCAGGTACATTGTAATTGAAAATGGGAAAATGATTAGTATTGTACCTAGTAGATCTTAAATAATACCGGTTGGAAGCGTCCTGTATCCAACGTATCTTGCGGTCTTGATGATGTTGTCCGTCTCCGGTTTACGCTCTCGACAGAAACGGAACGGAATGAAATAGATATAGTTATAGTTCTACTTCTAGGTATATTTATTTCATTTATTAATATGGGTAGCCCTTCAGAATTATTAATACAGAGAAGAGAAATAAACTACTTATCCGGAAAATTCATGTTAAGTACATGATTAACATTCATGTTAACTAACAGACCTACTATGAATTATTTGTTGCAAAATGTGTTATGCGCTGTTATCTGTAGAATATCCGCTAGTGAGGTGGATTCACCAAATTCTCTCACAAAAGGCGCCATTTTTCACGCTCTCGACAACAACGGAACTTATCATATTGTTCTTTTCTTTTGAAAATTATGACTTATCACAGGAAATACCACAACGTCATCTTAACCTTCCTTCTAGAATTCTAGATCTAAGTACCAGTTCAGAGCCAGTACTATTGAGTGCCCTGCCTCCGTCATTTTTTAATGTCAATTACAATTTGGATATTTTCAAGTCAAGATTGTATTGGTAGGTATCTTCTAGGTCTACAGGCTCCATCTTCGGCTACAACTTCGCGTTCCATCGGACGAGTTGGTGGCCAAATGTAGCCCAATCTAGCATATCAAGCCGTTGCCAGTGATTATTCAAATTCGGTAAGTTTAGCTTGTGCCAAGCTTGATGTTACCTCGGGTACTGGTTTCTCCGGAACCTATAGGCGACTTCAAAACTTTGACACCAGCGGCCTTAGCATACGGACCATAAAATAATACTATCGACGTGTCAGAACGTGACAGAGTTATGATGAAGCATATATCTGTCACCTTTGCACGCGTCGGTAAACTCTTGTCGTTATCTTGTATGCTACGAGTAAGCTAGCAGGAATAGACAAAAAGTCTCCAGTAGCAAAAAGTAGCTGACTGTTCTGTTCATAGCACTATAACTTCTATCATATTTGTTCACAACTTTGTTCGGTAGCGCTCTTAACGTAATTTGACTAGGTGCTCGTTAGCGATCATCGAAGTTAAGCAACGTTCCGCACGGTTAGTGGGACCTCTGGATGGGTGACCGCGGGTGGCGTTTTCCAACAAAGCGTTTAACCGTTTAGTCAGAGGCCTTCAGGCGGCTTAAAATCTCTAGGGCTAGCCGTCCGGTCTATATACAAACTTATTCGCCATTTGTTTACAACGCTATCCTGTCTGACCGCAGCCGAAAATACTCCGTATCTATATCTATGGGAACCCTAGTATCACTCCGGTAGCAGTCTCCAACCGCAGCCAGCCTGCGGTTTCTGATAAGGCAACATTGTTGTTATCGCGGCTATCGTTTCGAAAGTCACTTTTGTTGGAGCACGTGGCCCAATTATACCTACCTCGTTGAGTCCTTGGATAGGACTTTGTTTTGTTCATTGTATTTCGATGCATCTTTATGTCTTTATGTCGTATATTACTACACTAGCAGTCCGTCTTGGCTTCGCCCGGTTATTAATTAATTTGAGACGGCTTAAACCTTTTGTAGGTTTAAAGTAATTTTTTTTTAGTTTAGTTAGGACAATATAGTTTAGATAGGATATTTTAATACAGAAAGCTTTGTTTAAGTTTACTTAGGTAAATTTATTTTACTTATCGTTTTATGGGGCAAGGTCCTTTATTAACTACTAGCTTTTGCTCGCAGCTTCGCCCGCGTAATATTTTGATTTTTGTGCTATCCCAAGGGAATTTATTTCCGAGATAAAAAGTAGCCTATGTTACTTTGCGTCTTTCAAACTATGTCCATGCCAAAAATCAAGTCAATCCATTGCTCCGTTGCTGCGTGAAAGAGGAACAAATCAAACTTGTCGGATTTATAATATTAGTTAGGACTACAAAATACACTACTTACATAGGCTAAAACTACATAAACTACTACTACATAAAAAACCATTGGATCAAGTCAATCCATTGCTCCGTTGCTGCGTGAAAGAGGAACAAACCAACAAACTTTTCGGATTTATAATATTAGTTAGGACTACAAAATACACTACTTACATAGGCTAAAACTACATAAACTACAACTACATAAAAAACCATTGGATCATCCAGACTTCTCTGACAGACTCTAAGTTTTTCCATTTGCTTCTTGGTAGTCGACCGTGATCACGGGTAGACTGACAGTCTACCCGTGACCACAGTCGATACAACTCGGCCGAAATGTCGGGATGATGAGGTATTTATTTATCTCGTAATTTTAGTGCGCGATTAGTCCCGTGGTACATAATAATAATGTGTTCAAATAGGGATAGTTTAAAAACAACATTAATTATGTAATAACCAACAGCCAGCAATCGTCAAAAATAATTTATTCACAGGTAAATATTGTCCATAATAATGATAACTACTGTGAATGAATATTTAACGTAATGACACAGCCTTCTGCCGCGGGGTAGATAAACTATTTATGTAGTTTGTTGTACTACGTGCTAATAGTCGGAATATCTATTTGATGACCTCACTTAAAATCGAGTAGGTACTAACTACTGACTGTTAAAGCCACTTTAAGGCCTGTACAGTACTGTATCAGCCATTTTAATAGTTCATTGCAGGACGTTGGCCTACTCACGAAGGGTGATCTGGCCATATCCACCACGCTAGTCCAGTGTGGATTGGATCCATATACATATATATTCCATCGAATTTCTTCTACGGTCATATGCAGGTTTCCGCACTACGTTTTCACGAAAAGCCAAATGGTGTGAAAATCCATAAGTACATTAATTCCAAAGAACTCATTGGTACAATTAAATAAATATAAATAAATACATATTTTGGGACATCTTACACATAGCCTCTAACCCCAAACTAAGCAGAGCTTGTGATATGGCTGCCAGAGACTGATATACTACATGTACTTATTTTTAAATACATACTTATATAGATAGCAACTAAATAACACCCAGACACAGAGCAAACACTTATGTTCATCACATAAATATTTGCCCTGGGTGGGGATCGAACCCACGCCTCTTTGATCAAGAAGTTAGGGTCACTAACCACTGAGCCACCGAGGCAGTCAAATTAATAGGTACAATTGTTAGGCGGGTGTCACTACCACGCCTTTAAATTTACGTATTTAAAGCCTATTTTAGCCTATTTCAAGTACCTATGTAGTTTAGACGATTGAAACTTTAATTTCTTGAAAATGTGCAAGCAAGTATCTGTCTGTACTGTATTGGAATGTTGACCGTACAAAGGCCTACCCTTGAAAGTTGAACGGTAATCCCGCCAATTACTTTGTTGGAACTTAGGTTTTATTTTTACGGTTCAAACCCGATCTCGTAGCAATGAGTTTTTTGAAATTTTTAAACGAATTTACACATCACTGATCTAAAATGGCGTACAAAAGGAGAGGCATCAGCAATGGGCAATTACGAGCAGAAAATCCATTCACCTATTTGCCGCTGGACGTCCACTGCTGGGCATAGGTCTCCTCCTATCGGTTTCCAAAAAGGCCGGTTGGAAGTTCGGAGCTTTACGCCCATTCTTCTAACTTTGTGCCCTATCCACTGCCATTTTAACTAGCTAATCCGCTGGGCTATGTTAACTTTGTTCGCAAAATGCAGATAAACAGTACCTATCTACCTAAGTAAGTTCGTACAAGCCGGGTGGCTAACCCTCCTGGTGTCAGAGTTTTTAAGCCGCCTGAAGACCTCTGTCATGGCTAAACGGTTAAAATAACCGAGTCCTAACAATTTGTGTCATCCGAGCCATGTTAGCGTTCAGATAACACGATGAAAATGATAGTAAAGATTGGTTCTTACCGTCATAGAGTGACCATGATGGTGGTCGGCGCACGGGTCATCGCTGGCGCCGTGGTCGTGGCTGTGGTCGTGTAGGTGGTCCATGGCTTTGTGTGTCTGAAAACGAAACATATAACCTCTTAGTTAGTAAGTCACCCTAGACTTTACTTTACTTAGCAAACATCAGGCTTTACGTAGTTTTTTATGAAATAAAAAATGTCACCAAGGTAATATATGAGTTAAAATAGTATACCCCACTACTTTATTTCAATGAACTTAATTTTAACAGCGTTATATATTACCGATACTGAACACATTCGTGAAGAAAGAAAATGAAAATAAGGAGCAAAAAAAATGTCTCGAAAATTTGGTAATTATTGGACACTAATTATACAACGCAACGGTTTACGCATTTACGTTTACGTGAAGTTGTGTGCGTCAGCGAAATAAAGTCATTCATAAGCAGTACTGCCCCCGCCCCTCATCGCTCAGCTGATAGGTAATAGGGCGGCGGCAAGCTCAAATCAAAAGCGCCGAAAGGGCGGCGGAAATGAAAGAAGAGCTAGTCAAACAGCCGCCGCGACACCGAAAACGAGACGAAATACATCAGTCGAGTGCAAATTGTGGTCTAAGTAACAACTGAACTGACCTTTCGCCACCCGTGGCAGTTCAGTGCTCAAAAATACTTTGAATTCGGCGGGAATGCATCCGTACCATTATTGAAAGGTACAAGAACTTAATAGTGTCCAGTACAGTCCGCGTATCAATTTTTTTAACTGGGTGTTGAACGATGCTGGTGAAAACATTCTCTTTTTGGATGAATGTTTCTTTACGAGAATTGGTTTAGTGTAGCGTGCTGGAGTTTGCATTGACAATGGAGGTGGACATTTCGAACAATTGTTAAAATACCTGTAATGTAAGTGTGAATATCTTTGTAATTAGCAATCACTGTAAACAATTTGATTCCAAATTTTCAAATACGGTAAAATTACCTAATTTTTCATATAACGTTTAGGTTACTTTACAAAATGCAATGTTTTATTCATATGTTTTGATTTATCAGTCGCAATTAACGTATTTTTGCCGGTTTTGAGCCTGTAAAAATATGAAGGGAAAGTTAGATTCGAAAAGTATTTAAAATTATTTCAGAGACAAAGTACTTACCTACTTCGGCTTAAACAACAGTAGTATTGTTTCTGAAAAGTCGGTTCATCTTATTATTATCAATACTTGATAATGTTTTGACTGTCCGCTTTCGGAGTAATTAAAAAAATGCCTACCAAGCGACTCCATGATCTGACACATTAATCAATAAAGTGTTTGTAAAAATGAAATGGATGTATAAAAGTAAGAGAGGCAATGATCGCCGTTCATTCAAAAACGGTGACGTAGTATTTTGATTGTACTAGCGTAGTATGGTGTTTATAATTTGTGTCAGGATATTTGTAATTTTAAACCTGTCGTAACTATGGCACTATGGCATAAAGAGGTGTACTGACCGCGGATTTATGATGTATGTATAGGTATAAATCGCGTGTTGAAATTAAGTTAACTTAAAAAAGGTAGTAGTGTATAGTAGAATAATAATAGATTAATGAAATGGTATGGACTCTGCTATCAGTTATAAATCTAGAATGTAGTTGAAATCCCGGGGGATGACGACAACGGTGTGTGTGGCCGTGTTGTCGTATACAATTGAAGTCGGTCTAGCCTAGTTTTCTTCTTTTGTAACCGGTTACAAAACACGGTTACAATAGCGGCCGAAAGGGCCTAAACAGAGTAGACAGACTCGAGAAGTTAAGCAAAGTGCTGGAAGTTCCGGTGCGTTTCTCTAGAGATCCTGGAGCTCCCACGAGCGCACAAAGGCCTGCCACTCAGAGGGTTCTTGTGGGTACAATTATACATAGCCCGGCTTCACCCTAAAAATGTCAGGTATCGAAGGATTCTCCATCGTAAAAAAGGTTCTAGTTGAACTATACATACATCTATTTATTTATATCATTTAAGTACTCGAAACTGACATCCTGAGTTTTGTGAAAAAGCACCTTTTACAGAAGAGTTATTATAAATTAGCAGATGCTATATCTGATAAAACTTTGTTTAAGAATATTTACGAATATGTTTAAGAATAGTTCTATAATTTACTTTTGAAGTTAGATATTATTACTGTTGACGATGCTATTGCTGATACCTTTTGATTGTTAATTTGACTATAATTGCTGTGTGTTCAGTTATTCTGTTTCATTCTATGATTTTATTTTGTTGTATTGACGATTCTAAGCACATGTAAAATGTCAATTGAATACATACATTTTGAATTGAATTTTGAATTGAACTATACTTCGGGTCTGCAAAATTTTCTTTCACCGGATGTTTGTTTGTTAGTGTGAATTACTTTGGATGTTGCTTTACGACTACTGTCATTGTTTGATATTGCAATTTTATTTGCATTTTTGAGGAAAGAATATTCGACAATGCTACAAAATACTTACGAAGTTTACTGTTTGGATAACTACGGTTATCAGGTTGTTATTTAATTGTCGTAGTTAAACTAAAAGTCACAATGTTAGCCTAATGATTCAGACTTTGTTACCGTTTATTTTATCGCCATACTGATTAAATACTGGTTTGAATCAACATGTAACAATACGAGACACAGGTGAAGACTTCAAGTGGAATACAATGTTTCAGCTGGTTACATTTCACCGCCATTATATTTGTAGAGCCATCACAAAACGCCACTCTCGATTTTCATTTAATAAATGGACTATTAAGATGTTTTAGTTCCGTTGTCTGGCCAACTGCGCAGGTAACTTTGTCGTGGTATTATATTTTGTGTCCGTTATACTGCGCACTTATGAACTGCATTATGGTGGAAATTCTAAAGCAATTCAATAATGACACATAAGGTATCGTGATTCTTTGATTGTAAAGAAAATTATGTATTTTCTAGAGGGAGAACTTCGACAAAAGTGAATACCAAATGACTCCACACATATATCTACGCCGGACGTATACTTTAGAATATTATTATAATCGTGAGCAGCTTTTACTACGGAACCAATTGTGTAATCGCGAAAAAACTGATACCCTCTTCATTCAAGAAGTTAATTGCCTGTTCGAATGGAACAGTTAATTTTTTAGATATTTTCAGTTGGTCCTATAGCAAGTACAACCTAGAATATATCTGTCATCTAGAGAAATATCCTGTATACCTTCTCATTCTGTAATAATATAATAGGTGAGGTGTGTAGTTTGCAGATGAATGCACGTGTGAAAAAAATACAAGTTGTCTGTGCAAGCGCTGAGGGAACTGGAAAACCCAGATTAATATCTTTCCTCGTTTTTGCGTAATTGGTCCAGTGCAGAGCTCGAAGTGTCTATGTACCTGTGTGGTAATAAATATAGGTATGGTATAGTACATTTTGCTACATAGGCACTTACATATTACACATAAAAAATATTTATCTTTAGCCGGTGGTTTTACTTGATTTCACATTCAAAGTCTATACCTACATGTCATTTTCTGGGATAAAAATCCTTCGTTTTTACGATTTTTTTGTGTCAGGTAAACAAAGTGCATATCACTTGGTGTGTACTTATATGTTTGCAATTCCTTCATTAAATGTCAACATGTCACTCGCATTATCGCGGTTAAAATTGTCTACGTTCAGACGCTCATACATTATTAAGTGTATTTGTATATTCGATGCTTCATTTTAGGAACCTCAAAGAATTAAACGAATTTAAACTATAACAGTAAGCAAAGCTTATATATGTGTACTAGCTTTTACCCACGGCTCTGCCCGCGTGATATTTTGATTTTTGATACCTTATATTTTTCTGGAATAAAAAGTAGCCTTTGAACTATATCCATGCCAAAAATCGAGTCGATTTGTTACTCCGTTGCTTCGTGAAAGAGTAACAAACACTCTTTCGGATTTATTATATTGGTAAGGTACAGCCCGAGGGCCTAAAATCAAAGATAGCAACAATCGATAGGTTCAGTGATACAGGCAATAATCGCCAGAAACTTGGGCAAGATCTAGCTTTCACTCGGCCTCGCGCTTGCACAACTCGCCAGATGCGTCTGCGCTGCTCTGGCGGAAACTGGCAGCTCGGCAACCTTTATGGATACCATTCCACCTCAGGCAAGGCAGGGTGGTTATGTAGGAAACCCACCCGTTGGTGGTGTACACACTGAAACCCCGGCGTGTTCCGTCTCTGCGTATCTTAGTCGGTATTGCAGGAACGCCTGCGCACATTTCCGCGACGCCTAGATACCATAGGCCCGAAAAATCGAAAAAACTAGCACGAGTTCCACCCCTCCCCTACCAATATCAGTTTACCTATGGCCCAGGTTCTACAAAGCGTAAAAGTAATGAGATTCTTTAGGTTATTTAAAAAAAAGCTAGTGCGAACCGCAAACTTGGCCCTTGGCCATACAAAAACAATAGGCTGTTATCTACCTCTAATATCCGATTTGAGTGATTTTTCTTTTTCATATAAACAGTACTTCAATCGCTCGGATCACTACGTACTACGTATGAGCGCGCAATATTTCCTACTCAAGGGATTGACACCAAATAGGTACATAACATTTTGTTACAAAGAGTTTTCTTCCGAAACGTAAATTTTATCAAAATGTACTGAAAATTCTCTCGATGGTCTACAAAAACGACACTGTATCGATTCACACTTCTAAAATCTTCGGTTGTGGTATCGTGCGTGCTTATTGCCTAAGTAGACAAAAAATTAGACATCCTCTACTTACTACTTGCGAGCGAACTAATATTAATTTATTGATGAGCTCTACCGAAAAATTCTATTAATTTCCATTATTGGCTGATCGAGCCCAGAAGAAAAATTAATTGGATCTCTGACGATTAGGTACTGAAAAAGTAGGTATTATCCTTTGGAGTCCGTGATTCATTCACATGTTTGTTTTTGTTTATTGACGCGTAGTGTAATGTACCAACCACCAACCCGCACTGGGCCAGCGTGGTGGATATGGCCCAATCACCCTTCGTGGGTAGGCCTACGTCCTGCAGTGGACTATTAAAAAGGCTGGTACAGTACAGTACAGTATAGTGTAGTGTAGTGACTAGTGATCGCGGGTGGCAATTCCAACTGGGCGCTACTGTGGTTCGGATGACTCGTTAAATTGTAGATCTCGATTGTTCTAAGCGTAAAACCGTCTCAGAGGCTTTCAGGCGGCTTAAAAACTCTGATACCAGGGTTACCGCATATACGAATATTACTTTTAGTGGAGTTTTTTCATATATTTGTCCGGTATAGGCACACTTGGGACGTAGGCAGACTCTACAGTCTAGACTGTAGATGAATAAGCACCATAGCTGACGTAATGTGCAATATCTTTAGATGCAGAGAAAGTGAGATTGCGTAATTTGTAAGCATAGAGTACATGAGTCGTAAGATTGCTTAGGTCCAGTGACCACTTGACCAGCCCTAGAGTCGAAGTTTTATGGTTGGTTGGAGTAATTTGGTATTGTTTAACCGTTTTCTATTATGCTGTAAGAAACATGACAGTAGAGCCAAGTTCTAGGGAAATTACATACTATACCTAAATATTTTATAGAGTAGGTCTCATTGCGCAGTTTGATCAGTTGACCCTTCACATCACCACTTCCACTTCACATCATCACCGCAGTGGAAGCTAGGATCTGTTCGGTCTGTCTTTGGATATTCTAATCACAGATTGCATTTATAACACAGCGCTACCGTAGCTGGGATGACACGCTAAATAGTACACTTCGTCCCAACTGCATTAAAAAGCGTTCAGCCTCGTCAAGTGGCTTTCCTTAGAAAAACCAAGGCCATCCAGCTTATACGAACTCTATAGATGCTCTACTGCACTAAGTAATCACACGTAAATGACCATTGAATATATTCCTATTTATCACATAGTATTTTCATTGAAGTTGCGTACCATGACCAAGCGATCGGCGCGGTCGGCGGCCTTCGACAAAAACAAAGCTTGCTGTTGCCTGCCCAGCGCCCGCGCCGCGGCAGTGGACACGCTTCGCGCTTGCCTAACTGTTTACCTCTGCTCGATCGCTCCGTTCCGTAACTTAGGATAGTACAAATATTGCCGTTACTTTGCTTAGATTACATTACCATTACTATTACAGGCCGAATCATCCCTTTTTATTTTTAGGGTCCCGTACTTCAAACGAAAAAAACGGAACCCTTATAGAATCACTTTGTTGTCCGTCTGTCCGTCTGTGTGTATGTCAAGACTCTTTATCTCGGGAACGCGTAAAGATATCGCGTTGAAATTTAAACTATAAACGTAAACCTATGAATTCTTGCAGTTGTGTAAAAGAAAAGCTTCTCAGTTACCGTATAAAAAGTTAGAGCCGTTTATGTCGTAAAAAACCGCATATTTCAGCGCTAACAAAAATCAAAACCTACAGGGTACTTCCCGTTGACATAGAACTATGAAATTTAGCGAAGAGCATTGCCTCAGAGTACATATATAGGAATAAATCTGAAAACTGTACATTTTTATTTAAATCACATATAAATAGGGCCTCAAAATTCACAAAATATGGGTTCAAAATTCAAAGTGAGTATATCGTATCATGTAAGGTATCATATAAAATAACTTCATTAACACATGCTAAAACAGGTTTTTCATTATTTTAACAACGTGTTTGAACGGAACCCTCGATGTGCGACCCTGACTCGCACTTGTCCGGTTTTTTTATTCGTTGGTGGCCAAATGTAGCCTCATTGGGCCACCAACTCGCCTGATGGAAAGTGAGGTTGTAGCTGAAGATGGAGTATGTAGACCTAGAAGGTACGTTATCATATAAATTGGTAGCTGCAGCTACAGATAGCCCAATCCAGACTGAAGTTCACTGAACAGCAGCGAGGATTGGGTTATCCGCAGTATGTAGCTTACATCATAGCCGCCAAGTTGTATCATTCACCCTAGATACAATTTTTTATTTTATTTAAATGACAATACTACACTACTACTACATAGAAAGCAATTGGATTAAAGAATTTGGCTCAATGTATAAGCATTGCCATTCAGCGTGGCAATGCTGCCAGCATGCTGGGCACGCTGCCAACTGGCAGTGGGCTTGAGCACTTGGATTATCTTTAGACCTTCAAGGGTCTGTGGATGATCCCTAGATATATGTACCAGCCTTTTTAAATAGTCCATTGTTGAACATAAGCGTACCTATGATTGTGTTATAACCACCACACTAAGCCCTGGCCCGGGGTGGCTTGATGAATTCCCATAAAGCGTAGAAGCTATTAGCCTGCAGGCTGATAGCTTCTGATATCCTACTGTAGGGCATTGGCCTCCCTTCCGTCCTTCCAGACAACGTGGCCTACTGTTTAGGTGACCCAGTATTAGTCGTGTGAGTTCAACTCCTCACGCCACCTGCGTTTGTGTCGATTGGACCCCAAAAGGAACTACGTAGCTAAGATTGATCTAAAATAATGCTGTAACATGATAACTGGTTACGTTCCAATAAGTAACGCGAACATAACTCAGGTTCATTAATAATACAGAACCAAACACGTAATAATTACCTCTTGTGTACCTACTGTAATAAATTACAGTATTGAAGAAGACAATACATTTTGTTCATACTATTCAAACCTTCGAGCTCGAAGATTCAGACGTGTTATTTATTGAACTTTTTTATGATAGTCCTTATAAAATGAATAATGTATGTAGGTAGATAGAGATACATTGGACTGCTTCTTGCATCCACCTTGATTTGTTTTTGCATGGATTTATTTTAAAGATACACTTATATAAACTTTTTATACCGGAAAAATGAAATGTTCATAGGGAATAACACAATCTAAATAAAACGGGCGATTCCGCGGGAAAAAGCTAGTAAAGCGTGAATTTAATAACGTATCCGTCTAATAAGCTAAATAACTGGGTAAAAAAATCATTACAGTCCGTGAGCTAGATTATCAAAAATATTGAACTAGTATTTTTTCTTTTGTCAATCGAACAATACATGCCATAGATAAACCTTGTCAAAGTTCGGGAGTGGGGGCTCGTGGCGTCACTTCTCTGTCAAAAGTCCATACATTTGTAGTCTACTAGTGACGTCACGCGGAACTTTAATGGGCTATATCTTGATATTTTTTTGTTTAATTGATAAAAGAAAAAATACGTATCTAATATTTTTTGATAATCTACCTGACCGGACTAATTGTATTTTTTAGTCATCATGCCTATTGGGACAATAACAAAACATCGAGTATCTGGGCTAGTACGAGTACCGCATCAACCGCATGCCTAACGTGGTTCACCTTGAATTGAAACTGGCTGCGCGCGCGCAGGTCAATAGCGAACCTCTCCTACAGAAACACTTATACTCTCGATTGTTCTACAATATTTTTTTCTAAGAGCTATGTTACCAAATTTCAAATCAAAAAAAGAATTTTAAGCTAATAAGTATAGTTTTACATTATGTTTTTGGTCCACTAGTTTTGCTCGCGGCTTCGCTTGCGTGATATTTTAATTTTTGAGCTATCCTGAAGGAACATTTTATTTTTCCGGGATAAAAAGTAACCTGAGATTTTCCGACGTTTGTTCTGTTGCTACGTGGAAGATTAATAAAGAAAGTGATGAAGAAGAAGAATGGTACAAAAGGCGATAAGACCGCCTTTTGTATTATATACACATATGTGTATTATATATACATACATATGTGTTTTTGTTTGTCGTTATTTCTTTTTCTGTTATGTTTTATTACTTGTGGTGTCAATAAAGTGTTTTTGTATTGTATTGTAAAGAAACCAACGACCATACTTCCAGATTTATAATAAAATTCAGCTTTATATAGTATAATACACAACAATCAATTTCTTTGATTTTTTCCTTCTATTTTAACCCGACTGTCAAGAAAGGGTGTTGTTTTTGACGTATGATTGTTTGTAATTTTTTTTTAAATAATTAATTTATATTACTAAAAAGGCTAAGTGTCTTTATCAACTTCAAAATACAATAAATATATGTAGCCTTGTACCTAGTACACAAGTAATCATTATTTCCTTGCATTAGATTCATCAAGCTCAAAAATGGTTTAGCAGTACTGACTTAGAATTAGAATTTATGTTCTATCCATTATCTTCAAAAGTAGGATGGGTGGTTTAAAAATTACCATGTAAACCCCAAAAAGAAGAGAGAGAAATTGAAATAACCAAAGTGGTTGGTAACTTTGTTCGGGAATTTTCGGTAGTACGAAGTTCACGGGGTCAGAGAGAGAAAGTATAGGTTACCTATTTGGATGAGTTCCAAACACGAATATTGAAAGGCTGTAGGTACCTATGTTTACAACGAAGTGATAGCCTAGTTCCTTCAAGCGCTGCCACATGCAATGCTAATAGCATCCGGCGCGTGACGTCAATGTCAAGGATGCGCCTGAGCACCGAGTCTACAGCGCAAAAATATTGTAAGTATTACGAGTAGCAGGAGCCAAATAGAACTTTTGTGAACAGGGCACATTTTTATAATTTTGCTTTAAAAAAAAACTTTTTTTCAATAAAAACTTCTTTAGCGGTGTTGTGCACGTGACCTGATCGAAAATTCGTAAGACGGAGGGAACCAGATTTCACTTTTGCCAGCACTACCGGAGTGCAACCCGTGTTTTTTTTTGTTGTATATGTCCGGACTTGACCTCGTTTGATGATAAGCGGCGATGTGATCAAAGATGAAAGCAGTAGCACGCAGAATTAGATGATATTTATTTGCTCTACTATCTATTATATTATTTAAACTTTTTATGATTGGAACGGTTAAACACCTGGATTGAATCGAGATTTGAATTTTGTATAAATCCAAAGATGGAAATTTTAAAAAGTAGGTAACTAATAAATAACTTTAGGATACTGACGAAATGCCACGGATACACTCAAGTTGGCGAGGTACTAATGTATTAAACAAGCACACTTTTCAGTTCAACTTGATTTACACCTCCAGTTTGGCAGATCAACAAAATAACAGTAAACGGAGAAAGAACCTAACTTCTAAAGTACGCAAAATAACTTCATCATCATCATCAGCTGCATTTCGTAAGTATTCTCTACAACTCTTATAGCTATAGAAAAAGAATCCCGCACATTATATTATATTCTCTCGTAGATTTTTACTTCCAAAATGTTCGATAATCACAATGGAAACATTGTAAATTCTAGACTAGATGTATTGTAAACCGTGTTGCGCATTGAGTTCGTTTCAAAGACAATTGCTCCCTTCCTGAGTTATATTAGAGCTAAAAGATGATACACGAGATAACTCTTCTAACGTCGAGCGCATTTTGTACTCATTGTTTTGTTCTACATTTTATCATTGTCAATAGGTAATAGAAATTAGAGCAAAACAATATCCAGCCTCCGGGGCCTTATCTAACAATTAAAAAATAATAAGCAGAAGTTTTTTTTTGAGAGATTATCTCTTCCTCTTTAATTTCTTTTTATACGAGTCAAGATGTTTCATACAAAAGCTTTTAGCCACCTAACACTTATACTAATTGCAAAGGAGAAAAGTCTTCGAAATCCTGGAGCAACGACTGATTACAAGAATATAGCAACACGTTACCCAGGAGCTGACTCTTCTAAGCATCTTCTAAGTAACTTGTTGCTAAATAATGACAATATCCTTTCACTCTTATGATATTTTGTATAAGAGGAAGAGTGACCGAAGATGACGCAAACATACCCTCCGAACACAGAGCTCGTGACACATCACAATATTATGAATGCGAATATTTGTTTCTTATTCAAGAACGCCGAAACGACTCGGAATGCTCATTATTGCATCGTTTTAAGAATTGACTCGGTGTTCTGTTTTCTGACAATAGAGGAGTGGAATTTTGAGGACAATTGGAGAGATCATGTCGATCTTCATTTTAAAGTAGGTACATAACAGTTTGACCACAAGTTACATTGTTATTATATACTACACCTACTACATAGCCACAAAATGTTCCAAAAGAGCCTCTCAGTATTAGCTTTGGCTCCACTAATGCCAACCAAAAGATCTGGTCTAGGAAAAGGAAAATAATACACTGAACTGATGGTTGTAGAGGTGTAGATTTCAAATGGAGACCACCCTTAGGTAAATGTAATCTAGGATATCCATACATACCACAAGTTGGACCGACAAGCCGACAACCTTAGAAACTTGCTCAATGCAAGCCAATTCTATCCAGACAATATAGAAGGTAGAGAAAGCCTAGATCCAGTACATTATAATCTCATTCCAAAAATAACTCTAATTTGGATACCTTAAGTACAATACGGACATAACACTCGTGATGACATGTAACTAAAATGACAGGTCTGTACATATTGGTTATTGTTTTATTATCTACAAAATATTATATTATTAAATATAAATTATATATTAAATTAACAATGAATGCCCCACGCGGTCGCGACAGAAGCACCTTCCTAGAACAATATGAATGGGTCCCACCATTACCTACCTGCTAATCATTATTAAATGATGTATCAATAGTAGCAGTCTGAACTTGATATGATAATCACGTTTTGCGCGCGAGTGCCTTTAGTAACTATAGCTTACATGTAATTCGATCTCATTTCCTTTGCATTTTTGTATTTCACATAGTAGGTATTCAACGAAATATGACAACCATAGTTTTAGCATTTCTGTACCTACTTTATAATGTAACCAGTCAACTAAATACGATCATTACAAAGTCAACGATTTTGTGGACAAAGTGCAGTAGGTATCATCATCATAATTTAAAAGCAAGGCTTTTGTCAGTGGAGCAACTTCTGCTAGTGTTTTCACCTCCCTGTACGACATGACGTCTGCTTTATCTTTAATTTCGTCTAGAAAACTGCAGTATACTCTACAAATAAGTCAAAGTTATCACTGATAATAATGTAAGCGAGATTATAATATGTATTATCCAGTCTTGCTGATAGACGCAGGGCCTCTTCTCAGATTTCAAAATGATCGATTGCAAGCGACTTGCATTCAGTGTATTTCTATTTCTGTATAATATCTTGGACATAGGTGGACGACAAATGCTTTTGTTGCTGGTTCGTAGTCTCCATTTGAAAACTGTATCAATTCAATAAACTGATCACTACAAAAATGTCTAAGGTTCAGGCGAATTCATTTCAATTAGATTTACTTTATTTAGACAATTAGGTCGTTTTGTTTTTAATACACAATATTATATGTAATTAACAATAATGTACTTACATTTATCTAATCATGAAAAAAGGCTGAAAATTTCGTCATCGTCCTAATCTATAACACTCTTTATGCTATTTTTGGGCATAGGCCTCTCTGTTGCAGTGCCATCTGCTTTGGTTTTTACCAGCTTTGATACGCTATTTTGTTAGTGTCGCGGAAACTCTTTAAAAAGTCTAAATAACTATGAATAATAATGAAGAATAGACATAATGAATTAATCCGATAGATTAGGCAAACTAAATCAAGCGTACATAGAGCTATCTATTTGGTGTAATATTCCCGAAGATATGATTCCAATGTTATCAAACAGTGTCCATGTTCCAATATTACGGAGCCCGGTGTCCGCAGTAAACATCCTGTGACAACAGTATTATAACTATTTCGGCCCCGGTGTGAACATTTACAAAATATCGTCTAACGGGCTGCGCTAGCGCACCGGATATACTTAGGTACAATCGCCTAAACTGCACGTGGTGTGAAAATACCACATTGCAGTTGTTATTTTGTCACATTCATGATAGTTTCGAATTCAGCTAACTGTGCAATTTTGATCGCTTTATAATATCATTGTTACACGACTGCTCAAAAATGGAGTGTTTCAACCGTGTAACATTAATAATAATAAATATTTTTGGGACATCTTACACACGGCCTCTGACCCCAAACTAAGCAAAGCTTGTGATACGAGTATGGCTGCCAGAGACTGATATACTACATATACTTATTTTTAAATACATGCTTATATACATATTTAGTAACTAAATAACACCCAGACATAGAGCAAACACTTATGTTCATCACATAAATATGTGCCATGGGCGGGGATCGAACCCACGCCTCTTTGATCCAGAAGTTAGGGTCACTAACCACTGACCCACCGAGGCAGTCAACATTTGCTATTTATTATCTCTATTCGATATTCATTAAAATGTAGCGCTCATAGCGTACTTTGACTAGGTGTATTTCAGCGATCACCAAAGTTAAGCAACGTTCGAAGACTAACCGAGACGGATGGGTGACCGCGGAGACATTACAACTCAGCGCTACCGTGGCCCGGATGACATGCTAAATTGTAGGCCCCGGTTGTATTAACCGTTTAGTCATGTTATTTGGGCTAGGCACCTGGCCGTTGCTTTTTCATAAAAATCACGTTAAACATGTTTCCATACTGGTGAATATATAGAAGCATAAACCAACAGATTAAAAAACAAACCAGTTAATTAAAGGTTATAAAACATGTTAACAAAAAGTCAGATGTTTTTGCGGAAAAACCTGGCGTTGTTTTTCGAACGCTATCTAGCTGAGTAAGTTAAGCATTAAAATTTGTGATAATTATGAAAAATAGCACAAATAAAAAATACATACACAATGTTATTACATTGAATTTTTAAACGTAGATATAAATAAAGGACATACATTGAATATACCGATAGTGATTGTCATGAAATGTCCTTGCACTAAATTTTATCGTAAATACATTTTAGAGGAAAAACAAGCTATTTTATCGATATCCTTTAATTAGATAAGTCCTGTTAAATCCTTCTCAATAATTTTACGGTCAAAATAAATCCAGTTATTATCTATCCAAGATCTTGAGCTGATAAGTAAGTATCTATAGATAAATCTATCATATCCGAATTTCGCAAACAACTGATTACAGTGTAAATAAAAAGTAGTTAGGTATATAGGGATACAGGGTGTTTCGAAAGACAAATTTTTGTACACATCAGTATGGAAAAAATGCCATCCAAGCCATGTACGTAGTATTATTATAATATCTTCTTTGTCCAAGCTACTGGAGCAATTCTGCTAGCGGTCCATAACTAAGTTCAGTCATGTAGTGAGCTGGATCGCGTAGATGTACAAAACACCTCAGTGATGTCGGGGAAGAGCGCGGTAGCGTGCTCGTAACCCCGACACATGGCACAGTGGCGGAACACCCCAGGTTTTTAGTGGGTATGCCACTGACTAGCGGCGGAGACTCCCACATAACCACCGGCTTCCCCGAAGCCTGGTGGTATCCATGAAGGATTTTCCTGGGTCAAAAAAAATATCTATTGCCCCTACACCGAACAAGAACTTCACAATAATACTAACCCTGAAATAGCATAAAACAAAGCTGTTCCTTATTGTCGGTATGCAATGAAATTTTTGTGATGCTGAAATTTTTGTTAACGCTGAACGTAGATGTCGTCATCGTTAATTTTACTTATGTATGTCCTTTTCCTGAAGTAACTGACTTTTCTAAAATATGAATGTTTATAAAACTCCCCGTATAAGTATATAGTAGGTATTAATGACTATGATAAAACGTCAATACGATGCGATCACATAAATAAATGGAACTAATCGATCATTAATAAATCGATAAATGCCACCATTAACGCTGCTTATCTATTGAATGCCAGAAAAACATTGGTACAATTCTAATTATTTGACCGCATTTCATAAACAAAGTATTATAAGGATATTTGTAAGTGTTTTTCGTGGTTCCCACCGCCATACCTTTAAAATTCTGGAAGGAATTCTCTCTGGGTGAGCAATTAATCTCATGTCACATGTGCAATTTCAAAGTCACGACTTGTAATTACGAAAATTGCATCAAAATCTGTCTATTTGTTTGAAGCTACTATTCCACAAACTTTAACTACGTGCATGCCACAGACAGACATTGTACCTATAATTTTACATAGGTATGCAAACGTAAAGTATAGGCCATACCAAAATATAGATCGCTGCGGATAACCCAATCGCGTGACGCGTGATCAAAATGCTGGTGTTTATTTGGCTCAACGTATAAGCATTGCCATTCAGCGTGGCAATGTTGCCAGCATGCTGGGCACGCTGCCAACTGGCAGTGGGCTTGAGCACTTGGATTATCTTTAGACCTTCAAGGGTCTGTGGATGACCCAATTGCTTTCTATGTAGTAATAGTGTAGGTAGTTTTAGCATATAAAGTAGTATTGTATCATATTGTAGTTAATAAAGGCACTTTATAAAAAAAAAATACCAATTGAAGCCCACTTAATAGTCGCGCGATTGAACCCCACTAAATAGTCGCGGATTGGGACATCAGCCGCTTGTAGCTAACGTCACACCAGCCAAGAAGTTTGATTCCACCTCTATATGATACGTTCTTATTACGTTCATGGCATGGTACGTCATAATAGGCAGACACCTTTAGCCACAGACACATATCACACATATAAACCTTTCCTTTCCTCTTCGAGGGATAAAATATGTTTCACAACCGCCCTTTACTTTGATTGATGTTTGGAAAGCGCCAGCGGTCAGCATCCGAAGGCTGCCTGCGTTGCGACACACGGTGGACCGACTCTCCACCACTGCCTTGATCGAGATACCTCTGAGGTTAACTACTCGATCGAAAGTAGTCAATTAAGGTAAGATAACAAGAACTGAACATAAAAAAACTGTTTTTGAAACTTTCAAACAGTTTTAATTAACGTGCCGAAGTATACATGTATATACGTTATTTTATATGTTTAAATAGTACCAGCTTATTTAGTCCATTGCTGAACACCTAGCCGAAAGACGATTAGGTCTCTACCTCGCTGTCCAAGTACGGGGCGATGGATGTACCAAAATAATTGTGACCGACCACTGCTGAGCAAAGGCACTCTCTTCTTGTACGCCACCGCGCACGGTAAAATAACTACAACAGGCATGTTTACTGGGTATCCACCAACCCGCACTGGGCCAGCGTGGTGGATATGGCCCAATCACCCTTCGTGGGTAGGCCTACGTCCTGCAGTGGACTATTAAAAAGGCTGGTACAGTACAGGGTATATCAATCATAATTATAACTAGGTAGTCTGTTAGTTAGACTTAGATTATTATAAAACATTGGACACGTAATTTTTCTTTTGTCGATCAATCAATAAATGACAAAAATAAAACTTGTCAAATTAAAAATTTAAGAGTAAGGGCTCGTGACGTCACGGTACCGGTACATTTGTAGTATGTTAGTGACGTCACGTGGAACTCTAACGAGCTGTATCTTCATCATTTTTTGTTAAATTGACATAAGAAAAAATAAGTGTCGAATATTTTTTGATAATCTATTTGATAGACTAATTAATATTTCTTTAGTAAACATGCCTATTTTAGTTCATTCTAATTTCTGGTTCAAACTTGGCTTACGACTGACGAAGTATTTCTCTTAATGCTCCTACCAAGTTATTTAAGACTTGTAAATATCTTCAAAATGCCATTAAAACATAATTTAAAGTTAATAATGGCTCATAAATACTAATAGCTATCAATGAACTCTAAAACCGGTCAGTTGGTCACAGCCATTTAAAATAAACTTACACAATCACACTCAGGTGAGTTCCATCTACTGACGATAACAGCTGTGTTGTTTGAACGGTCAGCTAATAAATTGGGTAAATGAAAGTCAAGCTATCAATAAAAGGGTAATTGGGAATTGTCACCTTTATAAATAAATAATGCAGCCCAGGTTTCCACCCGGTCTTATTGGAAATCTTTTCGGGAGGCTTTTGTCTAGCAACGGATGTTCTATGGCTCTTAGATGGATGCATATAATAATACCATACCTATGTAACAACATCTCAAAAATTAAAATCATTTTGATCAAACAAATTAAACATTAGCAAATTGGTTAGCTTCCGAAGTATTTCTTGTTTAATACTTATAGTAGATTTTTGAAACACATTAAAAACGTAAAATAGTTACATATGATTTGGAACTGTCATTGAAATTTCTTTTTGGCAGTATATATACTTCCAAAATAACATGAAGCTATACTATAAGTAATACCTACAGCTGATCATCACCTTTAAATAACTTTTACTTTTAACATTATTGCCAGATGATAAGCAGAGGTGAGAGAGATTTTGTATTTGTTCACCCATTAATTACTCTGTAGATATCTAAAATAATGTACTATTTACTTTGCTGACCATATTCTGCTGTCCAGAGTAGATTTACAGCTGATCATTTAAATATGTCCCGATAATATCGTTCACATCAGCAGTAAATAATCTGGGTCACTTACACAATACGGATGAAATGAAAAGCTGTCAAAAATGTGTAAACCATAAAAATATGTCAACTGCATGCATATATTGCACAAGGGGCAAAGATTACTGGCACAAATTATTTTTTAGCAAAAGCGCTAACAGCCGATTTCATAAAAAATCTGAAAAAAAAATACAGATGTGACAATTTGCTTCGAAACTACTGAACCAAAGTAAATTATATATTTATAGGATTATTTATAAACTAACTTCTTCTATACGGACTGAAAAGAAAAACGCTCACATAATCTAAAGCTTTTCAAGGTCAGAGCGAATAGGTATCTTTTAGTTCTTCGTGCTTCATCTTCGACCACAACGTCGCTTACCATCAGGCGAGTCGGTGGTCAAGCGCGGACTTATTAAGGATATTTTTTTTTTAAATTAATGGCCCACGGGGTCTGTTGGCCCACATACTCCAGGTTATGTGCCTTTTGTTAAGTAAGTTACAATTGAAAGAGCGCGACTGTACAATAGAGAGGGGTTAGTTTAAAAAAATATAATTTGTTTTTCGCCAAAAATGGCATAAGTAACCGACTTCAACCGTGTACAGAATTCGAAGAGTTCGCACGGATCGATGTATCATCGATATAGTCATTTTCAAATTGTTACTGATTTCTCAAAAACGACTCAGCCGAGTTCTTTAAAACTAAAATGGGACCACTTGTATCCGTATGTCTGAAACTACCTAACAAAAAAATAATCATCAACATCGGTTCATAATTGTCGGAGTAATCATGTAACATACTTAATACTTAAAAAAAAAACATTCAGTCGCATTGAGAACCTCCTTTTTAGGGTTCCGTACCGAAAGGTTCAAAACGGGACCCTATTACTAAGGCTCCTATAAAACAAACCTGAATTATTAGACGTTTTTCGCTCGATATTAATAACGGCGACAGGCAGACGGTAGAAATATTCATAGTATTTTTAGTTAAATATGCATTTAAAAATAAATTGATTAAATAAAATAAACATTTCCTATACATGTAACGTGATTTTTTGCTCGATAATAAAAACGGCAACAGGACGATGATTGGACTTTTAAGTGGTTTCAAAAATATATATAAATCATTAAATTAAAATAAAATATATTACGGGGGCTTCCATACGGTACGGAACCCTTGGTGCGCGAACCTGAATCGCACTTGGCCAATTATTATAGAAGAATTGAAAATACCTTTCTTGACTCGATGAATCAATGTTTCTACAATAAGCTATACCTACCTACTTGCCACGTTGGCACACTCTGTACTGATAGTAACCAAACATAATCTTCAAGAGCGTTTGACCGATAAGAAGATAAGTAAATTACTAACATTTCAGTTTCTATTTGAAGTATTTGGAAGATAATTTTCATGTAAAGTATACAGAAATATGTTTGTTCAAATATCATTGGGTACTTGACTTTTTAAGTGATTTTTTCATACGTGGCATTTTTCGAGTGGGAGTAGGTATATACTTATTGTCTTCTCTTTTATCATGTATCTCTTATTGTACTTGACTAAAAAGTTATTTTTATCCGACAAACAATGAATCGTTGCCTGCATTTTCAAAATAATAGTTAATTTATTTTATTTATTTCACACCAGTATTTGCCCGCGGCTTCGCCCGCGTGATGTTTTGATTTTTGTGCTATCCCATAGGAACCTTTGATTTTTTTTCAACCTTTACTGTCCCACTTCTGGGCAAAGGTCTCCCCCACTTCCTTCCATTTATCGCGTTCTGTGGCCAAATCCCGCCAACCTTCCCGGAAAGTGTCAAGATCGTCACACCAGCGTTTCCTAGCCCTTCCCTGCCTTCGTCTGCCCTCCGGTACCCACAGTGTGACGATCCTGGCCCATCTCCTGGTTATCTCTCGGGGTGCATACGAACCACATGACCCACCCAATCCCATTTTAGTTTAGCAGCTTTTTGGCCTACGTCAACTACACCTGTGATGGAACGCAGTGTTGTGTTTCGAACTCTGTCCGTCCTTTGATTTTATCGGGATAAAAAGTATTATGTAATTTCCGTCTTTCAAACTATGTTCATGCCAAAAATCATGTCAAGCCGTTGCTCCGTTACTGCGTGAAAGAGGAACAAACTAGTAAACTAACGTAACACTTTCGGATGTTTACACATTGAATATTAGTAAGAAAGTAAGAATTTAAAACAGTATTGTAAGTACCTTAGTTATATGCAATGTATTTTGTTGGCTATACTAATCTATGCTCTCGAGACTGGGTCTCTAAAGACAAAGTAAAAAAACGCAGATATCAGGCGAAAAACTAGAGTCATAGACGCAGTGTCGATGCTCTGTAGGCTCTAATGGAAATGGGCTGGTCACGCCGCCCGAGCAACAGACGGGAGATGGAGTGAACGGATTATCCACCGGCACCCGAGAGACAGCACACGGGACAGAGGACGACCCCGGAGAAGATGGTGCGACGACATCGTTGAGGTCGCGGAGAGCGACCTGGACGCGAGCAGCACAAGACCGCGAAAAATGGCACAGCATGGAGGAGGCCTTTACCCACACATGGATGCCCTGAAAATTATAATGCCTACACATAAATTGAAATACTTTTGAAATCTTATATGTAACATTTTAATTTTTAAAGGGAAATGAAGGCTATTTTATTTTATTTATTTTTATACTAATCTCTATAGGCTTTCATTTTCAGAACAGGAACCTGGATTGATTTTTACAAAAGTGTATAGGTACTATACTAACAACCCACCCCGGCTTTGCTCAGGTATATTATATTGTATAATACACGGTTTACATAATATATATGTATAATTTACACATATAAACTTTCCTCTTGAAACACCCTATCTATTAAAAAAACCACATCATAATTCGTTGCGTAAGTAGTTTTAAAGATAGGGACAGACAGCGGGAAGCCACTTTGTTTTATACCAGTTAGTGATACTTCAAGGTCTGGGACCTTGTTATCAAAATATTTTGGCATTTGTAATAAATATTGGCACAGGTCACATCAAAACATTCGATTTTCGAAAATTTATATAATCGTTTATTCACTTTTATAAGGTCGTTAGATTCGATAACGATAGTGTTTTTGGATTATTTACACAATGATACGTTTATTTCTAAATGGTATTATCTACTATTCCATAATATTAATTCCATCGACTTAGCACTTAATTTAAATAATCTAATATTGATTATATTATTTACTGTGTCTAAGTCTAATCTTATCGTTAATGGTGGTTTGAATTAGGCTATAACAATAATTATCGTTGTATCACAGTCATCATAAATATTCTTATAACAAATTACTATTCGGTGGAATCAGGTCAAATATTTTAAGCCGATCTATAAAATAAACCAATGTATAAATAATGCGCGCAATAAACTACAAATTAATACAGTACTTACCTACATCGTAGGGCTCATAGCGTAGTTTGACTATAAAGGTGTTTGTCAGCGAACACCGAAGTTAACCAACGTTTGGCACGGGCTTCGGATGGGTGACCGCAGATGGCATTTACAAAAGAGCGCTAGCATGGCTCGAACGACACGTCAAATTGTAGAATTGTTTTAGCCACTTAGCCATGTCACTGGCCATCAGGTGGCTTAAAAACTATGGCGTATATACGAACTTACTTATCACTATTTTGAATCATTAAATCATATCATCGCAAATTATAAAGTTTAGGTATTGTATTTATGTAAAATTTTCTGGGTTTCATTAGTGAAAATTTATATAATTTTTAGAATTTAGACACTTTACGAACGCTGCTTACAGTTACTTTTTAGACATACTTTGCCCATTTTAGAAGCTTTTGTTACTATCCATAAGGCAATTGTGTTGAATTTAACAGTTATAAGGAAAAGCCAAACCAGTTTTGAGAGAAACCGGTACGTGGTCCCAGCTCGTGACTAGGATACCTGGCTCTAGATGCCCTCCCTTGACTCTAGGAACTCTACATTTGCCGTAATATAGTAGAAAAGTTCGTACATTGAACCAAGTGAGCTATATTTTTTATTAAAGTGAAAAGTTCTTTAGCGGCGGTATGTACTTTTTGGAATGGGTAAAAAATATCATTTCGTGTCAGGACAAACGCTGATCGAAAATTCGTAGGACGGAGCGAAAGTTTTCACTCACAACTGGATTACAACCCTTGGTTTTTTTATATTTAGGTTTGCGTTTGACTACATTCTTTCTGGTGTTAAGTAGATATGCAATCTGGGGTGTAGCATGCTTACCTAGATAATAAATAATAAAATATAAATAAAAAAAAATATTCCCATTAATAGTCCTTAGTGTACGAGCAGCTCAAGAGCGGTCGTTTCATTGGAATTACTTGAGATTTCATCTACAAAGTACATTCCGTGTAGAAAGGTCGAATACTACTAGACTAGGTATATAGTGTATAGATAGATACTGCAACAATTATACATTTGAACACTTAGCAGCAGGTATAGAGTAAGTAGACGCATTACTTTTTGAGTGAAAGACATGCATCTGTGAAATTATACTTAGCTCACCGAAGCAAGTAGCATAACTATCCGAAAATTGTCGTAAAATAAGAGATTAAATAATACTAAATCACTGCTGAACGTAGGCCTACCCATGAAGTGATCGGGCCATATCCACCACACTTACCCAGTGGGGGTCGGTGGATTCACATAAGCCATCGAATTTCGTCTAGGTTTCCTCATGTTGTCACCGTAAAGCTCATCAAACTCATTGGTATGAAATTTCGTACATAAGTTCCAAAGAAATCATTGGTGCAGAACCGAGATTTGAAACTACGATGTCACGATTTTTAAGGTGGGTGCTACTACAACATCGGCTTCAAGCCTCCGGTGTTGCAACTACACAGGGTTATCTGCTTACCCTGTACTAAGCCGAAACGAGGTGATTAAGACCATTATTATGAACAACTTTTACTATAAGACCAGCTCAAAATTCGAGAAAAATAATCAGCTATTCCATACAAAACTGCAACCCGGAATCGACAAAATGTATGAAACAGCTGATTTTTTTCTCGAATTTTGAATTGGCCCCATAGTAAAAAATTGTACGTAAAGATGGTCCTAATTACCCCCGTTCGGATTAGTACATCAGTTCTGGATAACCTTGTATACGCAGTAGTTACATGGAAAGCCAAGCTTATTTGCGAATTCACTACATAGCATAAAACAAAGTCACTTCCCGCTGTCTGTCACATGTATGCATACATCTCTAAAACCAAGCAACGGATTTTAATGCGGTTTTCTTGTGAAGATAGAGTAAAAAGTAAGTTCGTATAGGCCGGGTGGCTAGCCCTGGTGTCAGAGTTTTTAGGCCGCCTGAAGGCCTCTGACATGGCTAAACGGTAGATAGAGTGATTCAAGAGGAAGATTTATATGTATAATACACCTGTGTGAAGCCGGGGCGGATCGCTAGTTATCCATAAAGTAAAGTACGGATAAAATACCCGGCTGTTATCCTACTGCAAAGTGCAGTCCCCGGACGCCGATGATTAGGCACATCGTCGCCGCGAACCTGCCGATGAGATGATTGCGCCGCCAATGGAGCTTATTGTTTTCAATTACACGAAATGGGCCGACGGGAGTTGCTGTGCTGTTCTCACACCGACCGTGTCGGCCGGTTACTCAGCCACTAGACACTAATATCTAAGTAGAGTCTAGAACGGTCGTAAACCTTATTTTTACAGGGTTAGTCTAGAATTATGTACTAAGCCAAAAGAGGTCATTCAAATCGTCAGGATGAACAACTTTTGCTATGGTGCCATCCCAAAACATCCCAAAAATAAAGAAATAAAACCGGACAAGTGCAAGTCAGGCTCGCACAACGAGGGTTCCGTACAAATCCAGAAAATTTCACAAAATTGGGAAGAACGTTGTTAAAATCTCGAATTTTGTATGACTGTTTTTTTTTCGAATTTCTGGTAGCCCCATAGTAAAAGTTGTTCATAATGATGATCTGAATCACTTTATGCTAGAACTCCCATTCTGAATAATTCTGTACTTATTTTTGCTTCGCGAAAGCTGCCATAAAACGTCCCCTGCAGTTACGGTTGATTATATTATTTACTATCATAAATACCTAAGCGGGTAATAACATTTTTCGAACCGGAAAAATAGACAAAGTTCAGTGTCGTCCGATCTTAGTAGAATTGGCCCGCCGTTGTTTTGTTTGATACTTTGATAGAAGGAAAATAAAAACATTGCTAGAAATACAAGTTAGAAACTTAGGCTAACTCGTCGTAGAGCCGGTCCCCGGACAGTTCTTTTGCAATCGAGCTTTTTGCTTTCTGCTCTTTTTTGCTCTTGACTTGATTGCTAGCTACTTCGTCGTCTCGTAGGTACGTAATGACTCTTAATCTTATAAATAGACTTGCTGATCTTTAAGCGATATTTTTTTCATATAAAAAAACTATAGAGAGCCATCCTTATCACCTATTCTCACCTACACAGAAAAATTATAAAAATCGGTCAACCTCTTTTGGGGAATGGAATTTCCAAAAACACTGACATGCGATTTTTATGCATTAGAATAAAGTAGAAAACAAGCTGATAGACCTTCTACTGGAAAGAGCTAGCTTCTAGGGCTCATTGCATTGGTTTTGATTGACTTTGTTTATTTATTAATTAATGACTTTGAACTTGAAGTTACCACCGCTGATGAACAGCTGTTGCAGTTCAAAACATCATACAATATCGCTACTTGGTAACCAAACACTGTTGAAGCGATTTTTTAAATGGTTTTGTCCAGAATATTATAGATATTAAAGTCTTATTACAGTAGAAATGGTAGAATTATTTTATAAAACACGTGAAGAGGCAGGAAATTGTTAATGTGAGTAGGTATTTACCTGCTCACATCATTGTAACACCTAAGAGGATAACTATGCTACTCCATAAACTCCATTATCGCGCTGTATTATGACAAATATACCTACCTACCTACCGGCTACCGGTAACAATGAGGAAAAATTGCAAACACAAATCAATTTAAATCGTTTAAATTCAGAACGGCTTTCAGGGTAACAGTCATTCGTAATTATGACTAAAGACATCATGGCATGTCGCTAGTTGGAGTCCAAACCCACTGTATAATAGTTATTTTCTTAAAATTTAAAATATATGACAACAGTCCAGACCCTGCAATTAATAATTGGTTTGTTTACTAAAAAAATATGATTAGTCCATCTTATAGACGCGTGTTTTTCTTTTGTCAATTTAACAAAAATTAATTAATAAATAGCAAGTTTATGTTCCGCGTGACGTTATTAACCTATTAAAAATGTACCGGCGAGTCACGTCACGGGCTCCCACTCTCAAACTTTGACAAAGTTTACTTCTGTCATTAATTGTTTGATTGACAAGAGACAAATACTTGTCCAATTTTTTAAATTATCTTACTAACGGACTTATTCAATAATGATTTTTATACCCGATTTGATTTTTATATAAACATGTCTATTCTACACTATACACTGTATTGGCAAGCAGATGACCCTGTTGGTATATAGGGCTAGCTTCTTGCCCCGTTCTGAAAGGGGATGATTAAGACCATCATTGTGAATAACTTTTACTATGGGGCCAACAGCAAGATTCGAGAAAAAAAAATCAGCTGATCCATATAAAATTGCAACTCGGTATCGACATAATGCATGAAAGAGCTGATTTTTTTCTTGAATTTCAAGTTAACCTAATAGAAGAGTTTGTTCATGATGATGTTCTGAATGAACTCTTTTCGGCTTAGTACACCAGTTCTGGATAACCCTATATCGACCCCCTATATATACTGTACTGTACTGTACCAGCCTTTTTAATAGTCCACTGCAGGACGTAGGCCTACCCACGAAGGGTGATTGGGCCATATCCACCACGCTGGCCCAGGGCGGGTTGGTGGATTCACATACACCATAGCATTTCTTCTACGGACATATGCAGGTTGCCTCACGATGTTTTCCTTCACCGAAAAGCCAGTGGTGTGAAATTCCGTACATAAATTCCAAAGAACTCATTGGTACGGGACCGGGGATTCGAACCTACGACCTTACGATTGTAAGGCGGGTGTCACTACCTCTCGACCACCACGGCACATTGTAAGGCGGGTGTCACTACCTCTCGACCACCACGGCACCCTAAATAGCGATACTTGTACCTATATATATACAGGTACAAGTATCGCTATTTCGATTGTGTACAATTACATAACTTGTATCATTTTGTGTACTTAAAGTTGTTTGATTACTTTTTACTTGTTCATTTCCTGACTCGTAACGTACGAAACTATGAATAGACGGGATGAGACGGCACAAAATGTTGTATTTCACACTTATAATTGTTACATAAGAGAGATAATGAATGGGACTTAAAAATTAAATAACTGAGACCAATTCCTGCGGTTTCACGAAAATATACTTGGATATATGTATTATGTTCCTGACCTTTCCCTGCTATGGGTAAAACAGTTTGGAAAAGCGAGTGAAAAACTACCACAAACCAGCGAGTCCTTGCTGATATTGTCATAAATCACATAAGTCATGTGCCATCTAACAGGTTGTTCACGCGACACACCAAATAGGTAAAGGTACTTCCCCTATAGATTCTATCAAACATTATATTTTGACAAGAACGTATGGATCGTATCATACAACTTAGCGGCTGTAATGCCAGCTACAACCTGCGCACAGCCCAATCCCTACTGACGAGGATTGGGTTATCCGCAGCAACCCAACGTCAGAGCCGCCAAATTGTGTGATTTGATCTACAACAACTGACGCCGACGTCATATTGAAAAAATAAGTTCGCATTTTTAAAGACTAATTAATTTAAAAATCTACTGGCCACATCTATTAGATAATTTTTAAATGGGATCACATTGAAAACCAACAGCCATTAAATTGAAAAAAGTCAAAAAACAGAAAAAAGGATAACTGATAAATAACCTCTTTTTCGAAGTCGGTTGAAGAAGTATTTATGTGTTTGTGCCTTTCGAGCATTAGGCTGGTAGCCTGCTGGTTGTTACGTCAAGATGCTCGTAAGGTCACGTACTATGTGGTTACGTCTGTTGTCCGTGGTACGTTCGACGACTTCACTGTTGACTTATGTAAATTAAGGCCTATGGGTTTATACGGCATTTAAGGATGTTAGAGATAAACTAATTTTCTGTTACACTCTATTGAGGGAATTATAGTCTGTGGCTGAGTCCGCGTACGCGTATGGAAACTGTGTGTAAGGAACAGAGTAAATATTATTAGATTTTGTGTTAGGTATAAGTATGTTACAGCTAACTTGGTAAAAATATTTCCAATTACCTACGTATAAAATTATAATACATTCCTGCTTATGACTTTCAGTAATAATATCAGCTGTTCATATCAGCTTTCTTTGTAAATATTTATTTAATATTTTGTAATATTCCGTTAAGTATAATTAGGTATATTGAATAGGAAAAAAAACTTATTTGGGATGCTGTTTCAAAATATACACTGGTATATTAGTGGGTACATCTACAAAAATATAATGGGATTCTCTAGCAAAAGTCCTCAGAAGAAAATTATCTACACAAAAAACCTCAGAAACATCTACATGCATTCAACAATCAACACCAAGCAATTTACATTCACTAAAATAATAACAACTATTATTTTTGCAAGGACGAATCTCAAAGCCGCGCGAAGTCAATTATTAAAAAATTTGACTCACCAAGTTCTTTCCTTCTTTCTGGATTAATGAAAAAAAGCTGGCCGCAAAGGTCCCTTTTGTTTTCAAAAAAGAATATTCTAATTCAAAAGAGTTTGTAATACACTCGCGAGTGACAGATCGTAAAGTGACAGCTGTCAAAATTGGCGGGAAGCGTGCTCTCGCGTCGAGCGGTGCGCGGCTTGTGAGCGCGAGCCCACCGATATCGCAACTCACTGATTACGACATTTTAATTGTTAAGGCTATTGTGAACCGCAAACTTTACCGTACAAAAACAATAAGGTGTTATACGGGGTTCCATCCATCCATTCATCAGTCATAATAATATGATGAATACAGGATTATTTCCAATCAATTAGCAACCTTTAAGGGGTTTATTATGTATATCAAAAGTAACAAATTTTGTTCTGCAACTTTTGTGAAAACTCAAAAAGAAATCACCTTTTCCATACATTTTGTCGCGGGTAAACGATATTTTTCTATGGAACATCAAATTTTTTTGAGTTTTGCCGAAAGTCGCTGAACAAAAAATGTTTTTTTATGATGTACAGAATAAGCCCCTAATAGGATGCTAATTGATTAGAAATAACCCTGTATACCTCTAAATATTTTCCAATGGGGTGAATAGTGGTTTCTTACGGAACGTAAATCACAAATATACCTAAAATTACATCTATGTTCTACAGAAAAGGCGAAAACAGCGGTCGATTCACAGTCCTCTTAACATAGTAGATAGGTATATGGATGTGGTTTTGTGTGTTTTTATTGCTGACCGAAATATGCTGTTTGAGTCTTTTTTATCATAGAAATATTTTAATTATAGAATAAATATATAGGTAAAGGTTTGTTCTCCAATCTCAAAATGATATTGAAGTCACGTTCCGCTTATGTAGTCATTATTGTTTTGATGTTTATTGCGCAAGGCTTTGATGCGAAAGGTTTTGTTCTGCTTTATTTTACACATAGGTATTACACAAAAAATAAACAAAATAGGCGTTTTCAGTAATATTACGAAGAATAGAATATTGATAATACACCTGGGTACAGCCTAAAGCTGTCGTGGTCTAGTGGTAGTAACACCCGACCTGCAATTGTGAGGTCGTGGGTTCAAATACCGTTCCCGTACCAATGAGTTTCTTTGGAACTTATGTACGGAATTTCACACCATTGGCTTTTCGGTGAAGGAAAACATCGTGAGGCAACCTGCATACGTCTGTAGAAGAAATTCGATAGCGTATGTGAATCCACCAACCCGCACTGGGCCGGCGTGGTGGATATGGCCCGATCACCCTTCGTACATCCTGCCTACATCCTGCAATGGACTACTGATACAGTACAGTACCTAGGTACCTGTACCTAATTATCAGCGGTCGTGAAATTTTCGATCAGAGACCTCACACCGGCAAGCAGAAGGTAGAAAGTCAAACGACAAGGGACAGACAGTGGGACTGACCAAGGTAGCAGGCGGGCGTTTTCAAGCAAGTGCTCCCAACCGGTCTTATTGGAAATCTATAGGGGTGACCTATGTCTATTAGTAGACATTCTACAGTCTACAGTTACTATGGTGACGATGACCTCATCATTTCCTCTGCCTCAATTTAGAAATAACCTACGTAGGTTAGTTACCTACCTATCTGCCTAGGATTTACAGCTTAGGTTCACAAGGCCTGATTAGCAACAATGTAGTTATCAAATAGGTACCTATTATCAAAATTACTTTTATCTTGTGTCATGTATGTACACTATGTACCCACCTATCGTTACACGGTTGCAGGCAACTGTTATCAAACGGACTAATTTCACCAACGAAATACGATTAATAAAACTGTATGCTGAGTAGGTATGAGTTTTGTCGTAAACATGACGCGCTCCTCGGCGAGCGCGTAAGCATGTAATTTGTATGAAGAAATCTACAGCGCCACTAGCGGCGCGTTTATGCAACACAACAAGTTCATACAAATTACATGCTTACGCGCTCGCCTGAGAGCGCGTCATGTTTACGACAAAACTCCACTCAGCATACTGTGCCCATGCTTGGTGACATCTGATGCGCACTAAACAGTGGCATGTACGTGTACATATTTAGTATGATTTTAATCATTTTATCAGAATCTAGGTCTTACAAAAAGATCACGTAGGTACGTTACGACACTTACGACAAGTGCTGCTTTGCAAAATCAGCTGTTGCTTATAAGTAAACAGATATATTGAATGGAAGGTGTTTTTTTCTTGTGATTTTAGGAATTATGATAAAGCTGTTCGTATTGATGTATACAGGGTTATTTCTAATCAATTGGCATCCTTTTAGGGGCTTATTCTGTACATCAAAAAATAACAACTTTTGTTCTACGACTTTTGTCAAAACTCGAAAAAAAAATTTGGTGGTCCATAGAAATATATCGTTTACCCGCGACCAAATGTATGAAACCGATGATATTTTTTTTTAGTTTTGACAAAAGTCGCAGAACTAAAGTTGTTAGTTTTGATGCACAGAATAAGCCCCTGAAAGAATGCTAATTGATTAAATATAACCCTGTATTCATTATTCATCTCTGACAGAACTTTTTTTTTTTTATTAATGGTTCACAAAACTGGGCTTACACACTAAAACTTACATTAAACAAAAAACATTAATAAAACGACATGCGTAATGTGTATGCCCTTCTAGGACTTGCTAATTAAAAAAAAAAATATAATACAATAATAATTATAATGCATAAGTTTACAATAGTCTGAATAATTTACTAGTTAGCAACTGTACTTCAAAAGCCCCTGAACTAGTTAACAACTGTACTTCAAAAGCCAAATGTGAAGTTGCAAGTTTACCTTTAGGTAAGTAGAGACATTCCGCGCGTTACTATAATCTTGAGTAGTTAGTTTATGGTATGATTTACTTTTTCACTGTTTGTACTACAAAAGTGCTAATTTGATGCCGCATGATAAAAATGATCCCAATAAATGAATCCCGTCAAATTTAGAATTATATTAGTTTGCACATTTTCCGTGAACCATATTTAGTACCTAACTAATAAAAAATTAATAATAGTAAAAAAACTGGAAAACTTGATGTTTGAGAGTTGTTTAAACTCGTTTGGCACGCCACGCTGAAAACACTACAATAGTGTACATTTATATCTAGAATTCTAGACCCTACAGGTTACCTATACCGTAATAATAATTTTCCTTTCACCCATAGTCAAGTAGAGTGCTTTGCTAAACTCCTGTAACTTGTATGTAAAGAGCCTGTACGTAGAGTTAGTAGAGCGAGTAATAATCTTATCTTGGGACGCATTTGTCTAATGACGGAACCTACAGAGCTCAGGTTGAATACTAACAGTCTAGATTTGTAGTCTCGGCCTAGATTGTAGGTCAAAGGTGCGCTACATTTGTAGAGACGGTCTGTTTTGTGCCTCGACGTATGATAGAGTGAGTAGGTGTAGTTGACAACCTGCCTAATACTCAGTAGCTCGAAACTGTTGATGTTTTACTGAATCATTAATGATAAATTGATCTAATTTTTGATCTAATTTCAGCTCAATCAGAAACTTTTTATTATTATATACTACGGGGCTAATCGCCCACTAAAATGACGAGATAAATAACTGACTAAATAACTAATAGACTGACAGTCTACCCGTGACCACGGTCGATGCAACTCGGCCGAAACGTCGGGATGATGAGGTATTAGACCTTCAAGGGTCTATGGATGATCCAATTGCTTTCTATGTAGTAGTAGTGTAGTACTGTCATTTAATTTCTTGATAAAACAGATGTCATAGTGAGAGATACACTCGGCAGTAGGATAAAGACGGCTGAGGATGATGATGATGAACAAAAACTTATGATTGTTTTTAAATTTTCGTTCGATTTGAACACATTATTATTATATACTACGGGACTAATCGCGCACTAAAATTACGAGATAAATAAATACCGCATCATCCCGACGTTTCGGCCGAGTTGCATCGACCGTGGTCACGGGTAGACTGTCAGTCTATTAGTTATTTAGTCAGTTATTTATCTCGTAATTTTAGTGCGCGATTAGTCCCGTAGTATATAATAATAAAAACTTATGATTTTGAGAGAGCTAAACTTTGTTTTTAATTCGACTTAGGTATAATCCATTATTTCTCAGTAATATCTGATAGGTATATATAATTTATATAGGAACCATTCTTAATTTTTTCATCAAAAATATTTTATTTATCCATAGTTACAATTGAACCAACGAGTACATAAATTACAAGCTTTTATTTAACTTGCACTGGATGTATGTACCTACGAATATGTATGTAAGTTTGGGTGGAATCTTGCAAGAACAAGTTCCCGGTTTCCGATTGAGCTGAAATTTTGCACGCATATGTATATTGCGTGACAATGCAATAATATGGTAGCTGATCTGATGATGGAGTCTGATGGTGGCCATAGGAACTCCTGTACTAAACAAGACAGACCCGTCGTGTGTGGGCTTTTTACTTGTCTTGAATAGCAATCTGCTGCTACATGATATCCAGGATCTCAAAAGCTTGCATTTTTTAAAAGTTATATTTTTATACTAAGAATTTATATAATTAATTAATTAGATAGTAGTCAATCTATATCTAATTAATTAATGATATAAATTCTTAGTATAAAAATTGGAAATAACGTCACTTTGGTCACATACACATGCCTATGCCTAATGTCCTATTTAATTCGACCGTTTTATCTATTCTATTCTATGTCTAAAAAAAACCGGACAAGTACGAGTCAAGCTCGCACATCGAGGGTTCCGTACAAACACATTGTTAAAATAATTAAAAACATGTTTTAGCATGTGCTAATGAAGCTCTTTTATATGATACCTTACATGATACAATTTACTCACTTTGAATTTTGAACCCATATTTTGTGAATTTTGAGGCCCTATTTTTTTGGGATTGAAATAAAAATGTACAGTTTTCAGATTTATTCCTATATGTGTACTTTGAGAGAATGCTTCTCGCCAAATTTCATAGTTCTATGTCAACCGGAAGTACCCTGTAGGTTTTGATTTTTGTGAACGTTGAAATATGCTTTTTTTTACGACATAAACGGCTCTAACTTTTTTATACGTTAACTGAGAAGCTTTTCTTTTACACAACTGCAAGAATTCATAGGTTTACGTATATAGTTTAAATTTCAACTCGATATCTTTACGCGTTCCTGAGATAAAGAGTCTTGACATACACACAGACGGACAGACGGACAACAAAGTGATCCTATAAGGGTTCCGTTTTTTTCCTTTCGAGGTACGGAACCCTAAAAATAACTGGGTACGTCACTTCTCTGACTAAAGTCTATACATTTTGTCTACTCGTGACGTCACGCGGAACTTTAACGGGCTATATCTTTATAATTTTAATTTAATTAAAAAAAAGAAAAAATACGTGTCTAATATTTTTTAATAATATACACAGTCAGGTCATAAATTCTGTCACATGTTTAATATAAAATAATTGATATACCAAAATGAACTTAACAAAACATAGATTCTTATGACAATAAAGTTGACAAAATGACCTCCGTGATTTTGAATACAGGCCTTCAATCTGCGCGGCCAGTCGTCTATCGCAGCTCGAACGAGGTCCATGTCAATATCGGCGGCTGCCTTAATCAAGGATGTCTTGAGTGACTCCAAATTGGGATGAGGCTTTGAGCACGCCTTTTCCTCCAAGTGTTGCCATAGGAGGACCAGTCTTCGTGCCGGATGAAGTTGATTTCACGCGCCACTAGCCAGTCTTGTGTGCTCTTCGCTCTATGAGCTGGCGCCGAATCTTGTTGCTATACCCAGTGCCTGTTATTGAATTTGGTAAGAGAAACAGGTTCCACAAGGTTCATCAGAACTGTATTTTGATAACCAACTGCATTCGTTTTTACACCTTTCTCACAAAAATGTACCTCTGTTAGGCCCCAACAAGAAACTCCCAACCATACCATAAGCGAGAATGGAAAATGACCTCGTTGGACACGCGGCATTCAGTTGCTCGCTTCTTCACTACTGTGTGCGTACACCTTATCATTTTGTTTGTTGTAGCCATTGAAGTATAATACACGAGAACTGAAGATCGTTGTCTATGACGACGTCAGCCAACTGCCGGCGTACGCCGGCGAAGCGCGCCGACCGGCCTTAGTCGCGATTAAACAAAATGGTTGAATATATCAGACGTCAAAATATTATTTAAAAAATTTAAAATGGGGAAATGTGTAGTCAAAATCTTTTAATCCCGTTCCCAATTTCTTCATAAAGCTTCTGGAATTTATTTCCACAAGTAAATACGGTTTACACTATTCGTATTAATTGAAACTATCACATAAAATATCATGATTTTAAAAGTAAATAATTTTACAGTTGGTGATGCCAGGTGAAACATGATTTTGTTTCCCCATAATTATGGGAGATTTCGACTAATCGATAATTACTTTTTTGATACTATAGGATATCCGCAGACGAAATGCGTAAAGATAACGATAAATAATGGATAAAAGCCATTAGAATATTACGAAATGAAACTGACTGGATAATAATAGTAAATAGTGAAATAGTAAAATTACAATAGATAACAATATAACTTCAATAAATACTAAAAATACAAGAGTACAAAGATAGTAACAAATCCGGTAGCTAGATTAATGGGCGGCATTAACGTCTACAGCGATTTTAAATAATACTAATTATTGATAGTTATGAATCAAGCAGCAGAATCAGGCTTAAATAGGTTACGTTTTGTAATTATTAGTTTAATCAAATAGCTCGACGGCAACAGGTATCTATGTCCGGAGATTGAAGTACAGGTATAGTATAACATATTAGGCTACAATTTTCAAAGAAGTTTTACGTTATACAGAGATACTGAAAAAGCGCGCGCTGCGTGGTATAGGTATGTTTGAGTGACACAGACTGCACGCGGGCCGTGCGGGGTGCGTGGTAACTAGTGGTAAGAACTTGCGAACTCGGGCGCGGGTGGCGGTGTGGCTATGCTAGCTGTTAGTCTGCTATATTTATAATTGTTTATTATAATTGTTTACTCCAACGGTTCCAGAATAAAAAAAACATCACTGCAATTTTCAAATCAATATATTGTAGATTCTTCATGCAATGCTTTCGAATTTTCTTAAGGAATATCCTGACGTACAATATGATACGTTTTTGATAATTAAGTATTATTATGGCGATAATTATTTTAATTATCAAGAACGAATAAATGAATAAAATATTCTCTGTATTATAACTTTATTCATAATTACATTATATTTGATTTTGATTAATGACTCAATTTCATAATGTTATTACTAAAACGTTGATTATTAAAAATATCGGTTTGTATCACTGACATTGAGAAGATATCGTAAAATTTTGGGGAAATTTCAATCTAATGAACTGGCACCCTAAGTAGGCATTGTCCGACTAAATTTAAAAATGTTGCTATTTCTGTCTTTTTCAACGTCTTACCGTACTTTAGCAACTAGTGTAACAGAGATAGAGATATGATTCTTTGATTACCTACCAACGATATTCGGGCGGATAATGTGTCGCCATGCCTAGCAACGCAGTTGTTTGAGTCTGCTTATCTAGACATTAAACATCATTGGTTGTAGCTCTCTTCTGCGGTAAAAATTTTTTCATCCGAAAAAAGAATTTCCCGACATTTTTTTCCCGCGTACCGCTAAAACAAAGCGCGGCATCTCTTCAGTCTCAGGTTCATTAGACGAACATTTAAACGATGTCCTGTTTTTCTTCGATGTGCCCGAAGCCCTAAGTCTTCATTTAACACCCTTTTCACCGTGGTTCTGCTTAACCCCATCTGAAGGGCCAACAGTTTCTGCTTACGTTTGGGATTTCTTTGAATTCACGCCTTCACAGCTTTTATCACTGCTGGAGTCCTAACAGACCGAGGGTGACCACTTCTTGACATGTCATCTACACTAGAGTCTTCATTGTATCTTTTGATGGTACGATAAACGAATCTTTTGGTTATATTCAAATTTTTCAGTATGTCAAAAATTTGAATAGGCGCGTAACCGCAACGATGCAACGCAATAACTGCAACACGGTCTTCTTTAAGCGTCCATTCCATATTTAAAAATGAGTAAAATTGTAAAAAGCATACATTTTTATTTTCATGAATAATTCGAAATTCGAGTTCAATAATATTTTTTATGGCCAGCATTTTAAAAGAAAAGTTTTTACTGTGTGACAATACTTATGACCTGACTAGGTATATAACGGACTTATTATGTTTATAGACATCATGTCTATTATCTAGCTCTGTTCATCACAGAGCTATATTGGAGAAAATATTTTGTAGTGTCCTTTATAACGTGTTCGATTTGTAAGTAAAATTATATTTTGATTAGATATACCTAATATTAAACAGAGAGTGTGATCGTTTATGATTGACATCAATTAGGTGTTGTACCTACTTGTAGATCCGCGAATTCCTTTAATTGCAATTTTAAAAGTAATCAACTTTAATCAATCAATTGCCTTATCTGATTAGATTCTTGTGTCTTATTTACGTCCTTCGACTAAGTACGTCCATTGTTTTTTTATGAATTTCATTGTTTTTATTCAATTTCCACGGATTAACGTTATCTAGAAATGCATTCTTGTGCCATAAATCGTATATAGATCATGGACAAACAACAATGAATGTCGCCGAATCGCCACCAAATTAATGTCAGTAGAGATATTACATTTTGTTTTCAAATGTAGGTTTCGTAATTTGTGCTGCGTCCATTGAGGAGGCTGCGTCGCGTTTTTTTTTGCTTCTCGGTCGGAACCACTTGCTACAGAATCAAAAGACAAAACTTGTCGTTGATCAGAATTGACCCTATGTCAAAGAAAATATCATAATACCTCGTACCTTTGTTATACAGAATGATTATTTCATCTTATAGAGTTCCATGGTAAATCAAGGAACTCTAACAAAATCTTCAATTCAATTCATTTATTGCAATATCCTACTAGTATTAAACGTGAAAGTTTGTGAGGATGGATGGATGGATGGATGTTTGTTACTCTTTCACGCAAAAACTACTGAACGGATTGAGATGAAACTTTGCAATAATATAGCTTATATATCAGAATAACACAAAGGCTATAAATTATAATGATATATTGCGTATGCGGGCGAAGCCGCGGGTAAAAACTAGTATGTAATAATTTGTACATGCGGTTCTTAGATTACATATCATAATATTGTCAAATACATAAATGACCCTTTAAGGGCAAGTATTTGACCCTTTAAGGGCTTTTATGGCAAACTGTATCTTTGTGTGTTTGTTTTGATGTCACAAAGTTTTAAAAAAATCTACAATTTTGAACTAATTAGTTCCCATATGATTTTTTTATACATACATATTTCAATTTATCTTAATGAAAATAGCATTTGCAAGTGAAGGAATTAATTGATTTTTTTTATCTGCACCCGTGTGGGATCAACAATATCGTTCGACAGAGTTTTTAAATGGAAAGTGTACAGTATTAATTATACTGTACACTCTGTTTTTCTTTTGTAAAACGTTTTCTTGTCGGATCATTTGCGAAATATAAGTTACAAAAGCTTAGATGCACTAAACTATTGTGTCAGGTATAGGATTTCTATCTCATGAATTCAAACTCAAAATTATTTATTATCACACAAAACAGTTGGGTACTCATAGTATTATGTGGGCCCTATCTCCCAAACAAGGCACAAGCCTGTATTTTGGTAACTAGTCGTTTCAAAGTCAAATTTGCAATTTTGTAAACAATTATATCATTGCACCTAATAATGAGTAACGTCATAATAAAAATTTGTCTCCCAAACTAGGCATAAGCCTGTATTTTGGTAACTAGTCGTTTCAAAGTCAAATTTGCAATTTTGTAAACAATTATATCATTGCACCTAATAATGAGTAACGTCATAATAAAAATTTGTCTCCCAAACTAGGCATAAGCCTGTATTTTGGTAACTAGTCGTTTCAAAGTTGCAATTTTGTGAACAATTTTATTGCGCATGATAATGAGTAACGTCGTCATAAAAATTGATATAAGAGAAATGATAAATTGAGAACTTTGTTCAACTTTACTCAACACAACTTAAAATATTGGTGTTCCATAGAAAAATATCGTTCACTCGCGACCAAATGTACGGAACAGATGATTTTTTTTTAAGGTTTTCAAATGTCTCAGAACAAAAGTTGTTAAGTTTGATGTACAAAATAAGCCCCTAAAAGGATGCTAATTGATTAGAAATAACCCTGTATAAGTATGTATTTAAAATATGTATATGTAGTACCTACCTATATCAGTCTCTGGCAGCCATATCACAAGATTTGCTTAGTTTGGGGTCAGAGATCGTGTGTAAGATGTCCCCTAATATTTATTTATTATCATTATTTATTTAATTGTAATGTGCAAAAATAACGCTAGTTTCCATAATCAAATATGTGATCGCTTTATAACGCTTTGGTCCTACCATGCAGAGATTTATGTCAGGATTGGTTATACATTCAAAAATTAGTAATGATAAGTACCTACATATCTACAGTCATATATATATTATATAGGCCGAATCAAACTTCTTGGCGGCTGTGAAGTTGTACAATCTGCGCAAAACTCAATCCTCAGAAGCTCATATTAATGAGCTTGTGCTTAGCTAATGAGCTACTTGCCTATAATACATTTTTATTGTTTAAAGAATAACCTTCAATTTCTTTGGAATTTTCCAAGTTATGAAGACGGATGTCGGTAATATGAGGTAAATTCAGAGACCTTAGTATGAGTTTATGTAGTAAACGAAAAGTCATATCGCTTTTGTGTCGATAGAGACACCTCTATACATTAAGTTCCTCGTTTCCATCGGGAGCGCTGTACAAAAACGTATGGAAGTACACGAAAATTACTGTACTAATGTAGTTTCCATGTAAGATAAATCTCATACTAATCTCTCAGGTGTGACAACTATATAAGACTCACCTGTATCTCCTAAATCAGCAAAGTCTCTACTAGAGGTCGTCCGCGTGTCTTCGAGCAAAGCTAGCGACTGTCCTGCGCTGATAACACCCCGAGTTATATGCTGCCCCTATCTATACTTATTGTCAATTATGCGTTACGAGAATCGCAGATTGCGGACATATTTATCTAAATTCGTCAATACACGTATACTATAATACCTTAAATTCTTATTAATTATTATTGTTTGGAATTTAAGCTTTCCGTCCATGGCTTCATTTCGTAGAAAACTGCGCAATAAAAACATATCAAATAGAAAACCACGCGATCAAATGGAATACCATGGCGAGTGATATTAATTAATTTTATAAAATGATTTATTAAACTATAATACCAAAAACACGTGTAAAGTTATGGGTACCTACTCTACGCCCGACCCTAACCCTACCTACCTACCTTTAGGTTACTTTTACTTATACAAATTGTTTTAAATAAAGATTAAAAATGATTCACATTTTAAAAAATTACAAATCCACCATGTTTATGTATGGGTATTCTCACTTCTTAATTAATGTAAGACAAACTATCACAAACTTAAACAACTCACGCTTGATTGCAAGTGCAAAAACTGACTGCGCGTATGATATTGCTCGAATCACAGATAACATCTTTGATTGCGCGTGTAACTATATATAAAAATTATCTAAATTATAGGATCGAGTACTACGCTGCGCTTGACGTAGGTTACAGAAGTTATACTCCTGATTCTTATACGGCCAAGTCCACGCACGTGTTGGGCCCGGCAGTTTATAATAAACTACCAAAGCTGATTAGGGAAGCACCGACCTTGGGAAGCTTTAAATCAAAGCTGAAACACTGGCTTATCGAGCAGACGTTCTACAGCTATAATGAATTTATAACATGCAAATCATAGATCTTGATTATGTACCTACCTTTTTGACATTTGATTATATTATTGACATTGACTATATTATTGATTATTTATTTGATATTATTGTGATTATTTTTTATGAATTATGTATTCTTACTCAGAAATGTAATTTTTATAGAAAGACTAATTTTTACGATAATTATTACAGGTACAATACCGTACCTTTTTTTATGTATCTAATTAGAAATTCAATGTAATGACCTGTAACTATTGTTATCAATAAATTGATTATGATTATGATTATGATTATAAATAAATAACTCTACAAAACAGTCCTATGTCCAGCAGCTGTGGTCCTATGGCTGAAATTAGATAATATTTCGAAGTTATCATACCAATGAAAAACCCTTGAGTATTGTACTCAATAACATTTCGTATGTCATGATAATTTATTAGCTATAGGGAGATAATCTTTGTGCTTCTATTTCTCTGGCTTCCTGCATCTATGACAGATTTATTTACTTATCAATTTGCCCACGGTCCACAACTAATGTTAACTTGTAGTTTCACCTACGTATCTTACTACCTAGTCCTTATTTAATATTATAAATCCGAAATTGTTTTTGTTGGTTTGTTTTTACTCTATCACGCAGCAACAAAGCAACGACTAGACTTGATTAACTGTATGGGTACAGGTAAGTACACAATATTTCAATCGGAAAGATCTGAGGGGTTAGTCCAGGTTTACACGTAAATTGAAACTACAGTAGTTTCCGTATGGCTCTATAGTACATTTATGTACAGTTAAGTACCTAGATAAAGTGACATAAAGCCCTATTACAGAGGCGCCAGCGTAAATTTAATAGTAACGTAATAAGCGTTCTCTCTATCGAATGCCTAAAGTGAAAAAGAAACAGAACTTTGCTATTTAGCCAATTTAATTGCGATGGCGCCTCTGTAATCGCGCTTATTAACTACCAACCTACTTTTTACTTTGGTCAAAAGCTCAGCATTGCCACGGTAATGAGATCTACCTTTCCCGTGGCATTGCCATTCAGCGAGCTAATGCTGCCACAGCGAAGTAATGCTGCCTGCCAGCATTCTGGCCACGTTTCCTTCTACAAAGGGGGTTTTAAATTAAGTTTTATATGTATTTAATTTAGTTTTGAAATTGGGCGCAGGATTCGGGAAAGAGGAGGTGACTCCCGATCTCAGCAAGCGTTATGGGCACGTTTGCTCCAGAAACAATGTGGGGCGTGTTATTTGATTCATTTTATATTGTATGTTATATTTTTGTTGTTATGATTTTATTTTGAGTGCTTTCCACACTACATTTTATCTCGAAGAGTTATCTTAGTGATAAGCATTTCAAAAATCTGCAGCGAACGCAGGATTTAAACCTGCCCCTTCGGATTACTAGCCCGACGCTCTAACCAACTGAGCCAGCCCGCCTCCTACGCAAGCGTCAAATTTTTGAAATGCTTATATTACCACCAACTTATAGCGTTTTTGAGATAAAATCTAGTGTGGAAAGCACTCAAAATAAAATCATAACATTGATTTAGCAGTGCGCCATCTCTCGTCAATCTTTAGAAGTTCTAATAACTTCTAGTTGAGTGATAACCTGTCTAATACGGGTAACACAGGTGGCGCCGCCAACGCTATAAGTTGGTGGTAATATAAGCACTTCAAAAATTTGACGCTTGCGTAGGAGGCGGGCTGGCTCAGCTGGCTTGTTGATATTTAGTTTTGTATATTTAGTAGTTTAGGTATTTTTTAAATATTTTTGTAAAGTTAGAATAAATTATGTCACTTAAGTTTTGTGAATTAGAAATACATAGGTAGGTATCCTGGGATAATCGCACCCTCAACAAAACCACGCAGCCGAAGCCGTGGGCAAAACGTAGTAGGTATATTTATAAAGCAGTTTCATCTAGATCTTGATTAGGTGTATTACTGAGTAGAGTTTTTAATCATTCGCGTGAACACCACGTGAAATTTGTCGGAGTAGGTATCGTACAAATTGACTGACCGTAATTTTAATTCTAACTAACTTCTGGATCAAAGATGCGTGGGTTCGATCCCCACCCAGGGCAAATATTTATGTGATGAACATAAGTGTTTGCTCTGTGTCTAAAAATATTTATTTATTTAATTCGGCGGTTGAATCAATGAACCTTCGACAAGTTTGTTTATTAGCCTACTTCCAAAAAGGAGGAGGTTATATGTTCGTCTGTATGTATTTTTTGTGTTTTATACTATACTAGTTTTTACCCGCGGCTTCGCCTTCGCCGCATGATATTTTGATTTTTGACACAATATCAATATAATTTATAGCCCATGTGTTATTCTAATATATAAGCTATATTATTGCAAAGTTTCATCTCAATCCGTTCAGTAGTTTTTGCGTGAAAGAGTAAGAAACATCCATCCATCCAAATCTCACAAACTTTCGCGTTTATAATATTAGTAGGATAAAACGGGACTAAACTCACGTGTAGGGATAGGTAGTCGTAACGACTATAGTTTCGGTCTCATTCGGCGACCTTTCTCAAGTTGGCGAGTGCTAGCACGCGGAGTCGGTGCATCGCGAGACGGCTCCGCGTGCTAGCACTCGCCAACTTGAGAAAGGTCGCCGAATGAGACCGAAACTACAGTCGTTACGACTATCCCTACACGTGAGTTCAGTCCCGTTATTTATACCTAGTATAAAATGTGTGAAAACCACGTTAATTTCCATAGTAAAATATTTTTTGTGTAATATGTTCATCGTTATTTTCGTCAATTGTGACACGATTTAAAAAAATCATTTTATTTCCAATGAGTAAACTGTTAATGGAATGGTCACAATTAAATTTTATCGAAATCGGCAGAGCCGTTTTTGAAAAATCAAAAATAATGTATAATAATTGTATGCATCGATTCGAGCGAACTACTCGTAAGTACGAGTATTTGAATTTTGTGGTTGAAGTAGGTTGTGCCATTTTTTGAAAAAAATAGTTATTTTATGATAATGTTACAGTCATAATAATGAGATTCGCTCATGGTTTAAGTAAAGTATTTTGGACGTACTAAAGAAAACCTACGGTAGCTACGATTCACTTCGCGGCGCTCGTCTACAAGTCGTTGGTTCACATCTCAATGATTTAATAATTTAAATGACAAGACTCAACCGCCCTTCGGGGAAAACCTGTGTTAGCAGGACCATCCAACCCATTTAGGTTGAACACGGCCGGTGTGGCAATTTTTTCCATGATCTTTAAGGAAGCAAACGGGAAATTACACCGTTGAACTCTTTTATTCAAAAACTTTACAAGTTAATAAAAAATGAATCCATCCTTCAGCCATAGGTCATCCACTGCTGGACATAGGCCTCATCTATGGTTCTCCAATATGACCGGTAGGAAGCGGCTTGCATCCAGCGCGATTCTGAGGCCATCCATCCAACCTTGTGGAAAAAATAATAAGTAAGTAGATTAAAATAAAGAATTTATAAGTCTATCATATATAGTGAGCGATAACTGTTTTATTTTTGGACTGTTTTTAAAAATAGGTTCGATTTATTCATACACGTAAATAAAATAAAGGCTAGTGGATTTCCCAAGCAATATTACCACCATTACTACTACCGCTAATCATTATGCGACGCTTGTTGCCAGCAGAGTTCGGCTGTTGTTTTATTTTTAATGTTCAAATAGATTATCGAAAAAACCTGATAAATTAGCATGTTTAATTTGTAATGCACGTTATGGTCACTCCACAAGCTTGGCATAATCTGTACCTACGTAATAACTTGGTAGCGAACCGACCTCACCTAGTGGAATAAGGGCAGGATGATGATGAACTTGGTAGCGAACCATAACAATTAATTATACAGGGTTATTTCTAATCAATAAGCGTCCTTTAAGGATGCTTATTTTAGTCGCTGAACAAAAGTTGTTAGTTTTGATGTACAGAATAAACCCCTAAATGGATGCTAATTGATTAGAAATATCCCTGTATGATTTTAGTCTATTGTTACTTGTCTGTCTCGGTGGCCCAGTTGTTAGTGACCCTGACTTCTGGGTCAAAGAGGCGTGGGTTCGATTCTCACCCAGGGCAAGCAGTTATGAGATGATAGGTATAATGTGGTGTTTGCTCAGTATCTGGTTGTTATTAGTAATTATTTATCTAAGTATGTATTTAAAAATATATGTATACTTACAGCCAAACATTGTCATATGGCTGCAAATCTGGGTTCAGAGACCGTGTAAAAGATGTCCCAAAATATTTAATTTAATTTCAATTTTGTTCTGTCTTCCTTTATTCGTAAAGCGGCATGTCTGTGGCGCCGGCATTACTTTTAAACTTAGCCTTGCACTAGCTCTAAATAAAATGTTCGTCACATAGCGATTGACTTAAAGAATTAAAAGTCCATACATGTTTTGAATGGCCATATCAGCACACGGCGAATTTTAATTTTGTATTATGTAATAGAGTGATGAGACGAGTAAATCGATGGTCATAGTCTTCCTTATTGTATAGTAGGTGTACCAACCAACCGTGTCATACGGTTCAGTTCAGTTCGTATAGGCCGGGTGGCTAGCCCTGGTGTCATACGGTTGGCTGGTAGGATGACGAAAGACGGAAATGAGTCAAAAATTTAAAAAAAAAACTTTATTTCAGGTGATTACCGATATGGAACAATAATTATAATTAATAATTTCAACAATGGTCGTTATAAGTCGCATATAATATGTAAGGGGCTCCCATTCGGTACGGAACCCTTCGTGCGCGAGTCCAACTCTCACTTGGCTTATTTTTATTTAAAACTGTCTTTGGGAACATTTAATCATGGCATTTTTTGATCCATCTTAACCTTCAAGTTGACCCTCCGAACAAAATAGGTAGTAGCAATCTTGTTGGATTATTAAATTTAACGCCTGAAGAAATTTTCACAGCAACAATATTTATAGTGTAGCAGTTTTTGCCTTATTTTTTTGCACAAAATTTACGACAAACATCTACAGATAAAATGCCAAGTCGATGACCTGATATCAAATAAGCCATTTGTTTAATTCAAAGTGTGAGTTTGAATGCAGAATATTTTAGTAATTAAATTTTAACATGGGTCCAACCTCAAAATTAGAAAGAATCAACTGATTTGTCGAAAGTCCACGAACTTTTTATATGAAACAGCTGCTTTTTTTCGCGGGTTCAAGGTTGGTTGATGGTTCCATAGTGAAAAGTGTCTAGTAAACAATTTCGTCCAGAATGTATGAAGGTGTTATGAACATCAGCTGAATTTTATTCGACTTTGAGGTTGAAATTATGAGTCAACACACAATCATTTATTGTCATTTCAACCTTAGGCCGGACACATGCCTCTGTTATAGATTTACAAAAAGATCGGTTGCAAGCTTGCATCTATCGTGAAGTTATCCGTCCACTTGTGGGTGGACTTTTTACTCTTTGCTGTTGGTTAGTGGTCTTTCGACAATATTTATTGCAATATAAGTACCTAATAGATATTACATTAAGTAACATGTAGGTAATTTATGTTTATATGACAATAAAAAAAACAACCTGTTAAATATTTTATCCTGCAATTGCAGTGGTGGCGCCCTCAACCAGCCACCCGATTTCTAGGCAACTGTCCTGCTCGATAGCGAGCGCACTTTAGGCCCGTGGCATCGACCCCGGTGAATGAGCCGGCAATGAGCCGATGATACGCTATCAATGATAAAATAATTGATATTAAAGCTCTTGATAACAAGTGGTGCCGTGTGCAGCTCTCATAAGGCGGTGAACGTCTTCATTTTTCTATGGAGTTTAGATGTACTCTACAGGGTTATTTCTTATTAGTTAGCATCCTTTTAGGGGCTTGTTCTGTACATCAAAACTAACAACGTTTGTTCTACGACTTTTATCAAAACTAAAAAAAAAAAAAAAATTTGGAATATTTGGAATTGGAACAACATTTTTTTTTTAGTTTTGACACAAGTTATAGTAGTTGTTAGTTTTGATGTACAGAATAAGCCCTGTTATTAATAAATAATAAGCCTGTATACAGGGTTATTTCTAATCAATTAGCATCCTTTAGTCCTTTAGTACCTAATTAGAATGCTTTTTTCCTTTTAAGTTTTTACAAAAGTAGCAGAACAAAAGTTGTTAGTTTTGATTTACAGAATAATTGATTTGGAATAACCTGTAAATGTAGGTATCTAGTATTTAGCCTTCTACAGTGATATCTGCATGCTTATTAAGATCATCATTATGATTATGAACAAGTCTCACTATAGGGCCCAGCCGGAATATAAGAAAAAAAAATTAGCTGCTCCATACAAAAATGCAACTGTGAATTGACAAAATGTAACAGCTGATAAATAACAATCGTTTTTCGGATTGGCCCCATACTAAAAGGTGGTCTGAATCACCTCCTTTTTACTAATAATTAATGACTATAATTAAATAGGTACTCAGCGTGCTTTACTAGACCTTCTAAGGGTGGAGTGCACCAACATTTTGACCGGCCGATTATCTATTTAACCGTCGTTGAAGCAGTTTTTAGTGTTCACCACAACAAAATCCCCGGTTATGTCCCCTAACCGCCCGATCATCTTAACCGGGCTCGATAGGGTCGTTTAAACCTCGGTTATGTCACTTTGTTGACAATTGCCAGCTAGTTACGTCAAATCAAAACCGTTTCAAGTTATTCGAGGTTATTTTGTTTACCAACAATGATTTGCAACTCATTTGTAAGTTCCTAGCAGCATTTTAGATGTAAGTGGCTTCTGTAGCAATACGTGCTTAGCGTATTAAACTCTGCAGCCAATTTTTCCCATCCTCTCAATTTGTCGGCATTAGATGTTGCATCGGTTCGCTTATTTTCAACAACGTTTCTGTATTTTAAAACTAATTCAGACAAAATAATTTTCTCGTCCGAGGTGAAATTATTCGTCCTCTTTTTATCCATCTTGCTCATTTTAGGCTTAAAATGAGTTGCAGTATAATGCCTACACATTCTTTATATTATCTGTGGTTTCATTCAATAAACCGTCGGTTTTGTAACCGAGGATTATTTTTGCATGGTGAACAGTAAATATTATAACCCCCGTTTAACCCATGTTTAGGATTTCATCGGGCGATTATGTAACCGACGTTTAAGTAAGGGTTGGTGCACTCCACCCTAAAGGCATAAAAAGAGAGCAATATAAGTAAGTACGCAAAATCGTCATCGTCGTTGTCGTCGCTTAAGCCATAGGATATAGTCCACAGCTGGATATAAGCCTCCCCTATAAGTCCCCAATAACATTACATTATTAGTTTTATAGTTCTTGTCATGACCAATATTATGTTTAGGTACTATGGGACCAACTTCGACACCACGAAAACAAATTAATCGATTCACTAGCCAAAAAAAGTTTATTTTCTCAATAGTCGTCAATAACCTATCCCTAAGGCACAGTAGGTATACTCTGCACTTTAATACCTCCTTCTTAGAAATCGTACATATCTAATATTTACACATCTAGGCTATGCATCTAGGTTAGTCCTGTTGCTATTAGAAATCTTAATATTTCTTCGACTTCCCCTTAAGTGTTATTCACACGGCACCAATTTTATCTTAGTGCCGTGTGGAAAAAAGGCTTTCAGCAATGATTTGCAATCATTGATCGATAAAATATGTAATATTGGCGTCAGTAGCTAATCAGGACTCAGATAGACTGCTAGGTATAGGTAGGTACACTGGTTCTGGCAAATCCCAGATATCACATGATAATTCGAGAATAACAACATTTGCAAATAATCCACGCAATATTATCAATTTATTGTACTTTTTTAAATTTTAACTAATACTATGTATTTTTAGTGTAGTTAATTAGTGACACCTATTAGCGAGTAGCAGCATTAAAAAATATAGCATTAAGAAAGGCATAATTAGAACCATGGTTCTCAAATTTTATTTTAATTGGTCTTTCTATTCGCCGCTAGATGGCAGCAGCTATACCTACATAGTTTTTCTAAATCTAAATACATATTTTTCGAATTACTTACAGTTTTTTACTTATTGGTTTTTTTAGACGATGGGCCGTAAAGTTCTTGAATGGAGATCACGTACCAGTAAGCGCAGCGTAGGAAGTTCACCGACCAGGTGAACTAACTGTTCAATTTAGACCGCAGGAACGCGGCTTTAGATGTTGGCAGCTTCCAACCGACTTATTTGAAATCCATGGGGGAGGCCTATGTTCAGCAGTTGACGCCCTATGGCTGATGTTTTGGTTTACAAACAACTGACATTTTGGTTTACCTATAGGTACCATAGCCTAACAAATCTTGTTAGAATTTAGATACAATACTAATCAATGTTGCTAAATAATAATAAGTCGTGTTTTAATAATACGGGTAATGACAATAAGCCGTGGTGGTCCAGTGGTAATGACACCCGCCTAACAATCGTGAGGTCGTGGGTTCAAATCCCGGTCTCGTACCAATGAGTTCTTTGTAATTGATGTACGGATTTTCATGTCACTGGCTTTTCGGTGAAGAAAAACATCGTGAGGAAACCTGCATATGTCCGTAGAAGAAATTCGATGGAGTATATGAATCCACCAACCCGTATTGGGCTAGCGTGGTGGATATGGCCCAATCTTTCTTGGGTATTTCTTGGGTAGGCCTACGTCCTGTAGTGGACTATTAAAAGGGCTGGTACATCTAGGTACAGGTTGCCAAATACTTGGATACTTAAATAATAAATAGATAATACTTTATTGAATTAAGTACACATACAGGAATTTTCTATGGTAAATTAATAAGATATACTAAAACTATTGTGTACATACTAGATAAATACTTAAATCAAACGTGAGTTAGTACCCAGACAAGAAAATCTGAATCCTGGGCACTAACGTCTTCCACCGTGTCAGAAAATTACGTGTACAAAATGCCAATGTATCTATGAATGTAAAAAGTTAACATTAAATTTAATAATACAAAATTTTGAAACAATATTATCTTAGACATATCGTAAACACTTATAATAAAATTCTAATACTTATTAATTAGTTATAGAAATCGGCTCATAAATAGCGCGACAGAAATCCTACCTTTTGTTTTATTGCTTTTGCTCACGGCTACACCAGCGTGGTATTTAAATTTTTGGGCTATCCCATGGGAATATTTCATTTTTCTGGGATGAAAAGTAGCAAATGTCACTTGTTGTCTTTCAAACTATGCCCATGCCAAAAATCAAGTCAAACCGTTACTCCGTTGCTGCGTGAAAGAGGGACAAACCAACAAAATTTTCGGATTTATATTATATTATTATTATTTAAATTAAAATATTATCATTAGTACGACTAGCTGCGCCCCGCGGTGTTACCCGCGTTAGCTCAAGATAAAAAGTAGCCTATTATTAATCCAAGGTCTAAGATACCTACCTTGCTACCGAATTCCATCCAAAACGGTTCAACCGTTTGTGCGTGAAACAAACATCCATACATAAAAAGTTTCGCGTTTATAATATTAGTAGGATATTTGTACCCAAGGCTTAGTAAGGATAAGGAAGAAAGGATTCATAGCACTCTGGAGCTCTACTGGCGTCTCTGTCGGCACCCGGTCCTCAGTCAATAATGTTTTTGTCTAAGCCTAAGACAACGCCTAGAGTCTACTCTAGGCGTTAGGCTATTATACACATAAACCTTCCTCTTGAATCACTCTATCTATTAAAAAGAACCGCATCAAAATCCGTTGCGTAGTTTTAAAGATAAAAAGCGACAGACAGACAGAGAAGCGACTTTGTTTTAACTGTGTAATGATAGTGATTTAGACATCGTTGAATAATCCTAGCCTTACATTATAATTGCTACTTTATTAGAATACTACAATTACACTGTATTATCAATTATTAAAATCAGCCATGCCCTATGTAACAGGGTGACATATAACTAATTAGATATACGCTCTAATTGTATGTGTTTTGCTGAAATAAATAAATATCTAAATATCTGAATGATTCCGCTCCATCTAGGTAGTTACATAAGTTACATTCATGCTCCACGCGCAGATCTGGGGATCCCTAAATAGATAAGTTATTGAACTTCATACGTATACGAAACTTCGAGGTACGTATACGGAATTTTGACAAATTATATGGAGTGTTCGTAAAGTTTCGTACAGCCGTTCGAAAAATTGGTTTTCGAACATCATACGTAGAGGTGAACAAAAAGCTTCTGTGTCTCTAAGGGTTCGAGTGACCCATCCAAATGACATTTGTCCCCAAATCATTGCGGCCACATGATAAGTTGGCTGCTAACGACCTTGCCATTTGCCGCTGCCTCGGCGGGCGGCAGGCGCTTTGTAAGGCGACCCGGCGACCGCCCGCCGACCTGCCGACAGCCGACACGGACCATCGGGAGTTTTTGTGCCATGAACATTGTGGTGACCTGGCGTTACCACTCGCTATAGCAGGTGGTTTTTTTTTTTTTTTTTAAAGATAATTATAGGTTTTACTGTACAAAGAGAGTTGGTACATGGTTAAATCTAAGTCTAAGCTAATCAGTCGATGCATTGCGTGAAAGCCACAAGCAGACCGGCGACCCGCTAGCAGCACCCGATCACGAGTATGACACATGTGCCCGCCATCGCTCTCCTCGACCATATTTGAGGGAAGAGAACGACACATAATGCCGCCGCAAGAAGTAGCCTTCGATGGCGAGCATGAATGCTTGGGGCTTGCACGCAATGCTTACACTTTTTCAGGTCCTATGGCAATTCTCCTTCTCCTGATTTTATACTTACTATCTCTTATCTTACCTTTACCTATTGATCTACTTCTTACTTAGAACTGGCTGAATTGTCAGTTGTGTTGCTACTTAAAATTGACAAATTAGGCGACACTGGTTCCAAGCTAAGTTAAAGTAAATAAAGCTAGTTTGGGCATAAAGGTTCCTTTTGTTCCGTTATCTCGAAAAAAAAATTCTCCTTTGTAGAATAACAAAATTTTGCGTTCGCTCCACTTGCGCTTAGTAAATGAAAATTTGAAATAATATTAAAAAATAAAAATTATTTAATATATATTTGTTTTGTTCATTTCTCGTTGGCCTCGTTGCTTTTAGGAGTTTATAATATTTTTTAGTAACAAAATAAAAGGAAGTACGTTTCCTAATTCAAATGTCTTCTGCTTCGAAAACATGTTTCGCGCTCTTTTTAAATTAAGAGTTATTATATTTAAATTAAATTAATTAAATTTAACCGACTTCCAAAATGGAGGAGGTGGTCAGTAAGTAAGTATTTTTTCATCAATATTTTATTTTTATTCGAAAGGGTATATCTACTCCCGAGGGTCTCCAACGGAACCATTTTTTTTATCGAAATTAAAGATTAAAATAAAGTAAAAATTGTATAAATCGATTCAAGCAAACTATTCGAATTTTATTCCTACACGATTGAAGTCGTATGTTGTGCCATTATTTGCGAATAATAATTACTATTGATTTTTAACTTGTAATTACAAATCAACTCTATAGGCATAGATAGGATAACTTTAAGTATTTAGGCATGGTCAGAGCAGCGGTTTTATTTTGTAAGCGCTCTGACGTTCGGCTTCGCTTTTTCTCCTGCTCGCGCCAGTTACTCACGCTGCGAGAGCGAGCGGGAGGAAAAGCGAAGCCGAACGCCAGAGCGCTTACAAAATAAGGCCCCAGCTAGGCGGTTACCCTTACGAGAGGTAATTTAAATAAGTATGCCATGACAACAACCTATGTATAAGCAAGGATTCATGGATTGTTCAGTTATGTTTAAGTTATAGTTTTCATCATTTTCAATACTTTACACCTCTAGGTTGGCAAACTCTACCTACCTGTAAAATTCGTAAATCTACTTTCATAATTTTTCACTTCAGTTTTATATCAGTTTAATGCAATTATTGCAATTTATTTTATCTCTAAAAATATAATCCATTTTACATTGTATGTTTTATCTAGCAAATGATTTGAAGATAAATATTCCGCACAACTTGTGTAGTAATAGATTAATCAGATTTTATCTTTATTGTAGTATTATGTCACATAAATCGGAGCATAATATACTCAATTTATTGTTTTATGATATACCTGTACACATATATTTAAGCTACTGCTTTTTAAGCATCTATTATTTATTATACTTTCTAGCGCCCCGCCTCGACTTCGCACAGGTGTAGGTATTATACGTATAAACCTTCTTATTAAATCACTCTATCTATTAAAAAAAATCTCATCAAAATCCGTTGCGTAGTTTTAAACATATATGCGTACCTACACAGGGACAGACAGCGGCAAGCGACTTTGTTTTATACTGTGTTATAGTGATTAGGGTCGCGCGCTATATGAAAGCAAGATCAAACTTGAATAGCTGCAAAAATATTTCTATTTCCGGTTTCGTATTGCAATAATAATTTTCGCAAGACCGACCACCTCCACCGACCACAATTGCACCACCGACTTAAACCGTGTACAGAATTCGAATTGTTTGCACGAATCGACGTGAAATCCGTACACATTTTTACTGATGATAAATCTACAAAAACGGCTCAGCCGATTTCGATAAAAGGACTTGTCCACAAAATGTATGGAGGCTGGTATAATAATAATCAAAAATTCTAACCACAACACTCGTTACATTTCGAGAAAGTTCATATTTTTCTGAGTCTATTACAACAGTTAAAAACAAAAAAGAGCCCTCCAATTTTTTTTTAAATTAATTTTGAATTTATTAGGATAAATAAATATATTTGGCTCAATAGGTAGTTTATCTCTAGTAACCCTGATTAAGTAACCTCTAAATTGTTGAATAAAAGCATTTTACCAATTACACAAGTGTTTTTTTTTGTCACATTGTAGCTACTAACTGGTCACACTGGTAGGTTATAATTTTTATTTTTAGCAAATTAAGTGATGAATGTGAAAGAATCAGCTACGAATGCAAGTTAAATAACGATATAAGCACTTTATCATTGCTAAACTAGAAAAAGTAATAAGCTGTAGGTATTGTTATTTTTCATACAATTTATTTTTCACATTTAAAAAATTAAATATTTTTGGGAAGCCCATAAAACAAGCTTTCAAATGATGTATATTATCATCTTGGTTCGATTTTTCTCTGAATAATATACCACTTGTGGACGTCACCTTTAAATGGAACCTTGAGAGTGTACACGTACTTACGAAAATATTTTTTAAATCGGATCGTAATTGTCGAAAATCTCGGTGAACATAGGTATCACTCCTTTTTGGAAAAGTCGGTAATAATATCACATCAATTCTGTGACGTTTTAACCACTTTGCTACCAGGTTACCACCTATACAGCAGCATACTTTTAGGAGCTTATTCTGTACATCAAAACTATCAACTTTTGTACTACGACTTTTGTCAAAACTCAAAAAAAATTATGTCCCAAAGAAAAATATCGTTCTCCCGCGACCAAATGTATGGAACAGCTGATTAATTTTTTGAGTTTTGACAAAAGTCGCAGAATAAAAGTTGATAGTTTTGATGTACAGAATAAGCCCCTAAAAGGATGCTAATTGATTAGAAATAACCTTGTATATACTATCGAGATCCAATTTAAATTTTATCGAAAACAGATGAGCTGTTTTTTGACCGATGAACCACCGGAGGAGGAATACAATTAGACGCGTATATTTTTTTTATGTATAACCACGCATAACTTTTTATAGTAGTCTGATTTTAATAATTCTATTTTTATTGGAAAGAATATACTTCGAAATTGGTCCCAAATGGCCATTTTCGATAAATCAACATAATGTGAAAAATGCTACATCGATCCGTGCATAATATTTGCGTTCTAGCGATGCGCCCCGGCTTCAACATTTCTCTTGAATTACTCTATCTATTAAAACAAACTGCATCAAAATCCGTTGCGTAGTTTTAAAGATATAAGCATACATGGGGACAGACAGCGAGAAGCGACTGTTTCATACTCTGTAATAATTCTGTACACAGGTGAAGTCGTGAAGTCGGTCATGCTATTTTTTGCAAAAAAATAATTATTGTAGATATACACTTAAATAATTTTTGAATGTCGAAAATCTCGATAATCGAAGTTGGTAAAAATGTCACATCGCTTGTGTCACATTGAATTGTAGGGTTAACTACTTGCTGTCACCTGTAGATCTATAGCCATGTTCAAGACATCAGGCACCAGTGCTAGCCATTCGTTAACTTACTTAATACCAGTTAGAACTATAACTTATCCTCGTCGGAGATGTCGAGTTTTCTATTCCGGAGGACCTGTCGAACTCTTGGATTTTTTTATGGTTATCACTTCATTAAAACGTGCGTGTGCGCGCGCCAGTCGACGGGGGCGCGCGTATTCCCTGAGGATGGAGTACTAAATACTCCGAAACTGGTCGGATTCCTTGCGGATCGCCGTATACTTAATTATAACGTGAGTTTTAGCCGTATTCTGTTATAGTTTTTATGGTTAGATTAGAAGTACAATACCTAGCGCGTTGCACTGCATGCAAGCCACTTCCAGCCGATCTCAATTAAAGATCCATAGGTTAGTGCTTATCACTCATAGGTAATTAAGCAACGTTCCGCACCGTCACGTATTTAGATGGGTGACCGCGGGTGGCATTTTCCAAATGAGCGCTACTGTGGCTCTGATGGCTCGGTAAATTATAGGTCCCGTTTGTTTTAATCGTTTAGCCATGTCAGATGCCTTCAGGCGGACTAAAGACTCTGACACCAGGGCTAGCCACCCGGCCTATACAAACTTACTTACCTACTTACTTTAGTCATGGGTATGGGAGGACCATGTACAACAGTTGACGTTTTGTGGCTGACTAGCTTTTGCCCGTGGCTTCGCTCGCGTTCTATTTTAATTTTAATGCTATCCCATGGGAATGTGGGATACAGCCGTGGTGGTCAAGAGGTAGTGACACCCGCCTTACAATCGTGAGGTCGTGGGTTCGAATCCCCGATCCCGTACCAATGAGTTTCTTTGGAACTTATGTACGGAATTTCACACCACTGGCTTTTCGGTGAAGGAAAACATCGTGAGGCAACCTGCATACGTCCGTAGAAGAAATTCGATGGCGTATGTGAATCCACCAACCCGCACTGGGCCAGCGTGGTGGATATGGCCCAATCACCTTCTTTGGGTAGGCCTACGTCCTGCAGTGGACTATTAAAAAGGCTGGTACAGTACAGTACATGGGAACGTCTTATTTTTCTGGGACAATAGGAATTAACTTTCCGTGTTTCAAACTACGTCCATGGCAAAAATCAAGTCAATCCGTTGTTCCGTTGCTGTGTGAAAGAGGAAAAAGCCAACTAACACACTTTCAGATTTATGAATGGATGGGTGGATAGATGCGCCAAAGGTACTTAGGTACTAAGAAGTAGAGTAGGTAACTTTACTTACCTAAGTACAGGACAGGTAGGTAGGGCTGTCTTTCAGGCTCTATACATGTTAGCTTTGCAAGAGAGGGGAGGTGCGCAGCTTGTAGCTAACTTCACAGCCGCCAAGAATTCTGATTCAGTCTCTAAGAGGGTCACTACGTCTACGATAACCACATTTTCGATCAGTCTTCGGCGGCATAATGCCCCCATTGTATAATTTTAGCATTTTCAACGCGTTTCGTGACAAAGCCACCGCTTGCCACTTTTTAATTACGTCGCCGGCCGCGCGGTGTCAGGTGTCCTTATATCAGCGGTTCTCAAGCTTTTTAGAGCCGCTGTAGTCAAGCAGTATAGGCCGGGTTGTCAATTTTTCAACCCTCAACAAAATTTGCTTTCTTTAGTTTCCTGACTCCATTGATTCTACAGGTTTTTTGTTGTTTTTAGCTCCATAACTAAATAATAAGCAACAACGTTGTGTTCATAATTTCATCTGACCAGACAAATTGCATCCGGTCGGAAGATAGCGACCTGATAAAAACCCAACAGTCTTGGGTCAGTCTTTGCTAGAAGCTGCGCAATATCTAATCAACGCCCAGCTTTTTGTAAACTTCAGTCAGGATTGGATGTTGCGCAGCTTGTAGCTAACTTCACAACCGAAGAATTGTATGATTCGGCCTACAGTAACACCACACAATCGTGGTCGTGGGTTCAAGTCTCGATCCCGTACCAATGAGTTTCTCTAGAATTTATGTACAGAATTTCACACTGCTGGTTTATCGGTGAAGTACATCATTAGACTTGCATAAGTTCGTAGAAGAAATTCGATAGATGTGAATCTCGCAACTAGTCGCAACCCGCACTGGGCCAGCGTGGTGGATATGGTGTATGGTATCACCCTCCGTGGGTGGGCCTACGTCCTGCAGTGAACCATTAAAAATAAGGCGGGTACACATAGGTACAAGTTTTTTGGCGATTGAACCTTTTGGAAAGTTGATTATTTATAGGAGCCCTAAAATTAAACAGTTGGTTTATGAAGATTCTTTAAGAATCAGATATATAAAATGTAACAATTATAGTGTAATTAAATACATAGTGGTGTAATGACACTTGAATTTGAATCGATTACTTAAGTACTTCTTGTTTTTTTACTACTCGGTTGTTCCGAAAAATATGTCTCATAAAAGCGCGCATATTGGCGCTATATATACCTACATATATCTTCTTGAAACATTTAAGAGTCGCAAGAATTTTATAATTTTTTTTTTAATTTAAAATCAATATTCTTTCTCGTGGAGCCCACAGAGGCTTTGCGGAACCCTAGGGTTTTTGCGGAGCACACTTTGAGAATGACTGCACTATATTGTCGGCCATTTTGTTTTTTTAGTTCCCGCTCTTTTTGCGCATGCGGCCTCGGGCCGCTCGTAAACTCGGGTTGTAAAGTAAAATTTCAGATTAGGTAGCATTACGGGAAACAAACCAGAGATTTAATTATTAATTCGTGTCCGAACATTACTTTTGCTTTTATTGTTTTCATTTGCTGTGTTTTTGATTTGATTTTAGTGCTTCGGAAATGTTAAAAACATTATTTTGGAAGGAGCTAACATATACAGGGCCGGTCCAACAAAAGGGTTTTTTGAACTTTAGCCTAGGGCCCCGTGGATTCCATGGCCCCAAGCTATGTCAAGTCAATGGCAAAAATAGACGATAATGCTAAAATAACTATAATTTTACTAAAATAAAGAGATCAAAAGGTTTGCAGACCTGCGAATCCTGCGATCAATTAAACCCATTCAATTCATTTAATTCAAGTCTACGTTCAGGTGTCGGTACTGCAAACTGATGTTTAAAATTTTCGGCAACTAGCCATTACACAAAGGTACATTTGTTCTCGGCCGAGCTCCGCTGTTTCCTTCTCAGATTCAATACAGGGTTATAATCAATTAGCATCCTTTTAGGGGCTTATTCTGTACATGAAAACTAATAACTTATGTTTTAAGATTTTAGTCAAGACTCATAAAAAAATCAGCTGTTCCATACATTTTGTCGCGGATGATCGATATTTTTCTATGGAACAACATATTTTTTTTGAGTTGACAAAAGTCGTAGAACAAAAGTTATTAGTTTTGATGCACGAGAAATAACCCTGTATATTTATGTCTTGCTATCCTATGAGTAATTAGGTAAGTAGTTTAGCCCAGCCGGCCAATCGCACTAAAAAATTACAGCTGAACTACAAATGAACTTTAACCGAACTTCGACTTTTTGTCTATCTTCGTATCGCACTAATGATTCTGAATAAAGTTGAAACGCAACTCGATCAGAGTTGGAACGTCACTGGTGCCAAATGAACGATTGATGTATGATGTTTAATACAATCAATACCTAATATAATCAATACCTAATTCCTTAAAGCTGAATCGAAACTTAACTACAATTGCAACCAAACTTTAACTGCATTACAGATGGAACGCAGCTGTTTAAAATTAACGCGATTGGCCTGTAGGGCCCCCTAAACCCACGGTCCAGCTCTGTGCATATAGGTACACTTACTTACCTATATAGGTACTTCATAAGTTAGCAGGGAGATAATGACCCTCAGTTTACCTAAGCCCACTGCTCTACTGTACTCTAAGTTCTATTAGGGGGACAATATTTGTGGAAATGACAAGATGTGGAAATCATTAGAAATGTTTGGCATTTTCGTAACGTCGTTTGTTGCACTTCATGCGTTATCCAACTGTTTATAAATTTACATATTCTACTCTGTAACATAGTTTAACTTAGACAGGTAAACGCTAAAATTTATTTTACCGACAATTGAATGTCCGCTGGGATAGACTATTGTTACTAAGAAAATTTGTACCACCATTTTACACAGTTTGTGCAAGAAATTTTTACTTTACTAGTTTAACTTTATCTTTTTACTCTAGTTGAACTGAATAAATCTAGGAACTAATGAAAAAAATATTTAGTTAAGTAGCTACGGCTGTACTTTTTTACTCGGCTTGTTGGGGTGCTGCCGTGCACATTTGTCTTCAATATAGGTATAACTATAGTCATGCGACATCTAATAAAAACAAGTTTTAGATGAAACTTTGTACAGGATTAGTCTATACAGGACTATTTGGAAAGAGGGTGATTCAGATCATTCAGACAATCATTATAACACATTTTACTACTGGGCCTACTTAATCCAGTCGGGGCAGATATAAAACTAGCCTGAAATAGAAAAAAATCCGGGGAGCAATTTTTTTTCCATAACGTCGGGGTTTTCTTTAATCTCGATTTTCGAACTAATCCCGATTCGCCGCCATCTTGTTTTAAAGTTCAATTTTTTCTGAAACAACTCGTTAATTTTCTACTTTAGAGCAAAAATGGTGGTGTCCAAAGTTGTTGCAAATTTAATTTCTGTGGGATGAAAAAATCAAAATTATGTATATATTTTTGAAAAGCCCATAAGACAAGCTTTCAAATGACGTATATATCATCTTGGTTCAATTTTTCTCTGACTAATACACCATTTGTGGACCCCGTGGACCGCCCGACGTTAAAGAAAAAAAAATAGCTCCCCGGATTTTTTTCTATTTAAATGTCTGCCCCGACTGGACTAACTTGGGATTCCGGAAAATAGTCATTTGTTCTCTACAAAATTGCAAATCCCAATCGATTTTACAGCTGATTTTATTTTTTCATTTTCTAGCTTGGCCACAGTAAAAATTCAAGTACATAATTATATATGGTCTGAATCTTCCCATTTCGGCCTAATAGGTATATTATACTTATAAAGATTCACTCTTTGACTACTACTTTCTACTTTATTTGTATACACAAGTAATGGAGAACCAGGTAGGTATATTATATGACTTCAATGTATATTGAACCCCCCTAACCAACAACTAGTAATTATGACTATAATGGAGGTCATAATTACTAGTTACATGGTTAGCTACTTAGCAACCGCATAATTTAGGTATTTGTTAGGTAAATGAAAACATTTTACTTCAGTAAACAATCTTTATTCTCGTACCGTTTAAATCTAAGCTTTAAATATTTATCTTAAACTAAGCAAATAATCACCTAGTTTGTACAAATCAACAACTGTTTAGTCGAGTTGCTATCAGCTGTACCTATTTAACACCTACCACATTCAATGTGAATATTCTGGGGTGAATCCGTGTGAAACCGTGCGCGTAACATGCTCTAAGTGATTTGTTTTTCAGAATTTCATGAGAAAAACATTAATTTTTCAAATAACGTAAATTAAATTTGTTTTATAATTGGTTCTACCATAACTTTACATTAAAACATTTTTCCAAACGAAATACGCAACAAAGTTTAGAGGTATATATCAACACCACACCATAGTCGTTTCAGTTTCTAGTTAATCAGTTAAGTAGCTAAACTATTTTTGTTGCCATTACTTTTATTTGGATCCAAAGTTAAGGGAAAGTTACTCGTATCAGAAGTTGCTAAATTGATAGCATCCCATTCGCACGTAGGTATTTATAGCGTCTATAACGTTACGGACGTCATATTTTTAACTGAAGCTAACCCAAATAAAAAAATCAAGACAGAATGTTGAGAGAAGTGAAGCCGGCAAACCTACCCCTTGTCGTGTATAGGCACGATTACACACACATACACGTACAAGGAAACTACGCCGTGGCTTGTCAGTCGAAATATGGCGGCACAACACTGACGCATTCACCACATGTATAAAAAACTGGCTTCACTAGACTGTTCAGTGACATTCTCTCTTGATTTTTTTATTTGCTCTGAGAACTGAGGTAGGTACGTCATATATCAGCATTTGTATTAACATATCGTAAGTACCTATTGCTTTATTTTTCATAAAGTCTGTCTAGGTATAGGCCGAGCCAAACTTAATGGCGTCTGTGAAGTTACCTACAAGCTGCGCAAATCCCCTCTCCATGCGCTACTGACATAATATATTACTACTGCGCAACCACTCGCCTCATGTTCTAGACGCCAATAAGTTTGATTCGATCAATAGAGATGAGATAAAAACATGAGCACGAAAACGAATCAACCAACAGAATCACAACCAACATAACGTCACACCGTTTCACGCATCCTTGGACAGCATATTTTATATATATCAAATCTTTTAAAAACTAATATAGCAATAGGGTATTTATTTATACAGAATTATCCAAAATTGGTGAACCAAGCCTAAAGTAAATTCAAGTCATCATTATGAACAAATTTCACTATGAAGCCAACACGGAATTCGAGAAAAAGAAATCAGCTGTTTCATACATTTCGTCCCAGTTGGCCCCATAGTCAAAGTTGTACATGATGATCGTCTTAGTCACCTTCTTTCGGCTTAGTATACAAAATAACCCTGTATAAACAATTAGGACTATACTTAGTTTATCCGATTTCTCAAAATTTGCCAGCCATTATTCTGACCGTCACCGTCTTAGAATTACAGCTGTAAAAATATGTTCACCTTAAGTAAAGTTTATACATCTATTTAAATAATTGCTTTATTTACATCATTGCACCCAAAACATTGTATTATATTTAATTTGTATCCTAACTTAAAGTATGCTTAATTAACTTATCCAGCTACTATCTTACATTTCGTAAAATATTTACACTATTAATACTTAAAACTTAACATAATTATCTCAAATTCAATTCACTGGCTGTGTTTTATACATTATTATCTATAGATTTTTATGGAATTAAAATATCAAAATGCTCAGGCATCTTATGCTATCCCAAAAACGGGCAATGAAGGCAAACACGATTCACGCACGATGTGGAAGATCATCCGCATCACAGCGCAAAAATCCGCTCAAATCGCTTAATAATTTAAATGAACTCACATTGTGCCGGGGCGCAGCGGGCCACATTTTCCGCATATGTAAATACTAATATTGCGATGCGGCCAACTCCGCCCCGCTGCGGCCCGACATAATGTGGCCGAACCCCTATAGGTCCACCTCTTTTCCTTGCTTGTACGTTAGATTATGGCCCGCCGCGTGGTCCGCGGGCCGTGTAGTCATGTTAAAAACCTTTAAGTTTGCGACTAGAAATCTTAATACGACTGGAGTACTTATGTCATTTTTAGGGTTCCGTACCTCAAAAGGAAAAAACGGAACCCTTATAGGATCACTTTGTTGTCCGTCTGTCCGTCTGTGTGTAGGTCAAGACTCTTTATCTCGGGAACGCGTAAAGATATCGAGTTAAAATTTAAATTGTATACGTATATCTATGATTTTTTACAGTTGTGTAAATGAAAAACTTTTCAGTTATCATATAAAGAAGTTAGAGCCGTTTATGTCGTAAAAAATCGCATATTTCGACACTCACAAAAATCAAAATCTACAGGGTACTTCCGTTGACATAGAACTATAAAATTTGGCAAAAAACATTGTCTCAGAGTACACATATAGGAATAAATCTGAAAACTGAACATTTTTATTTTAATCACAAAGAAACAGGGCTTCAAAATTCACAAAAGATTGGTTTAAAATTCAAAGTGCGTAAATCGTATCATGTAAGGTATCATATAAAAGAGTTATACATAGTATAACATAGAGCACATGCTAAAACTGGTTTTCAATTATTTTAACAATTTTCGATGAATGGCGAGAATAAAAAAAACTTTTGTCGATGATGATGATGATAAGTAAGTATAGAGATTTTAACAACGTACTTCCCAATTTTGTAAAATTTTCTGGATTTGTACGGAACCCTCGGTGTGCGAGCCTGACTCGCACTTGTCCGGTTTTTTTAAATAGAAAGCATGGATGTAGGTTTTAGCATAGACGAACTTGAGTAGGTTTTTCTATGGTTTTAGGTAGTGCATCCATGTTAGAAAGTCAGAGGTGAAATGGGTGACGTAAAAAGTTTCTGTATTATTTACAAATATTACGTACAGTCAGTCACAAACGCCGCCTCCAACCGCTAACATCTCATTACATAAAATCGGTATTTTTTTAAGTTAAACGGTTTTATGTAAGTACCTACTAAAAGCTAATGACCATAAATAAAACAGTCCTTGTCATTACTAAAAATATCTTTTCATTTGATAGTTTTAATAAGGATTGAGGGGGTTGTGAATAAAAATATTGTATCCTGCCATGTTGTAGCGGCCGCCATCTTGGATTTACATGGATGCTAAATACCTATACATAAAATTGTAGGTATTGTTATTAGAAGTATAGGTAGGTGTGTACCAAATATCAGACAACCTATCAACAGGAAGGAGGTAAAATTTCAATTACTTTTGACCCAAATAAACAATAGGTACCGGCAAAAGCTAAAAAAATGTCGGTAGCGGCGTAAGTGACTGTGGTCGAGCACTCGTATGCGATCAGACATAATATCCCCGAAATTTTGTCCGTTTTTTTTTTCCGAAAAAAAAGTATCTAAAATGTTAAGATAAAAATGTGATAAGAATTTTTTCCTACCACAAAATAAGTCTTTGATTTTCCCTGTTTATGAAGCACTTTGAAGTCACTAGAAACTAACTTTTAAGAGTATCTCAGAATACGAGTAAGTTCCTTCCATACCTATATAACAATAGAGATAACTGACATGACATGGCAAAGTTGACCGTTATCACTTGCAGTCACATCACTAGTCTTTGAATTTTGAGATTAGTGTCCATATCACTAACGATCTCTGCCATTAACACTCATTGCACGCTACTGGTCATCCACACGAGCTTGTGTCTTTTTTTCGGTCACTCGACTTCGATGTTGGAATTCATTATTATCACTGGTCACTAGTGGTCACCAATTGTAGACGATGAGTGGTATCTGACACTGGGAGGGATCACTGAGTATCTGCTTGTATCGTATCACCTCTGTTGCTTGTCCATATCACTGATCACTTACAGCAGGCAATGCATAGGTTTTCATCACTGATCATCACTTGATAGATATGTCGAGGGTCATTGATCAACAATGAGCACTGTGATGCTTGGGTCTGCACAATATAAGACTGGTCACCAATATAGCTTAATGTTTCTCGCCATCACTGACAACCAACAGCCGACGATATGTTGATCAGCATCACTATTGACCATATACACTATAGCCAATGAAGCGCGAGTCCCCTTCACTGGCGACCAATAGGTGACGGCGTGCGTGGCGGTTACCGGTCGTGGTTGGTGTGTGACATGTAGGCCGCGGGTCATAGCGCGTGCGCGTGGTGCGGGTGCGGGGGCGCCTGCGGGTGCGGGTGCGTAAGCCCGTGCGGGTTGCCGCCGCTGTGCTGCCGGCCCTGGCGACACAAGCACAACTGTTACAACGTGATTTTAGCTGATGAGTCAGTAAAAAGAGAAAGAGGTTAAAATGTTTTCTTAGACAGATGTTATTATTGGCGTAGTTAAAATGGTTTGGCCGCCCTTGCCTGCAGTTAGAGCTTACCAAAAGGGGGCCTCGGGGCTCGCGGATGGTTGGAGATGGGGCACTAGCTATCCACTCAAACGGACCCGGGAAGGACAACAATGGTGAGTGGCCACATTGTCGTATATGTCGTATGCGTCAATTAACTCAATTCTTAGCAAAGAATCATCGTCGGTGGAGAATTAATATCATGGCAACTTGTCCCTGATTGCTTCTCAGGTTTTTTAATTTCGTATTGTTTGCGTTCGACAACATACTGCCTGATGTTAAGCAGATATGCGTCTATGGTGTAGCATGCTTACCTAGAAGATACTATTTACTCGGGATTTGTAGACACCCACGTTGTACTTTAGCAGGAAGACTCAGGCAAACACACATTCTGGCTGTTCGTATGAGGAATGTGGATTAGAGGGGCTGATTCGATTCGAGGGTCTTACTTACGCTGAAGATGGAAGGTAGATAACTAGACATAGTAGTCAGTGCAGTGGCCAGTAAAACTGCGAGGGCACAGGATAGACGAGTGATACGGGGTACAGGACGTCGTCACCCAGCATGTTTCTCAGTATTCTGCTGATAGATATACGAAAGGTTATTACCTGAAGGTATACGTAGTAGTCATACGGCTGATGCAGCGGCCAGCAGCGCTGTGGAGGCACAGGGTAGAGGGGCGGCACAGGGTACAACGCGCCGCCTCCTAGTTTATTTCTCAATATTCTGCTGATGCTGGAGACGGATGGCACGTTGTACTTGTCACATACTCCGTCAGCTAGTAGCCGGTCGCGGATCTCCCACGCGAAGATGCCCGGGTCTTTGGCTTTCAGCTGCTTTATGTACGACACCACCTAGTTGATAAAACCTTTTTTAACATTGAAATATATTCACAAATCCAGAGTTGCAAAATTGTATTGAAATATAGCTTATATAGCTAAAATGTAACGTAAAACTCTTGCCACTAGCTCGGAGATCATGGAAAACTATAGACTTTCCTATGGCAAGCGATTTATATTGAACAGTGAACGTCTTATGCCGAAAATGATGATGTAGAAGGAATTATTCCAGTATGTCCCCCGGATTACCTATTAAGAACTATAACGACCACAATAGCTTTCAAACATACGGTCATTTGGGAAAGTCAATGAGACAGTCAATTTTTATCGAATTTAGGGTCCCTTGTTTAGAGTCAGCTTATTTCATTCATAACAATAAGTTGGTACCTAGTTATGTAAATGTGACAAGAATGTACAACAGCTAGTTCAGCTCACCTTAGGCGTGGTGACCCGGGGCTTGGAGCCGCCGATGGCGCCGGGCAGGATGGAGCCAGTCTCGTGGTATCGCGCCAGGATCTTCGACACGCAGCCGTGCGACACCCGCAGCTGCCGGCTGATGTCGCAAGGCCTGTGGGTGGGTACACTTCTTTATAGTTACAGAATAAATCTTTCAAAGTATTCTTTGAAACAGATAGGAAATTTTAAAGATAACATATTGGTACGTCACATCACGTAAAAAGACCGCTGGAGTGACAAGCTGCGCACAAGGAAATTTAAATCGTATTGCTTACGTAGTAGGACTTAAATCTTCTCGCTGCATTTAAAGCTGCGTACTAGGAGATTCGACTCCTATTATCTGTGCAATAGGAGTCAGATTTATTTGTGCGTAGTTCGAAGCTCCAGCGTTATTTTTATCTGACGCGATCTGTACCTACTGATCATTTGTCTGTTGTCTGTTGCAGGATTCTGCTGGTCGACCTATTCGTACTGCTGCATGCTCTCACAACTCGTGTTCTCATCTTCCAAGCTACGCCAGCTCTACTATCCTCAGCTTCACAGCATTTGGCAGCGGCCGTCTATTCACGAAGATTCGTCTGAGCTGGTTGACCTAGCTACAAATTATCTCCTACCAAAAGTCTCACCTGCTACTGATACTCAGCTGTGCCAGCTCCGATATCCTGAGTCTAACAGCATTGGGTGGGAGCCGTCCATTCACGAAGACTCCCCCTAGCTGGTAGATCTCGCCGTACCGCTGCATGCCACCACAACACGGGTTCTCACCTGATACCCAGCTGCGCCAGCTCCACTATCCTCAGCCTCACAGCATTGGGCAGCGGCCGTCCGTTCACGAAGACTCCTCCAAGCTGGTTGACCTCACCGTACTGCTGGGTGCCGCCCGCCATGCCCGCGTTGCCCATGCTTGTGGCACTGGGGTCTGTAGACAAACATGACCAATTTAATCATTTGATCTTGTCTACTTAAAAGTTACCAATGACGTTCAGTAGATTACTCCTACTAGCTGGAATAACATGCATAACGTAAGCCGAAATAAACACCTCAATTTTTCACAAAAAAAACTGGTTGCAGAACTTTTTTTTTATAAAGTGGTTGCTGTGGGCGCATTTTTACGAGATAGGTGTCTGGCCGATTATTATGTTCACCATTCGTGAGTCATGATGTCAAATAATCTTTTATTATGTTTATTTAATAGACGAATATGTACATCAAAAAACCTTCTTTTTTTAATTAGTACCTAGTAATTATCTATTTTAGGGCGAGTTATTCGTATTACCGGTAAAAATCTTTATCGATTTCTTAAATATTTTTATCTTTATTTCATTTAAAATTAGCATGTTGCATTAATGTAATCAAAAGCTCTGAAAGGGCAAATTTATCAATCTTCACATGTGATGACGTCACCAGAGGTGACCCGCGTGACACCCGACACTCCAACTTCCAGACACAGCTTTGAGACCTCCGCTCTGCTACAACTTTTTGTAGAGATCGTAAAACGCAACCTTGTTAAAATGCGTAATTTTATGTTCGTTCAACATTTCGACTTTGTATTTTGTTTTCAAAATGTATAGATTGTTGTTTTGTGCTAAAATATGCTTGGTTTGTAATGAAATTTTGACTTCATTTAACACAAATATGAGGACATAAATAACTTATTCCTTAACATCGGACCTTAATTAATTAACATCAATTCGAGACAAACAATCACAGCTCAACCCTTTGAAACGCAGACACGTCAAAAATTATCAATACAGCTACCAACTAAAACTGAAATGAGCTCATAAAACCAATCATCTTAATAACATCAAACAGTGGTGTTGGGTGACATCCGCCCAGCGTCACCGCGGTCACGATGTCACCCCGTCAGTCCATCACGCCTGTCACGCGTCACGCCCGTCACTGACGGCGGGCGTGACACGGTACTTGGTGGCGCAGGAGAGTATAAATAGAGGGGACATGAACAAATGGATTATCAAGTAGTTGAGACGATTAGGGTTGGTTGGGGGATTGCTTTACAAATTAACAGTGGCTTGGTATTTTGTTTTCGAATGTTGTTTTATAAATAGAGATTTCACCTCAGTCATTTTTAAACCCCCTACCCGACAAAAAGAGTGTCTGTGTGGCTTTGGTAGGTACGAGTATATTAGATTGTGACGTTGTAGCACTCCAACTCTCTCTCGTTTTGTTTCCATAAGTGTGTTTATTGTAAATATATAGATATTCTTTATTGTTACCACAAATACCACAAATAACAAAAACATTAAAAACTATAGCGTGTAACATGAGGCGGCCTTATCGCTAAAAGCGATCTCAGCCAGGCAACCTTTGGAAGGAATAGGAATATAGAACAAGTAAAGACGATATTGTAGGTAGTAAACAGATGCTAAAAAAAGTTAATTTTCTTGTTTTTCTAAATCTTAGTTTGAAAAATCCAAAAATATCGGCGATATATATTAGATTCGTTAATCGTTATTTAATCTAAAACTTTCCAAGATCAGAGAACAGTTAGGTATCTTCTAATTTTGCGTGCTTAATCTTCGACCACAACGTCGCTTACCTACCATTAGGAGAGGTGGTGGTCAAGGACGGGCTTATTTGCAATAAAAAAAGATCGACAAATATGCCAATATAATATAACATTATGTTCTTTGTGATGTTGTTAGGTTTAAGAGAAACATTTCCAGAGAGGCTTCTTGGAAAAAGATTAATTTTAATTTGTAAATTTTATTAATTAGTCCGCCTACACCATGTACATCAACACATTCACAATAAAAGTTTAGCATACAGGCATTACAGGCGAAGACAACTTGCAAAAATAGCAAAACGAAAAACATTTTAATTAAAAAAAAAAACATAAGTAATTACAAATTTGAAATATAAGAATAAAATAATAATAATAATAATGTCAAAAGTAAACAAAAAAAATCATGAAAAACTAAAAATTGTGAAATCATTACGTACGTGTTCAGATAGTAAGAGACCTTAGAAGATATATAATAATATCCAGAAGATATATAATAATATCGCGAAAACTGTGGCAATTTTACTGAACACAAATTTTGTGTATTTGGTTAGTAGTGACTTCCCCCGCCCGCCAGTGAAGTATTGACCACTGTATACTGATCACCTGTATAATGAAAATATATACAAAAATATATATCCATTATTTCCAGAAAAACAACTTGAATTGTCGTATCAATAATAACACTGCTGCGGCCTATAAAACTGACACCCGAGCCAGACTTACAAACAGAGAATCATTTAATTAGTCTCGAAATAGTGAATATTTTCGTTCCAGAGAGTGAACTGATACTTACCTACTAAGTACAGTTTGTTCGCGCCGGGCAGTGACAAATGCTCCAAAAAGTCCAAAAGAAATCACTCTCAGTTATTCATCACCCGGCCTCCCTCCCGATCGGAGGGACACTTGCAAATTGCTTTACTCGTACGACGAAATGTATAAATGACTAACAAATTAATTTATGTGTAAAATAAAATGTAGCGTATGTACAAACCGTTTGATGCACTGGTTAGTAGTGTCTAGTGACTGGATAAAGTGTTGGGAATATATTATTTATGATGTTTTTGGTTTGTTTAAAGATATGTGAATGTGGCTCTAATTTTCTCTCTCGTGTTAGGCACTAAGGCTACTGAATTATCCCATTGTATCAGACTCCACATGTCGTGAAAAATCAAAAACTTTTAGATAGAGATTTTCTGTCGATTTTTCCTTCGCCATCTTTCGGTAACTGTCAACTTGAATTTTATGTTAATTTGTAACGTGATATAACCTAGTAGACAAACAGTAGATGATGACTCAATCTCATAATGTATCGAACTACCTGAGTACCACCCTACTAAATTATCATATCAAAGAACTTCATTAGCACAATACATGCTAAAACAGGTCTTTAATTATTTTAACAATGTGAAATTTTCGATGGATGACGAGAAAAATAAAAAAAACATTTTTTGATCATTTTAGCATAGACATTTTAACAACTTACTTCCCATTTTTGTGAAATTTTCTGGATGTGTACGGAACCCTCGGTGTGCGAGCCTGACTCGCACTTGTCCGGTTTTTTTTATAACTAAGCTATTAGGATGAACATACCAAATTTCAGATCCCAAATATGTCCATAACAAAATATTTCAGAGTGAAAAGATTTGTTTCACAGCTCATGCGTGACGATTAACACCAAGCGAACGAATGCTTGTGTAGAAAATATGAACTGCTATGCATAATATCATTACGTCTATGATTTAGCATAATGATTCAATATTTCACTACTATATTACTATTTTCTGATTAATAAAAAACTTTAAAAAAACTATGTTCACGACTGTCACGCTACTGTTTCGAATTAGAAATAGTTTATTAGAAAAGAAGTAGAGTTCAAAGGGCGCCGCTGTCGGAATTCCTAAGAAGTAGCTCTGGGCGGCACGGCGCGGGCGGCGGGCCGAGCGGGCGGGTCGGGCGTCGAGCACACGTGGTAATGTATGACCCCTTACTATGAAAACACAAGACGTTGGGATTCACTGATATTTCATACTAGCTTGATTCAAAAACGTGTTTACGACGCTTTCCGACCTTTAAACTACATCCCTGAAAAAAAAACAAAACGAGTCGTCTCTCCCTTGTTGTATGAAAAGGTAACAAGCATACCAACAAATATTTTCAGATTATTCAAAGTCAAAGAACATTTATTGTTGAACTGTGTTACATTTAGATCTTAATACTAATGACAAAAATATTGAATCAACAGTTAAGTCCAATATGACCATACAATAATTATTAGTAATTAGAACATCAAAAATCATACAATTTATTATTATTTAATTAATTTCTAAGATTCTGCAATTTATCATCTAAAAATTCACGTACTCCGTAATAAGCTTTAGACACAAGCAAATTAAATAATTTTCTTTTGATAACAGGCACACACTCTGATTCCTGTATTGATTTTGGTAGATGGTTGTAATAAATGGTATTATTGAAAATTAAAAGTATCTTTTTTAGGGAGAAGAGTTGAAAGAGCCGCAGTCAGAATTCTTAAGAAAACGTGTCGTGTGTTCGTTTTATGCCTGGCGACGGGCGGCACAGGATTAAAGCCGGTGGGCGGGTCGAGCGGCCGTCACGCGTGGCTTCTAATTTAGGGGTCACTTACTAAGACAACACATTGTGGAGGGCGCAAGATGTGGGATCCACTGATACTTTAAATACTACCCGCGAACTCGCGGGTTAACACTTTCCGGACAAATTGACACACCTCTACGAAGTACCAATTGGTATTGGAACAGAAGTTTTAAATTTCGTCCGAAACGAATCCGATCCAAATCCGTGAAAGTATGGTCTTAGCCCTTAGTCAAGCTTTTGTGTAGTTTACTTACACTTTCGCGTTCGCGTGTGGCTCCATACATTTTGGTTAGTTCTTCCTCGTTTCCGCCAGGGGCGCTGTACAATAATGTTACATTCGTGTAAATCAGGACTAACCTCAGGTCGGTCTAGTCTGGACGGAAGTAGTCGTAAAACTATTGTAGTGGTCGTTTACGTAACTATTAGACAAAAATTCTGTCATTCGATTCTAATAACGACCACAACCTAACCACGATTCTAATAACGAGTTCGAATGGGATTCGTTTCGAATGAAGTGCGATACCACTGTTAAATTATACGCATGCAAAAATTGTAGTTGAGCAATGCAAATAATAAAATTAACAAATTAACAAACACATTGTAGAATTCTATTATTTGTAATAGTAAGGATTATAAAGATTCGTTGTTGTATTCGCGACGCGTCGCACGCTAAGGAAGTACTGTTACGAATTACATATAAGTAAACAGTTTATTGACAAGGGCCACTAGAGGAATTCCCAAGAAGTGACGTGTGAGATTGGCTCGGCTTTTTTCAAGTCCTGCGTCGTTTCGTTAGTTGGCACAAAGTATGTATATAGGTAAAGGGCCATCGAGGTCATTACTCGTATTATCGTTAGAATTTTAGTCCACTAGTTCTCGTTAAAAAATTACGAATTTTCTTCGATTTAAATAATAGTTTTAGTATCAAAAAAAGCTGTTAAAATTGTACTTATATAAGTTATGTTATTTGAATAATAATCTGCTGACTTTTGCACGCCCCAGAAAAATAGAAAGTATTGATTTCAAGGTTCCTGGTCCTGTCTGTTTTTTTTATAAAAGAGGTAAATTTTTTTAGTGGTTATGAAAATTTTTTTTTTTTTTGTATCCCGTTTACACTTTTGACCTTTGACAAGGCACTTGAAAAAAACTAACGATGCTAACGATGAGATAAATACTCGCAAAAACAATAACTTTGACCGCAACAGCATCCCTTTGAAGGTTCAAACCTGACCAACATGTGGCCAGCGCTACTGCTGTGTATTCTGTAATGTCACAGTTCGCGGAACGTCACCATACCTCATCTCTCCGCCGTCGGCGGTGAGATCAAACGCGCACAACAATAGCCGCTTTTGGGGAAATGCGACATCACGTGTGACTATGTGTATTTTTGCATTTGCATAGATGGTGTCGCGCTGGTGGGCGTTTTTCTTTATATTTGATTAGAAAGTAAAATGTCGTAGGTATGTCACACGATTTGCTAAGTTTACTTAAGAAGTTTGGAAGCGATCTTTGATTATTTTGTAGGTATTTGTCTAGACACCGAATTGCCTCAGCAAAACGATTAAAAAAAGATTACCCATGAAAGGACCATAACTTACAAATTTTGACAATTTAGACACAAAATAGGCCCAATTTTAAAGGCGCCATCGTAATTTAATAGCAATTTAAAATGTTTTTGTTTCTTTTTCACTATGTGCATTTGAAAGAGAAAAAAAATCTCTTTTAAAATTCCCATGACGCCTTCAAATTGGGCCTTATGTACGCGCATAATGTCAAAGATTTGGACCTGGTTGGTCAAATAACATTTTTTTTTGTAGTTGATGGTTATTTATATTTGTCCATGTAGATCTTCAGAGATCTAGACAGATATAATACCTGATCTATCTACGTAATAATTTCGATTCAACGATCGCAGGCACAATCTTAGCAAGAAATAAAGTCAATCATGGCAAGTTACCAGTATCCATGTAAAAGTATAAATGTTCCAACAATAGCGTTATCAATAAATTACTATGACTAAAACATTTTCATTCCCAAGTATAGTTCAAACTAGTTTCTTAAATAATATCTATGTATTGAGTAAGTAAGGGCGAGGTCGAACGAGCGTAATTTTGTAGGTTGTGAGTCGCGTAAAATCAGCCGCGTAATTCTATTTCTCACAGAAGTCACGAAATGTGTCGACCTATTTTCGGTCACCTTGTGGCAAAAATAAGAAGGACTTTAGTATAAATAAATAAATATTAGGGGACATCTTACACACAGTCTCTGACCCCAAAATAAGCAAAGCTTGTGATATGGCTGCCAGAGACTGATATACTAAATATACATATTTTAAATACATCTATTATATAAAAGGCTTCCCTGAGTGACTGACTGACAGACAGCCTACAGCCCAAACCGCTTAAGATATGAGCTTGAAATTTAGAATATAGGTGCATTGAACGACGTAATGGAGCACTAAGGACGAAAATTTTGAACTTTCGACCTCTAAAGGGGTAAAACGGGCCCTTTTCGTTTGTATGTAACTTTTTATTCCCTGTACCGATTGACTTAAAACTTTGTATACATGCTTTTCAAACAAAATAAAAGTTACGTTTTTTCCTGTTTTTCCGAATTTTCCTCATCTAAGGGGTCAAATAAGGTCCCAAAGTTGGTGAAAAAAGCGTCAATTACATCGAACCAGCTGAACGGTTATGGTTGAAAATTGGTATGAAGGAAGCACTTAGCATGTTTTAATACAGGAACTAATAAAATCCAGGAAAATCTATAAGGTTCCTTAGGGATACGCAAAATTAATAAGTTTAGACTACAGCCCAAACCGCTGAAGATATGAGCTTGAAATTTGAGATATAGGTACATTGAACAACGTAATGGAGTACTAAGGACAAAAATTTTGAACTTTCGACCTCTAAGGGGGTAAAATGGGCCCTTTTCGTTTGTATGTAACTTTTTATTCCCTGTACCGATTGACTTGAAACTTTGTATACATGCTTTCCAAACAAAATAAAAGTCACGTTTTTTCCTGTTTTTCCGAATTTTCCTCATCTAAGGGGTCAAATAAGGTCCCAAAGTTGGTGAAAAAAGCGTCAATTACATCGAACCAGCTGAACGGTTATGGTTGAAAATTGGTATAAAGGAAGCACACAGCATGTTTTAATACAGAATCTAATAAAATCCAGGAAAATCTATAAGGTTCCTTAGGGATACGCAAAATTAATAAGTTTAGGCTACAGCCCAAACCGCTGAAGATATGAGCTTGAAATTTGGGATATAGGTACATTGAACGACGTAATGGAGCACTAAGGACGAAAATTTTGAACTTTCGACCTCTAAGGGGGTAAAATGGGCCCTTTTCGTTTGTATGTAACTTTTTATTCCCTGTACCGATTGACTTGAAACTTTGTATACATGCTTTCCAAACAAAATAAAAGTCACGTTTTTGCCTGTTTTTCCGAATTTTCTTCATCTAAGGCATCAAATAAGGTCCCAAAGTTGGTGAAAAAAGCGTCAATTACATCGAACCAGCTGAACGGTTATGGTTGAAAATTGGTATAAAGGAAGCACACAGCATGTTTTAATACAGAATCTAATAAAATCCAGGAAAATCTATAAGGTTCCTTAGGGATACGCAAAATTAATAAATTTAGGCTACAGCCCAAACCGCTGTATATACGAGCTTGAAATTTGGAATATACGTACATCGTACGACATAATGAAGCACTAAGGATGAAAAACGTACCCAACTCTAACTTACGGAGTAAAACGGGCCCTTTTTGTTTGCATGTAACTTCTTATTCCCTGTACCGATTGACATGAAACTTTGCATAGATGCTTTTGAGACTAAATAAAAAATATGGCTGTAACTGTTTTCTAAATTTTCCTTAAAAAAATCCTTAGGGGTCAGATACGTCCCAAAACTTCAATGCGCTTTTTTAAATAATGTAGTATCTAGGATTATGATAATGATAGTTTATCTTTAAATGGGGCAAAATGGGTCCCCAAAAGTATACGATTTTTTTTTATTTTGTGAGCCAATAGTCTTAAGCTTAGCGCACATATGGATCAATATAGGTATTTTACTACGGGATCAACCCTGACAAGCGAAAATTACCTACATTTTCCATACATTTTGTCGCGGGTCGATGAACTTTTTGTGTTGAACAGCTGATTTTATTCACGTGCTTTTGGGGTTGGTACCATTGTAAAAGTTAATCAAATTATGAGTATAATAGCATCTTAGAATATGCCTGACTAGAATTACGACTTGTGTGCCATTTTTTCATTTGCCTGGAAAATTAAATTTCTAATGACTTAATGAAACATGTCGAATACCTGTACCGGCCTTAATTAATAGTGCACTACTGAAAATAGGTACTACGGATAGCACTACAGATAATAGAAACAGGTGGGTCTTAAGATGAACATGGACAAGACGAAAGTCATGTCAATTCCCATGTTTTACCTACCCCGATTTCTGTTGGAAACTCGGTTCTTGAAGTCGTTGACTCGTACGTCTACCTAGGACAAGTAGTCCAGTTAGGTAGGTCCAACTTCAACAAAGAGGCCAATCGACGAATTCAACTCGGCTGGGCAGCGTTCGGAAAAGTGCGTAGTGTCTTCTCGTCCGACATACCTCAGTGCCTCAAGTCGAAAGTTTTCGACCAGTGTGTGTTGCCAGTGATGACTTATGGCACAGAAACGTGGTCTCTCACTATGGGCCTTATTAGTAAGCTCCAAGTAGCCCAACGAGCTATGGAGAGGGCTATGCTTGGAGTCTCTCTGCGAGATCGAATCATTAATGAGGAGATCCGTAGAAGAACCAAAGTTACCGACATAGCCCAACGGATTGGCAAGTTGAAATGGCAATGGGCAGGGCACATAGCGCGGAGGGCTGATGACCGTTGGGGTCGAAAAGTTCTCGAGTGGAGACCATGTACCGGCAAGCGCAGCGTAGGACGTCCACCCACAAGGTAGACGGATGACCTCATTAAGACCGCAGGATCGCGCTGGATACACGCCGCTTCCAACCGGTCTTATTGGAGATCCATACGGAAGGCTTGTGTCCAGCAGTGGACGTCCTGCGGCTGATGGATGACTGAAAGTAGGCCTATCCGCGAAGGGTAATCGGGCCATATCCATCACGCCGGCCAAGCATGGGTTGCTGAATTCACATACGACATTGATTTTTTCTACGTACGTACAGGTTGCCTCAATGTTTTCCAGCAAAGAAAAGTGAAATTTCTTACATAGTTACTCATACAATTATTATTATTGGCTCCCTCGGTGGCTCAGTGGTTGACCCTGACTCCTGGGTCAAAGAGGCGTGAGTTTGATTCCCAGGGCAAATATTTATGTGATGTTCATATGTGTTTGCTCTGTGCCTGAGTGTTATTAATGTATTTTTATTTATTTGTTTAACACTTTATTGCACACTATTTGTACAAAAGGAGGACTTAACGCTAAACAGCATTATCTGCCAGTCAACCTACATGTATAAATAAATAAATAAATATATCTTTATTGTACACAGAAACACAGTACAGAAACTATACAATATGCTGTACAATGGCGGCCTTATCGCCTTTGGCGATTTCTACCAGGCAACCTTTGGATGGACTGGAATTATTCTAAAAATAGGAGTATGGTCGGTGGTGTATACAATACAGTACGTACATTGAAATACATGTATATGTAGTATATCAGTCTCTGCCAGCCAAATCACAAACTTTGCTTAGTTTAGGATCAGAGACCGTGTGTGAGATGTCCTTCAATATTTATTTTATATATTTATTTATTATTGAGTTAATTTCAGAAATTCGGCAATTTATCATCCAAAAATTCACGTATGTACTCTGTAATAAGCTTTAGATACAAGTAAATTAAATAACCAAATACTGAGACAATTCAGGCTAAACCGTAGGCATTATTTTGCAAGTAATACAATAATAGGCTCAGTTATGAAGACGCCATAGTAAATATAATAAGAATATAAAAAGTGTTCTCTCTATCGAATGCTTAAAGTGAAAATGAAACAGATATAATTATGATAATTAGCTATTATAATTACGATGGCGCCTTCATAATCGAGCCTAATGCGGGCTTAACCACGAGTTACTATTATTTTAAGTAAGTGCCAAGAAAACGCGGGCCTAACTGTGGGTTTTTATCATTTCAAGCAGTTACGAAAATAACGCGGGCCAGACCGTGGGCTATTATCATTACAAGCAATACAAAAACGCAGGCTAACGGCATGCTATTATAATTTTAAGGATTTATTAAGACAACACGGGCCAGACCGCGAACTATTAGATATTATTATAAGCAAATGCCAAGATAACGCGGGTTGAACCGCGGGCTGTTATTTTAATTAAGTAAGTATAAAAACAACGTGGGCCAAACTGTGGGTTATCTTTGTAAGTACCTAATTATTAACACAACGCGAGCTAAACCGCGGGCTTTTATCATTTTGAGCAAGTACTAAGACAATACGGGTTAGACCATGGGCTATTATCATTGTAAGTAATACGACAATGCAGGCCAAACGGCGAGCTTTTATAATTTTAAGCAAGTATTAAGACATCGCAGTCCATGCTGCGTGCTATAAATAACCATCTTAAGCAAGTACTAACAATACGCGGGCCAAACCGTGATCTATTATCATTATAGGCAAATACTGTTACAATTTTGACCAAACCGTGGGCATTATCCTTGCAAGTAATTTTAAGCAAGTATTAAGACAACGCGGGCCAAATTGCGGACTATTAGATATTATTGTAAGCATGTACAAAGACAACGTAGATCAAACCGCGGGCTCTTTTCATTTTAAGTAAGTACCTATGTACTAAGACAACGCGGGCGAAGCCGCGGGTTTTAAGCTAGTACTTATATAGATAGTACCTAAATTACACCCAGACACAGAGCAAACACCTATGTTCATCACATAAATGCTTGCCCTGGGTGGGGATCGAGCCCACGCCTCTTTGATCCAGAAGTCAGGGTCACTAACCACTGAGCCACCGAGGCAGTCATAAAACTGAATGCAAAACTACACAACTGATTTTACACGACTCAAAACCTAAAAAATCTAACTAGGCTCACTCAAGGCCTAACTAGCGTTCAATCCGCTCTGACTACAAAATTTTAGTACCCACACATAAAACAACTCTTACTCCCTTGCTTATTAAGTTAATAATCAAAGCCTTACTTGTAGGTACTTATAAACTTCAAACTACATTTAAGTAGGTAAATCCTTTTTCATAAATTAACTTTTTATTAACATGGTTGTCATCATATCAAAAAATAACTACCGTTTGTCCCCGCGTTAAAAATAAATTCATAATCGAGCATATCGCTGTAAAAATAAAATATTTTACATTAAAACCACCTAAATATATCGCACACACTGAAATGTATGAAAATTGCAATTTACTACACACGACCTATAAAATATGAGTAAAATGACACTGAAAATCCCAACAATCTTTAATTTCGCAAAATATGGCACAATAATTTTTTTTAAAAGAAATTAAGCTACATTTTACAACATCGAAAAATACACGACGAAGAAAAAACTCGAAATCGTTTTAAGAATTATAATGTGAATTTAGTTGAAAATAATTTCTTTGATCTAGTGAGGAGCGTAGCTCGGTGAAGAAATTCGATAGTTTGATGAAGTGCTACGATTTATCGTAGACAGGTGCGATTTGTAGCTACCTACGGATCAAGACAGTGCGCGCTCGTAGCGAGCGCCGATGCTCTACGTATACTTTTATGTAGCGATGTCTTAATGAATATTGGTAGGTATGTATTGTTCTTTTTTTTTGTAATATAGCAATTTATGAAATTACCCTTTTTACGATAATTACCTACGTCTTGATATGATGATGGAATTCGATTTAAACGATGACTGAAAACAGGAATGAAATGTCGATACTGTCTTGTCCACACACTGATGCTATTAAATCGATTCCACTCCAGTCGGCACTTTTAACTCCCGACTAATTGGTTCTAAAACGGGACAGTTATATCCCTCAGCGCCGTCGCTAGAAAAGGACGCCAACAACGGGGCGGGAAACATCTTTCTTCTACGGATAATTTAGTATTCTCCTTTGAGTTTCACTGCTGACAGTTACTAGTGTTTTCGGCGAATATAACACATTCATTAATTCGAGCGAGACTTCGACTTTTACGCCGGTTTTGTGCGTATTTCTGTGCTTCGTTCGGGAAGTTGTCGGGATTTCAGAACAAAGCGTGCAATGGTTCGTTAAATTCAGAGGCAGCAGTAAATTCAGTAATTTGTGTCATTTAAACGTTATTCTTTGGTTTTGGTGATTAATGTCCGCTCTCGACTTTAAAGCTCCTGTTGACGCTTTGTTGTTTGTGAAGTTTGCATTTGGCGAGTTTCTTTGGCGGTTAAATTAATTGATGCGTTTCCGAGAATATTTTTAACGGTTTTTTTAAAAATGAGCGGCTAAACGCTGCTTTTATCTCGTTCATTTACATGCTTTCTGTCATGACAAAATTATTAATAACTACTGGGGTAATCTAGCCGTGGTGGTCTAGTGGTGGTGAAGCTCGCTTTACAATCGTGAATTCGTGGGTTTAAATCCAGATCCCGTACCAATGAGTCCTTTGGAATTTATGTACGGAATCTAACACCACTGGCTTTTCGGTAAAGGAAAACATCATGCATAAGCTGCATACGTCCGTAGAAGAAATTCGATGGCGTATGTGAATCCACCAATTCGCATTGGGCCAACGTAGAGGATTTGGCCCAATCACCCTTCGTGAGTAGGCTTACGTCCTGCAGTGGACTATTAAAAAAGGCTACCTAATGAGCTAATCAGATTTTTTTTTATTCAGGATAACGTGACTACATATTCTTATTTGTATTTTTTTATTCGTAACAATGAGCCCTAACCTATGTGAACTTACATTATTATGATATAGTCATAAGCTGGGCATATAATTATAGACGGTTATTTGAAGTAACTGGTGAAAGCCCTCATACACATTCCGATTTGGTTACGTTACAGGCGTATCCACCAATCCGCACTGGGCTAGCGTGATAGATATGGCCCAATCACCCTTCGTGCGTAGGCCCATTTTCTGTAGTGGACTTTTAATGAGGCTGTTACAGTACAGACGAACAAGAGAACATTCCCGGTGAACATTTACGTTCAAAAGTGGTACTAAATAACGTTTTTTTTTTTTAAATAGATCAAGTACCTTTATTAACTACCACTAAATACAAGACTCATATAATCTAAAACTACATAAGCTACTTCTATATAGAAAGCAATTGAATATCTAAAGGTAATCCAAATGCTCAAGCCCACTGCCAGTTGGTAGCGTGCCCAGCATGCTGGCTGCTTACCTATACGTTGAGCCAAATAAACACCAGCATTTTGGTCACGCGTCGCGTCCACCAGATGCTCAGAAAAACTTTTGAAAACAAAATGAGCTTCCAGCCTCCACGGACCCAATGTCTCAACTCCACACAGCTCAAATATGTAACCACTGCCGAAGTTAGTAATTATATTTGCGCCGTTTGTGCTGCTGTGTGTATGTAACAATGTGTAAAACAGTATGTTTAGGCAAAGGTAGAACAAACGATTCCATGCTTTAATTATGTTTGTAACAGATAAGGCCTGATTAATAGTTCTGCGTAATCAAAACGCCGTGATTCGTACACGCCGTTCAATGGTGGTTTCCGATAAGCGAAACTACACTAATTTAATTTTCAAACATAAAATGCATGTTTATGTATAACTTTCCAACTTGCTCTAGCATGATCATGTTATTGAAAATACAGATAGACAAATATAGCAAGTTGAAGTGGCAGTAGGCATGGCACATACCTAGTACGCAGAACTAGTGGAAACTGAGCAGAAGTCACAATTTTCAAACACACACAATATAGATTCCGCAAAATGAATAGGTTCTATGACCTCAAAAAAGTATTTTTTTTAGTAGATCCGATGGTAAAAGGCCAGACGGCTTGACGTTGGTGCTACTTGCGTTAGCATTATTGCCGCCACGCACATGGGCCAAACCCTCCACGCCCCGGTAGCTGCAGCGGAAGAAGCCGGTGAAGTATGCGGCGCTGGAACCGCTCTGTGACTTTGTGCCCATTGCGGTGGAGACCATGGGCAGTTGGGCGGACGAAGCTAAGGCTTTGGTTCGCGAAATTGGGCGGAGGATAAGGGACAGAGGAGGTGACTCCCGCTCTGGGTGCTTCTTGGTGCAAAGAATGTTTATCGCTATTCAGCGTGGTAATGCTGCTAGCAGTATGGGCACTTATGCACTGGGATCCATGAGGAGCGGATTATTTGATTTGTAATATTTGAATTTGTCATTCCGTATGTTATTATATTTTTTGTATTGACATGTACCTATTGTTAAACTTGACAAATAAATTAATAGTTTCTTTTGGTATTTTTAACAAATGCAAATATCGAGACAATTTTGATGCATACACTTAAATATATATGTTGGTAGGTACAAATGTTCCTACATAAATTACCAAATGCGCGGCGCAAGTAAAATGTTATGGCATCTCTATATATAAAAATAGTGTAAAAAGAGTAAGGTATGTCTATTTTTAAGGTTATGTTAATGTAAAAACCTATCCAAGTATCAAGCAAAAATGTTGCAAACCATACCTAAAATACACATTTGCACATAAACACGACACGCACACCACAAACCATCCAATGAGAGCGTTCCGCCGCCCGCGCCGCCCAGAGGTAAACAACCTTCCGGATGAATTTATAATACCGTTTGTTTGCCAACATTTCCAAACAACGTGGATGTTTGATCTTCTCGGGCTGGCACAGTTTTATTAATGACCCTTGAACCCAACCACGTAATCAGTTTCTCTTTTGCTTGGGCTTTAGGTAAAGGTAACCGAAGAATATTGGTTGTACAGTTTCGAAATAAGACAACGGCGTTGTAGGTCAGACATATGTAGATCTTAGTTAGAAGCCATGTTATTTTCTTGCTCTCGGCAAATTTTGACCGACGCATTACTTTTTACATAGTAGTACGATTTTGATAATTCTTTTTTTATTGGAAAGAATATACTTTGAAATTGGTTCCATTTAAATTTTATTGAAATCGGCTAAGCCATTTTTGATAAATCGACATAATGTATAAAATGCTACATCGATTCGTGCTAAATATTCGCGAATTCTGTACAAGGTTGAAGTCGGTCATTTTTTGCGAAAAATAATATCACAAGAGAATGGTATGTTACTATTAATTTTATTATATTATTATTCCTCTTTATTCAACTGAAATCACAGGCTTAGCCTGGTCATTTATTATTTTTTATTATTCATTATTAGGCATCAATGGAGCCTAAGCCAACATTGAGAGGCCCCTTTTACAATTTTATTATGAAATATAAAAACAGTGGTAGGTATAAAAAAGATAGCGTGAAATGGAAACTATGGCATATGAAATGACTTGAAATATTGTAACTGGGCTATTTTGGTGAAATTTTAAATGTTTTGTAAAATTAGACTATGGAATGAGGTACGGCACCCGCTAAATATGCCCCATTTCAAAATTTCGTAGCGGGTGGTGACTTGCCGTCCACTAAATGGGCCCCCCATAAAGGCTACCGTAAGTTGGCACCGGAGGGGCAACATTGGTGTGGACGGCTTAGAGTGTCAAGAGGTGTGCTGCGCTTTCACTAGACGCTACTCGCGGCGTTATGCCCTTTAACACTTCCACCCTGGAGCTTAGATTCTTAGCTCTTGCGGTTTCCACTCCAAACCGGAGGAGTCAGGGGTCTCATTTAGCCCCAGGGAATCAGGGTTCGCGGTGTCGCCACTCACCGACGACTCGCCACAAAGTCGCCCCTGCGATTATTATTAATTTGCAATACAAATAACGCCATTATGTATCTATTATAATAATAAAAGGGTACATAATTTGTAATTAGTTAGCAATTATCATAAAACTGAATGTAAGAAAAATATTATCAACCAGCAGACGAACGAAAAGAAATGAAAATTACGACAACCTATTATATATTTGCCACTTCTTTTTTGGTTCAATTGCGGTGACTACTGAAATCTGAAGTTTTTTTTCGTACTAAACAAAGACAAGTATTTACCATTACAGTTACCAGAGTTCCTATAACCACCTTCCAGCTCCATCATCAGACCCTGGTTACTATTGAAAAACAAACTACTCGCCAAGACCATTCAAATCAACCCCGCCCGGGGCTTTACCAATTAAGCTAAGGTAAACTAAATAGTTTTATTGAAATCTGATTTGCAAGTCAGATACGGAATTTTATTAGTTATGGTAGCAAATAATCACAAGTTATTTTTAGTGATCGTCAAGAGCCAGCAAACTGACCGAATCAGGGCTAGCTCAGTTCAAACATTGCTCGTTTGTTATCGTATTACTCTGACACTGACATCTATTCTGCGGTAAGTATTTGTGTTATTGTGACACGGCTTACATTGGACGTGGCGAAAAGGGGAACTATTACTGGTGACATATTTTTTTCGAACAAAAACCCATTGATCTCTCTTATTGAGAGAAATAATGCGAAGACGATTGCATAATGCATAACAAATATATTTTTTGCAAAATGTTTGTTTAAGTGAATTCATTTTGTTATATGTGTATAGATATTTTGTTTCCACAACCGAAATTATAATTTCCACTCCATGTTATAGTAACGCTGCAAAAGCAACGGACAAGGTAGGTAATTACGTAAATGACTTCCTTAATATCTGTAAAATGTATAATTTTTTTAGGACCCTGAGAAAGGATGGTACGACAAGGGCTACTTACCGCTTATCTGAGCGTCTAAACTAGTAGACGCAGTGCGTGACTAAAATTCTGGTGTTTATTTGGCTCCACGTACGAGAATCACTAGCGAGTTGAGCATTTTGGTGAAGGTCTAGACTCTAGACCTTCTGTCGTCAATGGATGATCTAATTGCTTACTAAAGTTATTTAAGTTAATAAGATAACTTGCCCGAAAATAACATAAAAACAATGCATGGCACGTAGTCACAGTAGTAATACACCCTATAGTCCAATACAGCATGTTTCAATCGCATACAATTTCGGCAAAATACCGAACTGAATGATATTTTAAATCAGAAAAATCCTTATCTTTGCTAATATAAATCCGAAAGTGTGTTTTTGGTTAATAGTTTACTCTTTCAAGCAGCATCAACAAATAGCCAAACAGACAGCAACAAATAGACTAGATTTTTGCATGAAATTCATAGTTCAAAGATGGGAAAGTAATAAGGATAGGCTATTTTATATTCCGGAAAAAAAACCTGTGACTAAAATAAAACGCGGGCAAATATCAGCGGCCGGGCGAAGCTGCGGGTTAAAGTTGTATAATAATTATGTCCCGTTTCCATCACAAACTATGCAGATGGCATGGCGTAATTCCTCGTACCATCCACAGTCACAATAGCCCGAGTCGCGTTGTATCCCGAGTGTATTAGCTCGGTGCTCGAGGGCTACCGTCGCTCGGTAGCTGTTTGTATAGCGGACCGTTTGTCGGCGGCCTGTCGCCGTGTGTGGTCGCTCAAGGGCCCCGTACCTAGTACTACCTACTACACAGCCTCTGCCAGACACATCAACTTCCTAAGCTAAAGTAAGTAAGCTAAGCTGAGTGGCTGAAGAGTAAATGCCATCTATACCTACCCGAGCTCCAGGTTTGGTACGAACCAAGCGCGGGGATCGATCTTTATGGGCGATATGTGCTTGATTAATTACCATTTATTTTTAGGATTTTACTAAAAATAAATGGTAATAAATCCAAAGCTGGTAAAAAAATAAGTCGATCTTGAATCCGGCGCAAATTCAATGTGAGGGTTGTCACGGGTCACCTAGGTCACTATGTAAGGTAAATATCGAGCTTAAAACTGTTAGGTACAGTTCGGTTTGGCTCGCACTTGAACAATTTTTATGCATGTGGTCGTGCCCATAACCTTTTTAGATGACTGGATCCGTGCTTGGCATAAACAATAGGTACGAAATCACCATCACGGCAACCTTCAGGATCTTTTTTTTATTTCAAATATGTTTGCGTTTGACTACACACTGCCTGATGTTGAACAGATATGCGGTCTAGGATGTAGCACGCTTACCTAGAAGATACCTATTTACTCGAGATTTGAAGATACCCACGTTGTACTTTAGCGGGAAGACAGACCCAGGCAAAGCGTTGAACATTCTGGCTGTTCGTATGAGGAATGAGGATTCGAAACGCTTTGTTCTAACGCGCGAAATGTCCACCATAAAAGGGTGGCGCTTTGGTCACGTCTGCCTAGCCGTACGATAGAAGAAAGGGGCAGGTGGGACCAGATTGTGCAACTCCTGAGGGCACTCTCCGAAGTGAATCCGATAAAAAGCCGACAAACACGCCACCTTACGTCGATGCTCAAGACTTTGCAGCTGCGACTTAGTCAAGGTGTCGTTGTCAAAGCCTCCAACTGGTATTTGACAGAGCCATCCCAAAGGTGAGATCTTATTGGCCTGCAAGTTCGGTCGCTTTTCGGCTACTTAATATTCTGGATACGATGTTCTATTGTTCATTGGACGTCAAATGCTTAATTTAGATTCCTTTCGATTTTCAATCCAAAAATTTGACAGAGCTCATAATGAGCTCGAGAGGCAATTAACTTTTTGTATGGAGTAGCTGATTTATGTATCGCAATTTTGCAATTGATCCCGTAGTAAAAGTTGTTTTTTATGTAAGTATAACTAGTTTTTATCCGCGGCTTCGCCCGCATACGCAATATATCATTATAATTTATAGCCTATGTGTTATTCTGATGATATATAAGCTATATTATTGCAAAGTTTCATCTCAATCCGTTCAGTAGTTTTTGCGTGAAAGAGTAACAAACATCCATACATCCATCCTCATAAACTTTCGCTTTTATACTGGTAATATTAGTAGGATTAATGTTTAATTTAGTGCTCATTTACTTAATTAAACATTTTTATTAAAATCGTTACATTATGTAGGTATCTAACAAAACGAGTGTAAGTATAATATAAAATTTCGATTGAGGTGATGACAGATTTATTTTATCTACAATATTAAATGAAATCGATAACATATATAAATATCGATAATACAAAGATGATCTTTCTGCATGAACAGTAATCGCTGCATTATTGATAAATAGGTAATCAAGTGAATCCGATTACAACATATACAAGATCATCAATTCGACTGTCCAAATACTTGACTAAATTCTATTTTGACAGCTCTAACCATTCATAAATGACAACTGAAAGTCAAATGTCAAAGTCAAAAGAAAAATGGTGCGTTTATTTTTCTGCATAGATATACCAAATTATCTGTCAACTGAATGGTAGTGCTGCTATCGTATATTCTGAACAACTTCAGCGATGTTTGTTAGTTTTACTATTTATCCACGTCGTAAACATGTTGTTGGATATACCATTAGTCCATTTCGTTTGGCAGTGGCGCCCTCATTTGGCAGCACCTGGCCCAGCTAATGTGCCTCTTATTAACCACCGTGAACCATTATGACTGTTCCTTATTAACCCCTGTAAATGCGATGAAGGCATTCGCGGCCATTTCTCTTGCCACGCTAATTATCGACACGAGTCATCCCTGGCGCGTGCTGCCGCAAGAAATGTTTGTAAGTAGTGATGTCTGAATGTATCGATAAAAGGATAGATGACTTGCAGTTAATGTCTAAGAAGATTTTTGGCGCGATTGCATGTTTTAGTCTACTATCTGGTAGGACCATGGGCAAAAAGGAGTTTGTGTGCTTGATTTGTTTCTATATATACCGCTTAGCCACCTAAAGTCAATATCAAAATATTTAATTTGCGGAGACATAGGTTAAGGTATGTAGGTATTAAATTGGATACATTATTAGGTGCACCATGCTCTAGCATCAGAGCATGCAAAATTATTATCCTCAATTTTATAGGTATGAATAATTAGTATTATGAATATATCAGAGGCCTTCAGGTGCTTAAATAAGACTCTATACTATTCTCTGATATCAGGGACTTTACGAACTCATTTAATTTGTGGTAGATTGTTTTTTACATAATAGGTACCTAGGTAGGTATTAAGTAAAAAAAAATAATTAGATACCTATCTAAACCGACTTCTAGAATTCTATTCTATCAACTACATTCTATTATATTCTACTTTTTCAACTACATATATTCTACTTTTGAAATAGTTTGTATTCTTCAAGCTTTGCACAGATCAACTTATTATGAAAGACATTCAATTTGACATAGATATTTTTCTGAACTGAGTTACCTGTAATCTAGTAAGTAATATCATAATGTTGTATGCAAACATTATTGATAATTTCAAACTCTTTTTTTTTAAAATGACAGTATTCCCAACTGAACTTAAAATCAAAACCATCTTTTCAGTAGATTTTAGTGATATTAAAGTTAGAGTATAAATAGGTAATTAATGGGTTAAATTTTGTGTTGATAATAGTTAAAGCTATGACACATTTTGGATTGCTATTATAAGTAAATTAAAAACAATCGTCATTTCCAGGCTTCAAGACTTAACGAATCCATTTCAAGTCGTCATAGTCTCGCCATTTCACATCACTAGACAAACCTGAAGCAATTTGTAACCAGTGGCAGTTTTATGGGTTAGAGGTGACTGATCAGTCCCGTCCCGCCGCGGATCCCGCGTATTTCGGGATATCCGCGCCAGCTGTGCTGGACCCGCGGGATATTTGTGGCCCATTTTAATTAGCCTCCGTGTTGCAATTTGCGGGAACAATTGGCGAATATTGAATTCTATTCTTGGAGTAATGAGAGTAAAGTTATCGTGTTAGGTTGCGATCGATTTGGTTCCAGTCATACTTAAATGCTTATTATTGCTTATCACCACAGGAGAAACCAAAAGGCTCTCTAGATGTACCTATTTAGATGAAATGCTTTGTGCCGTTCTGTCCAAAATGATATCGACAAAACGTTGACTCGCTTTGAAAGGAAAAAAATCTGGTTGAGCCCGGTAAAAATTGTAAGTACATGCTATTCTATTTTAGATATTTTGAGTGTTGTAAGTAGGCAACTTTGGTACTTTTGGTGGCTACACTTTTTAATAACAAAAGCCCTTCTGTTTTGTTCCAAGATACCAGCATACAAGGTACGCATACTTAGATGATCTTTTCATCCGTGCATCATGAACAATTCTTAGCATATAGTTATATAAGATGCTTAGATAATGATCATGCTTATATTTTTTTTATTATAGGGCATATATATAAAGGCATTTATTCATATTCATATTATTTTATTGGTATCAAAATATAAGATACAAGTCAATTGTTGTTATAATAATATAAATCGTTAAAATTTCAGCTTTGCTACAGCAAAGCACAATTATCTTAAAATTACTAAGATAATAACACATTTAAATAAGTTATCAACAGTAAAATTGTATAAACAACATACTACTTAATCATTCAACATAAATCTGTACAATGCTTTAATCATGGCAAAAATTGCATAGTTTAACAAATAATTAACAAATAAGTGTGTATTTGTAACACAATAATAAAAATCGTCCAATATAATATAAAACAGTCTAAACTACGTAATATTCATTGTCGATTACTTAATTAACAAATAAGTGTGTATTTGTAACACAATAATAAAAATCGTCCAATATAATATAAAACAGTCTAAACTACGTAATATTCATTGTCGATTACTTAATTAACAAATAAGTGTGTATTTGTAACACAATAATAAAAATCGTCCAATATAATATAAAACAGTCTAAACTACGTAATATTCATTGTCGATTACTTAATTAACAAATAAGTGTGTATTTGTAACACAAAAATAAAAATCGTCCAATATAATATAAAACAGTCTAAACTACGTAATATTAATTGTCGATAAGCCAAAAATAAATAAATATTCAATGTCAAAAATAACTACAAAAATAACTACTACCACTAAATACAAGATCTACATAATCTAAAACTACATAAACTACTACTACAAAACAAGCAATTGGATCATCCACAGACCCTAGAAAGTCTAAAGATAATTTATCTTGATTTTTTATTTGGCTTGAGTATTTGGATTATCTTAGATAATCCAAATGCTCGAGCCCACTGCCAGTTGGCAGCGTGCCCAGCATGCTGGCACTATTGCCACGCTGAATGGCAATGCTTATAGGGACGTCGAGCCAAATAAACATCAGCATTTTTGCTTATATTGATAGTTACCATACAATATGTTTGACATGTGCAACACCTACTTACGTGTACTTACCTACACCCACATTATGTGAAAATTGATGATTGGAGTTGAAGATATTAATAATTTTGCATTTACCTGTGCGTCCTATGTGCCAAAAATAAACAAGAAAGTCCCTTAAAGATTTCTACCAAGTACCAAATATATTTCTAATTACAAATATATCTTTATGAAATATCAATAATACCTATTTGCACAATTCCTTGTAATGTTTGTAAATTAGTGTTCGGCCGTTGTCATCCATCCATCCATCAGCCATAGGACGTTCACTGCTGGACATAGGCCTCCTCTATAGATCTCTAATAAGAGCGCATAGTAGCGGCTTGCATCCAGCGCAATCCTATCTATATGGCCGTTGTCTATCGAAAGCAAAGGTGTGGTAGGAACTGACCCTCACAAAAATACTTTTACCTATAGAATGTCGCCAATTGTTTCCCAAGGACTAATAAACATCCAAAAAACCGCAAAAATGAAGGAAAAAAACCGAACAATTTGTTGTTATTAAATCCCGTTGCGCGCGCGCATCTGTCCCCGGTAGCGACATGACCCTCCTCCCCCTGGCGGCGTGGGCGGGAGAGGGGGGTGTTTGCCGCCATTACGGTGTTGACTCGGCGCGGCAGCTAATGCGTGGGCAAACAATCGGAAAGGGTTTGGAGACAGACTTATTGGACGATGTCTTCAGATGGAAGATGGAAGCTTTCTCTAAGGACTAGAAAAAGCTAAACTGCTAGGTAGGAAGTACCAACTAAGTTAAGTAACTGCTGCATCATGCATGTAATGTAGGTATTAGTTGGATTCAGACATGGCGTATTTCAGAGCGACATAAAATACAATTAATCTAAGTTATTAATCTTAGTTACTTTTCTAAACGATTGGATTGGAGATTCACTTACTCTGAAATCACGAAACTCTGGAACGCGAATCATTCTTCAAATAACGAAGATATGAAGTAGTACTTAGCTAATATCTGAGCAAAAAAATATCGTGCAGACGAATTGGGAACTTCCTTTTGGAGAGTCGGATGAAACTAATAATTGACAAATGACGTATGTATAAATTAATAATTAAAATCATTAATATCGCAATAAATCAGATATAATAATTAATAACACAATATACTCTACAAAAGGTAGTAACATTATACTCGTAAGGAATCGAATAAGGCGGCTGCGCCGGCGCATCATGTTTGCGCGGGCACGGTAGCGGGCACGGCCTTTTGAAAACAAACTGGAAGTGCTGTGCCGTGTCCAACGGCTTTGGTCACAAATACCACAAAAATGAATGAGTAGAAACACGCCAGTAAAATTATTGAATAAGTAACTATACTTAGTTATATATGAGAAGTACAGGGTCTGATCACAGGACTCCTCGAATAAAGTTATTTAAGGACCAACTATACATTAGTTCGTGATTTATTAGCAGGTACCTAAAAATTGTCGTAGGTCGTAACGATGACAATGATATCCTAGGTTGCCTATGTCCGTCGTCTAGGGAAAACCCAACAGATATGTAAAATATACTTAGGTACGTATTTACCTACTTTCATCTAGTAGTCTTAAGTGTACCTAAATACCTAAGTAAGTGTTTCTAAACTATTTATATCAAATGAACAGAATTAATTGTAATCAAATAAAATGATAAAATCAGTGTCTCTCTTAATCAAAACATCACATAGCCTGAACAAACAGACAAAACGGTTCTAATTGACAGGAAACAGTAACTTTGTTTGATGGCTTGATGTTTTGTTTGATGAGGTTTGATGGCTTGATGCTTTGTTTGATGGCTGTTTGCAGTAGTACTTAGTGGCTCGGTAGGCGCCAGAAGGCGTTACGAAGTAATATAATCGGACTACAAATGGGAGAGCAAATATTGGAAGTTTTTATGGCAAATTGGGGCGCCATTTGTTGATTGATTAGTTAGTAAGTTTAGAGCGTTTGAGATAAAGAAAAATATTAAATAAACTCTCTTGAAATATTAAACTTGCTAGTAGCTTAGTGAAGCAAAAAGTATAAAGCTAAAATTTTGTAGACCTCTAAAATTTCACGGATACATGCCCCACCCCGGATAGTCGCCCCGCCTGATAAATCAGACCGGAGGATAGATGCCACCTTGAGAAATACATTTATAATGTAAGTTAGCAATGCGTAAATATGATCTATAATGTATTTATGATACACCTAAAATACATAGATAAACTGTGGAAGGAGCATTTACTTTGTATCGGGATTAAGGATAGACGCTCTAACAAAAAAAACGCATTTCACTTAATATTCATTGTAAATACGCATGCCAAGCAAAATCGTAGATCAATACATTTGTTTTCAACGCCTTTACTGAACGTTTTTATTACGTATAATTTAACTATATTTAAACGTTTGTGTTGGGGCACCTATCCTTTATGTTGTTTGTTGGAAAACCATATTATGTTATAAAACCAAAGGATAGATGCCCTTTTTACATGATCTTTTATATATAAAAATTATGTAGATAGCGACAGTAAAACATTTTTTTATTAGAACGATTAGATACCAAACTTAAACTGCTTAATATTTTTATTAAAAATTTATATTTACTCTCAAGAAATTCTTTAAAAATCTAAATGAAAATCTACGAAGGCAGCTTCTAAATCATTTTCATTCCATTTTCTTGCACGCTGCTTGGCTCCTGGTTTTTGTATAGTTATATTTTCTGGGCATTTATACATCTCAACAAATTAATTCTCATGGGAGTACTTACTATTTACAAGTAAAGGATAGATGCCTTTGTGGAAAGTTATACGCCTCTAAAGGCATCCATCCCAACTAAAACCGAGGCATCTATCCGATTAGTGAAGGATTTAGCCTTTTAAAAATACTTAAAAGTTAAGTAAAATAAAATTATAAAATACGCATTATAAGCCAATATAATAGTTTTACTTTGTCATTTATAAAAAATTAAAACAAAAGAAGGACCAGAAAAAAATACACACCTTTTGAAAACGCGTCTTTATAAATATGAAGGATATTTTCGCGCGTAAATTTTTTTCGTGTCACACAGAGTTGCACACGGTCGTCGCACACGCTGCCAAGCGCCTGACCGCTGCGGGGCGGGGTAAGAGCAAGGTTATGACTTGCATTAGAAGTGATAGGTATAATAACGCTTATTGAAGTTTTTGAAAACGCGGCATCTATCATAGTGCGGCATCTATCCGGGACTTACCCTGCATACCCAGGTTTAGCGATGAGACACTGCCTATTTCATACACGACGATGCTTTATGATATCTACTCATTATCTCCCACTAAGTACATGGGGTCGGCACAGCACGTTTCCTTGCGCCACTTCACTCTATCATGCGTCATCAATTCCTTTCGTTCGCATGTCATCTTTCACACAATTTATACACACTTTCATGATAACTAATATGTTAAGGCATTATTCCTCCTACCGGGTAGATCGGTCGGTAGCGACGTGCGCCGGCGCAGTCGTCGCGAGCAAACACTCGAGCCTACAAACAGTCTCGGCCGACTAACCTGACATTGCTTTCAGAAGGATCAACAGCCGCACTGTACGGTAGCTTTTGCTTCTATTTTATAGTTAAACAACAAACTGGACAATTTTTATTCTAATATTGTCCAAGTTGGGAAATATTGGAGCTAAAATCGTTTAATAAGAAATTCGTTTATCATGAGATGCATCAATTTTTTAAGAGTAATGAAAAATGTCAATTAAACATAAGTATGTATTCAATTACTTACGTATTCTCATAATGGTAGGTCAAAACTGCTGCACATAGGCCAACCACGAAAAGCGTACCTACGACACGCTAGTGTGAATCTGCCAGCCGGTATCAGTACCGGCTGGCAGATTCGCATACCTACTCCATCGAGATACATCTCTAGAAGTAAGTATTTAGGTTTTATTACAATGTTTTCCTTCACTAACATAAGTATGTGAAATGTGATGGAAGTGAAAATCCGTACATACATTCAAATAAATAAATTAATAGTTTGAAAAACACTAGAAAAACACGCTTAGTCCATTACGTGGCCTTTCTCACAAGTGCAAACACGACTATGATACGATTTTCCAACATGGAATGCCAGTGTCTATCTTCCGGGTCCAGACTCGTGGTTACACCGCTTTGTTACACCAGTGTGACTACGAGGAAATTTATTTCCTCGTGGTTACACTACTCTAAAAGGATCGTGCTTGACTAAATATTAGGTAAGTAGTGATGTGCCGGATAGTTGAAAATATGATTGAGGTCAAGATATGTTGTTGCAAACTGTTTAGTAATGTCATGGAAAATAAAATATATCCACTATGTATAACAAAGTCGTAAAGTAATTTTTAGTGTTTTAGCTCCTTTTCAAAGAAAACCAAATGGTAAAAATAATATGGCTGTCAACGCATGTTGGCAGGATTTTTCTCGGCCCTTTTTTTTCAGATTTTTCTGCTCTAGCGGGCCAAATTCTACTCCAATCTTTCCTTTTTTTCTTATTTTCTTTCGAGGTAATATTTGTAGAGCTAGAGATAGTCAAATAATTGTTTTCTATTGTGTTGTAATATTCGGTAGGTTTTTGACAGTCGCGGCTCATTGTTGTTTTCTTGTTTCCATGTCAACGCCATCCGAGTCTGCGCAGACCGCCCACGTCACGGTCTGACGTCCTGACGTCTCCACTTATAGAACCTAAGTTTATTTTTATTTATATTTGTAGTATAATTCTTGTTATTCATGGCATTTTGCGCCCCGGCCGGGCCAAATGCAGTTTCCCAATACGTTAATGTGTCGCAGGGGGACATGATTCAGTGCCTAGAGTGTTCCCAAGTGCGATTTTTTAAAGGACAGAAAGGCCTCAAAATTCACCGTACGCGGTGCCATAAAAATAGCCAAATTACACTTTCGGCCCCTATTGCAGGCTCTGATGGAGCCAGCAGCAGTCCCGTGAGCGCTGCTGCTCCTTCCAAACCGCTTTGGGAGGTTCTTAGCTCACTCAAAAGTTCTCTTCCTGTTTTAAAACGCATCCCGCGTGGTGCACGTTTTTCGGTTGCGCAGTGTTTATCTGCTGCTATTCGGAATGTTATTTCTAAAAATTCTTTAGTCGCCTGGGAACACCTCTTGACTTTTCCCTACGTTGTGCTTTACGTACATTCGGACCCAACAAACAAAAAATCCCTTACCACTAGGGTAAAGGAAAATTGCGTAAAGTACAGCGCATTGGAAGAGAACTCTTTAGATTTTGAAAGCATTATTCCGCCAACAAGGCAGAATAAACCAAATTCTAAAAAAACAGACGATTCGGTTACCATTAAAATAGTAGAGAGCAAAATTAGTGATGGCGATATCAAAGGCGCCGCACGAGTCCTGTTCTCCAGCGACACTATTGCCCCCCACACACCCGATACGGTCCAGTCACTCCGTGACAAGCATCCGCCGGCAGCATGTCTCCACCTGCCTGAGCCACCACACCCTGATGACGTTGTCATTGAAGTGTCAGCTCAGGAGATTGCAGCGGCCGTTTCTTCTTTTCGGAGCGGCTCAGCCGGAGGCCTAGATGGTCTCTCGCCTCAACATCTAAAAGATCTTCTATCTTTTAGCTCTGGTGAGGTGGCTGAGTCTCTCTTGAGAGAATTAACGGGTTTGGCAAATCTCATGTTATCTGGGCAGGTCAATGATGACGTTATCGAAGTCTTGTATGGCGCTAACCTATGCGCACTTGTCAAAAAAGATGGTGGCATCAGACCTATTGCTGTTGGCACCACATATCGTCGTCTCGCAGCCAAAGCCGGTTGTGGAAAAAAGGTTGCTCTTTTGAGTAGCCTTTTTCAACCAATACAGCTTGGCTTTGGTTCGCGGGGTGGATGTGAGGCTGCTGTTCATTCGCTTCGTACTTTTCTCGGTCAAAATTGTGGAGAGGTGTTGCTTAAGGTGGATGTCAAAAATGCTTTCAATTCGGTTAATCGAGACGCCTTGTTGGCACAGGTCAAAGACAAAATTCCCGATCTTTTCAATTTTCTTTGGCAATGCTACGGCAAACCCACTAAATTAATTTACAAAAATGATGTTTTGCTATCTTCCGTTGGCTGTCAACAAGGTGACCCTCTCGGACCAGCCATTTTCAGCCTGGCCATTCATCCAATTGTTCAACGTCTCCAATCTAAACTCAACGTTTGGTATCTGGATGACGGGACTTTGGGTGGCGATGCGAGCACAGTCCTACGTGATTTGGAAATTCTTATTGACGAGTTTCGTCAAATTGGTTTGGAGCTAAATTTTTCGAAATGCGAACTTTTCGTTTGCGACTCATGTCCGGATAAAGATTTGATACTTAACAAATTTAATGATTTGGCACCTAACATCAAATCGGTAGACAAGTGTTCTCTTCGCCTTCTAGGTTCACCGATATTAGATGAGTCTTTTCCGCCTTTCGTTCAAGAAAAAATTCAAAATTTTTTGAGTGCCTCTGATAGGCTACTCAAAATTAACGCCCACATGGCTTTTACCATTATAAGATGTTGTCTGTTTGTTCCAAAATTTATGTACGCTTTACGATGTAGTCCATTGTGGAAACACAATGAGCTCCTTTTGAGCTTAGACGATGTTGTAAAGCAGTCCCTAGTATCGGTTTTGAATATTGATATGAGTGAAAGGGCGTGGCTACAAGCCTCCTTGCCTGTTAGGCTTGGAGGGTTAGGGGTCCGCCAAATTTCAAGTGTTGCTTTACCAGCTTTCTTGTCCTCCATTCATAGTACTCAGAACTTGATTGAAAAAATCCTCGCACCTTCTTTAGGCCATTCTGGCGTAGATGTAGCTCATTTGAATGAGGCAACGAATGCTTGGAGGGTCGCTTGCCCAAATACCGAGCTTCCAAAGACTTTATCGTCGCAGAGACTGTGGGATCGGCCGATCTGCGAACTAGCACGGAAATCTCTTCTAGACACGTGTCCTAGCGTCGCGGATCGCGCTCGTATCCTTGCAGTCTCTGTATGGGAGTCCGGTCTTTGGTTGCAAGCATTGCCCTCTTTCAATACTGGTAACCTTTTAGACCCAACTGCATTTCGTCTAGCTGTCAGCTTACGCTTGGGTGCAAGGTGTTGTGAAGCCCATCGCTGTCAGTGTGGTACTGCAGTTGACCAGCTCGGTCACCACGGTCTCTCTTGCTCAAGAAGCGCTGGTCGGATTGGACGCCACGCCAGCCTTAACGATGTCATACGCAGGGCTTTTGTCACCGCCAATATCGCAGCCGTACTCGAACCGAGTGGGTTGGCGCGTGGTGATGGCAAAAGGCCTGACGGCATGACGCTGGTCCCATGGAAGTGTGGACGGCCCTTAGTATGGGACGCAACTTGCGTCGATACTTTGGCACCGTCACATCTTCCTGAGACTCAGAGTAGGGCTGGAGCGGCGGCCAATTCGGCTGAGCAGCACAAGCGGCGCAAATATGCTAACCTCGGCAGTGGTTACATATTTGAGCCATTTGGAGTTGAGACTTTGGGTCCGAGGGGGCCGGGAGCTCATCTCGTTTTCAAAAGTCTTTCTGAGCGTCTGGTAGACGCGACGCGTGACCAAAATGCTGGTGGTTATTTGGCTCAACGTATAAGCTTTGCCATTCAGCGTGGCAATGCTGCCAGCATGCTGGGCACGCTGCCAACTGGCAGTGGGCTTGAGCACTTGGATTATCTTTAGACCTTCAAGGGTCTGTGGATGATCCAATTGCTTTCTATGTAGTAGTAATGTAGTATTGTCATTAGACGTGCATTGTATCATTATTTAGTTCTTATATGTATATTATGTTTACCTATTAAAAATAATTATAATTTTACGTTTCAAAAATGACATGTGTCAAAGTGACAGCTGTCATATTCTAGAATTCATACTAAAGTGGCATGACAGCTGTCAAACTTTAAAGTTGTTTATCTCTGTAACTATCGATTTTAGACCATTGCTGTCTTGACAAAAGTGATAGAACTCAACAAGATCTACATTTCGGATGACACCTGTCAAACTTCAAAGTTGTTTATCTCCGTAACTATCGATTTTAGACCATCGCTGTCTTCACAAAAGTGATAGAGCTTAACAAGATCTACATTTTGGATGACAGCTGTCAAACTTTAAAATTGTTTATCTCCGGAACTATCGATTTTAGACCATTGCTGTCTTCACAAAAGTGATAGAGCTCAACAAGATGTACATTTCGTATGACAGCTGTCAAACTTTAAAGTTGTTTATCTCTGTAACTATCGATTTTAGACCAGCGCTGTCTTCACAAAAGTGATAGAGCTCAACAAGACCTACATTTTGGATGATAGCTGTCAAACTTTAAAGTTGTTTAGCTCTGTAACTATCGATTTTAGACCATTGCTGTCTTCACAAAATTGATAGAGCTCAACAAGATCTATTTCATAAATATACACATTTCAGATGACAGCTATATAAAAGAAACGCCATTGAACGAATCGATAAAATGTTGCATATTGTTATTTAAAAATATTTTACTGCTATGTCCGTAGTATAAAGGGTAGACCTACATGTAAGTATAAGCCGAATCCTACATCCAAGGCTTGAAACCGATTGAATATTAACCGGAATTAAAACGGCACAAACCTGTTTCTCCAGTTTTTGGTTTTTCTTTTATTTCCCTACACTAGCAGTGTGACCACGAGTCCTACGTTTTATTAGTTTACTCGTAGTTACACCAGTCGGTGTAACCACGAGGAAAAAAGTTTCCTCGTAGTCACACTGGTGTAACAAAGCGGTGTAACCACGAGTCTGGACCCTATCTTCCGGCTTCATCATCAGACCTTGAAACCTAATCGTGGGCAAAGTTCTTTACAAGACTTTTCTAAAAAATCCAAAACATCTATGATACGATTTTCTATCATGAAGTTTCAGTTCATATTCCGGCTCCATCATCAGATCAGTTTGGTAGTACCATATTATTGTATTGTCATCAGAACTACATACAGCAGCCAATTTTGATTACGCTACGATCCTTGGAAGATGGTTAAATTAGTTACCTTAGATTCCATTACTTTTTTTTTTATTTGTTCTGAATATAACATACATAGGTACAAATAAAAGTACTGCCAAATAGCGAAGCGGTTTGTAGGCAGGATAGCTCTCACATTAGGTACATAACTTAGTATCTATGTACAAGCGGATAGAAATACATTCCCTTGTTATTATAGGTACATGTGGGCAATGCAATGTCATTGTCAGATATCCATTAACATATTTTGTTTTTATAATCTAAAGTTTGATACAAATGTTTGTTTTCTAAGATGTTAATCTTCATCGCTTAATTTATCCAACATCAGTCTCTTTAACAATTTTTTAGTTACATACACGTCGACCTAATAATATTTAAGCGTGTTAAAAACAATTCATTCGTATGAAAAAAACTTCTTGGTCGGTTCGTGAAAATAGAATCACTTTTGAATTAAATTGAATTTAGTTTGTATCTAAAACATTTTCAGATCAAACTACAATGTTTATTTTTATCTCCGTTTATTGACATAATAAGTCGTAATTTATTCGTTATCATTTGTTATGACATTCGTTATAAGCATCCGTGCCAAATATAACAGCGATTACTGGTATCATGGACCACAGTAAGTACAACTGATAAATTCCTACGCATACCAACTCCAAGCCCGTTCTTTTGAAAATTTAAAGGGAGGTTTATTTCATCTTACCACCGTCATCATCTAATTCTGAGGACTTTCGGGCGAACTACAAAGCAGACCAGCAGCTACTATATACTCGTACTCGGCATCATTCAACTTGTACCAATTGACACCGACCCGTCTCTCCGTGCTCTGGGTCGCGGTCGCCCCGGCTTAGTGAAAGCCCATCAGCTGTGGATCGGCTTTTTTAATAATAATAATAAATAAATATTTGGGGACATCTAACACACGGCTTCTAACCCCAAACTAAGCATAGCGCTGTGATATGGCTGCCAGAGACTGATTTACTACATATATATATTTTTAAATTAGGTATATACTTGTATAGATGGTATATACCCAGATACAGAACAAACACCTATGTTCATCACATAATTACTTGCCCTGGGTGGAGATCGAACCCACGCCTCTTTGACCCAGAAGTTAGGGTCACTAGCCACTGAGCCACCGAGGCAGTCTTCTCCCGTACATTCATCTACACGTATTTGATTTCGCAGGTTTTAAGATGTGAATATGCTCTTAATATAGTATAATATTAACCCAAAATTGCGTAAAAAAGGAGTTGTCTCATACAAAAAGTGTATCGACTCTCGGCAATTTTTTCCCCTATTTCGCAGTTGGTCCTGTAGTAGGAGTTATTCAAATCTCAGAAAGTCTCTGAGACAGAGAGAGAGAGAGAGTAGAGAAGGGCTGTAAATAGATGTGTTCAGTTGACCAAAAGCCGTAACGAAGAGACCATCAGGCCAGTTGGCGGTCGAGCGCGGTTAAAAAAAACTTGAAATAACGAAATTCAATTTGTCGTGACTGTAGCTCTACGAAAAGTTATTTATTACTTAGGTAACTTAGATCCGAGTTGTAAATCACTACATAGTATAAAACAAAGTCGCTTCCCGTTGTATATTGGGTATTTTATCCCTATATATGTATATAAGTAGGGACAAAATACTTTAAAGCTACATAACGAATTTTGATGTTCTTTTTTTTAATACATATTAAAGTGATTTGTGAAATGTTTATACATATAATACGTGCACTCAAATAAACGTAGCAAGTTAAATTCTACCGTATCATATTCACGCAATAATAAAATTGACTCGCCTACTTTACAGTTGATGTGTATGTTTAAAAGTTTTTCTCTCTCAATGTAACACAAAGCTTCTAACATTAAATGAATTAATTGAACGTATTCGATAAACATTTTAAACATTTTCACTTAATTAAGCTAAAAGCGGATATAATTTTGATTATGAGCCGATAAATATCAATAAAACGATACACTGCGACCTTTATAAAACTGCTACTGAATTTACTGGTTTTTAGTTAACGTTCCACGAAAATCGCTTTTTTGTCGCCGTGATGATAAGTATTGTTTGAAATAATGTGGTAAATTGTTTCACATAATAGTAATAAACAAATATAAAAATTCGATTTTTAGCCTTTTTTTTTGTATATAGGTAGGATATATTTATATAGGTAGGTAGTTAAGAATTGAATTTCTATGTTTTTTAAGTTATGTAAATAAATTTTTTTTTTTAATATAAAAAGGAAATTTTATTTGCTTTTTGGCTTGTAATGAAGATTCTCTAAAACGATCTCCGGATATCAAAAGTTCTTTCACTTATAGAAATCTATATACAGGGTCATAGGTATTAAACGCAAAACCTTTTAAGGGTGGCTTTAGTATATATAGACAAACTACTTTTATACTACGACTTTCGAAAATTCGCGAAAAAAAATTCGCTTCTCCATACATTTTGCCGCGCGTTGACGAACTTTTTGTATTAAAAAGCTGATTTTTTCTTGGTGATTTTCCAAAAGTCCTAGAACAAAAGTTGTTTGTTTAGTTGTACTAGACCCGCCTTTAAAAGGTTTTGCGTTTAATACCTATGACCTATGACTATGAGTATTGCGAGTGCCACTTTTAAGCTGCAACAATACAATACCTATACAGGGTTATTTCTAATCAATCAGCATCCTTTTAGGTTAGTTTTGATGTACAGAATAAGCCCCTAAGAGGATGCTAATTGATTAGGAATAACCCTGTAAGTATATTCTATTTTTTTTAAAAGATGTTTTTTCAATTATTGCCGGGCGAAATCGGGGAAAATAGAAGTTATAACATTTTCTGTGGATACCTGCGTTTGATGAAGTGCGTTTGTCACAACTTAACGGCCAATTTATTTATATATTACTAGCTTATGCCCGCAGCTCCGCCCGTGTGGAATTTGACTTTTGTGCGATCCCACTGGAACCCTTTGGTTTTTTTTTTCGGGATAAATTGGGATTAATAATATTCTGATTTATAATATTATATAAAGTATGATTACTTTTTATTTTTTACAATTATTAAAATACATATAACACTAAAAAAAACATTACGGTTTGACGGTACAATCTCTCGCTCGCGTTGTACTTTTCTAAGGCCCAATCGCCCTTCGTGGGTTCAGCTATGAATTAGAATTAGAATTTTTTATAGACCTTGTAACTACTTGTGTTACATTAGGTAGGTAAGTCAAATTTACAATCAAAAGAAAATCATAATTATATAAATCTTAGCAGTCTGGCAAAAATAATATAAACTATAATGAAAATATAATCCAAAACTGATAATATTAACTAATGAGGTCAATGTTAAAATATATATATATATATAAGTTTAACGTATGACAAGAAAATAAATGTCAGTGTCAATTAATAATAAAAACGATCAGAATCCGTTCACCAGTATACTATTAAAAGGCTAGTAAAGTACAGTAAAAAAGGTTTTTGATGGTGTTTGTTGTGGTCGTGAGTGGCTCGTGCGGTGCGCGCGATAAACGCGACCTAGCCGATAGCGATACGCGCGACCCCTGGTATCGCGCCGGCGGACTACACTAGTTTTTGCAAATGGCGTCAAAGCTAGGCATGGGGGAAAGGCTTCTGTATTTTTAATAATTTAATTATAAAATGAATGAGGTAGGTGATGAAATTAGCTCTTTTCAGGCCTAATGAAACGACTTGGCGGAAGACCGGGTAGCGTGAAATAAAATGAAGAAACCTTACACTAGCTCTGAGACACTATAGGCTAAAAAAACTTCTATTCGTAAGTACTTATAGATACGATTCCGCTGTTTACGCAGCATTACTTTTACTCGATTTTTTTTTCTGAATTTTTGGTACGATTGTTTGTGATGATGGTGGAGCGGACCGAATGGGGATCTTCAAAAAGAATCTTGGACGATTCGCCCCGCGGGCCCAACCGCTTGCGGGGCGAAACGCCGCGTAAACAACTCAAAACTGTTAAGTTAAAGTGACGCTACTGTTCAGTGGGACAAGAAATGTATCTAGTTGAATAAAAACTATTCAGCGTGGCAATGCTGCCAACATGCTGAGCACGCTGTCAACTGGCAGTAGGCTTTAGTATTTGAATTATATTTAGACTTTCAAGGGTCTGTGGATTATGTAGTAGTAGTTTATGTAGTTTTAGATTATGTAAGTCTTATATTAAATAATTAAATAAAACACCGGTTTTAACTCACGTATGATATACGGAAACCAGTCGGGTTTCACAGCGGCCCGGCCGTATATCATACGTGAGTTAAAACCGGTGTTTTATTTAATATAATATAATGTATTCTCACGCGAGTTTTAATGAAATATGTAAGTCTTGTTTAAAATAAAATATCTAAGAAGAAAATAGAAGTTACCTACAGTCCTACATCTCTTACATATTTTGTGGTTTTCAGAACGCCTTCCGTTCGCATGCAGATAACGGAAACCATATACTACACATACAAATACATCCTGTTTCCTGAAATCCTGCAACGGATTGGTGACTTAATCACTTAATCGTTTTGGTATGTTCACTAAGTAGGGGTTAACGTCTAGGACTAATATTAGTTGCGCTGGAAAATCTGATCAAGGTAAAAGAATAGACTTTTTTGAATCAAAGCTCTGAGCAAGTGCGTGTGATTTGCATTTGCCGAGATTAAGTAAATAGAGAGCTTATTTTTGACACTTTTTACAGATATAATATATATTCAAATATAGCTTTAGGCTACAGCTGAATGCTTACATAAGTGTGATGTTCTTATGTCATTTGTCACAGAAACACTATCACTTATCACCACGTTGCCAAGGGCACTTTTATTCAGTTCTAGGCGACTTTATCCTCGATTTATCAGTGACGATTTTGTTAAAGATCTTCTCTATCTGACTTTCTCCCACGTCACATGAAAAAAAAATGGTTATTTAACGGCGGCCTTATCCGGATTTTTTCCAGGCAACCATGGTAGTTGTAGTCATGGTAGTAATTGGTAATAACGTGTAGTTACGATTAGTTGTACAAACGGAAGTTGACTATATAGTGAGTTAGCTATTCTGTATTTTTTAGGGTTCCGTACCTCAAACGGAAAAATCGGAACCCTTATAGGATCACTTTGTTGTTCGTCTGTCCGTCTGTGTGTATGTCAAGACTCTTTACCTCAAAAACGCGTATAGATATCGAGTTGAAATTTAAACTGTATACGTATATTTATGGTCTCTTGCAGTTGTGTAAAAAAAAACTTCTCAGTTATCGTTTAAAAAAGTTAGAGCCGTTTATGTCGTTAAAAACCGCATATTTCGACACTCACAAAAATCAAAACCTACAGGGTACTTCCCGTTGACATAGAACTATTAAAATTGGCGAAAAGCATTGTCTCAGAGTCGACATCTAGGAATAAATCTGAAAACTGTACATTTTTATTTACATCACAAAATATAGGGCCTCAAAATTCATAAAAAACTGGTTCGAAATTCTGTCTAAACTGAAAATAAATTCAAATATAAATTTATATGTGAACGTATAATTGTATAAATATAAAACATCAAACTTAATAGCAATCAAATCAAATAAGTTATAAAATCAATTCTTAGAGCAGTTTAAATCTCAGTATTTACTAGCCCGCGGTATTAACTTTCTCGAGTCGATGTACGAGGTATCTATGCGTTTGAGAAATTTTAATTAATCGCAAACATTTTAATGCATTTCCTGACTCGATAATATTCAAAGTGAGTGACGTAGGTATCATTATAAAGTACTTCATTTGCAATGCTAAAACAAGTTTATAATTATCTAACAACGTGTTTGTACGGAACCCTCTATGCGCGAGCCTGACTCGCACTTGTCCGGTTTTTTTATCTCATTCCGCCTATATTTTCCTCGACCGCACCCCTAGTATAAGGTTGTCAAGTTTTAACGCGCTTACATTGCGAAACTGCTCCGCGCACTAACTAGCACTCACATCAACTTGAGAAAGATCCCCGAATGCTGTCCAAATTATAGTCGTTTCTAATGACTACTAAAATATACTTGAGTATAGCATACCCGTTACACCTACAGGGGTATCCAGAACTGGTGTACTAAGCGGAAAGGGGGTGATTAAGACCACCATTACGAACAGCTTTCGCGATGGGGCCCACTCAAAATTCGCGAAAACAAATCAGCTGTTTCATACATTTTGACGATTCCAAGTTGCAATTTTAATTTATAGTAAAAGTTGTTTGTAATGATAGTCTTAATCACCCCCTTTCGCCTTAACACAGGACAAGCAGATAACCCTGTATAAAGTAGATATTAAAATGAGCTTGAGAGAGTTAACTTTATCTCTAAGCTTTAGAAACCTACTAAGGGTACAAAAGTTGACTAGAGATAACTTAATTACCTATGCCTACTTTATATTTTTATTTCGAATAGAAATTACAGCATCAAAAAAGCTCCACTTACTTATTTAAGACCTAGGTATTACGCGCAATGCCAGAGACACATACGGTAAACCGACCACTCTTGTTTTACAGTTTAAATATTAGTAGAGTATTATAATATTTCTTTTCTTATTTACGTTTCAAATAGCTTCACTTACATACAAGGAAAGTTAGGTATTATAATTTATAATTATTTATACTTCTCATTTATTTTTTTAATGTGCGGAAAAAGCTTTCAATTACACAATATTTACATAGATAAGAAACCAGAACATGACATAAATAACAATAGAACGTAATTTACGATAAGAAAAAAATGTCGAATAATAAATAATTCAGCCCATCACTAGCCGTTAACAATAGGCGTAGTGACGCGCGTACGGTATCGGTATCGATAACCCCGGCCTCTGATCTGTCGATAACTCGCTGCAGCTATGCGCTACGTACCTCACTAGTTGATATTAGTTCATGGCTGTTGGGCCAAAATTTGTACGGTAAAATCGTGTAATTTGGACTAAACTTTGTTTTTGTTCATAAAATTTAGATATTAGAACTTTTATTGAGATTTTATTTAAATGTTATACATTAAGTTGGGCGTATGCCTAGGCATGCTAGAGCTAACTTGAGATTAGTATTCTAGGTACAGCATCTATAGATAACGCGGATGATGATTAATAAGTATGGGCTTAGCGACAAGTTAAGCTGAGGTGCGGAACGAGTTGTAGGCATTTGGTATTTTAATGCAAGTTTAATGCAAGACTGCCTCGGTGCCTCAGTGGTTAGTGACCCTAACTTCCTAATCAACGAGGCGTGGGTTCGATCCCCACCCAGGGCAAGTATTTATGTGATGAACATAAGTGTTGGCTCTGTGTCTGGGTGTTATTTAGTTACTATATATATAAGTATGTATTTAAAGAAAATGTACCTATATGTAGTATATCGGTATCTGGCAGCCATAACACAAGCTTTGCTTAGTTAGGGGTAAGAGGCCGTGCCTCAAAAAAAATAATTTAATGCAACGTATTGTTAATTACCTAACACCCTTAATTCATCCGATTGAAGAAGAAACAAAATATGAATTAACATAGACAATTGACCTTAAATGTAGCTATATAAAATTGTATAGATAATAATTATCTATGTCTTGCTAGGAGAGCAGGCTAAGACTTGACGTCCGGCTCTATTAGAGATGTCGGGCCGAAAAATCTAAAAAGATGTTTTCAAGGTTACACGATGACTAAATAAATTATTATACTTATTTCACCGGCTTCCTGAGTTGAGTTTACTCTCGGAACCTACTACATAAGCGTATATAGCATTTTTTATGAGCGCTACCGCGGTGTCTTAGTCGAGTTTAGGAAATTTATACAAGACGTAAAAGCATTTTAGTCACCGCATTGTCTATAATTCAACCCATCACGATTAAAGATTACTGTAGATTCACCCAGTGGCGGATGTACCAGCAGGCTGAGTAGGATGACGCATAGAGCGGCAAACTTTAGGGGCGGCAAAGCGGACCATTTATTTAATTAAGGCTTCTCTGAACCTTCTGTAAAGTAAAAAGTTATTTAAATGCGAGACGTTAAATGGTATAATTATATATATATATATATACTACATAGTATAAAATAATGTCGCTTTCCGCTGTCTGGCCCTATGTATGCTTATATCTTTAAAACTACGCAACGGATTTGATTTGAATGCCTCGGTGGCTCAGCGGTTAGTGAATCTGACTTCTGGATCACGGAGGCGTGGGTTCGATCCCCACCCAGGGCAAGCATTTATGTGGTGAACATAGGTGTTTGCTCTGTGTGTGGGTGTTATTTAGATACTATCTACATAAGTATGTACATAAAATATGTATATGTAGTATATCAGTCTCTGGCAGCCATATAACAAGCTTTGCTTAGTTTGGGGTCAGAGACCGTGTGTAAGATGTCCCCCAGTATATGTTTGTTATTATTATTACATTTTAGTGCGTTTTTTAGGGTTCCGTACTTCAAAAGGAAAAAACGGAACTCTTATAGGATCACTGTGTTGTCCGTCTGTGTGTATGTCAAGACTCTTTATCTCGAGTACGCGTAAAGATATCGAGTTGAAATTATACGTATATCGATAAATTCTTGCTGTTGTGAAAAAGACAAGCTTCTCAGTTGTCGTTTAAAAAAGTTAGAGTCGTTTATGTCGTAAAAACAGCATATTTCGACACTCACAAAAATCAAAACCTACAGGGTACTTCCCGTTGACATAGAACTATGAAATTTGGCGAAAAGCATTGTCTTAGAGTACACATATAGCAATAAATCTGTAAACTGTACATTTTTATTTACATCACAAAAAATAGAGCCTCAAAATTCACAAAATATGGGCTCAAAATTCAAAGTGAGTAAATCGTACCATGTAAGTCATATAAAAGAACTTCATTAGGACATGCTAAAACAGGTTTTTAATTATTTTAACAATGTTGTACGGAACCCTCGATGTGCGAGCCTGACTCACACTTGTCCGGTTTTTTTTTTAATAGATAGAATGAGTTAAGAGGAAGGTTTATATATATAATACAGCTGTGCAAAGCCGGGGCGGGTCGCTAGTCTATAGATAAAGCTACGTAAATATACAAGGTGTTACTTTACAAGGTGCATAGAGGCTTAGAGGTGCTTATCTACATATATTAAAATCGTCATTATGAACAACTTTTACTTATTACAGGAATCGCAAGGAAAAAATTGCTGTTTCGTATAAAAGTGCACAGATCTTGGACAAAATATAGAACAGCCGATATTCACACTTTCGGGGTTTGTTCGAAATAATAAAACAGTCATAATGATACTGTTTTACTATTTCGACCTCAGTAAGCAAATCCCTGCCCTTTGCAAAGCAACAGTCAGTTGATAAATCTTTATATCAACGTATATAAGATAGGACTAAGTACCTAAGCAACGCAAGTATAGATAAAGTCCCACCAACGCAGGGAACATCAACGTAAGTACCTATAAATAGATAAAATCAGCTGAATGGAAAGCACACGATCGTTAAGTGAATTATGAATGACGCGCGCGCGCGCTGAACCGCGTCAATCGCTGACCTGATACACGACACGCATCTAAGGCAGCGTGAGTTCAGCGATAGCGTCATAATCGGATGATTTCTACGTAGATAACATGTCGTAGAAGACTTTTATCTATGCTCCACTATATCTATTAAGAGGTATACCAAGTTACCTTCAGGGTTATCTGCTTGCCCTGAACTAAGTCGACGCGACAGTGGGTGATTAAGACCATCTGAATCGACTCTAGATCGGAATCGTCAAAATGTATGAAACAGCAGATTTTTAAAGTGAATACTTCTTTGGCGGCGTTGTGCGCTTTTTGGGATGGGTAAAATATGTTAAACTCGCGTCAGGACACGTGACCTGATCGAAAATTCGTAAGACGGCGCAGGAGGCTTGCGCGAGTGTGCGTGTGTGATATTATATTTAACACATAAATGACAGTATTGTACTTTATATATTCATGTTTCCACTTCTGCCGACACACCCAGAGTACACCCGTTATTTTTTTTTAAATTCCCTGTCGGCTCTATACCTAGAAGAAGTTGTTCATAATGATGGCCTGCCTGAATCACCTCCTTTCGGCTTAGTACGCCCGTTTTGGATAACCCTGTGTTTGTGTAAGAAGTATACTTACTATGTAACAACCAACAACTGAAAGCAATTTATAATAGGTATAAAGTGTTATGTAGGTATTGTGCTACAAAGTAGAAGATAGTTAATAAGATAAAGATGTTTCAGATTCACGTAATACCTATTACTTATGTATAATTATTTTTGCAAACAAACACCGACATCCACCTTGTACAGAATTCGAATATTTTGCACGAATCGATGTACATTTGATTTATCAAAAAACGACTCAGCCGATTTCGATAAAATTTAAATGGAACCACAACGGAAATAGGTACGAGTATACTCTTTCGAACTAAAAAAGATTTTTTTAAATCGGTTCACGATTAGCGAAAATATCGATGAACCATGAAAAAAATTGGTTGCCTGTAAAGTCGGTATACGGGCGAAAGTTTTACGTGACAACGACTTTGAGTGGTAAAATAATTTTAATGTGAATATTCATTCGTATAGTAGGAAGAAGGATGAAAATGTCTGTCTCTCTCGCTCTTAGGCGGGCTAACCATGACGCGTGCCTCTCACTCGCTCTCATTGTGAGCGCATAACGTGAGCGGAGCGGAGCGTAACGCAGTTTCTTGAAGTGTCACCCGGCAAACCAATTTATAAGACGTTGTCACGTCAAAAAAACCTACAGCCGAACATAGCAGGTACCTCCTCCTCTTTGGAAGTCGGTAAAAATGTGTAAAACGACTGAAAAGTGCAATTGATTCGCTTTTTAACTTCTGTCCTCAATAAAATAAAAATCGGGTTTGCTCGGATCGCTAGCTAGGTATACAGGGTCATAGGTATTAAACGCAATACCTTTTAATGGCGGGTCTAGTACCTACCTACATCTAGACAAACAACTTTTGTACTACGACTTTTAAAAAAACGAAAAAAAAATTCGCTTTACTGTGTTGTAATAGGTATGCCTATTGTACAAATAATTTAATGTGAAAGTTTTAGGACTAGTGCCTACTTAATATTGTTGTTGTGGTATATAGGACCTAACTTCACTAAAGCGGGATAAGTAGGTACCTAGTAAGTAGTTAAAGTCATCGAACTTTGCTAGAGAGTAAACACTGATGTGGGATTGGACTCGTAGGTATACTTAGTTTGTTTTTGATGTTTCTAAGTAAATAATATTAGGTACGGGATTTCTGTATGTGAAGTACTTATATAAACTGGTAAGGTGTACCTAATATTTTGCAGTAAGGAACATTAGGTAAATTAAATCAGAAGCATCACCGGCTCCACATGGGTAAATATACCTAGGTATCTAAGTGATAACCTACTTAGGTATGGAAACGGCCGTGCCCGTAGCCCCGACACATGGCGCAGTGGCGGAAACACCCCAGGGGCCTTATTTTGTAAGCGCTCTGGCGTTCGGCTTCGCTTTTCCTCCCGCTCGCTCTCGCGGCGTAAGTAACTGGCGCGAGCAGGAGAAAAAGCGAAGCCGAACGTCAGAGCGCTTACAAAATAAGGCCGCAGGTTTTTAGTGGGTATGCCATCGACTAGCGGTGGAGACTCCCACATAACCACCGGCCTCCCCAGGTTTGGTGGTATCCATAAAGGATTTTCCTGGGTCAAAAAAAAAAAGGTATGGAAACGGTAGTTAGATAAGTAAGTTAGTTTGTAGAGTTCTCAGAAATAAACCTTAAATAAAGAGGCACGTTGAAATTCGTAGTACGTTTCTATCGGAAAAACAAAAAATAATAATAATATTCGTATGCAGTTTTATATTTTATGGTAAGGCTTCAGATAACAACAACAAACTAACAAGGGTACTTATTTAATTATATTATTCTGATTAATTATTTTAAAACTTAATAATAGTCTAACTACAACATACATACCATAATCGAGTAACTATATACAATTTTAGTAACTCGGTAATAAATAGAGATTTCGCGAAAACCTATTTGATTTTTTTAAACCCAATCTACTGATGATAAAGTGGAAATTAATTATTTATCTAATAACTCTCAATTCAATTCAATCATTTATTAATCAAATAGGTACACAAAAGTACACTTTTGAACGTCAGTTTAAAGTACACAGAAGGTAATAAATAGTAAATATTATATCAAATTCATGTCAAAACTAATAACTACAATTTAATACTATCTAATGTCACGTGCTTCCATGCCAGTTTATCCCTCAGAAAGTCGTCAATAGAGTATAAGCTTTCTTTATTATTTTATTAACATTTTCTTGATGATTGCTTTGAAACGGGTGTCATTTACACTTGTCAAACTCATAGGTACGAGTAAGATGTTGTAAAAACGTACACAATTATTTTTGAATGATTTGTCTATCTTGCTTAGCCTAGTCTTGGGTATAATAAATTTTGACTTAGGTATGTCTAGTGTTATAATTATGTGTATCACATTTTTTTAGGTATTTATGACAATTCTTTCGAGCATACATAATATTTTCCAGAATATACTGCCATGGCATGGTCAAGATATTTAGTGATTTAAAAAGTTCCCTCAAGGAGTCTCTGGGCCGAAGCCTGTAGATATATGTATCGAATCGCCCTCTTTCGCAATACAAAATAGTCTATGGTATATAAAAAATAATTAATTCGTTATTAAGTTAATTCAGGGAAGAATATTTAACATTTTTACAATTTCATAATTATGATGCATTTTAACCCATTATGTCCTAAAGTTAGTCGATAAGGCCAAGTTGCCTAAAATGGTCTATCTCCATGGGCAGTATTTAGCGTAAGTAGGGAATTATTATTACAAGAATATCTTAAACTATTTGAAGGAGCAGTACCTAATTAGAATTGAATTTTTATAAGATATTTTTACGTCCTAATAATAAGTAAATTATTGTAGGTACCTACTTACAAAACATCCGACGGCATTGGCTATGAATACTTAATTTGTTGTTAAAACATGTTATTATTTATCGTGATAAATGTTTCCATAGTTTATTAAGCTTGAGATCAGCTGCTCAGAACCCTGGAGCCCAGGGTTCAAGGGCGCATTGATCACTGACTTTGATAAGAAGTAAAGGTGCTGACCTGGCTCCATGCCGTAACTGGCTGCAGCGGCGGCGGCGGCTGCGTGCAGCGGGCCGTAGTCTTTCCCGTCCATTCCGCCCAGCATGTTGCACTGACACTACACCATGCACTCCACACCTTACGTGCTTCCGCCACGGAGGCGCCGCGACGTGTGGTGGCCACCGGCGCCGCCGGCGCACGCGCACCCCGTCCCGCCCCGCCGACGCCATTGGCGCGCGACCACCAATCACCGCGCTCCATTTCAACCGCTTTCCTTTTTCCATGTCGCGTTCTATTTGAAGCGTGTTGATGCATCTTCAGTTTTCAGAGCTGCGTTTTCGACTTTATGTGCGGTCGGTAGAGTTCATTATTGTGAAGGAGGCAGTGTTGAAATATGTCTGTTTTCCCATTCGGTCGGATGCGCTCGGGCAGGAGCGCGACGAGAGCCGAGGAAAATGCGTCCCGCTCGAGTAGGTAGGGTACACTACACATAATGTGGCCAGTGGCGGCGCGGCGGCGGCGGTGGAGGCCCGGTGGGGCGCGTAAATACGCGCTATGTGTGCGTGACAAATGCTGCTGTACGCGCAGATTGTAATTGATATTTTTATGTTCGTTAAAATATGTTTCTAACTCGCGTATGGCTTCGCTGTAATTTACTGGGGTAATGGATAAATTAATGCACGTGTACGTATTGGTGATGTAATGACACGATTTTAATGGGTTTTGCTAGGGTCAGATAAAAACAATAGCGTGAATCTGTACAATACAGTGCCTGTTGCCTAGTCGTCAAAAGTATCGTAACTTCAAGGCTATTTTTTTAATAGGCTTTTTTACCATTTTGAAATGATGAACCAGGCATTCTTGCTTGACTCGACTTTCTTTTTCTTGCATCACTTGCTCAACAAAGAGCTCACATCATAGGTAGGTATTACACAATCTCAACGTAAAATAACAATCTCGATGGCTACTTAGGTACTACGTAGGGCGATATTGTAAGTAATCCGCTAGGGTTTAAAGTGATTTCATTTAGTACGAGAGCCCACGACCAAAATTTTTGTCTCATAGCAATACAGCCAAAACCGCATCAAATCGATAGATACGATCATCCTGAACTCGAAAATACCAATATCAGACATTTTCCGCGTAGCGTTTGATCTGACCGAATTTTCAAAATTGTCAAAGAATTTTACCGAACTGCATCATAGCAATATGTCTGATTTGCAGACTGTAGTTGAATGATAGTTCTGAGATACCGGAAACATATTTTTCAGACGTCAGTGGTGTAGCGCAAACCCGTAAAATCACTTAAAAAAATTAAAAATGAGACAAAAAAAATGTCTCATAGCAATAAGTCTGAAAATCTTTTTTATTAGTAAATTTTGGTTATTTGATGCGAACAAAACAATTTTCAGACGGAAATGTGAACGCATTAAATTTTGAGACCGTTTTGAAAATGTTAACAAATTTTACCGATCGGTATCATAGCAATATGTCTGAAAATTGTTGGACATGATAAAATAAGTTGTCCACATGTGCAAAAAATTTATATCAGACAAATTAAGTGTAGCACCTTCTCTATCAGACAACTTTTGATTGATTTGATAGTTTTGGTTTTATTTAAAGCACACTTGAGTAACTTTTACAAAAAAAATAAGTAATGACATCTGTCATCTGTCAAAGTAGGTACATATAATAGACAAGGGAGATTCTTGAATATCTATGAAGGCTGTAAATTTAAAAAAACATTTAACAGAGGCGTCGGCCAGGCGACTCCGAAACGTTATTTTCGTTTTTGGGAGTATATGCTGGTTTTTGGTAATCATGGCAGCAATACGAAAAGTTAAAAAAAAAAATATCCGTATTGCTATGATACAGGTCGGCTAAAGGAGTTGGTAAACTTTTTATATGGGAGGCGGTCCTTGAAAACCGGCAGCGATGCGAGCTGTATTAATGTTTAGTGCCATATCTATTTAAGAATATTATTTCACGCAAAAACATGTTTTTGTGTATCGCCGTTTTATTATAATATCTCTTTTTTATTTCACTAAGTAGAAAATATTTAGACTGAACTGGTAATACTAAGAGGAGGTCTACGTAGTCTACGTATCAGACAGGAATCTTCAAACAACCAATAGTGGGCTGGTATTTTAGAGTTTGACATTTATTTATTTTTTAAAACATGGCGACCAGCCCTCTATTGGTTGTTCAATATTGACAATGTCATTTCCTTTTGCTGTTTCATAATGTCACTGTCAGGTTTTTTTTTCAATTTAGGCTTAATGCAGTTATTTGGTGTAGCACATAGTTCATTTTTCTAATGTTTTTAGAACCCATTTAAAAATTAAATGGCGATGAAAAAAATTCTAAAAAATATGTGTTTGAAAAGATAATTATATAAGCTTTCTATTGGTATATATTTTGTTTCTGCAAGATTTCAAAAACCGCATCTTTTCCATATCCTTTGTTGACATTTTCAAAAATGCGCTCAGGCTATGTGCTATACGCGCAAAATGTCTGAAAACAAACTTTTTCGTAATACAATTATAAAATCTATGTACATTTTCACTATCAGACGTATTGCTATAATACCGACTGCCTTTTTTTTTGACACAGCAGAAATGGCCTCCCACGCAGTTGCTACACTTTCGACCGTTACTACACACCTAGTCGGGTTCAGAATCATACAATCTAACGATTTTATAGGGTTTTTGCCGTATTGCTATGAGACATGGTTTTGGTCGTAGGCTCTAGTACCTACTAATTATTCGAATGAAAATTTATTTAGGTACTTACCTATAGAACAGATTCGGGAATCGAAAAGAGACAGGTAGGTAGGTACCTAAGTAAATTTTATTGAGGATTTAGGTTTAAGTAGGTGTAAGTAAGTACATACTAAAGCTATGCTTAGCCATTTATTTTGGGTTGCCGCTAAGTCCGATGTAAAATTTCCTAAATACCTACCAGCTACACGTGTCAATGCAGTAGCAGAGCTCAGCAATTAAAGTCACCATGCATAATCCTGCAAAAACTTCTCAGTCGCGCCGCGCCGCCGTATTTCTGTTAATTACTGCAAATATGTCGCTCATTTCGGTGAAAAAATGACAAAATAAGGCCGCCTTTGTCGCATGCGGCAGCGACGACGGCGGATGGGAACAAATTACCGCACGGCAAATGATGCGCGACAACGCGCGGCTCAAACACACCGATGGACTCTGTTGACCTTTGTTTGGCTGTGTCATGTGTGAGATACCGTTATAGAATTTGGATGGGGAAAATATTACACAAGTTACCGTACAAAATATTATTTAAAATATTTCAGAAAATGATTTTTGAATCATCTCTTTGCCTTTATAGAACCATCATGTTTGATTAGACATACATTCGTAAATATGACTTCTCGATACTGTAGGTAACCATTTATTTGATATACCTAAAAGCGAACATGAAGTTTGGATTGACCTTTAGATTCCTGCTTCTGGAAAGTATGTAGGTATGGCAAAGAAATGAAAACGTATAAACGTAAGTAAGTAGAGTAGGTAATGCAACTGTAATTCTTCTTCCAATTCCCAACGCTCAACTTTCATACCAATTATTTCGTAACAAACGCCATCAATCGAAATCACAAAAAAATTAAGCGGAAATAAAATATCAATAACAAGCTCGTTTGTTCGGAATTATTTCGCCATTTTTACAACAGTTTTGGCGCGCAGCAGCGCTGGCGTTCGCGAGACGTTCATAAATAAGCTATAAGCTATTGTTTGCAGCCATTCTGCGTGGTTTATGCCCTTTTGTGCCGCACGGAGATTGGAACGCGACCCGGCCCGCAGTATTGTTTCACCCTTATCTTTTTCTATTGAATTTCGATTTATAGCTGTCGTTAAATCGATATTTTTCGCATTTTTCTTTGTGTTTCATTAGATTTTATCGATGAAAATGTTATCAACGAAATTGCGTTGCGTAAGAAATGATCAGACGTCATGAAAAACAAATCACAAAGTGACTACTTGCTTATTGTTTTAAAATATATCGTCATGAGAAAGTATAATTAAAGTAGGGTAGGAAATTTACATTTGATATGTTCAATGCCTAACCTACCTAATGGAAAAATCTGCGTACCTACCTACTTACTAATGGAATCAATTCGCTTTTTAAAAAGTTAGAAAATAGGTACGAGTATAATCTAATTAAATGAATTTAAACTTAAATAAAATGATCTATTGCAATCTTTTGTACTGGTTTTTAGTCAATGTATGTTTGGCAACCAAAAAGTAGAGTATGTTGGACAACACAATCTTATCGACTGTGTTGTTCACCAAACTCTTTCACTTCCTTCTTTAAGATGCGTAATTTTAAAAAAATATTTTCAATCCAAGCTAACCCTATCTAAATACCTACAACATTAGCTACAAAAATAAGTTATATAACTTTTATACATTAGCTCAAAGGTAATACACCTAATATCGAGGTAACTGTTGCTGCGATATAAACCTATACATACTAGGTAGATGTGTGTGTATATCGCGTAGGTATGTGAATCTAAGTATTGCTGCGTGAAATATTTAAAAGAATTTCTAATCTTACGCTGAGTACTCTTAAAACAAAATAATCAATTAAACGATCGTAGACACCAAACTCAGCATCACACTGAGCTAGTAAACGTTCATCACAGTACATTAAAATCATGCAATCCCTAATAATAGCGCAAAGGGAGGCGCGCTCGGCTGCGCGTGACGACGTCTCCGAACAATCGCTCCTTGCCGACGACGTTTATTGCCGAACACTTGGCCTTTTGTCTAAGCTAGTTATTATATTAAGAAAATATGGATTAAAGACTTTCAATGTTTATTTCAAACGTACTAAAAGTTTATCACAGCAGTTTCTTATTTTAAAATCGTGCAATTCATTAATAGCGCAAAGAGAGGCACGCTCGGCCGCGCGTGACAACGTCTGCGAACAATCGCTCCTTGCCTTCGTTTACTGCTGATTAATACTCGGTCCTCTGTATAAACTAGTCATATGTCATTACTATATCCTAATACTTACAAGAAATTGTAAGTAAAGACGTTTATCTCAGAAGTTAGCAGACGTTCATGTCGTTATGCTCATACTTAGGGACATCCCGGTCGGTAGACAATGGGTTAAAATTTTGAAAAAAAAAAAATTGCTTAAAATTAAACAAATGTTCAATACCTCTGAGGCCCTCCAATTCTTATTTAGTCAATCAAAACTTCGCTACTGGGTAGGCAATTTTCTGAAGAAAACATTAGGTAAAAAGTCAGTTTTCATTCAAAAACATGTACCTAATTAGTTCTTTCGTTAGGATATTAAGAATTGGTATTTAGCTTACAGGCTTCACAGACAATGTACCTATGTACATCAATGCAACAACACATGCAAGTACTTATCTGCCAACCGAGTACCAACCTATACCATTTTCCCTCCGAAAGCCAAGAAACCCGAGTCCAATTTATCACTCCCGCGCTCATATTTTGACAGTCCCGGCAGAGGACAAAGGCCGTCAGTAAAAACCCTGTCATTAATATTTGTGGTGCACATGAGAGCTCACTGCTTCCCTATAAATAGTGGAGTACTTCCCATGAGCATGCGCTTCAGATCTCTGCGGCGGGCGTTCCGCGCCGCTGCCGCCGGTAATAGTGCCGCCTACCCCACTCTACACCAAACAAAAACCAGCAAAAATCAACTCTATCCCTTCTCTACTTGGCTTAATATTCTATATACAATTACCAAAGAGTTTTCAACACGAAAACTTTTAGAGTTTTGAACGTTATCAGTCGATGTTAGAGTTACTTTTGTGTTGCATCAGGAACAAAGGGCGTAAGACAACGGAAGCGGTATCGGAGCCGATGGTATCTCGTTCGGTCTTTAATTAGACGTTTTAATTAAGAAACGCGAGTTATTCCGACTGATAATTAGATCATCAATTTGAGTTTGCGATCGCTATTTTGGAGTTAGACAGATATGCTCTTTAATGTTCAGAACCTAGCCAAATTAGAAGAAATATAATAAAATATGCGCTTAATGTTTCAAGTATAGCCTATGGGTACAAATTATTAATTCTAGGATACAATAATTTGTTACTTACTTATTTTACTAAATGGTATTTTGGATTTTATAAATAAGTAAGTATTTATCGACATCATATATTATTGTGCTATTGGAAACAAATAGTAACCAATTTTTTCAACAAAAACGGGGCTCTCGACTGATTCTCCTTGGAACATGACAAACAACGTACGAGCCGAACGAGCGAAGCGAGCGTGCCGGCAGCGACCGGGAAAGTGCCAGACGCAAACCGCTTATATGGATTAGGTGTGAAACAAAAAGTAGTCATTATTATTATCAGCAATAGGATGCGCTGTTCCCCCCTCCCTATAAATTTCCAATAAAACCTAATTGAAACGGCTTGCATCCAACTTGACCTTTTTTTTTTTTTGTCCAGGGAAAATCTTTTAAAGATACCACCGCACCTCGGGACAGGCGGGTGGTTATGTGGGAGTCTCCGCCCATTGCTGGACGGCATACCCACCAAAACCCCTGGGTGTTCCGCCACTGCGCTTGGTGTCGGGGCTACGGGCACGCTTTCGCACTCCTCCGCGGCACCCGACAGGGCTGGCCCAAACCGAGCCCCACCTCGGAGCTTGCGCTCCCTCCTGAATGACGATGTGCCGAACACCAGACACATCGTCATCCCCCACCCGGGACCAACCAGCACTGGGCGTCAGACAGTACCCGTGTCCGACAGCCCTGGTCCCGATGCAACGGGTCAATTAAAGTGGCCCCGCGCCTGCCACTACGGCTGCAGAGGATAGGGAGAGCGGCCGACGACATACCGACACTCCTCTTCCCCTGCAGCCCCACCGCGTCCGCCATCAAACGGTGGCGACCCCGTCGAGGCCGCGAAAGGCAGGGAAAGTGGCAACGACACACCAGCAGTCCTCTCCCGCCGCGGCCTCCAATCCTCAGCCGCAGTGCCTCCCATACGACACTGCAGCCCCCCTCAGTTGCGGTGCCCCCCATAAGGCACGCAACCTACTTTGGCCAGCTTCTACTCAGGCTTGGAGGCAAAAGCCCGGAGAAGCGGCCCCACCACGGGTTCCTCATAGTTCACCAGGTTGGCCCTACCTGGCTACTAAGCCCCCCCGCCACGACAAGGCGGGAACCCACTCGGGGGGATCCAACTTGACCTTGTCCATGGCCTTATTAAGGACGTTGGTCTTGTTCCAACATACTTTGTCGTCCAGTAGTCAACTTTATACGAAAGTTGATATGCTTTGGTATTTTATATTAATTAAATAAATATTAGGGGACGTCTTACACACGATCTCTGAAGCAAAGCTTGTGATATGGCTGCCAAAGACTATATATCATACCTAGGTACTTATTTTTAAAATACATACATATATTTTAATTACTACGAAAGAAATAAATATTTAGTACCTACCTTAGCTAGGTATCTACAAATTATTTATTTATTCCTATTTTATTTCTTCTTCTTCTTCTAATTTCACTTTCATGTTGTTTTTAAACTATCGCGATTTGAACACATTATTATTATATACTACGGGTACTACCCGTGACCACGGTCGATGCAACTCGGCCGAAATATCGGGATGTTGAGGTATTTATTTATCTCAGAATTTTAGTGCGCGATTATTCCCGTAGTATAAGATAATAATTTTACTTTCATTTTCAGGGTTACCTACTACTACCTTATGTACCTACTTAATTAACGCATCAAGATTCAAGATGATGATAATAACTATGACACAAATCCCTTACTTCGCGAAAAAACGCAATTCCATAAAAAAACTCATCGAGTCTCGACAAAATATAAGCAACAAATAATTTTCTTTTCGTGATATTTTGATGAAAGATATACTTAAGTAGGTACATACTAAAGTCATCCTTATGAAGTTGTGTAAGTTACCAGGCAAATGTGGAAGGTATGACAACTTGGCCATACAAAAACATAAAGCTGTTATCTACCTCTAAATATTAATATTTAGTTATAAGCCTCTAAAACGTCATATTTTTACGTAAAACTGGCTGAAAAGGATAGAAACTAAAAACTTTTCTGAAAAAATAATAAATTCAAAACTATAGTGTAACAACTGGCAGCCTTATCACTAACAACGATATAGACATAGATATATTACCACCATCTAGATCTATCAGCTTTTTAAAAAAAAAAAAGCCGTGGTGGTCGAGAGGTAGTGACACCCGCCTTACAATCGTGAGGTCGTGGGTTCGAATCCCCGGTCCCGTACCAATGAGTTCTTTGGAATTTATGTACGGAATTTCACACCACTGTCTTTTCGGTGAAGGAAAACATCGGAAGGCAACCTGCATACGTCCGTAGAAGAAATTCGATGGTGTATGTGAATCCACCAACCCGCACTGGGCCAGCGTGGTGGATATGGCCCAATCACCCTTAGTGGGTAGGCCTACGTGCTGCAGTAGACTATTAAAAAGGCTGGTACAGTACAGTACAGTACAGATCTATCAGCTTAGAACCATCGACACGAAGAAGAAAAAGAAGTACTTATAAAACAATATTTTCTAGAAAAGTTACTGGATCATACTTACGTAGGCAGGTATATCTATTACTTATCTAAAGGTAAGTACATACTATACCTACTTATCTGTTTCACATTTCCTAGTTTTTCTCAAGCTCGAATGACAAACAAACAGAGGCGGAGGGTGTTTGTGTCAAAGGAGCCGCCATGAGACTTGCTTTACATATAATCGGGCTGGCCTCGACCGGCACTGCCGGGCGGTAAAATTAAATGAAATTGATGAATGCACAGAATTAAAAAAAATCTTGTCTGTAAAGTCGATTTACCTACGGGCGATAATTTTAGATGTTTACGTCATAAGAAAACATTGTTGAATCAACAACTGAAACAGGCTTGTTTCAGCTTGCCGAATGCTTAGGCCGATCCTATCTCTCTATCGCTTGTGCCGTGCCCTCGCTTGCGCGCTCGGCTCGATTTAAAATATGTTATCAAGCATTAAAAGCTGATCGGCTTAAGCTATATAGGCCACCACGTTCGGTAAAACCTTTACTATTGATAGACACTTGACGGCCGAATGAAAATCGAATTGTGCCGATTGGACAGAAAGGAACCTCCCAATCGGCACACGCCGAGTGATACCGAACGTATGTGCATATGTGTCTATTTGTAGTTATTTTACCTCTAACATTTGTCGCTGTATCTCGTGTGTGTCTATATAGTCATTACACACAATCCCAGGTTGGACAGGGGCAAATGTCAAACGACGTGTCAGATGTAAAAAAAAACAACGGGTTGCACTCCGGGAGTGCCAGCGGAAGTGAAAACTTGCTACCTCCGTCTTACGAATTTCTAATTTACTTTTGTTTTTATTATTTTTATTTTCTAATTCGAATTTCTTTCTGTCCTGACCCGAGTTTAACATTTTTTACACATCCCTGTAAGATTATAGGCAAAATTCATTCTAAATATTGTTAAAACCTTGGCATGAAACCTAAAATATTCCTAATCTGATGTGACGAGCATCTGTCCATTTAGGAGATATGTTAAAATGCATCTGGCAACTCAGACAGATGCTCGTCAGGACAGAAAATATGGCGATTGATTTTGCGTGTGTGAAATATAAAGTTTGTGAAATGGATTAAAGTGCAAGAATATCGTCCAAATCGTTGTTTAATTTCTGAATCCGGAGGCTAAGGCTTTCATCCTAAAACGCCGCTAAAGAAGTGTTGTTCTCTTCAATAGCTGTGAAAGGACTGTAGTACTTAGATGCTTCAAATCGGCTTCCTTGTTCGACAAATCCTGCCAACTGTGCCGGCCCACTTATAAGTGTAGCATAGCAGGCCTGACGGACAGACTGTCACACATGCGGCTTGTTACTGACGCGGGCGCGGGTTATGTTGCTTTAATTGCTACTAAACGTCACTCACTTCTTCTTATACATGATTGCGACATGTTCGGAGGATGTCGGGGTGTTGGGTGACGCCGGTGATGCGGGGACATGTCAGGTGGTATCTGAGTCGACACAATACTAGAAATTATTGAAGAAACTAGTTTTTACCCGCGACTTCTCCCGCATGATATTATGATTTTTGACGCAATGTCATTATAATTTATAGCCTATGTATTATTCTGATATATATAAGCTATATTATTGCAAAGTTTCATCTCAATCCGTTCAGTAGTTTTTGCGTGAAAGAGTAACAAACATCCATCCATCCATCCTCACAAACTTTCGCGTTTATAATATTATAAGTAGGATGTGTTAAAATTGTCCACTGTACTGAAAGTTAGCAAGGAAGCGAAACTACGATAAGAAATTGTAGACGTTGAAATGATGGTGCAGAGTCCCCATACACAGAATCTAACTCATCTTTGAATTGCGTAGGCGTCTAACAAACACAAAAATTTGATAACAGCTCGATACTCCATTTTTTCCATTTACACAAAAACACTAACATCTAGGTTCTCACTCAAACGACTGTCAACTATAAACTACGCATCCAAAATAGCCGAAACTTTGGTTAGCAACTGTCAAAAGATGCACAACTATATTCACTAGCTTTTATCATTGAATGGCTTTTATTGACGAGTGGGACCATCTTTGCGTTGAGGTCGGAAACTTTTCAGATCACCTAGTATTTAGGTACCTTCAATAAACGCGCAAAAAATTTATTCACGCTTTCACGCTAATATTTTTTTTGGAATGTTTAGATTATTAGGACCAAACTGAGTTCAGTCCTAATATTCTTAACCTTGTCGAGTCGAGCTTCGAGCTCGTAAAGCAGAGTTTGCCAAGCTCTACCAAAGAGGAGCGAAGTGGAGTAGACCTAGCTCTCTAACCTGTGGGTCTACGAGCTACAAGGTGGAGCTCGACTGCATGGGGCTGGCGTTGTCGAGCCCACGGATCGTAGTAGTCAAGACACCAAACGCAACCGTGGTACATTCCATGGTTTTTAGTAGGGACCTCAAAAGATTTATTATGGTAGGATACATTAAAATATCATGCTATGATTTTTTTTTCAATCTAAGCAGATCTTGTGATATGGCTGCCAGAGACTGAAATACTACATATACTTATTTTTACCTTATATAGATAGTAACTAAATAACATCCAGACTCAGAGCAAACATTTACATTCGTCATATAAATATTTGCCCTGGGTGGGGATCGAACCCACGCCTCCTTTGACCCAGAAGTTGAGTCACTAACCACTGACCTACCGAGGCAGTCAAAATTGGTATAGTGCTAAAAGTATCAAACTCTATCTAAATTATAGCAGAAATAGACAGATTCAAACATTAAAAACCGCGAGCTCGACTGCGCCCGCGCCGCGACACGCTCGACGGAGCGCTGCGGTGCTTCGCAGAACTGCACTTTCATCTTTATGATTAGCTGAAGCCGATCAACCTATAGCTGGGTATATAATATCTTCATCATTACTAGCCCTAGGATACCTACTGTTAAAAATCACAAGTGATCATTATTTTTTTTGCAAAAAATAGCATGACCGACTTCAACCGTGTACAGAATTCGCAAATTTTTCGCACGGTTCCATGTAGCATTTCTCATATTATTGTTGATTTATCAAAAATGGCTCAGCTGATTTAGATAACATTTAAATTGGTCCAATTTCGAAGTTTCTTTCTCTTTCCAATAAAAAAAGAATTATCGAAATTGATCCGATTTCGAACGTAAAAAGTTATGCGTGTTTACTCATCAAAAAAAATATACGCGTCGAATTGTGTACCTCTTCCGTTTCATCGGTCAAAAAACCAAAGAAGATACAAATATATATATATACTACGAAGAAAAACTAAACATATGAAAATCACTGATCATCGCCTGAGCATAGAATTTATTGAAACATTAGCTGACAACGTTACTTTGCCATGAAATAAAAAAGGTCCCCCTAATCACTTAAGGGCAAAAAATAGTTTATAACCTACCTAAGGTACTTATATTTAGAAATGGTTAAACCGTTTCGCAGGAGTTCGATAACAAACACAAAGACACTATACTTTTCATAGCGTGAGCGTATAGAGACTTTCAGAGGATTTTTATTTAATTACGAACAACTATTACTATGGGGCCAACAATGAATTAACGAAATAAATATCAACTGTGGACTTATTCTGTACATCAAAACTAACTCTTTCACGCAAAAACTACTGGACGGATTGAGATGAAATTTGCAATAATATACCTTATATATCAGAATAACACATAGGCTATAAATAATAATTATTGCGTAAATTTTCCATAATATAACGAAAAGTGTTAAGTAAGATCTGAGAATTCTGAGAAGCTATTCTAGAGTGCGCTTCAAGAAATGTCAAAAAAATCAACTGTCGAATCGAACAACCGTTAAATCGTTTCTTGTTTTATTTTCCACTTCCTTTATTAAGTGTATTAGGTAGGGCCTCGGGATTGAAATCCGGAACGTGACATAGTCTACTTTTTATCCCGGATAAATAAACGGTTCCCATGGGATAGCACCAAAATCAAAATATCATGCGGGCGAAGCCGCGGGTAAAAACTAGTATATTATATTTATTTGATATGTAGGTATTTTTTATGCATAATAGGGCTATATTTTGCCATCAACTCGATTGATGGAAAGCGAAGTTGTAGACGAAGATGGAGCATGTAGACCTAGAAGATACCTATTCACTCTTGACTTGAAGACATCCAAATTGTAATTGTCAGGAAACAATGACGGGGGTAGGGCATTCCAATCCCTGGCGGTCCGCATTATGAAGGAAGAAGCGAAGGTATATGTGCTTTATAATAGCTATGTAGGTACTTTGTGATAACACCCCTCGCATTTCGTACGAGGTTAAAAACGTTGCACCTGCAATAAAACTAAGTACTTAGTTCTTAGATTAATTTCCTTCTTGTCAGCGGTTTTCAACCAGTTAATCAACGGTTCGCCAGACTAGCTGACAAATGTCCTCCCCTCCTCGTGCTGGCATTACTCAGATGAGCGCACTGGATGTAGGCCGCCGGTAATCTGCCGGATTCATCGGTTACGAAATGTGATGGATGGATTACAGATGGGAAACTAGCTTCGCTAGGCAGAGCTAATCACTCGCAGGCAAAATATAATATTCCTATAGTTCATACGGAATACTTGAAAATACTATCGAAAAAGGATTGAGAAGTTTTGATCGCAACAAATTGTTATACATAGCGCTCGTAGCGTAGTTTGACTCAGGTGTTTGTCAGCGATCACCGAAATTAAGCAACGTTCCGTACGGTCAGTATTTGGATGGGTGACCGCGGATGGTATTTTCTGACTGAGCGCTACCGTGGCTCGGACGACACGTTAAATTGTAGGCCCCGGTTATTTTAACCGTTTAGCCATGTCAGAGGTCTTCGGCGGCCTAAAAACTGACACCAGGGCTAACCACTCTTCCTATACGAACTTACTTACCTACTTTCTTACCTAGCTAGATCATAAACAAAACAGACACAGACCCATTGACAGTATCAAAAAAGGATACTGCCAATGCATAGACCATAGGGTAAGCGAAGAGTATTTTTAGGGTTTCGTACCTCAAACGGAACCCTTAGATCATTTTGTTGTCCGGCTGTCCGTCTGTGTGTATGTCAAGACTCTTTATCTCGGGAACGCGTAAAGATATCGAGTTGAAATTTAAACTATATACGTATACTTATCTATAACATCTTGCAGTTGCATAAAGAAAAACTTCTCAGTTATCGTGTAAAAAAGTTAGAGCCGTTTATGTCGTAAAAAACTGCATATTTCGACACTTATAATAACCATAACCTACAGGTTCCGTTGACATAAAACTATGAAATTTGGCGAGAAGCATTGTCTCAGAGTACACATATAGGAATAAAGCTGAAAACTGTACATTTTTATTTAAACCACAAAAAAATAGGGCCTCAAAATTCACAAAATATGGGCTGAAAATTCAAAGTGAGTAAATCGTATCATGTAAGATATCATATAAAAGAACATCATTAGCACATGCTAAAACAGGTTATTAATTATTTTAACAATGTGTATTTTCGATGCATGACGAGAAAAGTGAAAAATAAACTTTTTTGTCGATGGTTATAGTACAGAGATTTTAACAACTTACTTCCCAATTTTGTTAAATTTTCTGGATTTGTACGGAACCCTCGATGTGCGAGATGTGCGAGCCTGACTCGCAGTTATCCGGTTTTTTTTCTCATGTGATCGAATATTTATGTACTTACCGTACCGTATAGGCTTTGGCATGGGCGCCGGGACGAGGGTGTAAGAGCACCCCACGCCTCCGCGCTGCATGCAACACCCAGGATTGTGATTTAGGATGCCAGAGTCTCCGCGTTGGGACTTTGGGACCCAAAGAGGATTGTGGACACTGAGATGCGGAGGATGCACCCCCTGTAAATAGATCTAGTGGCGCTCATAGGCCCACATTTTAATGGAACAATTGGACCATTTCCTATTTACATCACTGGATACTCATTATTAGATATGCCTTGAATCAGCTGACTTACGAAAATAATCTTGGCTTTGTCCTAGTTCAAGGAAATAGCGCCAGATGTTCTTGTAACCGCGGGGAACTACTCGTAAGTGCTTACTGTAAATAGTATAATAACTACAACCTGGATGTATTCCAGGCTACAAGGAAAGGTAGAAAAAAGTCTTTTAGGTCTACATTCTCCTTTCGCCTTCTCAACTTTGAAATTACAATACCTATGATAAATTGGCAAAAATGCTATAGCCTAGTGGAAAAACGCTCGCTTTACAAATGTGAGGAGTGGATTCAAACCCGAAACCGTATCAACTGGTTTCTTGGAATTTATGTACGAATTTCCACACCACTCGCGGAAAACATGGTGAGGCAACCTGCATATTCGTGTGTCCGTAGAAGAAATTCAATAGCGTTTGTGAAGTCCACCAACTCGCACGTGGCGTAGGATCAACAGTATACAATAATTCCAGTATTTAGCCATCATAACTCTACATTCAGATTTACATAGAAACCATCATATATAGGTAGGTACTTAATCTATAATTAAAATTGGTTCCAACTTTAAAAAAATGGTATTTCTAGAATTTCCGAAGTGCAACCAGTCAGTCATTCCAATCATTTTCAACCTTAACCTTAATTTCATCTCGTAATTGTTGAAGAATAGATGTGTTATTTGACAGTGAATTGTGCCGTACTCGCGTGTAATTGGCAGCACGCGGCATGAAGCGGCTCGGCGCGGGCGCAAGCGTAGCGGCGGACTCAGTGTTGCTAGCTGTATGGTATACTTAGAGCTCTACATTGGACAATAAAATGCTCTCAGTAGCCTAACAAGTATATCAAGTATTAAAAAATTACACGGATCAAATCTCATAGATATTCTCGATCAATTATATTGTTAAGAATATCTGAATTAAGTAGGGGTTTGTGCTTTTAAACAAATCAAATTCATCTATTTCGGAGTTGTTTGCAAAAATAAGAAATATGATGCCATAAACATACTCGTACAGTCAATCAATCAATCGTTTATTGCATCATATGTACCTAGTATAATTTATATGCAGGTCTTAAGAAACATGTTTAGTATCTATATTCTATAAGTTATACATATGACCCTAATAGGGTATAGCAATATTGTGCGGAGCGATTTATTTGTTTCAATTTGCTATTTTGATTGTCCAATAGGTACTCGTTTAATGTATAATAGCATTTCGTGATAAGTAGGTTCTTCAATACTTTTGCAAATTCGATTTCGTCTTCAATTTTCTTAATTTCGACCGGAAGTTTATTAAATATTTTAACAGCCATCGAGCATGGCCCGGAGCTGTGTATCGATAATTTTGATTTGGGTAACATTAAATTATGTTGATATTGGGATCTGGCAGGATGGACACGTGCACTTGATAGTTTTGTAAAAAACACAAACACACAGTTACATAGGTACGTATAAATGCCTATTAAAAGTAAGTTTGCCGGCCGGCGGTGATAGGCCGGGTGGCTAGCCCTGGTGTCAGAGTTTTTAAGCCGCCCCTAAAGGCCTCTGATGTGGATAAATGCCTATTAAAACATTCACAGACAACTGAAATCTCCCTACCTAAGAAATATGTTTTTTTTAAACAATATCTTTGAACCCCTTGATTAAATGACTAGTCTTATCATTTAACTACATTTCACATACACACATATTGGCTAAAATACTCAGTGTAAGACTAAGTAACCCTAAGCAAAGAAGTGAAATCATAAAAATCGCCAGATCTGACTCAAAAGCGCTAAACTGGCAGCACTAGGCGTCGTGGCCGGCCGCGCTCGGCCGCAGGCCATTTCCCGGCGCCCGCCGCGTTACACCTTGTTTCTACCACATGTGGCGTGGCGCGGCGTAGCGTGGCGCAGCGTCGCGTGGCGTGGCGTAGCGTGGCGCGGCGTAGCGTACGCAGCCTACCGTGCCAGCAGCGCGTGAACCAAGGGTCACTGCCAATAGACGGGCACAGGCGATAATTTACACACGTTATTTACAGCACACATACCGTTATGTTACTTGCAAGTTTTAATCTACTCGTATTGTTAGGCTGAAAGGTAGATGAAACTAATGCTGCTATTTATATATTTTGAATTTCATTCCAAATTTTCATTTCTTTTCGATTTTTGGGTCGGCAGGCTAAGATTGCTTTCTAACTTTTTGGATTGTTGACACATACCTACAATACAGGGTTATTCCTAATCAATTAGTATCTTTTTAGGGGCTTATTCTGTACATCAAAACTAACAACTTTTGTTCCGCAACATTTGTCAAAAGTCAAAAAAAATCAGGTGTTCCCATCGAGCTATATTACTACGTATAATATTTCCTCAAAGGGTGTTCCATACATTTTGTCGCGGGGAACGATATTTTTCTATAGAGCAAAAACTTATTTTTTTAGATTTGACAAATGTTGTTAGTTTTGGTGTACAGAATTAGCGCCTAAAAGGATGCTAATGGATTAGAAGTAGGCCTACTTACCTAAGTAGTTGATTTTGAAAAATTTCCCTCTTTTATTCTGAGAAACCAATTGCGGTCTATAGGTATACCTATAGACCGCAATTGGTTTCTCAAAGGTATAGTCAAAGAGCTAATTGTACTAGTTATCGTCACTTTAGTGCCTTAGGCCACATTCTTAATGTAAGGACCTATACCTACTTAAGTACCTAATTACGTACGGTTAAGCCCGCCCTTGGCTATAGTAATAGCTATTAATATCATTTTAATTGAACTGAATAAGTAAACAGGCATCGATGTATTTTTATTAGCGTTATTCTTAGAAGTGTTATTGATAAAATGTTAAAAATTGGTAACGTATAATTATATTCTAAAACCAGTGAATTAGGGAGGCAGAACTGACTAAATTAATTTATTGTACCTACTAACTGTACCCACTTACTACCGTTTATCAGTAGACCGAGCAGTCGTAAAGTCATTAAACCAGAGGTAGGTATTTTAGCAGTTCCACTCATGTTTTAAAATTCGCTCTCCGCGTGCAAGATTTATGAAATTCGTTCCAGCCGAGTTGAATCAAAAATAAGATCCGTTCCAAACGCCACATTACAGCTATGAAAACATTTCAGTTCCGCGCTTTTTCTTGCTTTATATTTAATATCTAAAAGAAGAGACAAACCGTGTCGGGGTTTCTTGAGTTATTTCTAATGATGTCGCAATTAATCAGAGTAAGCGTTTTATTATTTGTCGGCGCGAGCGGTTCCGCCATATACGTCGTGCGGAGTGACAGCGGCTCGACAAGATGGCGTCGTCGTTGTTTTGCAGCAAATGGCCGCGGCGTGGCGTGGCGTCGTCGGCGTGACGAGCTTGGCTTTGATCACACGTCGCCGATTTCTGGCCGATATGTTCTAACGATGCAATTTGCAAATTGAGGACGCTGTAAGATTGTATGATGCTATTGATGATGATAGTCACGAAGACTATGGTTCTATCTTTTGATCAGACTGATTATAAAATTGCACCTCCAGACAAACTCCAGTAAAAATATACTTATACCTACCTACCTAAAGCCTGTAACGGTTAGCGTGGTTGAGAAAACTTTCCGCAATTTACGAAATTCCTAAAACCACAACTGTTGAAATCATCAAAAATGTTCAGAACTTGATATTTTCAAGCACATAATCCAGCCTCCATAGGTAAGGCTGAATGATGAAAACTAACTACCTACATATGTCTTTTTCTAACTCGTGCTGTAGTAGCCAAATCAATGCAAATCTTTCAGGGAATTCGATCAACCGTGCTACCCTGCTGCTAAGCAAGATCGTGGAGGCCGAATGGCTAGCCCTGGGAACTTTTAACCGCTAATTGATCTGTGCATTGTAGGCCTACGTCCTGCAGTGGACTATTAAAAAGGCTGGTACAGTACAGGTACCTACCCATTGTGGGCACTAGCTAGTACTTATTCTTCTCATATTATTTCTGCATGGTGAACACCGTTGAATGAACCGACGTGACCGCGTGTCTTCGAGCCTGGAGCATCGGTAGCAGGACGAGACGGCATCCATCTCAGGGAACAGCCGTGACGCGCCGTGACGCTCCATGACGTCCCGCTGTGGGACAACAAACAATGAATAGCTATGGGAGTACAGTCACGGAGAACTGTTATTCATGGACGGTAGTAGGTAGGTAATTGTATTTCTTCCTGACTGTACCCACTCAATAGTAATTACCAGTGCTGGTTGTGCAACGAGGTAGGTTATGCTGAGTTGGGACTTGGGACCAAAAATACAAGGTTATTAAAAATGGGTGCATGTTCTAATGAGAAAAACGGTGATTTAGACCATCATCGCGTAGCGCTTATAGTTTGACTAGGTATTGGTCAGCGATCATCAAGTTTAAGCAACTTTCGGCACACTCAGTCCTCGGATGGGTGACGGATGAATGATGAATTTAATCCGATTACAATTTTGTATGATTTTAGATTTTCAGTTTTATTTTCAGTACCTAAGTAGGTACCTATACCTACCAAGATTTAAAAACTTGTTAAATATTATTTAAAAATTTAAAACTTCGCTCTCAAGTCCACATAAATAACATAATAGCATATAAATAATATAAAATCACTACTCAGCGTTTAACAGTCTGTGTGAAAGTGTACGGAGTTTTAAAATAGAGTTTCTAACACTTTTACGATCAGTCCCCGCTTCAGCCATTTTTCATGCACGCCTGAACGCTCGGCCGCGCGCCGCTCTCCAGGGTTACCAGATTCTAATACGAAACTCGGGAGAAAAGCCCTACTTTTCATTGATATTTTGAGCTTTTGTGATATCTTGTAAATCGTCAAATGCCTTGAGCAACAGGCGAGTTGGTTTTAAGGCGCGGACTTTTGCGAGTTAAAAATAAAAATAGTGTGCCCGCAATGAAGCTAGGAATATAATTAATGATTATGGAATCTAGTTGGGGACCTTACAGTGCTATAATTTTCTTTGACTCTACTTAGGGACCCTGAAGTGTAGCCAAAAAATTAGCCAAACGAACATGGCCACAGTCGTCAGTAGGCACGTAGGTACTTAATAAAAATACTGAAGAGCAGGATTTAGGCTTCGGAACCCATCCGGAATCAAAATGAACTAGGTAAGTACCTATAAACATAGATAAATATAAAATTAATAACATTTAATTAGTTGTGCCTTCGGGAAAGATTTTAAAATATTATTCCTGATCCAACTACTAGTTGTGCGAAAGCAGTTGGTCCACGAGGAACTCCTCGTATTGCATAAACAATAAAAATAAAACCTTCAGCAGAAATACTAAAATACCTATTTACATAGGTACATATGTAGTAGATACAATACTTTGCTAAATGCGTAGATTTATCTAAAGAGCTAGCCGCTAGGTATTTATCTCTTTAACCCTATTTGTGTAAATGCTTTTCAAAAGTTTTAATTTTTTATTTTTCAGAATTAATATATTGCAATAAAAAACAATCGGTTTAATGACATGCATTTAAAAAGGGATAAGTAGGGATAAGTTTGGTTTCGTTGATCTCATAGTAATAGCTGATGGTCATACCGATGAGTATCTAGTCAAAGTCAAAGTCAAAATTTCTTTATTCCGTAGACACAATACAGGCACTTGGAATCGTCTAGTTACAATTTTTAAAAGTTAAATAAATAAGCACACTTTTTAAATTTTACAAAATCAGTATCATTAGGTACACAAAAAAATATTAGAATACAAATCAAAAATAAATTGTATCAGTACCTATCATGAAAAATAACAATGTCATTATCAGTTTAAAAATGTCAACGAGTATGAAAATAAAGAATCTAGCTACAATGATAATATGGTCTGGGAACATTTCTGTCGTCCGAAGAAACACTCGCTCTATGAATTGGTTAATAAAGTCGGTTTACGGCCGATAATTTAACGTGATAACGTCATAATAAGCCGAACGATCAAGCCGATCGTGCCTCTCTATCGCTTGTTCCACACTCTCGCTGGCACGCTCGGTTCAGGCGGAACGTGATACTTTTTCGTCCGTGCAGCCGGCGTTCATCTATTTGAGTCGTTATCACATTAAAATCCCTACATTTTGCCAATAATCGCCTTGTATTTCATTTCATTTATTCATGCTTCCATACAGTAGGTAGGTACAAAGTTCAGTATGTATTGTACCTACCCTGGCAGGCACTGCATATTCGAAAGTGGAGTTGTATGGTAGCCCTATGCTCACCGGTCGGGGAACGTCTCCGCATTTCAGCTAATTGGTTTTTTCATGAAGGAGGAGGATGTTCGCTCGGCCGCGCTCGGCCGCGCTCGGCGAACTGCGCCCGCGCCTCGTGTTTTTCATTTTTGTTTCCAAATATGATGGAAATTGTTTTTGAGGAATTTGACGACTTTGAGATGTGATCGTCTATTTTTGGGGTTACGTAGTAAAAACAACTTAAAATTTAAGTTCGATTTCATTATCTGTTAAATTTTGACAATTTATCCAAACTGTTTTCGAGACCTTTTTTTTATCAGGGGAAATCCTTTATGGATACCACCAAGCCTCGAGAGCAGACGGGTGGTTATGTGCGGTTGACTTAAAAAAGAGGGAAACAACAAGGAAAAAATATAAATATACTATATATATATGACGGCCTAGACTTGCATGTAAAGCGCTTGCCATTAAAATATTTATGTTAAAAATTACTTATTTATTTAGATTTTTTTGTAGGGAAACATATAGATATATATAACATAAATAACTTCATATCTAGTAGTTAGTGAAAGTACCTATATAGGTAAATAATAGTCTGTCCGTAGCGAACAGATATTAAAAAAATGGGCTGAAGATACGCTGTGCCATTCATCGCAATTTCCTTTTCACTGTCATTTTAAAAAAATATTTTTGTCTCCGTGAGATAAAATTGCGAAGCTAGCCAAACTAACGATCCATCCATCAATTCTGAAGCTGTCTCATGTCTCCACGTCTGCCCTGACGAGTCTGATCCTATCTCAAATCTATCTCAAGAACAAAGCTCAATCGAAAACTGCACCACAATAACTTTGCGCGGGACCAGTGGCGCTAGTATCGTTTTTACTGACAAGAAAATATAACTTCTGTGCGCTCTATAGGTGCTTTCTCTAGGTAAGAGTGCTTTCCAGTATTAAGTTTATCCCATAAAGTTGCCAAACTGAGAGTCCGTTATCCACATATGACTAGCCCTTAGTCATTTTCTAGATATGACAGTGCCGGATTATCCCTAAGGCAGATTAGACAATTCCCTAGGGGCCCGCATCGACTAGGGATTCCGTGAACACATAAAAAAAGAAGTGGACAAGTTCGAGTCAGGCTCGCCTACCAAGGGTCCCCAACCCGTAAATGCACTGCCTAGGGGCCCATGGTAGGGTTAAACGGCACTGATACCTAGGTACTTAGATTATAGGTAGAATGAAACTTTATTATCACAGCGAAGATTTAAACATATTAATCCGTCGGAGTCTGACGTCAATAATATGAAAATACAAAAAAGAATACGAGAAGAAATTCGAAAAAAGTATAATAAAGAATCTTCAAATTAAGTATACTAAACAGTCTGGTTTCTGGTAGATCAATGGGCGGCCGTTTCGCTTACAGTGACTTTATCCATTCAACATTTGGATGAAATAGATTTAGAAATGTTGCTGCTGTTGTTGCTTGAATAGGTATGGAAGATTAGTTCAAAATTAGTCCGTTTGCAGCCGTAAGTAAGTTTTGTAAGATGGATGTGGCAGGTGACACGCCGTTGACAGTCCCACGCGTGGGCGGACGCGTCAAATTAAACCGCTGCCGGCCGCTGCTCGCGGATGATTAGAGAGGTATAGACCGAATCATACAAGTCGGCGGATGTGAAGTTAGCTACAGGCTGCGCAATATTCACTCCAGACTGAAGCTTTTAGCTAAATTCACACAATATTTGAGACCGCAGGAACGCGCTGGATACAGGCCGATTACATGCGAGCCTATTGGTAATCTATAGGGGTGGCCTATGTCCAGCTGTGTGCACTGCTGATAATGATGATGATGTCTTTAGATAAATGTAGGTAGGTAAAATTATGTATCCTATCTCCCTATTATTCCTATCTATTCGTGCTTGGGTGTTCATATGTATGAACGATTTAAATCTCTGTGTTTGCGACAACACAGAGATTTAAATTTAATTTAAGTTTAAATTTAAGTTTGAATATTATTATCACAAAATTTGCGTAAGCACTCTGGTTTGATGATTGTTAGCTGCGCTTATTAAAGAGGGTGCTTCACATGTCGCAACACACTTCTATTATTACTGGTATTGCGACGGTGAGGAGTAGATAGGATGAGGGTAGACAGAGAGATGGTTTGGGCGACGGGCTGGAGTGCCAGTCTGTGATAGTCGCAGACTACTATGTATAGTGATCGGTGGTGTATGAGTGAGTGTGAAACAACTTCCATAAGCCAGTAGTTTGGAGCAAGCCTTGTAAGTACTTTGAGTTTTATAATGACTGCTGGGATATTGGAGGTCCGTATTATTGTCCAATGGTGTATCATCTGAGTGTCCTGCTAGAATCTTAGTGACGCTGTCGGAGCACTATGCCCATCAACTAACGTGATGATGAATATAAGGACAAGTTTTTAACCTTTATATTTCTTAGAAAAACACATATTTATTCATCATGGGCATGTACCTACCTACCATGTAGAATACCTAGGTAGGTACCTACATATACCGTTTAGGTTATATAAAATATTTATCTATAATTTTCCTGCCTACATTGAATTCAATTTATTTTATCTCAGTTGCTAATGATTTCGAAAAATGCTAATATTGGTTGTTATGGTTTCTTTCTAAGTGTCTATTCTGACCACTGGGTGCCCTAGGTGGAATCCATCTCGGAAAACTAGCATAAATATTGAGGCCAAATAGATATTCCATTAAGTTAATATTATAAAATATTTTTCTTTCCTTCTCTTGTTCCTTTGAAATTATAATTTTTTATATTTATAAACTAAAAAAAAACAATAAATTCTTTTAAAGCTCATACCATTTCAAAGCGATTGTGACATCTAACGTCGAATAGAAGTACTAATAAACAAAAAAACTGCAAATTGCGCTTTCTAAATTTGGGTAGCAGTACTAATAACTTAAATTTATTTTAACGCCATCTGTTGAAATAATTGAAAGCAAAATGTTTTTTTTCTATTGTTGGTATAACTTTGGCGTTTCTTTACAAATGGATTTGCCAGTGTAAAAATCTGAATTATATTTTTTTGGACCGTGCTCAAAGCATCTTAGAAAATATTAGAATTACGTAGAAAGGAACGACATTTAATTTTTAATCTGTCAGCGTCTAAACAAAAAAAAAATTGAAGAAAAAACTATCCTGTGAATTTAAAGTGCTTTTAGTGATTTTTATTGGTTTTTACGAAAATGGGGACAGAAGTTGCAATATCATTTACTACATTACGTGCTCAACTTGAAAGTGAAAAAAGCAGTTTATATAAAATAGACGAAAACATAAAGAAAATCGTGCAAACGACTGGACGATTCTCAAACGATAGGTTAGCAATTTACCTTGAAGCTTTATTTTCGATCGAATGTTTGTGTTTTTGACGTAATTTGGATATTTATTTGTAGATTAAACGCGTCTGGAGAGTACCCGAGAGGCAACAATCGTGCAGGAGGTCGTAATTCCTTCGGGGACTCCGGTAACAGCTTCAACAATGATCATTTCGGCAAACGGAAACAAGAAACCAAGACTGTATTTAGCAGGCGAGTACATTAGTGTTTACTCTCCACCACGTATCAATTTTCAGTAGGTATCCAACTACAAGGGTTTCAGTAGTTGCTCGGTGCTCTGGTCACTTTGTTTAAGCACTACTATACAGTACAGCTTTATGTATTGAAAAGTATCAATTTTGTACCACCTAGAATAACCTTTAGATCAGCATCAATATAATTTCGTAACAATGTCCATGATTGTCACCTTATGATTTAATACTATGTTATTGTTTGATGCACAGTAACCTTATAGAAAATACCATTTACAATCACAATGATCATAAAATATACTCTATAGTGATAAAAATCAAAAGAAGAATCACAAAGAAAACTCTTTGAGATAGTCATTGGTATTGGCTGAATCATACATGTTGGTGGACGAAAAACTAGTTACAAGCTGCAAGAAACCCAATCAATGTACAACATTATTTGTGAGCTTCAGTTGGATTGGATATTACGCAGCTTGTAGACTTCACTTGTGCCGACTTGTATCATTTGGCCTGTACCATATTATCATCCGTGCTGTTTGACTGCTGGATGTATGTGAACCAACAATATAAACGGTTAGCATAAGTGCATAGGCTGCTTCTTAAAAGCTTGGTTGTTGGGAATATTTGTGTGCAGAGACCTCGTAGACTCGCTCAAAGACCCTGCCGCAGCTGCCGCTAAAGTCCAAACTTGTGGCCGAGTGGTAGAAGCCGTGCCACACAAGTTCGCGGATATGAAGTTGCGTAATATCCGATCCTAACTGAAGCTCACATAAAGCCGCATGTTGATTGGCTGTTGCGCAACTTATAGCTAACTTCGCATCCGGCAACTTGTGTGCGGCCTATACTTACAAGCTTGGTGGTTGTAAATGTCTTGGTTGTTGTGAATGTTTGTGTGCAGTGTCGGGTTGCACTCGGTCCTGCTCCGAGCGCTCGTAGGCCCCGCCGCAGCTGCAAAGCCCGACCTCGTGGCTGAGCGGCACAAGCTTGGTGGCTGTGGATGTTATAGTGAATATTTGTGTGCAGAGTGTCGGGGCGCACGGCGGACAGCGACGGCGAAGAGGAGGCGGGCGGAAAGCGCGCACGCGTGCCGTCCGCGGTGAGCCGCGAGTTGCCGACGCGCGCGGCCGCGTTACGCGCGCAGGCGCCGGACGAGCAGGCGCGCACGCGCAACAAGCGCATGTTCGGCTCACTGCTCGGCACGTTGCACAAGTTCCGACAAGAGGAAATCGTACTACAGACCAAGGTATCACCACGCTCATCACTGTCTACTGTCTAGTAATTATTACTCATCCCTATCAATTCTAGCTATAACTTCACACTTGCTTTTAATTGTAGAAACTGCTAGTTGAAGAAGACTCATCCACCTGACCAATAGGACAATGAAATTTAACATTGTAATAGCTGATTTATAGTTAATTCTTGGCTGGTTAGATGTTTGAATAATGAATTTAATTGGTATAGATATTAGTTTTCCCAGTATTTGTGTATCAATTTACGCTGTTTAATCATTGAGTAGTATTTAATTGAGTGCCTATTAATAATATAATTATTTATAATAATAATAAATAAATAAATATTCGCTTTGTTTAACAAAGCGAAAATTTATTCGACGGAAATACTGAATGGGCGACAAAAAGCGAGCAAAAACAAATGCCTAAATCAGCGACTAAACACTCCACCTTATCACAAAAAAAACTGGACAAGTGCAAGTCAGGCTCGCACACCGAGGGTTGCGTACAAATCCAGAAAATTTCACAAAATTGGGAAGTACATTGTTAAAATTTAAACACTCATCATCATCATCGACAAAAGATTTTTTTTATTTTTCTCATCATTCATCAAAAATTGTTAAAATAATTAAAAACCTGTTTTAGCATGTGCTAATGAAGCCTTTTATGTGATATCTTACATGATACGATTACACACTTTGAATTTTAAAACCCATATTTTGTGAATTTTGAAGCCCTATTTTTTTGTGATTTAAATAAAAATGTTCAGTTTTCAGATTTATTCCTATATGTGTACTCTGAGACAATGCTTCTCGCCAAATTTCATTGTTCTATGTCAACGGGAAGTACCCTGTAGGTTTTGATTTTTGTGAGTGTCGAAATATGCGGTTTTTTACGACATAAACGGCTCTAACTTTTTAAACGATAACTGACAATTTTTTTCTTTTACCCGACTGCAAGAGACTATAGATATACGTATATAGTTTAAATTTCAACTCGATATCTTTACGCGTTTCCGAGATAAAGAGTCTTGACATACACACAGACGGACAGACGGACAACAAAGTGATCCTATAAGGGTTCCGTTTTTTCCTTTTAAGGTACGGAACCCTAAAAATGCAATTTGTACTGTTAAACATTGTCTAAAGCGTGCGTAAAACTTTTGTGGTAAGACGGTAAATATTTGAAATACTAAATGTTCCACTTGTTTCATTGTGACTGCAGGGTTACGTTGGATGCAAGCCGCTTCCAATCGGTCCTATTGCTAATAATAATGATGATTACTTCTTGTTTCACACCTAATCTACATAAGCGATTTGCTTCTGGCACTTCGCCGGCCGCTGCAGCGGCACGTTAGCTTCTCTCGCTCGGCTCGTGCGTTGTTTGTCATGTTCTAACGTAACCTATTTTTTTTTTTCACACCTAATCTATAATGTAGCAATATTCTATGAAACTTTATTCGTCTAATACTGTGGTCTAATAGTTGTTTGGCCTAATGAAAGATTTAACAAATAATAAAATGTTCCAAACGTTTTTTGTCATTATATTAAACAATGAAACATCATACAAAAATCGGCCAAACAATTTTCCTCGAAAAGGCAGGAAACTGTGTGTAACAATATTATTACCACAGCTCATAAAACGCTGCTCGTATGTCCAGCTCAAACCCGACAAATAGTCATATACTTGATAGTCGCCCACCTATGATATTTTTCACCTGTTTTTTCATTATCCTTAATCATTGAGAATACCGCATTTAATGAACACTTTATCGAAAATTGTATTTTAAACTCCTGCTTGGTAAAGAAATTATATCTTTCTGTATAAATTTTTGTTTTATAGTCATGTCGTAAATAGGAGAAGACGTTGGTTCCTGTAGTTACTGGCTAGTTTGGGAATCAGGTTTCATTAACTGATAATTGTGTCCACCTTTTATGTACTTAAACAAACATCTGTCTTATATTATTACAGGAAGAAAAGAAAGCCCAAGTGGAACGCAAAATCGAAGAACAAGCCCGGCTAGAAAAGGAAAGAGAACTAAAAGAACGCAAAACCCTATTCGCTGAAAGAGAACACAAGCGCGCCACCATCAAGGCTCTAGAAGCCAAAATGGCGCGGGTCCAGGAATTTGAAAAATGGGAGGAGTCACAGAAAAGTCTCGGGAATTTCATCCTGACTCGCACGCGGCCTCACATGTACTGGTTACCCAAGAAAATGAACGATAAAGCTGAAGAGAAACTCGTATCCAGTAGAAAATATCATGAAAGTTAGTAATGTTTGTTCTTTTAATAGCTATTTGATTGGCTCTTTACACTCATTAGGTACATGTGTAATTATAAAGGTCTTTTAGAGAGCTTGTCGGTTCTCAACTGATATCTGCTTAACAGGCAGTGTGTAGTAAATCGCAAATCTATTTTAAAAAAAAATGACTGACCTATTATCTGATTAATAATGATTATCTAATCATCATGCAGTTATTATCTATTTACCTATCTATTACAATTTTTCAAATGTCACTAATAATAAAAAAATTAGTAGAATGGCATTTGCGACGATAAAATGGCGCTTATTACATTAAACCGTCGATGTATACGGCGCGACTATTTCAACCATAATTTGCAACTGTTAATTAGACTTGGTTCTTATTAATCCTCAATAACGGAAAGAATTGCGCTATAAATATAAAACTCATATAAATTATAACTTACAGCCAAATATGGTCGACTCTATCGCAGTAAGTACCATGCTTTTGGGGAGTATTACCATTGGCTGCCATAATGGTACCATTGACTGCCACAATGGTACCATTAGCTGCCATACTGGTACCATTGGCTGCCATAATGGTACCCGTGTGATCTGATCAAACCAACTCATCCTTGATAATCTTCTACACTGCAACTGGGCACTCTTGCCATCTTCAAAAAAATGACTAAATAATTTCAGTTCAGATACAAACATTCTCGAACTTGTTAGAACATCCCAGTAGTCATTAGATTGAAATCTTGCATATGTTTATCATGCTGTTTGTATTAAGCGCAACACAAGTCGGCGGGTGAGAAGTTAGCCGCAGATGACACTTCGCCGTGATTCGCTAATTATTGCGCATGTGTGCACAATGCCGACACCACGTGTCGTAGTGGTGAGCACGGGCGTAGGGAGCGCGCGGGAGGCATGAGGTTGGCGGGGCGGTTGTGCCCCGGCGTCTCGTCTCTCTGGCTCCCGCGCATACCTATATTTCGGCTTTTGCGCAGCGTTCTGCGCCTAACTTCCCATCCGCCGACTTGTGTGGCGCTTAGTATACAGTGTATTTTTATGGTCACTGCATTCTTTTTCTAATTTCAAAACAGCAAAATTTCAACATGTTCTGTATTTAATAATGAGCCCTTTGTCCAGATTTTGCGTAGTTTACTTAAACTTTCGCGGGTGGCGTACATTGTGGTTAGTTCTTCCTCGTTTCCGCCTGAGGCGCTGTACAAAATGTATAAAGCCATAACAACAACAACTGTAGTTTCAACTTACGCGTAAATCTGGACTATCCCCTCTGTTGTGAACTAAAACTCGTGTTATTCATTGACTTCACATACGTATGGACGTACATTTAATTATTACGTCGCTGTATTGCCCATTCATTGATTTCTCATTTGAGCGTTCCATATAATATTACGTTTTTGTTTCGCTCGTTATATACATACATATATCTACATATTTATAAGATCAATCGACCAATATAGGTCCATCATTATAAACATTTCATTGCAAATATGAGCATCATGCTATTTTTCAAATGGGTACCATTCCATATTGGGTTATTAGCAAGAAATCTGGCTAAAAACTAACACAAAAAACTGTCCAAAATTCCAGAATGTATGTCGAAAAAGCGGGAAGAGTTACAGGAAGAGTTGCAGCGGATAGAACAACGCTGCCTGCGCATGCGCGGGCCCGGGGCCAAGGAGAACGATCCCGAGACTCCGGCGCATCAGGCTCACGGAAACAACGGACAGGTAAGAACACGAGAATAGGCCAAAAAATATAATTATACTCTATAAAGTTTAACTTGATCTCTGCGACAGTGATCGCCACAGACAGACAGATGACAGTGATATTGACATATTTAGAGTTGAGGTAGTGGTGGAAAAAATCGATTTTCAAACAATGTTGTAATGAAATCAAATGAGTAGTTGAAGGTGAGAAATTGGATTTTATTTACTTACTATTATTTAAGATCAAGTATGTACACAAGTAAATAATGTTATGATATTAACTAAATACTCATAATAATATAACGATAATATTTATCGACGTTTTCAACTATTATCGATGCTAATGTAACATATATTTGGGTTTAATTTAATTAAACATGTAAAAAATGTTATGATACTTATTTATAAAATTAATGATAAATTAAGTTTTATTTAAAATATCGTCAGAATAAACTATCGATATTTTAATTAAAACTCTATCTAAAACTCTGTGGTCACGATCATTTGTCGTCGCCCATCACTAATCGGCATGCCCACAAAGTATGACATTGACAGGTGTCTGTACTATTAAGAAATTCAGGAGAGAATAGGTTATCAAAAAATATTAGACACATGTTATGATGTGAAGATATAGCCCGTTAAAGTTCCGCGTGACGTCACGTAGAAGTATTTTCAAGTAGAAGTGACGTCACGCACTCTGTTATACATTATAGTGAGTCCCCAGAATAAGAAAAAACAGGTCCCCACTCCCGAACTTCGACGAGATCTTTAATGGACAAAAGAAAAAATATAAATCAGAGAAAAGAAAAAAAAACAGATCTGATAATCAAGGAAAATGGTTTTAAACTAGATATCAAGCCTTAGAGTATTAATAACTATAGAGCGCGCACAACGAAGTGGGAACAGTAGGCACAGATGAGAACAAAACGACGCTCCCGCCGCGAGCGCTTGTAGTCGTAGCTGAGTACTAGGAGAGTGCGTTTCTCGAGGGATTTTTTTCAAATTTACGTATTAAAATGGTGAAATGTGCAGTTCGACCTTATAAAAACAATACTAGAAAACACACAAAATTGAAATCCAGTATCACATTTCATCACTAAGTCGATTATTATACTTATTTTTATAAAAACTAATCCGTGATCCCGGGGGTGAAGGTGACGTGAGAGGCGGGGACGCGCCGGCCCGCCTGCGCACCGCCACAGGCACCGCACTCCCGCCGCGTGATTTAGAGATGGGACGTGACCAACGGTAGTCGATATAATGTTTGATAGAACTACTGCACAATATTGTAACTTTTGAGATTTTTGTGACTTTAACACATTCACTGCTGAATGAATAGACATTCACACAGTGAATGTGTTAACATGTTCACTTAAAAGCTTATAATAATTTACTATAAAAAGGTAATTTTATAGTGTTTTGTACATATACTTTCAAATATTTTTAATGCGAAAGTATTAGGTATAGCGTTAACTTAAAGTACCTACATAATTATGTAATGTTACGATATCACGTCTACAATGGCAAATTGATTTTGAAGATTTTAGTTGGTATCGAATGGAGTGACAGTGAGAGATACATTTTTGTAATAAGTATTAGGGCGCCTGAAGGCCTCTGAGATGGCTAAACGGGACCTACAATTTAACGTGTCATCCGAGCCACGGTAGCGCTCAGCTGGAAAATGCTACCCACGGTTACACATCCAAATACTGACTGACTGAAAATACAGGGTCTTACAAATATAGTATAAAATATGTAAAGGATAAACCTACTCAAAATACTGAACAACTTTCCTAAAAAAGGGTTGTAATATAAAAAAATATCGATTTTTTCTTATTTTTCAGATTTCCAAAGGACCGAAAACGAATTATCGCTTTAAAACAAACATATGGGATAAAGTTTGCTCAGTACACTGATTGATTTGATTCCTTAATGATTCCCTTAAAATAAATACCTACTTATAGTTATCGCACGAAATATAATTATTTGTACTTGTTTGTACCGCGCTGAACCTGCATCTATCGACAACAAAATGAGTTTGCGTTGCCCGCGTGCCCATCCCTAGGAATCGCCAACATAGATATATAAGTAGCTATACTTCATCTGCCTACGGCGCGCACTGGGCGTCTAGTGCGGTGCTAGCGCTATGTACTTTAGTTATTTATTCTCTAAGTATCAAGCTGTGGTTGAGTTCTTTGCAATTTATGTACGGAATTTCACACCACTGGCTTTTCGGTTTTCGGTGAAGGAATACATCGTGAGGCAATGGCCGTAGAAGAAATTTGATGGCGTATGTGAATCTATCAACCCGCACTGGGCCAGCGTGGTGGCCCAATCACACTTCGTGGGTAGGCCAACGTCCTGCAGTAGACTATTAAAAAGCTAATACAATAATTGATTAGTATTATTTTTGGTTTCTCTTTCTCTTTTTGTTCTCTTTCACGCAGCAACGGAGCAATGGATTGACTCACAGAGCTATTACAATCAGAGAGCGCTGTTGTTTCTTGAGGCAATTCTCATCCGCAAAAATGTATAGATAATCACTGTCAGAGGTTGTCACTGTCAACTAAATGTATTGGATTTTTTTTTTAATTTACTTATCAAACTCCTCAAATCCACTCCAGGGTCTGTTTTTTTAAGATATACATTTCAAAAAAGATTTGAACAAAATTTCTTATAACTAAAGGGCTTTACAACAGGACTCTAAATCTAATAAAAAATTTAAAATACGATTTTAAACTACATTGATTTTAAATATAATTTTCCGAATTACTACTAATATCGCACTGAGCCTCCATCACCGCCGCGTTTCGGTCTTTAATGGCCATCTTTATGTATTTGAATTTCACGCTATCGGGACAAAAACGCGGCAATTAGCCACTGAACCGAGATATTTTTCATGTCTCTTTCTAACTCATATCATATTAAATCAATGCATCTCGTTCTTTCTTTTCTCGATCGACGTGGACGTAGTTTGAAAGACGGAAAGCGATATCTTAGGCTACTTTTTATCCCGGAAAATAAAAGGTTCCTCTGGGATAGTATAAAAATCGTAACATAACGCGGTTGAAGCCGCGAGCAAAAGCTAGTACTTTATAATATTTTATTTGGATGTAGGTACTAACAAGTGTTTTTTTTTATTATGATGTACTACGGGACTAGTCGCGCACTAAAATTACGAGATAAATAAATACCTCATCATCTCGAATTTTAGTACCTAATAACGTGTTCAAATGGCGAAAGTTTAAAAATAAGTGTTTTTTTTTTAAACAGGCCAAAGGTGAAACGGATCAGGACGAGGAGGAAAGAGGGCGCAAGAGGGACAAGTTCGCGGCGGACATGGAGAAGGATGATAGCGATAATGATGATCACCACGATCACGTCGAGGTCCAGAGGGAAAGTGATCAGGAGAAGGAGGCCACAGACACCGGTGAGTCACAAGTGAAATATTTGGTTGTGGAAAATAATAATAATAATATGTATCGTTTTCACAATTTTATTTCAAATGTCTCAAAATTGAAAATGTGACTTTGTGCTGTGCGTTCATTCATGATTCGTCTCGTCATTTGGATTAGCCATAAGGCGTCCACTACTGGACATAGGTCACCTCTATAGTTGTCCAATAAAACCGTTTAGAAGCTTGCATCCGCGATCGTACTGGACATTCGTCTAACTTATAGATGGATATCCTACCCTGCGCTTGCCGGTATGTGGGCGCCACTCGAAAACTTTTCGAGCCTGAGAAAATGTAACGGATAAAGCTTGGGCAGAAATATCGTCAAAAATAAACTAATTTCATAGAACGCCAATACAACGCCATAATTTTAACTGAGATCTTACAAAACGATACGTCTACTCGACGATTCGTGTGGAACACTACTCGCGTGCGTCGTGACGGTACGCTTACGATAAGACTACGCTTACGATATAATATAATAATAATATTTAATATAATATTTTGGGATATCTTACACACGGTCTCTGACCCCAAACTAAGCAAAGCTTGTGATATGGCTGCCAGAGACTGATATACTACATATATTTATTTTTAAATACATACTTATATAGATAGTAACTAAATAACACCCAGACACAGAGCAAACACTTATGTTCATCACAAAATATTTGCCCTGGGTGGGGATCGAACCCTCGCCTCTTTGGTCCAGAAGTTAGGGTCACTAACCACTGAGCCACCGAGGCGGTCAAAAGATAAGACTACGCTTACGATAAGACTACGCTTACGATAAGACTACGCTTACGATAAGATTACGCTTACGACTGGTGTGCGAAGGGCCTTCATTTTGATCGGCCTGTACATACGTATTGTAAATTGGTGCAAAAATTAAACTACCAATTTTGGATATTTCAGTGACAACACAATCAGAAGAAAACAAAATGGACACAACCGAGCAGTCGACAGAGTGCGCCGTGCCGCCCGTCCCGGGCGAGGAGCCCGACATTCCCATGGTGCCCGCGGACTCCGCGGAGGCTCCGGCGAGCGACGCGCCCGCGCCGCAGGAGCCGCAACAACATTCCCCGCAACTATAGCCCAGCGAGTAACCTGGAGTTCTGTGTAGATATCAATAAATTGTGGATTTAATGCTATCATTGATGGTGTATTCTTACTTCTAAATCAAGGGAACGTACCTATGTGACCCATTTAGAACCGGATTTAAAGGTCTGGAGGCCCCTTGGTCACAAATAGAGGAGTATCTATTCCCTTAAGGTACAAAAAAGTTTTTTTTTATTCCTTGTAGGTTTGCGTTTGACTACATACTGCCTGATGTTGAGCAGATATGCGGTCTAGAATGTAGCACGCTTACCTAGAAGATACCTATTTACTCGGGATTTGAAGACACCCACGTTGTACTTTAGTGGGAAGACAGACCCAGACAAAGCGTTCCACATTCCGGCTGTTCGTGTGAGGAATGAGGATTCGAAACGCTTGGTTCTAACGCGCGGAATGTCCACCATAAAGGGTGGCGCTTTGGTCGCGTCCGTCTAGCCGTACGATAGAAGAAAGGGGCAGGGGGGACCAGATTGTGCAACTCCTGGGCGCACTCTCCGAAGTGTATCCGGTAAAAGGCCGACGAACACGCCACCTTACGACGATGCTCAAGACTTTGCAGCTGCGACTTAGTCAAGGTGTCGTAGTCAATCAGCCTCCTGGCTCGCCGCTCAATCGACTCCAGAGCCTCCAGTTGATATTTGGCAGATCCATCCCAAAGGTGAGAGCAGTATTCCATGCAAGACCTGACTTGTGCTTTATAAAGACTAAGCAGTTGCTCAGGTGCGAAATACCGTCTCACCTTAGAGAGAACACCAAGTTTTTTGAAAGCTAATTGGGCTTTTGACTCTATGTAAGAGCCAAAGTTAAGAGTCGATGAGAGCGAAACTCCTAATAGTTCCAAGCTGCCAGTTACCGGAACGGAGACACCGCGGAAAGCGGGAGACAATTGAAAGGGTCTTTTTTTGGCCGAAAACAAGCAGCCTTGAGTCTTCGTGGCATTAAAATTGACCAGGTTAAAAGAGTTATTCTTTGTGATAAACATTTCAAAAATTTGTCGTGAACAAAAAGGACAAATTAGTTTATTTCTACACTACCACGAAGCCTCAAACTCAGCTACCTGTATCTTGAAGTCCGATGTAGCCCGGGAGGTAAGCGCAAAAAAATGCAACTACTAAGCTGAAACGGGTATCCCCACCAAACGTTAAGCATCCCAGCTGATTGACTCCGGGGTATTGTTGTACACTACTATGACAATGTAATACCAAAAATTCAGCTTTTATAAAGTAGTTGCATTTTTGGCGCTCACCTCCCGGGCTATTGAGTTTATGCAGGCAGACTTTATTTGTACGCGCTTATCAAGAAATATTACAAATAATATCAATAAGATATAAAAAGATATATATCAATAAGATACAATAAGAACATACAAATTAACAAATACAACTACTATCCTAAAGCCCCTGATCGACGTACAAAACCGCGGTTTTAAAGTCGAAATGATACTTTAAAGGCTCCTTTACACACAGGCGGTACGAGCGGTATAGCAGACGGGCGGGCATCTGTTTTGTACTGGTTATATAAGAAGGGCTCACACAGGTCCGGTCGCGGTACTGCCGTACCGCCTTTACCGCTCGTACCGCCTGTGTTTGATGGAGCCTTAATGAATGTCTGATTGGAGCGAAAACTGTGCATGGGAGCTATTCAAAATACTACGCTCATTATTTTTTGTGCTTTTTCATATCATACCATATTTATGGGGGGCGGCAAACACTTGTAAAAATGGGTCACATACCTAGTATGGGTATGTTTTCTGATACATATTCTAATTATATGCCGCGCCACACAAGTTGGCGGATGTGAAGTTGCGCAATAGCCAATCGACGTGCGGCTTTATGTGAGCTTCAGTCAGGATTGCATATTCTTATTTATATCCATTTAAATAAGCTAACGGAATTTAGATTTTTCAGTGAGAAAAATGCAACGTTACGGTTTTAAAGTCGTGTTTATTACAAAAGCTTATCATCATATCTTACGTAAAATATAAAAGCAAGCATCACAGTTAAATATTAAACTAGTGCCCTGAAGCAATAAGGGTGCTTCTACATGGCGCGGGTAAAGGCTATTTGAATAGTTTCTGGAAATCGTTTTAAATTATTCGGTAGTACATACGTAATAAGCACACTACATTTATATTTCCGAGAGATCTACTGTACTAACAATGAAAATCAGTGTTAAAGAATAGATATTCAAGATCCCGCCAAAACGACATTCGTTAATAGCGCTGGTCTTTGACGTCACACTAGTAAATAACGTTAGTTAATACGCTAATTCACATCTAAAAATTGACAAAAAAAATACTTACAGATATAATATTACTCCGAAATCACAAAACACAAATTACATAAACAACAGTCAATCGAGAAATTCTTGTTTACTATCATGTGACGTCACCAGAGTTGCCGCCCTTCTTCGAGTTTAAAGCGTTCTCGTCACAGATAAAATGTCTTTTTCAGGATAAGATACATTATCTTTAAGGATTACCACAATCAAGAGTATATTTTCAATATTGTCAAATAGCCTATTGAAATTTTCTTGACTCAATAAGTTGATGCATTTTACTTTACTTTCGGGCTTAGTGTAGAAGCACCCTTAGATAACGAATAACTAAGCACTATGTTAAATTAAAGTAAGTGGAATAAGTCATAAAATAATACAATTATATTTTATTAGTGTATCAGAGCTCATAATGAAATGAAACAAGATGTTTCCTACACTTTAACAAAAGAAGGGCATGGTTCGTCGTATTTTTTATTTACCAACGCTTTTAAACCGTGTTCTAATAAAAATAGCACAATTAGTACAATTATTAATTGTATAAGTTTTTATAAATGTAATACTAAATAGTACAACAAAATTCATGAGATTGTCTTGATAACCACCATAGTTTTTTAGACGGTCTACACTAGTCATGAGAAATTTCGTTAGTCATAATAAGTATAAGAACTATTTATATGTCTAACAGCTTATATTCAGAGAATGTTGAACGGCCTAGTAAACCACACCAGCTAATAAATATAGGGCTATCCTTGGCGGACGATCGGGGGTATCCAGGGGCCGGGTCGCGGGTCGGTGGCTAGTCCAGCGTGAATATCCTGGAGGCGATGTCGTCGAGCATCCAGTTGACGCCCTCGATGAGGTTCTCTCCCGTGACGGCCGAGCAGCGCTCGATGCGCCAGTGGTGGCTCTTGATGCTGTCCAGGTCTAAGGCCTGGAATGCAGACAACATTCCATTTAGTGAATTGCTATAATGGGGCAAGTATTGGACGTTGAGGCATAATTAGGTGAATCCACTGATAAAGGGACGATTTACGTTAGGCCGTGAAGCCATGGTGGTCTAGAGGTAGTGACACCCGCCTTACAATCCTGTCCCGTACCATACCAATAAGTTCTTTGGAATTTATGTACGGAATTTCACACCAGTGGCTTTTCGGTGAAAGAAAACATCGTGAGACAACCTACATACGTCCGTAGAAGGAATTCGATGGCGTATGTGAATCCACCAACAGGCACTAGGCCAGCGTGGTGGATATGGCCCAATCACCCTTCGTGGGTAGGCCTACGTCCTGCAGTGGACTATTAAAAAAGTTTGGTACAGTATGTTAGACCAGGATGCACAGTACACATAAATGTATAGAGTGAGTTTAATCCGTGCTCCATCTAATATAAATCATCCTTTAGCATTCCTAGAAACAGTTAGTCCTGCGATGTGTTTTGCTGGCTGCCGAAACGAAATTATTGATGTGGATTGATAACAATAAGCAGCGTATTATAAACTCTCAGTTCGCACATTAGTATTGTTGCATCTTTTCTGTGGTGGTATACTAAGCGCCATACTGTTAGTCTCTACTCACCAACCTGCCTAATGTCCTGCAGCAACAGTGTCCCCGGTAAGTCCGTCTTGTTAGCGAGCACTAGCAGTGTGGCTCCAGACAGTCACTCCTCACTTTACTAAGAGTGCAGCTCTCATGCAATCTGTTAGTCTCTACTCACCAACCTGCCTAATGTCCTGCAGCAACAGTGTCCCCGGTAAGTCCGTCTTGTTAGCGAGCACTAGCAGTGTGGCTCCAGACAGTCACTCCTCACTTTACTAAGAGTGCAGCTCTCATGCAATCTGTTAGTCTCTACTCACCAACCTGCCTAATGTCCTGCAGCGACAGTGTCCCCGGTAAGTCCGTCTTGTTAGCGAGCACTAGCAGTGTGGCTCCAGAGTCACTCCTCACTTTACTAAGAGTGCAGCTCTCATGCAATCTGTTAGTCTCTACTCACCAACCTGCCTAATGTCCTGCAGCGACAGTGTCCCCGGTAAGTCCGTCTTGTTAGCGAGCACTAGCAGTGTGGCTCCAGAGTCACTCCTCACTTTACTAAGAGTGCAGCTCTCATGCAATCTGTTAGTCTCTACTCACCAACCTGCCTAATGTCCTGCAGCAACAGTGTCCCCGGTAAGTCCGTCTTGTTAGCGAGCACTAGCAGTGTGGCTCCAGAGTCACTCCTCACTTTACTAAGAGTGCAGCTCTCATGCAATCTGTTAGTCTCTACTCACCAACCTGCCTAATGTCCTGCAGCAACAGTGTCCCCGGTAAGTCCGTCTTGTTAGCGAGCACTAGCAGTGTGGCTCCAGACAGTCACTCCTCACTTTACTAAGAGTGCAGCTCTCATGCAATCTGTTAGTCTCTACTCACCAACCTGCCTAATGTCCTGCAGCAACAGTGTCCCCGGTAAGTCCGTCTTGTTAGCGAGCACTAGCAGTGTGGCTCCAGACAGTCACTCCTCACTTTACTAAGAGTGCAGCTCTCATGCAATCTGTTAGTCTCTACTCACCAACCTGCCTAATGTCCTGCAGCAACAGTGTCCCCGGTAAGTCCGTCTTGTTAGCGAGCACTAGCAGTGTGGCTCCAGAGTCACTCCTCACTTTACTAAGAGTGCAGCTCTCATGCAATCTGTTAGTCTCTACTCACCAACCTGCCTAATGTCCTGCAGCAACAGTGTCCCCGGTAAGTCCGTCTTGTTAGCGAGCACTAGCAGTGTGGCTCCAGAGTCACTCCTCACTTTACTAAGAGTGCAGCTCTCATGCAATCTGTTAGTCTCTACTCACCAACCTGCCTAATGTCCTGCAGCAACAGTGTCCCCGGTAAGTCCGTCTTGTTAGCGAGCACTAGCAGTGTGGCTCCAGAGTCACTCCTCACTTTACTAAGAGTGCAGCTCTCATGCAATCTGTTAGTCTCTACTCACCAACCTGCCTAATGTCCTGCAGCGACAGTGTCCCCGGTAAGTCCGTCTTGTTAGCGAGCACTAGCAGTGTGGCTCCAGAGTCACTCCTCACTTTACTAAGAGTGCAGCTCTCATGCAATCTGTTAGTCTCTACTCACCAACCTGCCTAATGTCCTGCAGCAACAGTGTCCCCGGTAAGTCCGTCTTGTTAGCGAGCACTAGCAGTGTGGCTCCAGAGTCACTCCTCACTTTACTAAGAGTGCAGCTCTCATGCAATCTGTTAGTCTCTACTCACCAACCTGCCTAATGTCCTGCAGCGACAGTGTCCCCGGTAAGTCCGTCTTGTTAGCGAGCACTAGCAGTGTGGCTCCAGACAGTCACTCCTCACTTTACTAAGAGTGCAGCTCTCATGCAATCTGTTAGTCTCTTTACTCGCTAACTTGTCTAATGCCCTGCAGCGACAGTGCCCCTGGTAAGTCGGCCTTGTTAGCGAGCACCAGCAGCATGGCCCCAGCCAGCCGCACAATCTGCCAGCTGCTGCAGATCGATTCTATCCACTAACCACGGCACAAGTCTTACCTGTCTGATATCCTACAGCGACAGTGCCCCGGGCAAGTCGACCGAGCACCAGTAGCATGGCTCCAGCCAGCCGCTCCTCGCGCAGCAAGGAGTGCAGCTCTTATACGCAATTCGCCTGCCACTGCGGGTCTGTACTATCCACTACCCGTCACCAAGTCTTACCTGTCTAATATCCTGCAGCGACAGCGCCCCGGGCAAGTCAGCCTTGTTAGCGAGCACCAGCAGCGTGGCTCCAGCCAGCCGCTCCTCGCGCAACAAGGAGTGCAGCTCTCGTGCACAGTCTGCTAGTCGCTGTGGGTCAGCGCTGTCCACCACCCACGTCACACCGTCTGTGCTCTCAAAGTAGTTCTTCCAGTAAGACCTGGAATGGATATAGTGGGAGATTAATTACTGTAATAATTCTCTTCAACATCAGCAATTGATAAATTATTTTCGCAATAAATGGCAAAATCAAAATGTGTATAGAATAGTTTGCATGAATCAATTTGTAGTAATCTTTAAATTATATTAATTTTTCAACAGTGGCTTAGCTGATATCTAAAAAATTTGAATAGGAGTGTGTGTTTGAAACAAAAAATGAATTATCAGTTCACAATAAGGAAGTTTCCCGTTTTCTAGTTTTATTTTTATTAAATTACACTAAGTCTGCAATAAATTGTGGTGTTTTTATTTTTCAATTATCTTCAAAAATGACGGAGTTATGAATTTTTAAACATGACCGCACGAAATCAAAAAACCTCGCGACGGATTTACGCGTGTGACGTCATTCGGCTTCAGAGCCGCGCCGTGGGTTAGGCGGGAGTAAGGAAAAAAGGAAATAAAGTACTTCACTCTATGCTGGGTATTTTTCTAAGCCACGAATACGTTCTAGAATATCATTATACTTATCTTTATGTTATGACCAACATTTACTATGGGACTAACCTCCCAATATAACGAATAAAAAGTCAGCATTCCCATAATTTTGTCGTGAGTAAATGAACTTTATATCTAAACGGAACAAGACTTGGTGTATGTGTCTAGTGTACTGCGGTTTTTACATCTGTAACCATTAACTAGTAGCTCTCCAAACAGTAGACCTCGCAAGTATACATTTTCTTGTATTAAGTTCTCAAAAATGCACAACTTTCACAGGTATATATTCTTAATCATAAAAATGGTAAGGTTCTTTACTAAGATATTATTGTTTATAATGTGACTAAGTAAGTAAGTTTGTATAGGCCGGGTGGCTAGCCCTGGTGTCAGAGTTTGGGACTGATCCCCTATACAGGGTTAGCTAGCTAGAACTGGTGAAGCGTAATATATTTTGTTCTAATAAAATAATTTAGATATTTTTTTTCAAGGCTTTTATTTTCTAGTTCCAATAAGTTGTCAAGTGCGTGTCAAGACATGCGTATGATAGGCTTTCGTAGACGTGACAATGATTATGATGATGATAAAAACCAATTTTTAAGATGGTTGATTACTAGGAAAACGTAATTTAGTATGAATTCTTGGTTGCCTGGGAGAATTCGCTTAAAGCGATAAGGCCACCAGTTAGAAACCTATTAATTGTATTGTTTTGTCCCTGTATTTTTTTTATGTTATGTAGTTGTCTAATAAGGTGTTATTGTTTGTTTGTTTGTATGAAATATACATGTGAGGTCGATGACCTCTAATGTTTAAAAATTTCAATTTTTTCTTTATAGCTCTAAAATTTATGATTCCACAGTGCTCAAAATAATTTTCATTAATATGGTATGTAAACGGCGTCCGTTCGTTAGGTTTTACACGGACATAACGAAGTTTTAAGGGTTCCTCGTTTTACTACGAAACCCTAAAAATGACTGAACAAAGTGACAGCTGTCAAATTCTAGAATACTAGGATGACATGTCAGGTTTCAAAGTGACAGCTGTCAAACTTAAATGCGGTTTATTTCTGTAACTAAAGATTTTAGACCATTGCTGTCTTCACAAAAGTGATAGAACTCAACAATATCTATATTTCGAATGACAGCTCTTTAATGTAATTTATCTCCGTAACTGTCGTTTCTATACCATTAATTTAGGCACAAAATTGATAGAGCTCAACGAGATCTACATTTCGGATGACATCTGTCATGCCACTCTAGTATGAATTCTATAATAATATGCCATATAATGGCAGCTGTCACTATGACATTAATTGTTATTTTCGGAACTAAAAAATAAGTCCTGAAAAACCTATTACCTACAATGACTTTATAAGAACAAATATTAGGCTGAGAAGTTGGTTGGCATAGTAAAAGTTGGTCATAATTTACAATGATATTTTAGGACAGAATATTGTAATTATGATTATATTTACCTGTGCAAATTGTGCATTTTTGAAAACTGATTACCAGAAAATGTTCACCAAAATGTATACTTGTGAGGTCTACTATTTGGAAAACTACTAGTCAATATATACAGATATAATAACCGCAGAACAGTAGGTACACACGCCAAGTCTTGTTCCATTTAGAAATAAAGTTCATTTACTCACGGCAAAATCATGGGAATGCTGACTTTTTATTCGTTATATTGGGAGGTTAGTCCCATAGTAAATGTTGATCATAACATAAAGATAAGTACAATAATATTCTATAACGTATTCGTGGCTTAGAAAAATACCCAGCATAGAATGAAGCACTTTATTTCCTTTTTTCCTTAATCCCGCCTAACCCACGGCGCGGCTCTGAAGCCGAATGACGTCACACGCGTAAATCCGTCGCGAGGTTTTTTGATTTCGTGCGGTCATGTTTAGAGATCCATAACTCTGTCATTTATTAAGATATTCGAGTAATTTTTTCACTGTGTCTAATATGATTCTAACATCCTTAAATGTATATAATTATTTTTAGTTTTTATGCGAAAGGAAACTTCTCTATTGGCGGAGTTATCACGTAACATACACACAAAAAAACTGTCAAATTGAAAACCTCCTTTAAGAAATCATAATTATGGATATATCATGCAATTTTTTGTGATGGAAACACAGAGATATCTGTGGATGGAAAGCAGTTGAAATTGATGATGCCAAGTTTGCATAAAAGCTGTTTGACCCACATTTAAGAACAGGCTGGACCTTTGGACAAATAGGGAACACAAACTTAGACTTCAATATAAAAATACAATAGCTTGCTTGCTTATAATTAGACTAGCTGCCTGTCCCGGCTTTGCCCGGGTATGATTGGCTATACATATACTTACCACGTAATGTAGGTATGCGCCACACATGCTAGACATACCGGATGAACCATTATGATGAGTTAAAACCTACCCAAATCGCGAGAGTTTCCGTAGTCTTAAACTGTTCGAAGTTTATGAAAAAGAGATAGTAGGTATTGGCATATCTAAATAAAAGTGAGTTCGTATGTGTTGGGTGGCTGTACATAATATATAGCCCTGATTTCAGAAAATGACAATGATGAGAATGAAAGCGACGTTAAAATATTACAGACCCACAGTCTATACATTCTACCCATGTAAGTTAGTTTCTTGATCTTGTCTTCACTCGAGAATTTTGAAAAACATTGGACATCAGTTCTACTTCTACGAATTGTGTGCCCTACCTAAGGCCTCTTCAACTTGCTAACCCAAAGAGCTGTGATGGAAGGAATCGAAGCGCTGGCATCCAACGTTTTCCGGACGTCACGACCAGATCTTAGATTCACGTGAAGACCTTCGCTACACTTGCCAATACATTGTCTACATTCGAGAACTTTAAGGTCGACAATTCGTTTCACATACTATGTGTAGGGGCGTAGCTACCGCAGTATCAGCCGTGTCAATAATACGGGGCTCCCGGGCTACAGGGGCCTTAACGTGTGTAAGCAAAACCTAGTAAAATGTTTTTTTTTTTTTTTTTTTATTGAAAATTTTTACAAACCACAGACTCCAGGGTCTGTGCCCTTTGTTAACTAAAATTACAATTGGTAGATTATACTGTACAAAGAGAGTTAGTAGGTACTTAAAATTTTAGCCTAAGTTAGTTAGTTGGTGCAATGCGTGAATGCCACGAGCAGACCGGCGACCCGCAAGCAGCACCCGATCACGAGTGTGACACATGTGCCAGCCATCGCTCTCCTCGACCATATTTGAGGGAAGAGAGCGACCCGGCACATGATGCCGCCGCAAGAAGGAGCCTTCGATGGCGAGCATGAATGCTTGGGGCATGCGCGCAATGCTTATTTTTTATAAATTACAAATACACATTTTCACGTCCTATGGCTTTTTTTTTTTTTTTGCCTTCTCCCGGCCCAGAGCCTCCATCACCGCCTCGTTCCGATCCCTGACGGCCATCTGCAGGTTGTATTCCCTGATGGTTTCCGATGACACAGACGACGCTCGCCGTACGAATCGACTGATGGCATCATTTTCGATGTCGTCGGCGTAGTAGATGAAGGTTCCAGTGTGCCGCGATAGTGCAACGACCGCGTGTGAGACGCTCTCGTGTAGTCTCATTTTTGGCTTTGTTTTTATAACGATTACCGATTCGTATGTTAGTCCCTGAGCTTCGTGAATGGTAAGGGTGCGTGATCCTGAGCCTCCCCCATAACCTTGGCTTAAGAGGGTCTCCTTTTCTTCCTGCGTATGCACTAAGAAAAGGGTATTGGGGAGGGTTTTGGATATTTGAGCCCCCTTGAACCTTTTCTGCTCAAGAGACCTAACACGAGGGGCTGAGGAATATATACCTGAGTATATTTCCCTCAACGCATACGCGACATCCATTGGATTTCTGTGTGTGCAGAGCAACTAATAATATGTAACTAGTAAAATGTTATCCACAATGTCACTTAATCTCGTGCTTCCCGAAAAAAAAATCATCTCTTTTTTTTCCCGGGTTAAGCATTCTTCCAAAAGTTGTCTTAAGAGGCAGAAATTTTATAACAACTGAAATCGTCTTCAGCTAGACTTACTTAGCTGATATAGGTAATTATATTCTATTCATTATCAATTATCAATTTCCTGAAAAAAAGGCAAGAAAAGTGTATATATCATTTGAATTGTTTGGCTAGCTCAATTTCTAGGAGGAAGTGACAACTTATAAATAACCGTCTTACCACTAAAGTTTTAACAGTACAAATTGTACGGCTAAACAGTGTTTAAATCTTTTGCGGTAAGGCGGTATATATTTATTTCAATTTAATGCAAGCATATTTGTTTCTTTTGTGAGAAATGAGTGATTTGGGCTCCCCAACTATGTTTGATTCTGGGCTCCTCCAAGGCACGCTACGCCACTGCATACCTATTTACTACCAATAAAACATAAATCGACACACTAATTGCGGAGATATATAACTTTGGTGGTCTAGTGATAGTAACGCCTGTCCTACAATCGTGAGGTGGTGGGTTCAAATCCCGATCCTGTATCAATGAGTTTCTTTGGAACTTATGTACGGAATTTCAAATCATTGGCTTTTCGGCAAAGGAAAATATTGTGTGGCAATCTGCACCAACCCACACTGGGCCCTGGCACTGGTGGTGGATATGGCCCAAGCACCCTTCTCAATTCTCAATGACCCGTTTCCTCGAATCTCGACGTTATGTCACCTAAGTGCCTGTAACCGAGCACTTTGGCATCGCACGGCGTTGTAGTCGGCTTGGAATCACCTTACGACTAACTAAAAAGCCTGCCCACTACGTAGCTTGGGCAGGATTTTGGCTCGGACACTTTTTTCACGATTGTGACTCTATAGATATTTGCTCGAAGTGAATTTTGTATTATGTACATTGTACAAAGTACATGAATTGCCAAGCGGAGTGAGCGGCGAAACGAAACTTTTATAATACTTACATTTTTGAACTCGTAATATCTTTGTAATAAAATGTCTGAATTAAATAATTTAAAAAGTTACATAAAGCTATTGAAACAGTCTTGAATATGAAATAATTCATTTTGATAAGGATTAATACCAAGATATAAATTAAGATCCTTTTCCTGCGACGGTATTTCAATTAATTTTTAAGAATAAAAGAACAGTTATTACGGCTTAACTATAATAGTTAGATATATGCTTTCGCGACATTTTTTGTAAATTATGGTGTGTTCTATAAAGTCGTAGTACATTATTTTATTCCATCATCAATAGTTTTCGCAGCGCACGCGACGTAAGGAATTTTTCAGGTCGTTTTTTTACACCTTATGTTACATTATTGGAGTTTTAGTAAGGATCCCTAATTTTTTTTTAAATATAATATAGCCTATGTTACTCGGGGATAATGTAGATTTCCAAAGGTGAAAGAATTTTTGAAATCGGTCCAGTAGTTTCGGAGCCTATTCATTACAAACAAACAAATCTTTCCTCTTTATAATATTATTATTAGTATTAGTATAGATATAGATTACTTAGGAAAATGTTATAGCATGACTAAGAAAACAATTTGTATGTCTGTCATTGGTATTAGTTGTTGTCATTGTGCATTTTGTGATATCCCAGCTATCCTCAAGAATATTAGTAGTTATTTATAGCTGAGTAGCGCTCTGCATGTAGTTTGACTAGGTGTTTGTCAGCAATCACCAAAGTTAGACCGTGATGAAAGCACGGTCAGTCTATGGATGGGTGACCATGGGTGGTATTTACAACTGACCAAGCACTGTCATGACTCAGAGGATACATCAAATTGCAGGTTCCAGTTATTTTTACCTTTTAGCCAATTCAGAGGCATTCAGAAGATGGCCTAAAAACTATGACACCAGGACTAGCCATCCACCCTATGTAAACTTATTAACTTATTACTTACAGAGTGTAAGTATAATAATTATTTTTTGCAAAAAATAGCATGACTGACTTCACCCATGTACAGAATCATTACATGTATATACGAGGGTCATTCAATAAATACTTAGCCTACAAAAAGTAAACTAAAATTTTGGAAAAGTGGCAATTTATTTTTCAGCATAGTCTCCTTTTAGTTCGATACACTTAGCCCAGCGATGCTCCAACTTTTTTAACCCGTCCGAAAAATAGTTTTTGTCAAACTCTGCAAAATAGGCCTCCGTGGCGGCGATGACCTCCTCATTTGATCCATATCTATTGCCGGCGAGAGATTTTTTCAGATAGGAAACAGAAAGAAGTCACAAGGGGCCAAATCTGGAGAATACGGTGGATGGGGCAGCAATTCGTAGCGTAATTCGACCAATTTGGCCATGGCAAAAGCAGACGTGTGAACCGGTGCGTTGTCGTGGTGAAACAGCACTTTTTTCTTCGCCAGATGGGGTCGTTTTTTCTTTAATTCGGCGTCGAATCGGACCAATAAATCGGCATAGTAAAGCCCTGTAATTGTTTTACCCTTCTCGAGGTAATCGATGTAGATCACACCTTGTGAATCCCAGAAAACGGTGGCCATAACTTTTCCGGCCGATTTTACAGTTTTCGCTTCTTTGGAGCACGTTCCCCGGTCTGGATCCATTGTTTTGATTGCTCCTTGGTCTCTGGTGTGTACCAGTGGATCCAGGTTTCATCGACGGTCACAAAACGACGCAAAAACTCCGCTGGATTCCGCTTAAACAGCGCCAAACACGTCTCCGATGTGGTCTCACGGTTGCACTTGTTCTCCGGTGTGACTAAGCGCGGCACCCATCGCGCCGACAGCTTTCTCATGCCGAGTTCCTCGTGAAGAATATGATACACTGTTCCTTCTGAAATGCCTACAGTCTCAGCTAGCTCCCGAACCTTCAATCGGCGATCTGCCAATACGAGATCATGGATTTTTTTAATGTTTTCCTCCGTAGCAGCTGTTTTCGGTGCACCTGGACGTGGTTCATCAAAAACTGACGTACGGCCACGTGCAAACTCGTTGAACCAATTCTTGACGGTGGCCATCGATGGAGAAGAGTCACCGTACACAGCATCCAAGCGCTCTTTGATTTCGATGCGCGTTTTCCCTTCCAAAAATAGGAATCTAATCACCAAACGATATTGCTCTTTTTCCATTTTTGTAAAACTGATCGATACGTTCGCTTCCATAAGTTGTCAAATTAAAACAAATGAAGGGATTGGAATGAAAATTTGAAAAAAGAAAAAAGAATGTGCTACACTGTGGTAAAACTCTTTTGAAACTACAGCGCCCTCTGGCGATGAGGCTAGGTACTTATTGAATGCACCTCGTAGTATAAAACAAAGTCACTTCCCGCTGTCTGTCCCAATGTATGCTTATATCTTTAAAACTATGCGATGGATTTTGATGCAGTTTTCTTTAATAGATAGAATAATTCAAGAGGAATGTTTATATGTATAATACACCTGTGCGAAGTCGGGGCGGGTCGTAGTTCGCAAATATTATGCAAGGATCGATGTAGCATTTTTCACATTATTGTTGATTTATCAAAAATGGCTGTAAATTTCGATAAAATTTAAATGGGACCAATTTTAAAGTATACTCTTTCCAATAAAAAAAAGTTATTGAAATCGGACAACAAACATCATGCGTAGTTGTACATAAAGAAAAAATATACATATACGTGTCGAATTGTATACCTCCTCCGGTGGTTCGTCAGTCAAAAATAAGAATCTCACCGTAAAGACTTCTGCCCTCCGACATCCCATATATTGAGCTTGTAGCCCTTATGCTCCAGGGTCTTGATATTGAAGCCGAGTGTGGGTGAGATTGTGTCTATCCTCTCTCCATTGAACCTCTTCAGTATTGTCGTCTTGCCAGCGTTATCTAAACCTCTGATGCAGTACAGTCATGGAAACAACAAGTCTCTAATACAGTGAAATAACCAATTTTTTTAAAATGTCAATTATCAAGGAGTGTTTTTCTAGATGACAGATAAACAATATATACTCTAGGATATCATAGTATTCTATATTCCAGAATAACTAAACTAATCTTTACGCATTCCCGAGATAGAGTCTTGACATACACACAGACGGACAACAAAGTGATCCTATAAGGGTTCCGTTTTTTCCGTTTGAGGTACGGTAGAATGTGTCCATAAATTTAGATTTACAGCAAGTTGCATGGACTAATGGGTTATTCATTGACGATGAGCAAAGTGAGTCAACAATGTGGCATATAATATTTCCTACTTAAAAAAATGTGTGATTATCAGTAAATAACAAATTTTAAGACAAATACATATAATTTAATGAAATGTTATCTTTAGTACCGGTATTTGTCCCCTAAGCCAAGAAGGACTCACCACAGCAATAGTGGTGGAAGGACCAGACAATGGATATTAACTTCACATTTCAGCAGTTTTAAGGTCCACATGGTGCAGGTATTAATTAATAGAGAGTTGTAAAGGGTTGAAAGCCCAAACTGGCAGGTGGTACGTATGAAACTTCTTAAATAACTCATAATATCAATGCATTTTTGAAGTTTTTTACAACTTTCATGCATAATTACGAGTAAATTTACAGGTTTTGAAAAGGATACAGCATAAGAATTCGCATTTCTTTCTCCTTTTGTCGCAGTTTCTTCAAGATTGTAAGGAATCCCATAATAGAAGTCTAAAAACAAAAAAAAACAGTATGATATGTCGTTAAAAATGCTGGCCTCTTAGATATGCTTAATTTCACTGTTTTCCAGGATGAAATTCTATATCAATTCCGAGTTTTTCAGCTAAAACCGGGATTTATTTTCCAAAAATCTGGAATGTGTGTTTCTGTTTTCTTCGTGACTCGTGAGGCAATAAAATAATGTACGACCCAGTAATTCAAGACATGATAGTGTACAGCCTGATATTGTACGGCATGATAATTTGTGTCCCTGACCATGGAATATCAGGCTGTGCAATATTGGACTGTGTCGGTATTGTCCGGCACACTATTGCACAGCCCGATATTGTACGGCCTGATATTTTGTGTCCCTGGACCTTGGTTAATTTAAGGCAAGGTAGGAGTTCTCTAAGGTAATTCGACTCTGTTGGTTAGGTTAGGTTTGAACAGTGACAACAATGCCAGAAATAACCTGTCTTTATTACGAGTTAAGGATACTTTAAAGGTATGTGCGGGAACCAGAACGACGAGACGTCGGGGCACACCCACCCGCCAACATCATGCCTCCCGCACGCTCCCTTCACTCGCGCTCAACACTACGCCACGCGGCGTTGGCATTGTGCACACATGCGCAATATTTAGCGAATCACGGCAAAGTGTCATGTGTGGCTAACTTCTCATCCGCCGAGTTGTGTGGCGCTTAGTATATCTCTGTGGAACTGACAGAAGTCACAGAAAACCAACCAATGGGAGCAAATATTATTCATGCAAATAATGTACAGCCCGTATTTTTCGACACAATAAAGAGCAGCATGATATTTCGTGTCCTTTTCTTCGGAACACGTTTTATCACGCTGAACATTTTCGGGTCGCAAAATACGGGCTGTACATCATTTATACGAGGTGATAATGCTCGTCCAGTATTGTACGACACGTATTGTACAGCCTGATAAATGGTGTCATGGGACATGAAATACGGACCTTGCTTTTCTGCCAAAAAATAATTTTCTGTCCAATTTGGTGTCATCAAATGTGCAGTACAATAGGTGCGTTCGGATAGCCTACTGGTGGCAAAAATAACAGTTCAAAACGCTAAAAACGATCACATTCAGCGTTCGGTTAGGGAATGTGTGAGCAAAAGTTGCATTTTTATATGTTTTCATTCACCGTTCGGATAGCTTGAAAACAGTTAAAAATGCCATCGTGAACTGTTAATTTTGACCCACGTGAGGAGGTGGGTTCTTTGTGATCGTTTTCTGACATTTAAGAGTTTGATGTTTTATTGTTGATAAAATTTTGCGCGTAATCTAAAGTTTCAAGCTTTTTAATAATTTGTACGGTGTACAATTAATAATAGATGGTGTTTAAGGCAGAACAGCGAAGCAAAGATAATGTAAATACTACCAGCAAATTGCGTATTGCTAAAATTAGGATAAAATTGTGTAATTCAATGTTTATATTTAATTGTGTAGTGTAATGTCCTGTGATTTGATGTTTCACAATGTTACTACTGCTACGAGTGACACGTGGGTGATTGACCGTCAAAAGCAGATGTTTAAATCAGAACGAATAGCAAAACAAAGAACATATAAGTTTGCAAAACAAAAATCACATCTCGCGAATTTCTGAATTTTCGAAGTATTGCCGCCATAATTATGTTGTTTGACATTTGACGCACCGCAGTTTGTTCCTTTTGCGTTCGTTTTGGGAAGTGAGCAAAAGTAGCATTGTTGGCGAAATGAACAAAAATCCCAAACCGAACCCTTTACATCAACGCTAATTTTGCAAACGCCAAAAACGCCACCGAGCCCAAACCGAACGCACCTAATATAGGGACTCTTTTCTTCCTGAATTTTCTTTTTTCTCTGTGTTATTTGATGGTTATTTCTTGACTTGAGCCAGTGTTACCAGATTACTGTCGTGGTTTCCCCTATATATTCAGGTTTTGAGGAGAAAAACCGAAAAAAAATTCTGAACATTGTTTCAGCATTTTTTTCTAATAGAGTGTATTGGAGAAAAATAAGTATTGAGTAATAAAATAAGTAGTATATTAAATAGCCCTACTTATATACTATATATATATACTATCATTCTTACTTCTTTTTATAGTTCAGCACGGCTGTACTAAGGTAAAAAAAGACTAAGAAACTCTAAAACAAGATACGCGTACATTTCGCTAGTCTCAATTTTAGTAACCCTAGCAAACACTTTGTTTTAAAATAATCTTTCAAAACTTTCAGAGTTTATTTAATAAGCGAGATTTAGTCAGATCAAATCAGATAATTTTTACCGGATTATATCACAGAAACATGGTTAAATGAAGATAAAATTAAGTTTGTAAATTGCGCTGGATTCAATATAGCTGCTATTTTTTTTTCGTAAATATCGCGTAGGGGGTGGTACTCTTATTTACTTGCGCGAAGATTTTGCTATTACAAATATTAAAGAAATTGATGATTTATCATTAGAATATTCTGTGGAGATCTGAGCAATATTAATACAAAAAACCGGACAAGTGTGAGTCAGGCTCGCACATCGAGGGTTCCGTAGAATTAAAAACCTGTTTTAGCATGTGCTAATGAAGTTCTTTTATATGATACCTTACATGATACGATTTACTCACTTTTAATTTTGAACCCATATTTTGTGAATTTTGAGGCCCTATTTTTTGTGATATGTGTACTCTGAGACAATGCTTTTCGCTAAATTTCATAGTTCTATATCAATGGGAAGTACCGTGTAGATTTTGATTTTTGTGAGTGTCGAAATATGCGATTTTTTACAACATACTAACTCTAACACTCGTGGCTCTAACTTTTTTGTACGATAATTGAGAAGTTTTTTTTACACAACTGCAAGAGATCATAGATATACGTATACAGTTTATCGATATCTCGATATCTTTACGCGTTTTCGAGATAAAGAGTCTTGACATACACACAGACGGACAGACGGACAGACGGATAGACGGACAGACGGACAACAAAGTGATCCTATAAGGGTTCCGTTTTTTCCGTTTAAAGTACGAAACCCTAAAAATAAATGTAAGTACTTTTAATTACTGTTTATTGGAATAGAAAACGGAACGATTTGTGATAACTAACTAACTAAACCTTATGATGCAAATAATTAAAAAGAAATACAATTCGTCTCATGAATTTTAGGGCGGTGACTGGAATTCGGACGTACTTAGCAATTCGTCACAATCAAATAAGCCGGAAACATACTATCGGACGCAGCTGACGGACGCGACTTAGCAATGTGCACAGTCTTAAGACATCCGGTGTGCCAGATCGCTTTCGGACGTCCGATGGTGACGTCTGCGACTTATGTCCAATAGTGTGCACGGCTCAGTGTACTTTCATAGTTTAGGTCGCGGCTGTCAGTCGCGTCCGTAAGCCGCGTCCGATAGTATGTTTCCAGCTTTATGCCCTGAGTGGGCCGAAGCACGGTAATGATATCTAGATACCATTACCGCCGCGTGGCCGAAGTAGCTGATGATGATGATTTTAACTAAAGGTATTGTAGTTGGTCATATTCACCGGAGTTTTGTTGTATCATAGTGCAAACAGCAAAGGCAAAGAGTTCAGAAAATAATTAGATAAATTTTTCATTTACAGCTCATGGAGTTTCTCAGTTTCTCTGAATGAAATGTACGGAAGTAAACTTAGGAAAATAAATACGGACGGGTACATATTTAAATGTGTAATATTAATATCTGTGCTTTTTTGAAAATAGATACTTATTTAACTTTTTACAGTTGTTTAAATGTTTTGGACATCTATGACAATCTCAAGAAACAGGAAAAATTAAATATTTTAGTCTTGCTCTTCATGCGTGTGGTGTAAAAGGGCCCTAATTTTTCATCTGAAATTCGTCTGAAAATAAAATTGTGTCGATGACTGTACAAAGGCCATAGAAGACAAACCATAATCAAAAAAGAAAACTTTTTTTCAGGAAATCGAAATCGAGTTCAATTCAATACCATAGAGCAAAATTTCCATCCATGGCGGATCCCGTCGATGTCAAGGCTTTTAGTTTTTTGCGTTAAAATGAAGCATCGTCAATGTTTTTAAGTGGGTTAATAGTGTGGAAGTGATCGTGTGGTGGCGCGCGAAAACGGCGCACAGTCTGCGGCGCCATGTTCAGTGGCACGGTGCGGGTGCGGATCTGTGAGGCCACGGGCCTCAGACCGACCGACTTCCAGAAACGGCACAACATGACCTTCGGGAAACCTGGTAGGTCCCGAGGCTGGCGCCCGCCGCGCCTCCGTTCTGTCCCGCGAGCGTTTACAATCATAAACATCAACACGGAGGCTCGGCTCGCGCGTAACACTGCGCATTCTCTAGGCGTAGTGTGTTTACTAAAATGGGTGTTGGTGTGTAAATACGTGGTATGGTTGCAGACGACCAGCCGATAGACCCGTACGTGTCGATAGACGCCGACGAGCACCACCTGGACCGCTCCACCACCAAGCCCAAGACCTTCGACCCAGTCTGGAACGAGACATTCATTCACGAGGTCCACAATGTCACTAGGTAAGTGCTATACCTATAGCCTAAACCATTCTTCTTACTAGAAATTCTATCCATTAAAAATATTCTTGCCATTGAGCAATCAAGAGATTTTGACTTGTTTTAGTAACCCATTTTTGAATTGAATTGATTACAATTTTGTTTACATCTAAATAAAAACCATTAAAACTTGTAAATTCGTTTTGTGTCTTAAATTGATATCATAAATAAAAAAGTGGTCTATCTACGAATTTGCTAAATATATTAATTACCAAGTCAGCTGTTAGCATACTTACCAGTCAACAACTCCAAGAAAATGTAACCTTTAGTTTAATTTATTAATTTTACACTGTTTGTCACAGTCTGGGCATCACTGTGTTCCACGATGCTGCTATTCCCCCCGATGACTTTGTGGCAAACTGCACAATACCGTTTGAGGACCTCGTGCACCGGGACAAGGACGCTTCAGACTTCTGGGTGAGATTTTACTCTTCTCATTGATTCACTAACATTACTGTGCTACTAAGCCATGGTGGTCTAGAGGTAGTGACACCCATCTTACAATTGTGAGGTTGTGGGTGAAATCCCCGTCCTGTACCAATGAGTTCTATGGATTTTATGTATGGAATTTCACCTTACTGGCTTTTCGGTGAAGGAAAATATTGTGAGGCAACCTGCATATGTCCTTAGAAGAAATTCGATGGCGAATGTGAATCCACCAACCCGCACTGGGCCAGCGTGGTAGATATGGCCCAATCAACCTTCGTGGGTAGGCCTACATCCTACAGTGGACTATTAAAAGACTGATACAGTTCAGTACTGCACCAAAATTAAAACTAATAATTCTCTCTCTCATGGGCTCTCAATGTATATTTGCTGAGTATGGTGTGTGCAAAAATAGTGATTTAATAATCTGTGACATCACACTAATTACTATTAACTGCACTGCAATAGTTTAAGTTATTTTATTAATTTATTTTACATGGAATATTTTGACCTATGATTCATTAATGCATATTGTCACACAAATAAAAACTAGATAGATCTGTAGTGAATTGACTTAGTTTTAAGTAATTTCATATTTAGTTTTAAACTATTGAATCATATAAGTTCACATTTAATTTAAATTTAAAATGGTAGAGACAATAACACAGTCAAAAACTAAGTACAGTACACTTTTTAAAATTCCAACAACACTATTCCATATCGACACTGCTTAGCCACTGATAAAGACTTCAAAATACTGGTCTATCTTTAGAAGTTTATCCATCCTAATCTTCAGATAAGATACCCAGACTGTCTGTTTGCTGAGAATGTTTTTATCAATTTTACGCTTGTTTATTTGGCTGATAACCTTTACAATGAGACACCGAGATTCATCAGTAAGATGTGGTTAGTTCTAAAATTATGTTAGTTAATCGACGGTCTTTTGAACAGTGATTATATTATTTTTTTGCATTGAGAACAGATATTTTTGTCAATCATTAAGAGTTGTATAATTGGTTACTTAATTACTTTAAAAGCTAAGGAATTTAGTACTTTAGTTCAGAATACAGTTATTTTATTGATGATTGGGAAATATGTGAAAAGAAAGTGATTCTGTGTCATGTAACTTACCTATTCTGTGGTTTTGTTTAATTTTTTACATTCAAAACTACATTATTTCTTTATCTTTATTACCAAGATCTTATTTTTTATCATGGTGACTTGCCTTTTTGCTAATTGCCTTAATAATTTTTCAAAACTGTGTTATTCTTTTGTGTTACTTTGAAATAATTATGACTATGTACTAATAAAAATTATTTCAAAGTTACACCTCAAAAGCCTATATTACTAATTAATAATTACAATCCAATGTAAATAGACAGCTATGTAATTATTTAAGTTTTCGTAAATCATTTGTTGGACTTATCTAATTTTTAGTTAAATATTCTTCATCAAGTTTTATATGTATAACAAATAAAGATATTAAAAACAAACTCATAACATACTGCAATATAAAACAGGAAATTTCCCGAAGACTGTAGAAGAAATAGATTGAACTGTAGTAACCTTTTTCCTCTCTAACTTTAGTAACCTTGTATAGACATGCATATGAAGGTACCTTAATATAATAATATGAACCATTTACGGAGGAGGTTTTCCTCCCCCGACCCTAGATACTGCCAGCTAGTTGACGAGGTGAGATGCTACAGCTATTTCAATGTTGATTCAGAGGCCTTCATCTGAAATATTAGTCCGAAAAGTCACATTCATTATGTGCCATCATAAACAAGTCATTGGATGAAACATCAGCACCAAACCACAGAAATCATTTTTTATATGCACTGCATACGCTGGAGTGTCGAGATGCGCGCAAGGAAATTTAACTCCTATTTCACATGTAATAGGAATTAAATCACCTTACTGCAGTGAAAGCTGCATACTTGGAGATTTAACTCCTATTAACTGTGCAATAAGAGCTTGAAGCTCCAGTGTTCTTTTACATGATGCTATCTGTACATATTATAAATTCATTGACTCAGTAATTGCTAGGTCATTTATAAATATCTAAAACCTTATCTACAGGTTGAATCAGACTTTATGGTGTCTGTGAACATGAGAGTTATTGAGTAATAGGTGACACTGATTTCTTGTCAGACACCTAGGCTGGTCCTAGGTGGGATTCATCGTCATCATCATTTCATTTCAATGGCAATTTTTATTGGTCGCTGTAATGAGAACATGGTGAGGTGGGGCTTCTCAAATCAGGAACCGTGTGAATGCGGTGCTGCCACTCAAACAATGGCACATCTCTTAGTCTGCCCGCTGTGCCCATAACACTGTACCCAAACTGACCTCAATCTGCTAGATATTGGTCGCTAAAGCACATTTGATACCACATAGCTTTGTAAATATAAATGACCTATGGGATTTTAAAAAAACTATGTTAAATTCTTGCAATATAAATAATTTTTAGAACTTTATGCTTTACTAACTTTTAATGCAAATAAATTGTTACTAATTTTAATTTTGATTGTTCTATTTATTTTAAATCAGATTAGTAAATAAACATGGATGACGATATAAAATCACCCAGTATTACCTATTACAGTACACCAACTCAAGTTCATGACTCAGTCTAGTTCAAAGAACTTAAGAAGCCCAGAAAACTCAAAGGATGTGGACTCATGTGACTAGTGAGTCCTAGTCTTGAAAATGTGCCTACTTAAATCACGAAATGAAGAATAAAGAAGTGGAAAGTTTTTATCTACATTAGGCGTTTGTGATGTGACGATATGTTTACGATGGCATCAAGCGATTATAATATCGAGCATTTGAGAATATCTACTGGATTGTTTTCCTGTTCCGATTATAATTGGTATCTTTCTGTGAAAATGTCTCATTGAGGAGTGATTCAATGGATGAGTCATTTCATAGCCATTTATTTCGCGTGACCTTCGCTGCACTTTCATCTGGCTACATTTGAGGAAATTATAAGAACTTTGATGAGGAAGAATCAGTTATTATTTCTTACAAGAATAAGTTGGTTATTTAAAAGTTTGAACTATTGGAAATAATTAGTTTTTTGTTATTATTAAGTTTTAATTAAAAAAAATTGCAATTGAAAATTTTACAAAAGATACTGGACATAAAGTATAATATGTAACATACAAAATTCTTATTAGAATCTGTTCAGGTTTATTATAAAAAAAAATCACATGTACAGGTTGTGTTTTTGAAAATATGTAGAGAGGGATAATTTATACAGATATAGGTCAAATCATACAAATTGGTGGATGTGAAGTTAGCTACAAACCAAGTGTGGTTTCCAACAAAAATATTATTCAACCACTTGTCTTCCTATCTACAATGCTCCTTTCGTGAGTTTATCCTACTTCCTACTAATATTATAAACGCGAAAGTTTGTGAGGATGGATGGGTGGATGGATGGATGTTTGTTACTCTTTCATGCAAAAACTACCTAATGGATTGAGATGAAACTTTGCAATAATATAGCTTATATAACAGAATAACACATAGGCTATAAATTATAATGATAGATTGCGCATGCGGGCGAAGCCGCGGGTAAAAACTAGTGTAAGATAAATTGCAACATATTAAAGAAGACACTTAAAATAAAATTAAATAATTTAATAAGACACTTTTAAGTCATGAATAATTGTATTTTTTTTTTGCAATGTCATCAGTAATTTGGTACAGTATCGTAAATGAATGTTTTGTTTGTAGGTGGACCTAGAACCACAAGGAAAGCTGCATCTCAGAATAGATCTGAAATGGAATTCTCAAGGTTAGTATCGATTATGATTTTGACTGTTGCATTCATATTCGTCGACATTTTTAAATGATTCTGCTTTCATTTTAAAATGTTTTTACACAATGTGGTTCAAATGCCCACTCGTCCTGATGTCGATGTAATATGTCGATATTAACCTGTTTTTTTATGTACGATGGAAATATGGGAATGATTTCTCGATATGGGGCATTATTTTTGACTCCCTATATTGACAGACATTCAAACCCTTCGTAAGCTTATACAAAATGAAAACAAGGTGCGATTGTGTGTTGTATTTGTGCAGCAGGCGCGGCGGAGGCGCCGCGCGCGGGCGGCGGGCGCGGGCGCGAGTTCAAAGAAGGCGCCGGATTCGCGCGGCGCCGCGGTGCCATGCGGCGCCGCGTGCACCAGGTCAACGGACACAAGTTCATGGCCACCTTCCTGCGCCAGCCCACCTTCTGCAGCCACTGCCGCGAGTTCATCTGGTCAGTGCGCCCTACACTACACACGCCACACTACACACCAGGTCAACGGACACAAGTTCATGGCCACCTTGTGCCAGCCCTCCTTCTGCAGCCACTGCCGCGAGATCATCTGGTCAGTGCGCCCTACACTACACACGCCACACTACACACCAGGGCAAGGGACACAAGTTCATGGCCATCTTCCTGCGCCAGTCCACTTTCTGCAGCCACTGCCGCGACTTCATCTAGTCAGTGTGCCCTACACTACACACGCCACACTACACACTAGGTCAAGGGACACAAGTTCATGGCCATCTTCCTGCGCCAGTCCACTTTCTGCAGCCACTGCCGCGACTTCATCTAGTCAGTGTGCCCTACACTACACACGCCACACTACACACTAGGTCAAGGGACACAAGTTCATGGCCATCTTCCTGCGCCAGCCCACCTTCTGCAGCCACTGCCGCGAGTTCATCTGGTCAGTGCGCCCTACACTACACACGCCACACTACACACCAGGTCAACGGACACAAGTTCATGGCCACCTTGTGCCAGCCCTCCTTCTGCAGCCACTGCCGCGAGATCATCTGGTCAGTGCGCCCTACACTACACACGCCACACTACACACCAGGGCAAGGGACACAAGTTCATGGCCATCTTCCTGCGCCAGTCCACTTTCTGCAGCCACTGCCGCGACTTCATCTAGTCAGTGTGCCCTACACTACACACGCCACACTACACACGCCACACTACACACTAGGTCAAGGGACACAAGTTCATGGCCATCTTCCTGCGCCAGTCCACTTTCTGCAGCCACTGCCGCGACTTCATCTAGTCAGTGTGCCCTACACTACACACGCCACACTACACACTAGGTCAAGGGACACAAGTTCATGGCCATCTTCCTGCGCCAGTCCACTTTCTGCAGCCACTGCCGCGACTTCATCTAGTCAGTGTGCCCTACACTACACACGCCACACTACACACTAGGTCAAGGGACACAAGTTCATGGCCATCTTCCTGCGCCAGTCCACTTTCTGCAGCCACTGCCGCGACTTCATCTAGTCAGTGTGCCCTACACTACACACGCCACACTACACACTAGGTCAAGGGACACAAGTTCATGGCCATCTTCCTGCGCCAGTCCACTTTCTGCAGCCACTGCCGCGACTTCATCTAGTCAGTGTGCCCTACACTACACACGCCACACTACACACTAGGTCAAGGGACACAAGTTCATGGCCATCTTCCTGCGCCAGTCCACTTTCTGCAGCCACTGCCGCGACTTCATCTAGTCAGTGTGCCCTACACTACACACGCCACACTACACACTAGGTCAAGGGACACAAGTTCATGGCCATCTTACTGCGCCAGTCCACTTTCTGCAGCCACTGCCGCGACTTCATCTAGTCAGTGTGCCCTACACTACACACACCACACTACACACTAGGTCAAGGGACACAAGTTCATGGCCATCTTCCTGCGCCAGTCCACCTTCTGCAGCCACTGCCGCGAGTTCATCTGGTCAGTGCGCCCTACACTACACACGCCACACTACACACCAGGTCAACGGACACAAGTTCATGGCCACCTTGTGCCAGCCCTCCTTCTGCAGCCACTGCCGCGAGATCATCTGGTCAGTGCGCCCTACACTACACACGCCACACTACACACTAGGTCAAGGGACACAAGTTCATGGCCATCTTCCTGCGCCAGCCCACCTTCTGCAGCCACTGCCGCGAGTTCATCTGGTCAGTGCGCCCTACACTACATACGCCACACTACACACCAGGTCAACGGACACAAGTTCATGGCCACCTTGTGCCAGCCCTCCTTCTGCAGCCACTGCCGCGAGATCATCTGGTCAGTGCGCCCTACACTACACACGCCACACTACACACTAGGTCAAGGGACACAAGTTCATGGCCATCTTCCTGCGCCAGCCCACCTTCTGCAGCCACTGCCGCGAGTTCATCTGGTCAGTGCGCCCTACACTACATACGCCACACTACACACCAGGTCAACGGACACAAGTTCATGGCCACCTTGTGCCAGCCCTCCTTCTGCAGCCACTGCCGCGAGATCATCTGGTCAGTGCGCCCTACACTACACACGCCACACTACACACCAGGGCAAGGGACACAAGTTCATGGCCATCTTCCTGCGCCAGTCCACTTTCTGCAGCCACTGCCGCGACTTCATCTAGTCAGTGTGCCCTACACTACACACGCCACACTACACACTAGGTCAAGGGACACAAGTTCATGGCCATCTTCCTGCGCCAGTCCACCTTCTGCAGCCACTGCCGCGAGTTCATCTGGTCAGTGCGCCCTACACTACACACGCCACACTACACACCAGGTCAACGGACACAAGTTCATGGCCACCTTGTGCCAGCCCTCCTTCTGCAGCCACTGCCGCGAGATCATCTGGTCAGTGCGCCCTACACTACACACGCCACACTACACACTAGGTCAAGGGACACAAGTTCATGGCCATCTTCCTGCGCCAGCCCACCTTCTGCAGCCACTGCCGCGAGTTCATCTGGTCAGTGCGCCCTACACTACACACGCCACACTACACACCAGGTCAACGGACACAAGTTCATGGCCACCTTGTGCCAGCCCTCCTTCTGCAGCCACTGCCGCGAGATCATCTGGTCAGTGCGCCCTACACTACACACGCCACACTACACACCAGGGCAAGGGACACAAGTTCATGGCCATCTTCCTGCGCCAGTCCACTTTCTGCAGCCACTGCCGCGACTTCATCTAGTCAGTGTGCCCTACACTACACACGCCACACTACACACTAGGTCAAGGGACACAAGTTCATGGCCATCTTCCTGCGCCAGTCCACTTTCTGCAGCCACTGCCGCGACTTCATCTAGTCAGTGTGCCCTACACTACACACGCCACACTACACACTAGGTCAAGGGACACAAGTTCATGGCCATCTTACTGCGCCAGTCCACTTTCTGCAGCCACTGCCGCGACTTCATCTAGTCAGTGTGCCCTACACTACACACGCCACACTACACACTAGGTCAAGGGACACAAGTTCATGGCCATCTTCCTGCGCCAGTCCACTTTCTGCAGCCACTGCCGCGACTTCATCTAGTCAGTGTGCCCTACACTACACACGCCCCACTACACACTAGGTCAAGGGACACAAGTTCATGGCCATCTTCCTGCGCCAGTCCACTTTCTGCAGCCACTGCCGCGACTTCATCTAGTCAGTGTGCCCTACACTACACACGCCACACTACACACTAGGTCAAGGGACACAAGTTCATGGCCATCTTCCTGCGCCAGCCCACCTTCTGCAGCCACTGCCGCGAGTTCATCTGGTCAGTGCGCCCTACACTACACACGCCACACTACACACTGTACATTACACACCATACATTAGACATTGTACACTACACACAGTACACTACAAACTGTACACTACATACACACTATATACTACACACTGTACACTACACACTTCACTATCGCATCTGATGAATATACTGCTGACTGTCCTTAAGGTATACAACGCTTGAACCTCAACACGCGGACGTTTCGCTCTCAGGCTGTAAAGATCGATAGGTACCGATAATCTACTCGTAATCCAGACTGTAAGATCACGGTGGATGCAAGCCGCTTTCAACCTGCCTTATTGGAAATCGGACGACGGACGTATTGCGGCTATATTATATTCAGGATCTCAAAAGCTTGTATTTAAAAAGTTATATTTTTATATTAATTTACTAATAATATTTTTATAATGTTACTAATATAATTTTCTTATTCCAGGGGGCTGGGTAAACAAGGCTATCAATGTCAAGGTAACATCACTTCCAAAACTAATATATTATTACTTAGGAGACATAACTAACATGTTTCTAATAATTTTATCCGTTTTGTTGCAGTGTGCACATGTGTGGTTCACAAGCGCTGCCACTCGCTCGTCGTCACCAAGTGTCCGGGGATGAAGGAGGAAGGAAATGTATGTTTAATAATACTTCAAAAATGATTGTAAAACATTGAATTATGTTTTAACATATTCTGTACTTTTTTACATAACTTTTTGAACTTTTCGTGGTATGATGTGGTAAATCTAAAATGTTATCAACAGCTGTTGCTATGGCGACATAGTTGCTATTTCACTTTCGCTAATTTAAAAAATTAAAAGTCAGCTGTTCATTGACACTGAAAATCAAAAGTCCATGAACCCTCGAAAAAATGTATAAAAACTGATTTTATTTCGCGTTTTTGGAGTTTAAAACCTTGAAAATCCACGCTCTTTGGTTTGTCTCCGCCTTGAACAATACAATAACTGAGAACTTCGTAAAAATATAGTCTTAACTTTGTATTGATTAGGAAGTACCCATGTAACTCTTCGTCGCGAATGTAAGCGTCACTTGCGTGGCCAATGTTATAATAGTATTACATAATTCAAACGTGTCTAACGATTTTTTAATTTATCAGTTTTTTTTATTGAGATCATTCGGCTTTATATACGAACTCAATCGGGATATCAAGCGCTGCAGCATTTTTTTCTACAAAATTATAGAGATTAAGAGGGGATGTTTTGTCCCATTCCTACAAAGCATAACATAGTATGGCGAATGTATGACACTTAAGGGCCGTGACGTCATAGTCTGCTATAGTGCGCTGTAGTCTGATAATAGTGTACAGCAAGAAAATAAAATGCTTGTAACTTCTCTATTTCTAAGTTGATTTTATTTTCGTTTTCGTTAATCGGCTCTGTTTATGGTTAGCTGTTACGATAAGACATAAAAAAAATTGTTAACTAGCTTATTCTTATAATCAAAACTTAAAATTAGACACGTAAGTGACGATGAGAAGCGAGCCTCAAAGATACGCTTGATAATCGTATATTTTAATAGAATAAATGCATTGTCATCTGTCGTTGAGTAGGGCAAAATCGAGCTCAAAGGGGTTGGTAACAAGCAAACAAACATACAGGTGAAACTAATAAAAGCGTGTTAAAAAGTAGTCCGGGTTAGGAAGTAACATGGTATTATTGATGTGGTCAGCAAACGAGCGCGGTGAGCGTGGCGAGCGGGCAGCGGTTCAACGTGAACGTGCCGCACCGGTTCGTGGTGCACTCCTACAAGAGGTTCACCTTCTGCGACCACTGCGGCTCGCTGCTCTACGGGCTCATCAAGCAGGGCCTGCAGTGTGAAGGTGACATTAATATACTTATATACATTTTATTATAAGGTTCAACGAGAACGTAATGCCACAAAATAAATAATAGTACAGAAGAATTAACTCTGAGAAAACAAATAGCGGTAGGTGAGCGTACTTAGACTGCAAAGGGACACCCCGTGATCCTAGTGGGATATTAGTAAAGAAATTAAAAAGTAAAAAAAAAATATCACTTGAGTGGATAATTTCAAGACAGAGTAGTGTGGAAACAATGTCGAGCTGTTCGACATTTTTTCAAAACTTCAAGACGATGTTTTTCTTTAACCTGTCCTTTAACATATTCCTTTACATAATCAGGGCTCGCGGGTTACACCCTAATGAAATCGGGGTTATTACTGTTCTTAATTTACTTGCTTAATTTACAATTTCCTATAATATAGGTGTATTTAAAATTATGACGATAAAATTATAATCATGACGATGTTTGTGAATTTACTGCTCTTCTCACCTATATTTTTGCAATGTTCCAGTATGTTCGATGAACGTGCACAAGCGCTGCCAGAAGAACGTCGCCAACAACTGCGGAATCAACACCAAAATGATGGCCGACATACTCAACGAGATGGGCATCTCGCCCGACAAAAACCCGCGACCCCGGCCCTCTAAGGTACGCCATACAACCACCCATCCGACGCGTCAATACCAAGTTGTAACATAGTACATTTCTGTCCTGTAAAATCTGTGCTTTCCCCGACCTAAGCCGGGCTGGCTCAGTCGGGGAAAGTACAAGAGGAACAAAAACAACTTAGTATACCTGTCTTATAACAACATATCCATGTCCTGTAACATAGTATTTCTATCTTGTAACAAAATATGACTGTCCTCTATTATACTATTTGTCTTCAAACATAATATTTCTGTCTTGTAACATCATATTTCTGTCTTGCAACTTATTACACTAATAAATTCTATACAATTTATAAAATTCATTAGAGTAATAGGCTCAAAATACAATATTGTGTTGTTTACTCACTTTCGCGAATTGATCGACGATATTTATATCCTGAAACATATGTTTTTGTATTGTAATATAATAATTCAAAATAGATTGTCTTGTTCTTTCTTTTAACATCGTATTTCCATGTCGTAACATAATATTTCTGTCCTGTAACATAATATTTGTTTTGTAACATAATGTTATATAACATGTTATAACTTGTGCAGTACGTGAACACGGCGCTAATGGAAGGTGCGTCCGACCTCACCTCGTCGGGCGAGTCTGACTCTAAGGACGACAAGCACGACGACAAGTGTGAGTCATTACAATATGCACTCTAATACGTTATAATAAAGATCATTTTCGTTTTATAGACATTGTTGTTAGTAGTATCGCGGAAAGAGAAATGTTGGGGATTCCAAGGAAAAAAAAAATAACGGTTTTATTATTTGTAATTCCGACACATTGTCCTATAAATGTATACATATAAATATGTAAATTGTATAACTAGAAATTATTTAATATTAAATCTTTTTGAAATCAGTTGAAAAAGTTTAAACATTGGGTTTCTTTTTTGTCCATGACCGTTCTCTTCTCGCACAAATTAGACAATTTATTTTATTTGATACGTTTTTTTTGCGTCTTATCATTGTTTGACGTACAACTACCAATTTGATTTAAACTTTGCTAATTTACGTTTTGTTTACGTCCCGTTCTCTTAACCTGACATCAAAAACTTAAACAAAGTTGTGTACACATATTGTTATTGTTCATTTGTCCCTACATGTTGGAATTTAGCCCCACTTAATGTCACTTTAACCGTACATATTGTCGTTAATTTGTCATCGTATATTGTTCATTTGTCCCTACATGGTGTTAATTTCTCCCCACTTGTTGATAATTTGCCAATATTTGTTGTTCACTTGTCCCCACATGTTGTTAATTTATCCTCACTTATTGTCAATTTGTCCCCACATGTTGTCAATTTATCTTAATGTATCCTCACTTATTGTCAAGTATTTATTTATTTATTTTTATTCATCATAGGTTACAGTAACATTACAATATAAAACCAGGTTGTTGCTGCCCTTGTTAAACATGTGAAATACAAGACACAATCATAAAAAAGTACAATCATTGATATTACGGTTTTTCACATATTTTCAGCGCCACTTCTGTGAAATTTGCCAGACTACATCCAAAAATATCGATCTCTTTGGCGATTTTATTCAATAATATTAAAACGCGCGACGTGGGGGCTTCACTTGACGAGGTTCGTCTTACAGCAAGGCACTCTAAACGTGGGGAACTCGCGCCTCCAAATTGTCCCCACATGTTGTTAATTTATCCTCACTTATTGTCAATTTGTCCCATCATGTTAATTTATTTTCGATTTGTCCCCACATTTTGGATCATTTGTTCCTACATAGCTCCTTTCTGTCTCACAGTTTTGTCCCCAGTTTTGTGTTCTTTAGTTGATTAGTCCCCCGTTACGTTTGTTTTGTCCATGTGTGTGTACCGTGTGTGTGTGTAGGTGCGCCGGGCGCCGCGTGGAGGACCCACTGGGACGACTTGGAGGACATTTTTGGATGTCAAGGTGCTTGTTATTTTTATTTTTGCTTGTTATTTAATTTGTTGATTTCCATTTTGCATGTTTCTTGAGTAAAACAATATTTTATGAAGCTTGGGAAACATACCCAATACCCATACTACGTGACCCATTTTTTTACATTTTAGGCTCTTTGACTACCTGTGGTATGAAAAAGAGAAAGAGAAAACAATTTTGAAGAGAATTTTGAATGGGTCACGTAGTATGTGGGAATGTCCCGTTACGTGTGCATTCATGTATTTGAACTATTAATAAAGATCGATTCGCACTTCTGAACGCAGTCTTTCAGATACGTAGGTGCTGCGATCCTATTTTTAGGGTTCTGTTATAAAACGAGGAACCCTCATAACTTCGTTATAGGTTTTAAATGGGTCAGAAACGTGACGAGCGCCAATGATCAATAAGTAAGACTTCATTTTCAATTGGGTGAAATCAATTAGCTCGTAAAACGTTTTTTTACATATGACGTGTGCTATGTCAGTTAGTCAGTGGTAATCTAATAGGCACATGAAAAAATGAAATAAACATACTACTGCTATTTTAATTTGCTAATCTGCTTGGCTATGTCGGTAACTGGTTCGTCTGTGGATGCCCTCATTCCTGATTCGATCAATCAGAGAGATTCCGAGCATAGCTCTCTCAATATCAAATATTAAATTTTTGATACTTCTAAATGACCATCGTTATGTATTTGGAGGCTATAAGTCCTGCACTGACGTCCCGCATGGGGTGTTTAGTGCATTCAGACCATTACACCAAACATGTGTTACGTTTGTAGCGAGCGAGTGCACGGGCTCCACGATGACCGCGCGGGACAAGGTGACGCTCGACGACTTCACTTTCATCAAGGTCCTCGGCAAGGGCTCCTTCGGGAAGGTCATGCTCGCCGAAAAGAAGAACACGGACGAGGTAATTCTCTCTTCCCCTCTCTCCCCTCTCTATCCCTCCCTCTATCTCCCCCCCTCTCTCTCACCCTATAAATTCTAGATAACCATGTATGTAAACACAGCTGACAATAATAAACATTTCTCACTCACCAATCCATTACTTCACTCATTTACATTAAGTACCTAACCAAAAGGAGTCGACACGCCTAAGCACCGAAGTCTGCCAAGTCAGTGGGGGGTAAAGAAACGCACAGAAATCAAAATATAAGCAAGTTTACACGCACACAAATGTAATTAACTAACACTAGCTGAAAATTAACGCAACACAAGCGCAACCAGACCGATATATTTATATAAAGAGTATGACCGCTGGTCGCGTACTTTTGGCAGAGGGGTACGCTTTGCAGTGTCGACTCCTTTTGGTTAGGTACTTAATGCTCATTTATAACTAAGTTGCAGTCATCAAAAAAAAATAATGGATAAAATGTAATAATGGATCTTTTATTTCCTTGTGTACATTTTTAGCTACCATAATTTTCCCAACCCAACCCCAAAAATAACACCTATAGAAGACTCACTAAAGAAAAGAGTAGCGCGAGAGTTCATAATCCGTTGCTTTCTTTTCTGTAATTTGACGCAACCCAGAGCTCGATCTTAAGACCTGCACTTATTATTTTGGCGAGTATCGCTATTAATTTCCCTCGGGATACTCAGGGTATGTAGTTTGTGGGCATCTAAAATGATACACTTGTTTGCAGGTGTACGCGGTGAAGGTGCTGAAGAAGGACGCCATAATCCAAGACGACGACGTGGAGTGCACGCTCACCGAGCGCCGCGTGCTGGCGCTGGCCGCGCGGCACCCGTTCCTCACGGCGCTGCATTCCGCTTTCCAGGTCATTCATACCAACATTTTTCTACAGCTTTTCATCATTTTAGGCTTCTGTACTCAAAGGGTAAAAACGGGACTTTATTAAGACTTCGCTGTCCGTCTGTCCGTTTGTCTGTCTGTCACCACTCTGTATCTCAAGAACCGTGATAGCTAGACAGTTGAAATTTTTCACAGATGTATTTCTGTTGCCGCTATAATAACAAATACTCTAAAAATACAATAAAATAAATATTCAAGGGCTCCCATACTACAAACGTGATATTTTTGCCATTTTTTGCTCGATATTAATAACGACTACACTTGATATGGCGCTAAAGGGTCTGACATACGGTACGGAACCCTTTATACGCGAGTCCGACTTGCACTTGGCTGATTATTAACTTTGACTTTTGTGACCGCTAAAGTCAATTTGACCAGCTTTTTCGGGTGCCAATGATGTTCATAATAGAGTTGACAAAAAACTGGGTTAAAAAATATTAAATTAAAAAAAATAATTGATAAGTTAAGATTTTAATAGTTTGCTGTCAGTAGTACTATTGATTTTGTCAAAAAATAAATAATTTTACTAAGTTAATGTTATTAACTGTACGCGCAACGTATACTAATCGAAAAGTGAGTTCGGGGCGGGGGGCAAGTGGCGCAAACAGATCTACAAATTTCACAACGGTGTACTAAAAACTTGATAAATGTTCTTTATTATCTTAAGGCAAGAGTGGCTTCTTACTGCTAGAGCTAAGAGCTACTTACTCCGTCTTCGGCTTATAAATAACAATATCGCTTTCTATCAGGCGTGTTGGTGGTCAAGAGTATTGAATTACAAATGTCACAACTTGTAGAACTAACGTTGTTTTATGATCTTTGCTATCTAGTCCTGCAGTCAGCTGGGATGATTAGCGTTTGGTGGTGATACTCGTTTGAATTTAAAGAAAAAATGTGTATCTTGCAAATATTTTTAAAAGCTGAAAATTGGTGTACGTGTAGAAAAATAACTAAAAAAAGAGTTAAACCACAGCCAATCATCCAAAACATATAACAGAACCTGTCACTCAGAGAATTACAGGCCTTGTTACTTGTTTTAGGTAATTTTCTGTTGTAAAACATTTTTTAAGTTTAAAATTTTTTGAATCATACTTAGCTAACAGAATACAAATAGTTAAGATTGGGGACCATACAAGCAAGCCATATATACATATCCTTTGGGGTACCACAGGGATCCCTATGAGGACCCTTGTTGTTTCTTGTCTATATTAATTCAATACATGAAGTGCCATTGAACAGAAACTTGTCTTTATACGCGGATGACACAACTATCTTTTATTTTGAGAAGTCTATACACGATATAATTACGAAAGCTCAAGAAGATCTAAACAAACTAGAAAGTTGGTTCCAAAATAACTCACTAACAATGAATACTGCAAAAACTTCCTATGTACTAATATTTAAAGCTAAAAACAAAAAAGAGTTTTAAGAGATTTTTTTTTGAGTTTTGACGAAAGTCGTAGAACAAAAGTTGTTAGTTTTGATGTACAAAATAAGCCCCTAGAAGGAAGCTAATTGATTAGAAATAACCTTGTATATGTATATAGGGGCTGTTAGTGTTAAAATCAGTCGATTGTTTTTAAAAATTTGTTGTGTTTTCAGACCCGCGACCGACTTTTCTTCGTGATGGAGTACGTGGACGGCGGAGATCTCATGTTCCAGATACAACGCGCCAGGAAGTTCGACGAGCCTCGCGCCAGGTAACCTCCGCATTTCACTTATGTTTATTCTTAAATGACCTCGCACTTTTACACGATTTAGGTGCAGGTTGATCAATTCGCAAAATTGCCTTTTTTAGAAGGATTAATTCTACAAAATTAAATGTCAAAGCACAGCACTTTTTGACACTTCACTCTATCATACGTTATCTCATCATCGAATCTTTTCTATTGGTATATCTTTCAAAAAACCGTCAGAATTCATCCTAGATTAAACTTAAATTATTAGTTCTCCCAACAGTAAATCTCGCATCTGTTTAATTGAATCTTTCTAAGTCTATGTCTAAACTAGTTTTTGACTGATTTAATTCATGTTAGGATTAAATATTAAATATTTTTTGCAAACATTATCGAAATCGGCTAATTACATATTAATTAGTGCTACAGTTGTACGGAACTTGTATGGAGTATCTCAACTTCCTTACTACTAACTTTAATAGATAATTATTTATGTAATTCTCAACTTCCATAGATAACATAGATGTTTTCTATACAATCTGTCAAAGTTCTGTATACATTCCCAGCACAGAGCTAATAAAACCATAATGTGGTCGTCCGAGAAAATCTGAAGGAGATGCATTGATTTAATATGACATGAGTTGAAAAGAGATATAAAAAAAATCTCGATTGTGGTTGTTGTCGTTTTTTTCTTCCGAAAGTGTCAAATTCCAATTCATATTTGACAGTTTTGACAGGTCTGCTGGGCTAGATTTTTCCGTACATTTTTGTGGTTAAGAATTGATTTATGCAACAACAGTGCTATCTCTCTGGTTGTATTAGCTCTGTGGTTCCAGGGTTCTTATAGAGGAGAATTAACGGATAAAATAAACTTTTGCCACACTGGAAATGGAATAAAACGAAGAACGTTGCCGATCTTATGCCGACGGAAGATCGGTGCGCGGAGGACGGGACAGACGCAGAAGGGCGAGCGGTCCGCGGCGGAGCAACCGATCTTTCGCTTAGTGTGCCCGTTATTAGTAATTTATATGCAATATAGATCGCCGCTGAAGATCCTTTGCGGAATTTCCGCCTAGTGTGCCGAAGCCCTAAGTTAACATGACGCTGTGTCGGCAGGTTCTACGCGGCGGAAGTGACGCTGGCGCTGCAGTTCCTGCACTCGCACGGCGTCATCTACCGCGACCTGAAGCTCGACAACATCCTGCTGGACGCCGACGGCCACTGCAAGCTCGCCGACTTCGGCATGTGCAAGGAAGGGATCTACGGTGAGCGCGACTCCCTCAACCCGCCAAAAATCATTGACCTTTCCATACATTTTGTCCAATGTCAAAGAATTTTTTGTATGATACCCACGGCAAAAGTTGATCATGTCGAGCCTTGATAAAGTGTTGGTGAGCAGTCGCCACCACCCAGCATTAATAGTTTTGGACCGATCGCATCCAATCCTGCCTGAAACTCACATAAAGCTGCGCTATGATTGGATATTGCGCAGCTTGTAGCTCACTTCACATTCGCTGACTTGTATGATTCGCCCTATACGATCCGTATTGACGATTGGCTCTAACTTCTCTTATAACGGGTGATTTTTTAAGAGCTTGAGAACTTTTTTAAACAATAAAACGCATAAAATTTGCAAAATCTCATCGGTTCTTTATTTTAAACGTTAGATTGGTACATGACATTTACTTTTTGAAGATAATTTCATTTAAATGTTGACCGCGGCTGCGTCTTAGGTGGTCCATTCGGAAAGTCCAATTTTGGGCAACTTTTTCGAGCATTTCGGCCGGAATAGCCCGAATTTCTTCGGAAATGTTGTCTTCCAAAGCTGGAATAGTTACTGGCTTATTTCTGTAGACTTTAGACTTGACGTAGCCCCACAAAAAATAGTCTAAAGGCGTCAAATCGCATGATCTTGGTGGCCAATTTACCGGTCCATTTCTTGAGATGAATTGTTCTCCGAAGTTTTCCCTCAAAATGGCCATAGAATCGCGAGCTGTGTGGCATGTAGCGCCATCTTGTTGAAACCACATGTCAACCAAGTTCAGTTCTTCCATTTTTGGCAACAAAAAGTTTGTTAGCATCGAACGATAGCGATCGCCATTCACTGTAACGTTGCGTCCAACAGCATCTTTGAAAAAATACGGTCCAATGATTCCACCAGCGTACAAACCACACCAAACAGTGCATTTTTCGGGATGCATGGGCAGTTCTTGAACGGCTTCTGGTTGCTCTTCACTCCAAATGCGGCAATTTTGCTTATTTACGTAGCCATTCAACCAGAAATGAGCCTCATCGCTGAACAAAATTTGTCGATAAAAAAGCGGATTTTCTGCCAACTTTTCTAGGGCCCATTCACTGAAAATTCGACGTTGTGGCAGATCGTTCGGCTTCAGTTCTTGCACGAGCTGTATTTTATACGGTTTTACACCAAGATCTTTGCGTAAAATCTTCCATGTGGTCGAATAACACAAACCCAATTGCTGCGAACGGCGACGAATAGACATTTCACGGTCTTCAGCAACACTCTCAGAAACAGACGCAATATTCTCTTCTGTACGCACTGTACGCATTCGTGTGGTTGGTTTAATGTCCAATAAAGTAAACTGAGTGCGAAACTTGGTCACAATCGCATTAATTGTTTGCTCACTTGGTCGATTATGTAGACCATAAATCGGGCGTAAAGCGCGAAACACATTTCGAACCGAACACTGATTTTGGTAATAAAATTCAATGATTTGCAAGCGTTGCTCGTTAGTAAGTCTATTCATGATGAAATGTCAAAGCATACTGAGCAAATAATAATGCATGAAAATCATAACCTCAAAAAATCTGAGCAAATACTAATGCATGAAAATCCTAACCTCAAAAAAATCACCCGTTAGTATACTTCCTCTATGGTTCTTACCATAGAAGGCTATGCTCGGAGTCTCTCTGCGGGATCGAATCAGGAATGAGGAGATCCGTAGAAGAACCAAAGTTACCGACATAGCTCAACGGATTAGCAAGTTGAAATGGCAATGGGCAGGGCACATAGCGCGGAGGACTGATGACCGATGGAGTCGAAAAGTTCTCGAGTGGAGACCACGTACCGGCAAGCGCAGCGTAGGACGTCCACCCACAAGGTGGACAGATGACCTCATTAGGACCGCAGGATCGCGCTGGGTGCAAGCCGCTATCAACCGGTCTTATTGAAGATCCATAGGGGAGGTCTATGTCCAGCAGTGGACGTCCTTTGGCTGATGGATGGATGGATGGTTCTAACCAAATTATGTATGCGTATGACAAATTTGTATTATGATGATGTGAATTTTATCTAACCTGTGCAACTATCCACTAACTGTAGGACGTCCCCTGCTGGATATAGGCCCCCTATGGATTTCCAAAAAGGCCATTTGGAAGCAATCTGCTTCCAACGTGTTCCTGCGATCTTTATTGTTTTCAGTCCGTCCTAGTCGGTGGACGTCCCACGCTGCGCTTGCTGGTCCGTGGTCTCCATTTCGTGTGCGCCCAGTTTTAATCGTAAAAAGGAACAGCCTGATATAATGGCGTGTTGTTTTCCAGAGGGCGTCACGACTACGACATTCTGCGGCACTCCGGATTACATCGCTCCTGAGGTGAGTTCTAAGGAAAATCAGCTACTCATTCTGGTTTTGCCCGAAATTAGGCGATAAAAGTCATGTTATTCTGAAACTTCCAGATCCTGCAGGAGCTAGAGTACGGCCCGTCGGTGGACTGGTGGGCGCTGGGCGTGCTGCTGTACGAGATGTTGGCCGGACAACCTCCTTTCGAGGCGGACAATGAAGATGACCTATTCGAGTCCATCCTACATGACGACGTGCTCTATCCCGTCTGGCTGTCCAAGGACGCTGTCTCCATCCTCAAAGGTACACCCGCAAACTTCAATTACGTCGAATCCCACAGGCTGGTTACTGCGCTAGTTACAAGCTGCTTCCAACTGAACTTATTGGGGAGGTTTTATGTATAAGGGAGGACCATATCGATCAGTAAACATCTGTCGAATGTCTGACGGATAAAGATGGATGGATGAAATCCAAAATAAAACATGTTTTATGTTGTTGCAGGTTTCATGACGAAGAACCCGGCGCGGCGATTGGGAGTATTAGGCGGCGCGGGAGGAATCCGGGCACACGCCTTCTTCAGAGATGTGGACTGGGACGCGCTCGCGCAGCGCCGCCTGCGCCCGCCCTTCAGGCCCAAGGTACCGCTCTGTTCTACGTCCCTCAGGCAGTGGCAGCCTTGTCGCCGACCAATCACAGCGGAGAACCCGGCGCGCCGGCTGAGAGCACGCTTTCTTCAGAGATGTGGACGGGGATGCGCTCCTGCGCGCCCGCGCCTGCCAAACTATCCGAACATCCTTCAGATCGTAGCAGCCGACTCATTAACCAATCACAGCTCTTGCTTAACCGTTTCAACCTCGGAATTACCGTTTAATTTTTGTGGACATTTCGCATATGCAATGCGCAAATATCATGAGACAGAAATGACACTCTAGAATGGTCTTGATCAGCCATCTAGATCAAACGATTGTACTGTACCAGCCTTTTTAACCTTTTGAACGCCAATGTCACCTATACGTGACAAGCACTTGCGGGCCCTGTACGCCAACGTCGTCTATGGACGACAAAAAACCCGGCCCACAAAAGGTATGAAATATATTACTGGCAAGTATTACTGGTATTTTATTCAGACATTCCTCAAAATAGAATAACCCAGCAGAATGTGAGTATAATTAACAAGCCTCTTAGAGCCACAAGTATTGAGAAATATTAAAATAAAATCATGGATTAATATCGAAGAAAAATGCTATGCCCAGCACGCCACAGTCGTCTATAGTTGACACTAGTGATGTGGTGTGAGAGGCATAGATTCCATGAAAACTTTACAATTTAATTAAGTAAGTATCTACCTAGGTAATGAATTTGAACATTTATTAATTTATATTTCAATAAAACAAAACGTAAAAATCATAAAACTATAGGTAGTATAGTTTTAATAGCTAGGTACATGATAAAAAAGTCATCAAATCAATTTCGCATTAAATCTGATAACACAACTCTGGCGCATCCCTAGCTAGTCACCGATAATCAGTTCACTGGGCGCCACGGTCAAGTATAGACGACAGCCTGATGACGTCATAAGCGAATAGCGAGATAAATAGTGAAGTGCAAAATGAGCGATTGTTTAGAATAAAATTGTCATTCGACAATTGATTGAACGATACCACACTGGCAATGATTTAGGACAACCTGCGGCCTTATTTTTTAAGCGCTCTGACGTTCGGCTTCGCTTTTTCTCCTGCTCGCGCCTGTTACTCACGCCGCGAGAGCGAGCGGGAGGAAAAGCGAAGCCGAACGCCAGAGCGCTTACAAAATAAGGCCCCTGGGCCCAGCAGAACCGATAATCCTCTTCGTAAAATACCTCAAAACACAGTAAAACATATGCCGGTTCAAATAAGCAATTATCAAAGGTGCAAGCAATGTGCTATCAGAAAATAACGAAAGCATACTCGGTATATATGCAAAATTTGCAACGTCTTTTTGTGTGCGGCACCATGTTTTGAACAGTATCATTCATAAAAAAAATAAGTTCAAACACTTAAACACGACTACTGAAAATTACGCTCCAAAAAATATGAATGAAGGATAGCCGTGGTCGAATGTCTCCTACCCCAACAAAATAAATAAAGTGGCGCTCGTCCACGACTATCCTTGTTTCATCCTTTTTACAGCGAAATTTTAGTAGTCGGGTTTTAGTATTCGAACTCGATTTTTATTTTAATTATTTGGGAATACCAGATAAAGCATGTTTTTAATGCTTTATTTATGTGAACTGAGCGTGGTCGCGGAACTGATTGACCGACAAGGATTTATAATAATTGAAGACTGATCACTTAGTGCATACAATTATGTACAATTGTTTATTTCTATAATAAGTACTGATTTTTAATTTTCGTTACTTACCAAGTTTTTTAATATTTTAAGACTGATTACCCATTGCCAATAATTATGTACACTTGTTAATTTCTATAAAAAATACTGATTTTTAGTTTTCATGACTTAGTTTTATAATATTTTAAGACTGATCACCTAGTTCATACAGTTATGTAAAATTTTTGATTGTAAGTAATTAAACAAGTGCAAATACAAAAAACAAAGTTTGATTTAATTTAAAAAATCTGTATTAGTTCTCAAAATCATCTAGCAGCGTCGGCATAATTTAAATACGAGTATTTGTCTACATCGATTCCGAATCGATGCACAGCGTGCGACGCGGTTAAAGCTGCAAAACGCTAGGCCAGCTGCGCCACAGTCGTCTAGTCGTGACAGTGACGTCATCACGATGGAGAGTAGTGCTGTTCGTTACAACAATTTTATTTTTAATAATTTTGTTTATTTTATGTTATTTTAAAAAAATGAATAGTGAGAGATAGCACGAAAGGGGAATAAAATATCGCAGATTATTTAAAAAGTTCATTTATTACTTAAAATCCAACAAAATCAAGGCGGTGTGTTTATTAATTTATTGACTCTTGGCAGCACTAGTGTTTCGTAGGTATTTTTACGTTGAATTGTGCTTTGGCGCTCAGGGCACGAATGTGTGTTTTTGCCGTGGCGTTCAAAAGGTTAATAGTCTACTGCAGGACGTAGACCTACGAAAAGCGATTGGGTCATATCCACTACGCTGGCCCAGTGCGGGTTGGAGGATTCACATACACCATCGAATTTCTTCCACTGACATTATGCAGGTGCATGGTGTATGTCACGATTTTTTCCTTCACCAAAAAGCCAGTGAAGTGAAATTCCGTACATAAGAAGGAATTTAATTCCAAGGAATTTATTGGTACGGGACCGGGATTTGAACCCACGGCCTCACGATTGTATAATGGGTGTCATTGACACTAGACCACCACGGCTTTTTCAGGCGATTTATCTCTGTTCAAAGATCAATGCTAATGACTATTACTTATTCGCCATCATTGTGACTTACATTAGTAATGTGACATTCGTATGTCTCCAGAAAAGCAAGCGCGAGGCGGCGAACTTCGACGCGGAGTTCACAAAAGAGGAGCCTGTCCTCACGCCCGTGCCCAACGACGTCGTGCGCACCATCAACCAGGTCAGGACACCCCACCGTTGGACTCGCGGTTTTAACCGACTTCAAAAGGAGGTTCTCACTGCCTTCCAAAAAAAAAACATTCGACTGTTTTTTTCTATGCGATTATGCGATGATTCCGCCAATTGTAAACCGATTTTGATGATCCTTTTTTTGTTTGGTAGACCATAGTTCAGAGGTGGCCCCATTATATTTTATCGACGGAGTTACTTCTGAAAAACATTATTGTTAAAATGTGAAAATGACTACAACGATGATGCATCGATCCGTGCAAAGGGAAACTTTTCGAAATTCTGTACACGGTTGAAGTCGGTTATTCCACTTTTAGCAAATAAATAGTAAATTGTACACCGAGGGAAGAAAACGATTTATTTCTGTTCGAGAGTATGTTTCGCTGCGCGTCGGGCTTAAAGGAAACTCGAGAATAGAAATAGAGCTTTCTCCCGAGTGATACATAGTGCTTTATACTACACCTACGAGGAAAATAAAATACAATATTTCTTTAATTAAATTTTAGGAAGTAAGTTTTTTATGACTTCTTGGGCTGTATTTTTTATTTCTGGTGGTGTCATCATTACAAAATCGTCACTTTCGCTATCAGATGACATTTTGGAAAATTATTTAGAAAATTAAAAGCTAGGTACTGTTAAATTAGCAATTTAGCTAAAAACAAAATTTAACGCAACGAAATAAATTGCCGCGCTTTTTTTTCGCATTGCAGAATAAGGTTGCCATCCTCATTTCATTAAAAATAGAAAACAAAAAAAATATCCGCCTCTCTTCTTTAATTATTTGATATAAAATCTTTTTAGATTTGAGGTTTGTATGTTTCCCGCCTCTTTTTCTAATTATTTCATACAAAACCTTTTTGAGGTCTGACGTTTGTATTTTTTTTATGTTTGCTTCTAAAAAACAAAAGTAAGCTAGCCGGGCAGTAATGGATTTTCATACAACATTCCTGCCCTGCTTCGGAGGGCAGTAATAAAATTCCATATAACTTTTCCCGCCGCACATTTTTAAGGGAGACATTACGAACTTTGTCACCCGTTTATGAACGAGTAATAAGACGGTATAAAAATAATGATTGCTCTGTACAAGACATTACCGTGCTAACCGTTGCTTACACCGGTTATTGGCAGACCTCGCAGAAGTACTGAGGCGAAAGGATGTGATTATCATTATGAGCATTTTACTATGTGGCCAACCTGGAATTCGTAAAATAAAAATCTGGTGTTCTATACAAAACTGCAACTCGGACTGAATGTCGTTATCATATTATGATGGACACAGTTATCCTAGGAAAACAAAATTCAAAATCGTAATCGTAAAATTAAATAAAATTGTAACTTCAGATTTTTCGTCCGAAAACTTTGGATTGATTTTCAGATGGTTTAAAAATACTAATTAAAAAATAAAGTAACTTACACAAAGTAAGTAAGTTTCACAAATGTATTACACAAAGCATTGTTTGTTATATTACAGGAGGAATTTCGCGGCTTTTCGTTCGTCAACAAGGACTTCAACCCGCAGCCGCCCGCGCCGCCGCCCGCCGCCGCGCAGTAATCACGCCACACGCTGCGGCACGCTGCCACACGCGGCACGCTACAGCACGCGGCACGCGACACTCGGCACGCTACGGCGCATCGACACCAGTACGCATTGTTATACATACCTTATAGTATACTGCTGTTACAAAAAGAAAAAAACAACTTTTGTTTCACTAAATCAAAGCGATTTGGTTGTTTAAACTGAAAAAACGCGCTATTATTATGAAAATATCTTTATAACAGCAGTATACTATTCGTAGTTATTGCATTGTATGTAGGTATAACAATTCTACAATCAACCCAGTGATAAAAATGTTAGTTACGCAACGATACGCAGCGTATCCGTAGCGTTATACGTAGTGTCCACATCGTTACGAAGCGTGTCCACATCGTTACGAATTGTGTCCACATCGTTACGAAGCGTGTCCCAATCGTTACGAAGCGTGTCCTCATCGTTACGAATTGTGTCCACATAGTTACGAAGCGTGTCCAAATCGTTACGAAGCGTGTCCACATCGTTACGAATTGTGTCCACATTGTTACAAAACGTGTCCACATCGTTACGAAGTGTCCACCTAAGAAGCGTGTCCACATCGTTAAGAAGCGCGTCCACATCGTGACGAAGTGTGTCCACTGCGCCACGAAGCGAGATTAACCTCGTAACACACTTGTTGTTTTGTTGCGCGACCGTTGTACACGACATAAACTAATTGCACCAAACAAATGCTTATAAATAAACTACGGCTTCAAAAATGCCCCGCTGTCAAAAAGTGACTAAGAAAAATAGTAACTTTTGTTGTTATATTTATTTTATAAAATACAGATTTTAATATATGAGAGGAAAATTGGTCCTTGCATAGCAGGATCTTCATCCAAAGAGAGGATTTATCTATTAAATAAAAAGGACAGAAACATTGACATGTTAAATATTTTAACCACTCTAAAATATTTGTTGCTGTACTTATCATTTTGAACAACGTTTACTATGGGACTAAAACTAAAATGGTGAAACGAAAAGATTTTGATAAAGATTTAAATACTCCCTTGACATAATTTGTGACACAGCTAATGTATTTTACGCTATTTCAGAGTCGGTCTCATAGTAAAAGTTGTTCATGATGATTAGTACATAATTACACTGTACTGTATAGACCGAATTATACAAGTTGACGGATGAGAAGTTACCTTCAAACTGCGCGATATCCAACGTACAGCTTTATGTGAGCTCCAGCAGCCCCCCGACCGCCTAAGCAATAGCAATCGTAATAGCAATCGTTTATGACTTCATTTTAGTCATTTGGCACCGCCTATGTGACGTTGATGGCTAACGTCACATAGGCGGTGTCAAATGACTAAAATGAAGTCATAAACGATTGCTATTACGATTGCTATTGCTTAGGCGGTCGGGGGCAGACCGGTTTGGATATTGATAGATAGATAGATAAACTTTTTATTGCACACCAAGAAAGAAACAAAGATACATAAGCAGTGTAACAACGGGCTGCCTTATCGCTGATAGCGATCTCTGCCAGGCAACCTTAAGATGGAGAGGACAGAAAGCGTATAAATAATGGACGGGGTGCGCATTCGTTAAAAAAATAATATTGCCAAGCTTGTAGCTAACTTGATCACATCCACCCACTTGTACGATTGGGGCTATACCAGGCTTTTTAATAGTCCACTACATTGCAGGACATAGGCCTGCCCACGAAGGGAAAATTGCACAGCATTTAAGCAAACTGCCAATGTTATACTTTGCTTATTACATTAGTGAGCTTTTACTGTGTGCAAAGTTGTTTAAAATAGTTTTGTATTACTAAGCCAGTTTAAACCACAAAAAGTAAGCAAAATTAGACTCTATTTTGTTGCTAATAAAGTTTATCTCGTGTACAAAAGTCGCAATAATATTATTACGTTAGTGTAAAGCCATGAGTCTAGTCAAAGTGCGCCGACGCAAGTATTATTCGTTTCTCAGCATTTAGCCGGTGCTTCTATAAGACTTATACAGGGTTATTCAGAACTGGTGTACTAAGCCGATAGGGAGTGATTCAGACCTTCATTACGAACAAATTTTACTATAGGGCCAACTCAAAATTCGAGAAAGAAAAATCAGATGTTTCATACATTTTATCGATGCAATTTTGTATGGAATAGCTGATTTTTTTTTCTCGATTTTGAGTAGCCTCCATAGTAAAAGTTGTTAGTAGTGATGGTCTTAATTAACCTCTTTCAGCTTAGTACAGGGTAAGCAGATAACCCTGTATAGTTTCGGGGGTCGAAATTATAACACTTTCGAAAAAAAAAATCTCTAAAAATATTTAGTTTCTTAAGTAAGAAAAATTAAAGAACGATTTTGTTTCGAAAATGTTGTTACTTCGCTTCGAAAATTCGATCTATCCACGTTGAAAGTAGAAACGTCTCACGCCATAATAGTCTTTATTATATTTAAGTTAAAATCGCAATTAGAAAATTTATTAATCTCGAGTATCGTACCGATGCCGGCCCTAGTGTTGCGCGTCTAAGAATAACTAATTTTGAACTCTATCGCTTCAGTGATAAAGCCTAAGTCCGTTTATCTTGATACAAATATGGAGTTTTGTCAACCAATAACAAACTTTAGAGTAAATGTAAATATAGACTGTTTTAGTCAGCGTCTCGCTCTAACTCGCGTATTTTTATCTATCGTCCCTTTCGCTCCAGAATTTTTGACATGCCGGCAAAAATAACTCGTTTGCGTTTAGCTTTAGAGCTTATTATTGGTTGCAGTTCTCTCATAGTTGTTTTACATTTTGGATAAACTACTTTCGGTTACCTCGAATGCTTTTACCTCTTGGCCTGGAGGTGTCAAAATGTACCTTAAAATGAAAAGAGAAGTTTCAGTTTTAGTTGAATCAATCGTTAGTCAATGAGGTATTATATAATTATTATTTATTTGTTTATAAATTATTGAAATAATGCATAATATAGTGTGGTTTCAAAACCACTAAAATAGGTATAAAGATAGAGTTCCGTGTCGCATATGATTTTGTTTTTTATTGGTTTATCAGTATTTGGGGGACGATTTTCCTGTCTGGTAATATATAAACAAAAATAAAATACAACGTTATATAGGTCGAATCATACTTTTTGGCGGCTGTGATGTTAGTCACAAGCTGCGGATAACCCAATCCTGACCAAAGCTTACTAAACAGGCCTATACCATTGAACATTTCAAAGCGATATTGATGTTTCAATGGTAAGTAAGTTCGTTAAAGCGTAGTTTGACTAGGTGTTCGTTTGCTATCATCTTCCGTTATGGGTGACCGCGGGTGATATTTACAACTGAGAGCTACTGTGGCTCGGCTCGGCAGTTGTTTTAAACGTTTACTCATGTCAGAGGCTTTTAGGCCGCTAGAAAACTCTATACCAGCCCCCCTACCGCCTAAAGCTATAGCAATCGTGATAGCAATCGTTTATGACTTCATTTTAGTCATTTGGCACCGCCTATGTGACGTTAGCCATCAAAGTTGTTCATTCAACGATTGCTTTCGCAATCCGCGCAAAGCTATTGATGGCCAACGTCACATTGGCGGTGCCAAATGACTAAAATTAAGTCATAAACGATTGCTATTACGATTGCTATTGCTTAGGCGGTAGGGGGGCAGGGCTAGCGACCCGTCCTATTCGAACTTACAGATTATTTCTCTTTTCGACTTGAGCTTGATTTTATGACAAGCTTCTTAACATTAATGTAACAGAATTGTGCCCATTATTAGTAGTTTTGAAACCACAGCTATTGAAAACAACCTGAGGAACAACTATTTATTTAAATTAATAATATATCTGCTCGCTGTGATTCAATATGGCGTCCTGTGCACGGTCCAGCTAAATAGACTGAATATAATGCACATTGGCAATTTCATAACGTATTATCTATTCAATAAAGCATAATGCCGTTTATAAAATATCATATTAGCTTAGGCCGAATCAAACTTGTGTGAAGTACCTACAGGCTGCGCGAAACCCAACGCTCGCACAGCTCTTAAGTGAGCTTCAGTTAGGATTGGATTATCCGCAGCTTGTAGCTAACATCACAGCCACTTAGTTGTATGATTCGGCCTATAGCAGGTCTATTTTGTAGCTGGAGATTGACTGTGACGCCACAGCATTTGGTATAGGTGCAATATTTACCCAGTTGACACGATGCTAGAATTGTTGTTGTAAATATTAACAGAGCATAATAATTATTATCTCATTCTGAAGGTTTACTACGCGACCTGTGCGCAGGAGTTAAGTTATTGACGCAGATTAGGTTGGGACAGATGGATAACTTGGTCGTGTTACATAGTTTGTTATGATGACGATTTAATAGTAATAGAAAAAAATGTTATCCAGTGACCGGTGATTTAAAAACCATCATTTTTAAATCACCGGTTTCTTATTTATCAATGTGTGTACTATACTAGCCTAGTAAGTTTATTTACTGACTTTTTAATAGTCCACTGCAGAACGTAAGCCTACCCACGAAGGGTAAGTTTGTAGACGACTATTTTATCTTAGTTTGAAGCATTTTATATAATCACTCAACTGCTATAGAATCTCACTATCTCGACTTGATAGAATGAAAATAATTTATTTGAAATACCTTAAATAATGAGATTACAATACATTTTTTATGGATATCTGTCTGTCCCATTCTTCTTTACACGACCACGTTTGTTTGTCCGGAACAAAGTCGCCCGAGAGAGCGGGACGGGTGTAATAATATAAACCCCATTTGCGATAGTAGCAAGAGTTATATTTGCGTGTCTTCGCGTGTGTAAGTATGGCTGTGTGTGTGCGCCGTATGTGTTAAGTTGTGTGAGTGGTTACGGGCGGAAAACTTCTTTATCGTTCTCATTTTACAGTCCGATTTCGGTTGTCAATGATCTGTTTAAAAAAACATGATCATTATAAGATCGATGGAAAAGAGATATATTTATTCATCGTCTACGTAAACTGTAATGGCGGACTGGAAAATAGCAACGATATATGTGTTCTGTGATTGGTCGCCAGTCCGGCATTTTGTTTACGTATTAAGCACAAGTCCAGTCATGTAAAAAGAAATTGGAGCTTCAAGCTGCGTACAAGGAACTTAACTGCAGCAAGGAGATTTAGCTCCTATTATGATTACACTAGGAGTTAAAGTTCTTTGTGTGCAGCTTGACACCAGCGTTGTTTTTACATGACGTGACGTAAAAACAAAGTATGATAGTTACCCCGCTTCTAGTCCCGCGTTGTGTTGCGTCGTGTTTCGATGCATTTCTTCCAATACTCATTGCATTTTTATTTACGTTTCTCCAGTGTCATCATTATTACGGTTGATGCATGTAACAATTGCCTGGGCGCTGTGCTAGTTCATACTAAGCTACATTTTATGGGTACTGGACGCAACAAGGTCTAAAATCGTTAGATATGTTTTAGTGTAGGTCGAATACACCTTGGCGGCTGTGATGTTGGCTGAAAGTTTCGGATAGCTAAATCCTGACTTTAGCTGATTTACAACCTGCGAAAAGATTGGGTTATCCGCATTTTCTAGCTAACATCACAGCCCGCCAAGTTGTACGATTCGCTATATGACCTGTGCACATTAGGCCCACTCGATATCAATCTACAAAATAATTGAAAAAATACTTTTAGCTGCTTTGTGTTCTTTACAGTTGTAATTTGAATGATGTTGCCAGCGCCACTTGTCCATTACATTAATTGAAGGCGAATCATACAAGTCGGTTGGTTGGATATTGCGCAGCTTGTAGCTAACTTCACATCCGCCGACTTGTATGATTCGGCCTATAGCAACAAGTTGCTGATTATTTCGCACAAAATCTGATGATACTGGAGCCCTCAGGGTCTAAATCTTGCGCCAAAATGTGGCTAGATTTTGCTACAGACGAATATAGTTGTTATGGTAACAGTAGCAAAGTCTACTCTCGATTGCCGGATTTTTTAGCTTTTGAGGCCATTTACATCTGCAGTATTTGTATCATAATATATTGAAGGTTTATTTTATACAAAAGGGAACGTTTGCACTACGCATGTTTAACCGCATTGTATATAATTTAGCAAATTATACACGACCATAATGAAATCTCAGTTATAGATCCTGAAATATTTAAAAATAGTTAAGAAAATAATGAATTGTATTTACCGACTTTACCTATAAAGATCTTGTTATATAAATAATGCGTAGTACACACATTCGCATTGCGAAACCTAACCTCCTATTTTGAGATTATTAATGCATACTTATTTCTTTAGATAATTTATTATTTCGTACTCTAAGTACAATGTTTACTACATACAGTAACTATTTTTAAGTTATTATTTACGTTGAATCACATAAAGGTCGTCGCTCACCGCATCGACTTGACACCGTACCGACTAAAGTCGAACATATATTTTGACAAAATCGTGTATGTCACTCTTTTGATAACTAATATCTTGTTATCTGACCATAACATTGTCAAAATTAGATCTTTTCTAACGTGGGAATAATGAGAAAAACATCGTGAACTTAGATTTTGTCTTTATTAACGGTATACACAGCAAGTGATTGATTTTTAGTCGATTCGATGATAAGTTGGTTCAGAGACGACTTTATATCTCTGTCCCGGACAGTATTCTGATTTATAAGTATTATTTCTTTAGTTCTTAGTTCTATACCAAAGGTGTTAAGTTTATCTAGTGTAATGTTAGTATTATTTGTTAGGGGATTTTGTGCGTTGAGAGGGGTGTAGGGAACGGCGCAGAGATCTATGCACAAATGTAATGCTTTATGTAGTTGTTAGTGTATAAATATAATAAAAATATATTATTAGTATAATTATTACAAATTTATGTTCGTGTTCCCGTATTTGACATGTTATTATGTATTTTATCGTATTAATGGTCAGAGCACACATCGGCTCAACTTGAAGTGAAGTGTTGCACAAGAGTCATCGTTACTCAAATATGTTTTTCAGGGTTTCAGTTGTGAAGAGTTAAACATTCTGTATGACACTGAACAGTTAAAGATCTTCTATTTTACGATTATGTAGAGTAAACCACTCTTCACAAAATAACTAAACCAAACGTTCCGGATATGTGTGCAATTGTAATGTTGGGCACTTCGAGTTGAGTCGGTACGGTGTGCGATGACCTTCATATTTTATCCGTCGTTTAATTATTTATGTATTGTTTTGAGATTAACCTGCAGGGTTTTATAATTGTTGTAAATGCAGAGTTTGTTTCATACTCGCCGCGGGCCCTCGCCTGTTGATTGTATAAAGTTGTGGTCTCGCGGCCTCCAGCGGACGATGTCGCCAGGACTCGCGACCTTATGCTGCTCGGCCATAGAGCTTATAATCGGCTGTTTAGTTGGACAGGGACATGTGAATATTTTGTTCGTCGGTTCAATGGTTCACGTGCTAAGAAGATCAGAAGGAACGTTTAGAAGTCTCCACCTTTTTAGGGTTTCAATGCGGCTTCTTCACTACCTTGGTCGTATTGGTAGCCTTTAGAGGCTCTCGGTGATTTTTAAATGTTCCCTAACCTTCTGGTCACTTATCGCTGGACCTTGCGGTTCGGGAAATAAGGCTCGTTATAGAAGTGAGGTGCTAGGAGATTGTCGCGGTGCAAGGCTCGTCGCACACCGAGGTCCTCGCGGCATCCCGCGCCCGTTACGTGTATATTATAATACGTTAATCTGGTCGTTTATTTGTTGCTTAGCCGTAAGTTAAATGTATGTGCAAAAACATAATTTTTTGATGTGAAACGTACTAATAAATCATAAAAAAAGTATAGAACATAGTGAAAAAATATAATAGTTCGTAAGTAAGGTTATAATTGTGTCGCCTCGCGTCCTTATTACTTATATGATAAAGCTCGGCGCTGACGGGCGGTCGGTTGATGGACGCCCGTGAGCGGCGGCCGTAGTGCGACGGCGTCTCGCCCCATACTGAAGTAATGTTATTATTTATTCAAAGATAATTTCATAGATGTGTGTTGTTCCCAATGTGTTTTTTATCGTTCGTTGTGTGCGTGTGTGGATGTATGTATTCTAGTGTGCGTGCGGTTGGCCGCTGTGCGCGACAGTTAGTCGTACATAAGAAATATAAAGTTTAACTGTTTGTAAAAAAAAACATTTCAATCACTACAAGTGAATATACCGACGGGGTAGTAAAGAAAACGTTTAAAACCTCGCGGTGTATAAATAAGGCCTCCAATAGATTGTGCGACTGATTGTCGAGCGACAGCGCGCGTCGTGTAGTGTCGCAGCGCCACAAGCCTCTTGTCTCGATAGTCAGTACTTATTACGCCGTCACGGCCGGAGATATATCTATAAATAAATATAAAGTAATGTAATGCTCTCGCCTCTTTTGATTTCATTGTGCAATTTTGATACAAAGATTGTTTTGTATAAAGAGTGCAAGTTGTCTCCGATCGTAGGCCGGACGCAGTGCTCGCGAGACGATCGACATACATGACATCTATTCTCTTCAGTCAATGTTTGCTACCACATTGATATGCTAAACTGAATAGTATCAGTTACATGATCGATGCGACAAATCCCGAGCGACAATCCGACCGTCTGGAGCGCTGAATCCGGCCTTACCGCCAGCTGTGATCAAATTCCGTTGCGAGATTATTACACAATGAATAATTTCCAAATAAGCACGAGGTGTTCTCATTTGCCGACCTTTTATTAAACTAATTCATAGAAAATGTTGAAATTTTTGAAAAAAGTTTATTTTTTAGTTTTTTAAATATTTACAATTATTTTCTCAATTTATTATAGTGTTTATAATAGCTGTTAATTAAAGTAGTACAATTAGTCACTGAGCGTATCGCAGTCGCTGTGTATGTACAAACACAAAGAAGCTATTTATATAATAGATTCGCACACTCACATAGATAATATTGACAGTTGCAAAATTTTGGTAATCGTAAGATCGTACTCAATAGATACTGTGCTTGTCCGCTTGTCCGTGTGTACGGAGCGTTAAGGTGCGTCTCTATCGATTGTAACATCTGACACCCGTTTGATCCAGCACCAATCATCGGCCAATAGAAAAACATTACGTCACAAACGCAGCAAGATGGACGCTCCTAGATCAATACGAGTACACTGTCGAAAAACTATATTTTAATCGGCATAGATTACATCTTAATTACTTGGTGACAGAAACAGTGCTGTTTTTATTTCCTGCCAAAATGTTTCGAGATATATTTAACCTTAATTTTGCAGGATAAATAGAAAAAATATATGTACTTGCGTTTTTTTTCTGTCACCGACTGTGCCAAAGTAACGAATTAAAGGTGAAATTCGGCAATGGCCGCTCGTCGCCCACTTCTCACTCTCACTGCGTATGTCTTCACTTTGTTTTCTAGTTCGAAATCGTCCAGCACTTAGCTCTAGCTACACCGGCGGCTTGGCTGGCCATTGCGCGAATTCGCCGCGGTTATAAATAGCTTGTACACAGCTTGAAGCGATTTTGACCGGCCGAGACCCGACATCGTTTCAGTGATCATTTTATACCAGTTTAGAGGCTTGTAAAATGAAGAAAACTGCGTGGAAACGATGGTAAAAATTTCTGATCTAAGAAATATGTGTGATAAGTTTCTACCTTGTGTTATTTTAATATTATAACGATATCGTTCCGTTTCACGCAGCCTGGGTTAATATCAGTCTTGAGTTGTACTGGTACAGTAAAAAATCTAGTCATTGCAATAAATACTAATAATAATATTATAATAAAAACTAACATTTTAATTATCGGTGTTCGGGAACGTTCGGTCGGTCGCTGCAAATCGCTCGTTTGTCCATATAACATGAAACGAACATACAGTAACGCTATTCGATGCCATTTTGTAACAAAAGGTGTGCGCGCGAACGTTGCGTGTTACGCGCGTCGCGAACGCCCCTTAAGGGGGGATGGTAATTAGATGAAGGGTTGCGGCTAAAAAATTATTGAACTCTGATTTTTGATGCGTACAGTAAAAATATTGTGATTGCAATTTTTTTTTATTCCGTATAGCTTTGCGTTTGACTACATACTGTCTGACGTCGAGCAGATATGCGGTCTAGGGTGTAGCACGCTTACCTAGAAGATACCTATTTACTCGGGATTTGAAGACACTCACGTTGTACTTTACGGGAAGACAGACCCAGGCAAAGAGTTCCACATTCTGGCTGTTCGTATGAGGAACGAGGATTCGAAACGCTTGGTTCTAACGCGCGGAATGTCCACCATAAAGGGGTGGCGCTTTGGTCGCGTCTGTCTAGCCGTACTATAGAAGAAAGCAATAAATCAATGGTGCGATATTGTCGTTGATTTGTAACATTTTAGAGTAGTTTGTCTAGGTGTTCGTTAGCGATCATCGTAGTTAAGCAGCACGGTCAGTATTTGGATGGGTGACCGCGGGTGGCATTTACAACTGAGCGCAGCCGTGGCTCGGATGACACGTTAAATTGTAGGTCCCGGTTGTTTTAACCGTTTAGCCATGTCAGAGGCATTTAGGTGGCTTAAAAATCTCTGACATTAGGATTCTGAAGGACCCGGTCTTTACAAACTTACTTTTAACATTTTAAACCTTTTTAAATTCAGCTTTAATGCACACGGTTTATTAATCATATTTGCATCAGTTTAGCCGTATATTCTTCTCCAATTACGTCCCCCCGCTAGCTGTAAATTGACATATCACGCTGTATTCTCGATGGTTTTTTTGACGATCTATATATTATAACATATAAAATAAAACATATAGACATAAATCAATGATATATTTGAATTTATATGAATTGTACCATGTTGTCCTGTGTCAAACATAGAACCTTGGTTCGTTTTGTCATTGTTCCCGTGCAATCTTTGTAAGTTATTTATTTTTAAATTTAAATAATTTTATTGAAAATTGTCGTTCACACATTTTGCGTTGTTTTAAAACTGCTATGTTTTTGTGCGATAAGTGGAAAACTTTTTTGCAATATGTAGGATGTTGCTTCGCAAACTGCTGGGATTTACAGTGTATAATATATAGGGTTGTACTGGTAATCAATTAGCATCCTTTTAGGGGCGTCTTCTGTACATAAGAACTATAACAACTTTTGTTCAACGACTTTTATCAAATCTCAAAAATATGCTGCTGAAAAATATCGTTTATCCTCAAAAAAATTTATGGAACAGCTGTTATTTTTTAGTTGTGACAAAATCGCAGAACAAACGTTAGTTTTGATGTACAGAATGTGCCCCTAAAAGATGCTAATTGATTGCCCTGGATACTCATAATGAACAATTTTTAGTATGGGATCCAGCGCAGGATATCGAACAATAATCATCTGTTATATACCTACATCTATATATATAAAAATGAAACCCGTTTTCCGTTGTCACGACATAACATGAAAACGGCTTGACCGATTTGGCTTATTTTTTTTTTGTAGTTTTCTAATACTCTGTACAAGGTTCTTACGGAAAGCGAAACGAAGTTCGCCGGGTCCGCTAGTCATTAATAATAATGATGTAGGTATATAATAATGATGTATGTATTTTTCAGGGTTGGTGCCATAGTAAAAGATGTTCATAATTAAGAGTATATAGGTATAACTTTTCAAATAAACTGAAGTTTGCTAAACAACGCTCAGTAGTGCATAATAGTGCTACTTGCACCTGTCATATAAAGAAGTATTTACATTTGCTAACGTTAACATTATACAGGATTGTCCAGAAAGGGTAAGCTAACCCGAAAAGGTGGTGGTTCAAACTTGCTATGGGACCAAACTGGAATTGAAGAAAAAATATCTGCTGCTTCATACATTTTGTAGAATCCGAGTTTCAATGTAGTATGAGATAGCAGAGACTTTTTTCTCCAATTTCTGGTTGGTTCCTTGTAAAAGTTGTTAATAATGAAGGTATGAAGTACCCCATTTCAGCTTAGGAAACAATTTGTGAATAATTCTGTATAATCCAAAAATTTACTGGAAATACCAAGTTTTGTTTCTAGTCTAAACTCTAAACAAATAAAATACGAATTATTATTTCAAAAAGTCTATATTTACAAAGATTGCAATCGAATGTGCATAAGTAATTTATTTTTTAAAATATATTTTAAAACGCTTTACCTATATGAGAAAATGAATTATGAGATATGTTACGCTTCAGAGAGGTGTGATTATAGCCAAAGATGGATTACGTACAAAGGGGCTGAAAGCCTGACGTATAGTTATACTCTTGCCACTGTAGACGTGGCGCGAGGTACATTCCAAAAAACAACATTGTTTTTATTCAAAAACAAATGTATAAATAAACTTTTGGATTAAGAAGGGAAAAAATGCCTCGACAGATATTAATTATATTATTCGACAATGCGTGATATAGGCAAACCAGCATGTGATATGCTGCTCGCCTATAAGTATATAAATTGGCCTATTAAAGTTGTAATTTGAGTCTTATGTGACGTTTTAAGCTTAAAGTATGTAGGGTCATGTGTTGTACCTTGGGACGGTTGTTCCTAGGGACATTCGTTATATTTGAAAACTAGCAACAGTAAAAAAGTTAAATAATATCCTTTGCGTAGTATATTTATAACTTAGCAAGACTAGTAAGTCTCGTGACCATTCCAGCTTCTAGTGAATTTTGAGAACAGTTTAAAGTTTTTTGGAGTCAAAAGTATTTTTTTTTAGATATTTTGGAGTAGTTTTACATTTCATAGGTGCTCTTAATTGATAAAACTAAATCACGTATATTTTAGTCTGTTATTTTCTTTCTACAATACCATAAATACCAAAGCAGTTTCCTAACATGCAAATTAAGATTATTTAGTTTGCTTTAATATGGCTGTTTTTGTACCTTGGGACATAATTTTGTTTGTACCTTGGGACACTTTAATGTATGAACACTTCTTAGTAACCACATGTATTAGTTATTAATAGTGCCACGGAGCAAAAATGCAAGAAAGAAAGATGCAATAAGCTCGGGACGTTATAAACAAAATGTTAAAAAAATTAAGAGAGGAAAAATAAGAAGTGTAGCAAAGAATTCGGGTTGAAAAAATCAACTTTACACAGTTATGTCAAAACTATCCAGAGTGGTTCTGAGACTGATTTAAATTTCATTCATACCACATTATGAAGTGAAAATAGTAATTTCCGACAATGAAAAAAGCTTTTGCTAGAAAATATAGTTAAAATTAATTGTGTCCCAAGGTACATACAGGCTTGTCCCAAGGTACAGACGTGTAACGTACCTTCGGACAAAAACCTCCATTTTTATTTGCCATTTAATAAAAAATAATCTAGCATTGATATAGCACCCAAAAATAACTTAATCGTTAGCGATGAAATGCCCTACTATAGTACCTAACTTTCATTTAAAAATCTTAATAATGTTCAGAGATATGTGAACTCAAAGTTGAAAAAATTAAAAATGTCCCTAGGTACATCACATGACCCTACTGCGAATTTGTGGGTATATTGTATACCTCGATATAATTTTTCGTTCTTATATACATTTTATCGAGGTTCGACCAATTTTTAGTTTGCTTCCATAGTGATGAAATGCTTGTGCTCGTCTAGATTTTAGAAGTATTATATATTGTTAATTAAGTCTCAATCGCCACGTACACTTAAGGTGAATTCACTGGGTCGAGAGCCAATTTTTTTTTTGGGTTTTTTGGCATTTATAGATAAACTGTTCATCATGAATAAACTCATTTAGCGACCACGAAGAGATAGTGTAAACGAGGCATATACACCTAGAAACAAAAATGCAGCAGTATATGCACAAAAATTCACTAACTAAAAACTAAGGTGAAAATCAGTTGATGAACTTTCATGTATAAATGGACCGCTAATTTAGTTTTTAGGAGTATGTAACCCGTAAACGCTACATATTCATAGTCGCTTAATGAGTTTTCGTAAACTTAAAATTATTAGTTTATCTGTAAAAGGCAAAATACCTAGAAAAAAATGAAAAATCAAATATTTTTGGGTTTATTGGCTTTTACAGATTACTCATTTGAACTACTCATTTAAAGTTTACGAAAACTCATTTAGCGGCTATGAATAAGTTGCGTTGACGAGTTACATACACTTGTAAATCAAATTAGTGGTCAGGTTATGCACGAAAAGTGCATCAAGTGATTTAAACCAATTTCACCTTAGTTTGAAGTGTACTCTTGTGTAAACTGACCACTATTTTGGTTTCTACGTGTATGTAATTCGTCAACACTGCCTATCCAAGGCCACTAAATGAGTTTTTGTAAAGTTACAGTCAGCAGTTTGTCTGTAAATGCCAAAAATTAAAAAAATATTAGAATTCCGCGCGCGACTCAGTGGCTCCCCCATTTGTAAAATAAAGATAAAACGAAGGTAAAGCGTCAAACGGGCGAGCGTTTGGGCTCATCGCTCGTCTGAGTTCACTCTTTGCTATATAATACCACAAGCCCACTGCTGAGCACAGGCCTCTTGTCATCTTCAAGAGTCGGATGTACCTCGCGTTACGGTGTATGTTTAACTAGTTTGTGTTGATTGACCGTAGCTAACACAGGTACTATGAGAATTGTCCTACGCACGTTGCATCCTGACTTCATTAGAAAATAAAATTGTTAAAAAAACAGCTATATTTCACCTACCAAGTTGTTTTGTTAGAATGTTACATGAAACGTTAGTTCATTCTTTGTTGGCAAGTTGAACGAAATTGGCGTTTGTTTTGAATTTCGTTCAATTTTGATTGATTCCTTTGTAGTTGTACGAAGTTTGATTCGTTCAGGTTCGTTCAGCTTGTCTAAATGTTCATTCGTTCTTAGTTCCGGGAGGAGCGTGCGCATGACAGTGATACCTTATATTTGTTGTTTGATCACTGATTCACTATTAGGACACTTAGCTGAGTAAATTAACGCATTATTATAATATAGTTTTATGATGAGAATAATATGTATATGTAATCCTACATGTCTATTAAATCGGTGAAAATAGATAATAATGACTTGAAGTTTTATTTATTCGACATTTAAACACCTGTTCTACTCGCTGCATAATATTCGGAGATAGTTTTATACTAAACCACTGAAGATGATTCACATCGTGATTACGAACTATAGGATCAACACAATAATAAAAAAAAGTCAGTAGTTCCATACGTTTTTTGTCGATTTAAGGTTGATATTTGTATGTTTTTTTTAATTTCTTATAGGATTGCGTTTGACTACCTGTCTGATGTTAAGCAGATATGCGGTCTAGGGTGTAGCACGCTTACCTAGAAGATACCTATTTACTCGGGATTTGAAGACACCCACGTTGTAAGTACTTAAGCGGGAAGAGACCCAAGCACAGTTTCACATTCTGGCTTTTCTATTTATAACGTTTTATTTCAGCGTAGAACACCCTTTTGGAATCACCTGTATAGGGAAACCTCAGAGCAAATAAAAAAATCAAGAGAGAATGTAGTGAACAAACAAGTGAAGCCAACCAAAATTACGCCTCGCCGTGTACAGACTATTACACACACATCCAGGTAACTATGAAACTACGCCTTAGCTTGTCAGTCAAACTATGGCTGCGCAACAGCGACGCACTCACACATGTATAAAAAACCGGCTTCACTTGACTGTTCAACGACGTTCCCTCTGGATTTTTTTATTTGCTCTGAGAGGGAAACATCCAAGTCTACAATACCAAGATTGTATGTTATTTTACTCAGGACGCAAGTCGCGTTTGAGCATAAAATTAAATATTCGCTGATATCAGAGATGCGGTCTATGATAGTGTAAGGCGCGACATCTACGTGTAGTACCTAAATTTAAATCTTATTCAATTTTTAAACTACGATATAATGTTGCGTGTACACCGGGAGCTGTCCGATTCCCACGAACAACCGTTTAATAGTTAACCCTTTTTAACAGACTTCCAAAAAGTTAAACTTCTCAATTCAGCTGTATTTTTTGGGATACCTATAGCCCGCGAGGTAAGCGCAAAAAATGCAACTACTTTCTAAAAGCTGAATTTTTGGTATTTTATTGTTGGTATGGCTAATCATGGTGGTGTACCTACAACAATACCCCGGAGTCAGTCAGCTAGGATGTTTAGCGTTTGGTGGGGATACCGTTTGAATTTTCTAAAATGTATATGAATAGGTATCTAACAACTGTTGTTTTTAAACTTTCGCGATTTGAACACATTATGACATTAAGTAATTTTAGTGCGCGATTGGTCCCGTAGTGTATAATAATAATCTTGCAACTACTTCTAAAAGCTGAAAATTTGTGTACGTTTAGATAAGTAATAAAAAAGAGTTTAACCACAGCCAATCCCCCAAAACATGTAACAGAGCTTTTCAGTCAGCCTACTTTAAAACCTGACTGACAGGCATGGGCGCCGGCAGAAATAATTTCCAGGTGGTGCAGATTTTAGTTTTCTTACAATCTTTGCCGTATATGATTGTTAATAAAAAGATGGAATTTTAGTTTGAATGTTCGAGACATTTACAAATTTCTGACTATTCATATGACTGTACTGTATCAGCCTTTTAATAGTCCACTGCAGGACGTAGGCCTACCCACGAAGGGTGATTGAGCCATATCCACCGCGCTGGCCCAGTGCGGGTTGTTGGATTCGCATACACCATCGAATTTCTTCTACGGAAGTATGCAGGTTGCCTCACCATGTTTTCCTTCACCGAAAAGCCAGTGGTGTGAAATTCCGTACATAAATTCCAAAGAACTCATTGGTACAGGACCGGGATTTGGACCAACGACCTCACGATTGCAAGGCGGGTGTCACTACCTTTAGGCCACCACGGCTTCATATGACTATCAGTGATGAAATACGGTTTAAAGTGCTCGAAACACCGTGGAAACCTCCGCAAGATTATGATTTCAAGCAGGACATCGATCATAAAAACCAAACACAACAACGTGCATTTCGCCACGAGTGGCTCACAGCATACCCTTGGTTAGCTTATTCTGCTCAGGCTAAAGGACCACTTTGCCGTACATGTGTATTATTTCCCGCACAAATTCATCGAGGCAGTACTCAGGGGCCATTTATCGGCCATGCAAAAAATATCAAAAATTTCATGAGTGTGCGAAATCTCATGCAAATAGCCAGTGGCATAGTGAATCGGTTATACGTTCTAAAAAATTTCTGGGAATCATGCAACAAAGAAAAAAAAAGACGTTTATGAACAGTACAGATACTGAATATTACAGGGAAATTTCAGAAAACAGATAAACAGATAAAACTTCATCTTCAAAACTATCTTCGGTCTTATTTTGTGCTACGCATGATTTACCCCTTCGAGAAGAACAGAAGATGGGTCAATTTTCAAAGACTTACTACATTTCCAAGCTGAGGCAGGAGATACGGTTTTAAAAGACCACTTTATGCTGACCAGGGCATTTTTCGAACCAGTTGCTGGTTCGAAAAATGCCCTCTATGTATCCCATCAAATACAAAACGAAATTATTGAAACCTGTGCTGATATTCTTCGTGAAACCATTACTGATGAAGCAAAAGAAGGGCATACTTTTCAATCTTGGCTGACGAGACAGCGGATATAAGCGGGACTTTCAATGGGCATAAGATACGTCAAGTTTGACACAGACAGACCACTTCAAAAATTAGATGCTGTATCGATTTCTGAAGTTATAATATCTTTTTTGGCAAGGGTATGATGGTTGCTCCACGATGGCTGGACATGTTGGTGGAGTTCAGAAAATAATTAATGATAAATATCCCAAAGCAAAGTATTTCCACTGTGCTAGTCACATATTAAAACTTGTTGTTAATGATTTAAATAATTTGAGTGAAAGAAGAAATACTGCTGGAATGATTAAGGAAACTATAACTTATTTAGAGAGAGCATTTTACGGCGAAAAAAAATTTCCATATGTTCCCTTGTTTTGCGAAACCAGATGGTTTGCAATGTACAAAAGTATTCGAATTTTCGCTCAAAATTTCACCAAAATTGTAGAAGCATTACAAGACCTCTCAGAAGATCAAGCCACTAATTCTAAGACAAAGGTTAGAGCTTACCAACTGCGCACTGCTTTGACCACCACAAATTTTATTGTGGCATTGCATATTATTGCTACTTACTCAGAAAAGCAACCAGCTTCAACAAGTGGATATTGACATTAATTCAGTGAATGACCACATTTGCAAACTCACTAAAATAATAGAGGGTCACAGACAAAACGCATCGCAGGAATTTAATGCTATATTTGGAGAAGCTAAACAAAGTTGCGAAGACCTTAATATTGAGATTAAATGCCAACAGGCTCATCGATCCAACCACCCACCCGAAAACGTTGAAGAATTTTACAGAAGAGCTTTATACATCCCATAACTTGATTCGATCATTTCTTCTTTAAAAGACAGATTTTCTGAAACACATAAAAATCATTTTCTCTCTTACAACTACACCCAAAAATAATTAAAGGCCTCAGTAAAGAAGAATTACTTAGAGCTGCAAAAGACATTGATCATTTGTGTGGCGATCTATTATTTCAGAAATCACGACTTGGTTTGAAATGTGGAAATATCCACAGCCAGCGGCAAATGATATCAGTGAAGTTGATCGATATGAAAAACATCTTATAGACTACATTGACGAGGCAAAAGATTTCTTTCCTTCAGTAGCAGAAGCGATCAAGATTGGCCTTAGTCTACCCGTCACAACGTGCGCAATAGAAAGATCTTTTAGCACACTGAGAAGAGTTAAAACTTGGAATAGGTCCACAACAGGTGACGAGCGACTGTCTGGATTATGCCTGTTAAGTGTCCACCGAGGCAAGATAACCAAGTACAATAAAGATAACTTTATAGAAAATGTCCTTCCGGGACTAGGTTGTTGACACGTCTGAACGTCCAAGTGTAATATTGTGTAAGTGACAAAAAGTACAACACTTGAATAGTTAGAATGACGTAGTGTCAAAATGACTAAAATTGAGATTATATTTACGTTATATCGTGCCTGTGTCAGAATGTACAAATTTTAATATGTGTTTATGTCAAGTCATGACAATGACAAAATTTTTAAATGTTAAAATATTTTAGTAACCAATCACGTTATTGACTAAATGTCTGAATCTAACAATGCCAGAAAATATACCTACCTACCCGTAAACGAAGGTTAATGAGAATGTAGGTATCGTGTCTTCTTTTTTAAAAAAAATAAGTGAAATAACACATACATTCATTTATATTAATCGTAGTTATCTTTATATTTATTATCATTGCATTTTCAATAAAAACAAAACAATTAATTCTTTACTTAAAAATAACTTCACATATTCATTTATATTAATCTTAGTAAAAACAAAACAATTAATTCTTAACTTAAAAATAACTTATATGTATATATAGATATTAGGCTTGTAAATACTTTGTAAGGCTTAATTGTTGTATTGTTTTTCATTACGTTTAAGCTTTGCAATGTTTTTCAAATAATTAAGCGGACAAATTTGCTGATTGTCCAGTTGGTTTAAGAAATATTGTTTTTTTTGATCAAAAATAATATCACACTTTCTACGTTTGATCTGCTCAAATAGTGCGTTCTTAATTTTTGATTCTTGGTATTTTGCTTCCTTGCGTAATAGATGAACAAATGTAAATAAGTTTGGCTTGCACCGCATCCTCTTCATTAGCCGATTGTGCCATCCCTCCAAGCTATTATTTGTTCGGTGGCGTTGATTAGCACAGCTAATTAGTTCAATACAATTTTTCGACAGCCATTGCTTAACAAAATATGTTTCAAATTTTTCTATTTCGTCACTTTTCTCTGAAATGCTATTTAAAATTTCTGTCCATCCAACCGTTAACAAGTGTTTAGGCAATAGTGGTAAATATGATGCTAACTCTGCAAGTTTTCGTCCATCTTTAATCTCTAAAAGTTTTAACTTCTCTGCTTTTCGCCATATAGCTTTGTTAAAGTGGAAGAAACATCCGTTCAATTCACACTCTGGGTAAACTTCTTTAATGGCATTTATTTGGGCCTTCTCAAAATCCGATTTATATTTTTTGATGTCAACATTCAGGTTATTTTTTAAGTATGAATATAAACGTATGTAAGTATCAGTTTTTTTATTAGGCAACAAAGCATACAGCACTGGTACGATATTGGTTCTCTCTTCTGTGCTGTTGACATCCAAATGAATAGTGAACAATTGTTCCCAAGGCGCCGGAGCTGCTTCGAATGTACCGTCTCCAAACCACATTCTATCATTATCAATACTATGTAAATATTTTTGTGTAAAATTTGTGCCAAATAATAAAATTTTATCACTTGTCCCGTCTTCCCACAGTAAAAAGTTATCCTTTAAAATCTTTGGTAATTCTACTTCTTCTAATGTTCTAAATGACGTTTTCTTAACTTCCAAAAATCTTTTTCTTGCTCGATATAGGGACCGTTTTTTATTTTCAAATACTGGCATTGAGATCGAATCGACAGAATCAGAATCAGATTCCTCTATTTGAGGAATGAAGCATTCTTCATATATTTCTTGAACTGATTGATAATTTTCACATACTTTTCTTTTACAAAGTTGAGTTGCAACGTGAATCTTATTTTTCGATGACGATGGAGTACATGTATGCACATTTTCACGTCATATTTTAGTTTCGGTTATGTCTATTGTCATTGACGCACCACAAGAAAGCCGATTTATACATTTCCAAAGACTAGTACCACTTCTATTTTTCACTGACAAATTGTACCTGTGTATGCCGTATAATAATGTACGATTACCTTTTTGATTTGTGCAAAAGGAAAATCGTTGCTCGGGTGATTGTTCTCCCATTTTAAAATAATTATCCTTTTCCATACACCAAATACGTCCGGAATGAATGAAGGACGAAGCTGACATATCTGACAACCAATTTCAATTTTCAAGTGGAAGGAGGGTTTAGTCATTTATAGTAGCACTCGAAAGAGTGTTTGAGTACCTACTATGTGAATAGCAAACTCCTTGGATAACAAACAACACTCGTAGATGCAATATTAGTGCCTGACATTATGACACTGACACAAACTGTACATTTTGACTCTTACTCGTTTTAACAATGATGTCGTGATGAATTTTGTACATTCTGACACTCGATCGTTCTAACATTTGGACTATGTAACACGTAGTACTTTTCGGTACTAGCTCGTTCTGACAAGTAAACCATATTACCAGTAATGCATGTAACAGTCGTTCTTCTTAACAATCGTGTTATATGCCTGTTATGCATTATGACCCTCGTATTATTTAGCATGTTAGCAATAGAACCCCTTGGACGTTCAGACGTGTGAACAGCCTAGTCCCGGAATGGAAAATGTCATTAATAAGTTCGGTCAAAAACCCCGCCTGCTGCAGTTGCTTTTTAAATGAGAATTGTGTAATTACTGCCTACTAATTATTGTGAATAAAAAAATGATTTCCAACAGACTGCTTTTTATTTCAATAATTCCTGTTGATCCCGAGATTCCCAAGGGGTGCAAGTGCACCCCCTGGCACCCCCCTGCCGGCGCCCATGCTGACAGGCCCTATTCTTTTTTAGCTAATAAGTATAGGCTTCCGTACAAGGGAAGTAAGTTGTTAAAATCTCTATACTATAACCATCGGCAAAAAAGTTTTTTTTTTCACTTTTCTCGTCATACGTCGAAAATTACACACACACACATATTGTTAAAATAATTAAAAACCTGTTTTAGCATGTGCTGATGAAGTTATTTTATATGATACCTTACATGATACGATTTACTCACTTTGAATTTTGAACCCATATTTTGTGAATTTTGAAAAGCCCTATTTTTTGTGAATTAAATAAAAATGTACAGTTTTCAGATTTATTCCTATATGTGTACTCTGAGACAATGCTTCTCGCCTTTCATAGTTCTATGTCAACGGGAAGTACCCTGTAGGTTTTGATTTTTGTGAGCTTCATAATATGCGGTTTTTTACGACATAAACGGTTCTAACTTGGTTCTAACTTTTTATACGATAACTGAGAAGTTTTTCTTTTACACAACTGCAAGAGACCATAGATATACGTATACAGTTTAAATTTCAACTCGATATCTTTACGTGTTCCCGAGATAAAGAGTCTTGACATAGGTACACACAGACGGACAGACGGACTACAAAGTGATCCTATAAGCGTTCTGATTTTTCTGTTTGAGGTACATAACCATAAAAAACTGCTGTTCTATATGATTTTTATGTCTATAATAACTTTTACTGTGGAGCTATGGAGTCAACTCTGAAAACGCTTAGTGAAAGTCTTTTCGACTAAGCGTTTTCAGAGTTGACTCCACAGTAAAAGTTATTCAAAATTTGCCATATATGTCACCGCTTAAGGCTCCGACACCGGTAGATAAACACATTGTATACACGTCAAATTGAGTACCTCCGTTTCGTCGGCCAAAAACACTAGGATTGACAGCACTGATAAAAGCTGGTCTTAAGTCTTAATCTCCCTCTTTTAGCTTAGTACACTAGTTCTGGATGACCGTGCAGAACGCTGACTGAAAGTATGTATTTAGTTAAGTTAAATTAAATGATGAGTTCTGCTCGAATATTATGTCAGACCATAGAAAAGTATGACTAGAATTCTCAATTGCGTATAGGGTTTTAGAAAAAAGATGTGCATTTCATACCTACTTAGATAGCTATATATACGTTGTTATGATTTTATCATATTTAGACTAGATAATAGTAAAAACCTATACACATACAGGGTTATTTCTAATCAATTAGCATCCTTTCAGAGGCTTATTCTGTGCATCAAATCTAACAACTTTTGATCTGCGACTTTTGTCAAAACTCAAAAAAATATTTGTTGTTCTATAGAAAAATATCGTTCACCCGCGACAAAATGTATGGAACAGCTGATGGTTTTTTTCGAGATTAGACAAAAGTCGCAGAACAAATGTTATTAGTTTTGATGTACAGAATAATCCCTTAAAAGGATGCTAATTGATTAGGAATAACCCTGTATTTGAATTTCGTCCTGTTCACACTTTAATACCTACTTGCACATCTCGCTCGCCTTCTTCCGTCCGAAATCTTTTGATCATTTGCTTTTTCCTGTCAAATCATGTAAAATGATTATGATATGGGACGTTTATTGTTTCACACGTACCTAGTCAAAGTATTAAGTAGACAGGGCGCTAAATAATAATTACAAAAGTAAGTAATTATTATTTAGCGCCTTGTCTAGTTAATACTTTGACTACGTGTGAAACAATAAACGTTCCATAATATACCTAAAATTCCCATATCATAATCATTTTACATGATTTGACAGGAAAAAGCAAATTATCAAAAGATTTCGGACGGAAACTTTTAGTTTGTCATATACTAGGCACGAGTACGTTTGGCTTGAGCCGTCTTTTTTCTATTTTCGGCTGGAATATTTGTTATTAAAACTATTTTTAGAACGTTTATTCTAAATTTATGGTTTTATGATCAGTCTTTGTCTGCCGTTTCAATAAACGGCATAATAAATATAAAATAATTATATTAAACACCCAAAAAAAAAACACAATTGTTTAGTTTTTTTTGGGTGTTTACGAATTTGAGAACAATAGGCAAGTCTCGAACTTTTAAGTTGTTTACTTGTCAACACAATAGCGTTTATTAGATCGAATAATGTCGCGAATTATCTCGTAAATTCGAGCGTATAGGTAATAACAGATATAAATACGTCGGCCGACCCTTGGGGACCAGTTTTTCGTTTACCGTCGAAGCGAAAACATCTCGTGTTCAAGTGCGGTACCAGTGACTGTCAGTGCCAGTGTAAAGTGTTTGTGCGAAGCAGTTATGTCGTGAGTATTGTGATTTTGTGCAATAAAGTGCAAAGTGATTAATCGGCGTTTTAACTGATTATCCAAGAACCCATCTCGTAACACTATATAGAATGTGTCTTAGCAACTTTCACTTAAAAACTTTAAAAACTAGCGAAAAAATGAAAAACCTGAAACAACCTAAAAACGGTTTTCATGAAAAATAATCGGTTTGAACCGAAATCAGTGTGCATGTGGTGCTGCCGTTCAAACTTCAAACCATGGCGCACCTTTTAGCCTGCCCGCTTTGACCAAAATAATGCACACAAATACCTGAACCTGGCTACCGAGGATGCGATATAGGTCGCCAGATTCTGGTCCCAAAATATCTAAAATCCATAAACCCATGTAAATATTGCATATACTGTCAGAATTTCATTAAAATAATAAGTAAAAAAAAAAAACCAAAAAAAGTCTACCCATTAACACGAAATGAATGAATGGAACTGGTTCACATTTCAATTTTAAGAATCTGTTCAACATCTCTGGTACAGTCTAGAATCGATCGACTACAAATTCAAAATTACATATATATTTAATAACATTAATTAACGCTGTGATGTTACTGAAATTAGCAACAATCACATTCTCAAAAACTCTGCAGCTGCCAAACTGCAAACGTATCTGCCTTTGCCATCATTGTACCTGAAACTGTATTTGTCCCTACGATACTGTAAAACCAAACATATGTGAGGGCTATTCTTTCTACTAGCGCCATCTACATTTTCTTCAGTAAAACTTTTCCATGGCTAGAGTGTGGTGGGCAATGTGGAAATCGGCGTGGCATTTTAAGGTTCTGTACCCTTAAAAACGGGGACCCCATTACTAAGACTCCGATGTCCGTCCGTCTGTCCGTTTGTCCGATTGTCTGTCACCAGGCTGTATCTCATGAACCGTGATAACTAGAACGTTGAAATTTTCAAAGTTGACTATTTCTGTTGCCGCTACAACAACAAGTATTGTACTAAAACAGAAAAAAAAACCGGACAAGTGCGAGTCAGGCTCGCTCATTGAGGGTTCCGTTATTAAAAACCTGTTTTAGCATGTGCTAATGAAGTTCTTTTATATGATACCTTACATGATAAAATTTACTCACTTTGAATTTTGAACCCATATTTTGTGAGTTTTGAGGCCGTATTTTTTTGTGATTTAAATAAAAATGTACAGTTTTCAGATTTATTCCTATATGTGTACTCTGAGACAATGCTTTTCGCTAAATTTCATAGATCTATGTCAACGGGAAGTACCCTGTAGGTTTTGATTTTTGTGAGTGCAAAATATGCGGTTTTTTACGACATAAACGGCTCTAACTTTTTTAAACGATAACTGATAAGTTTTTCTTTTACACAACTGCAAGAATTCATAGGTTTAGTCATAGTCATAGTCATAGTCATAGTCATAGTCATATTTATTGGTAAAACATTTTTACATGTCAAATAAAAGTGTACAATAATTCCATAACTTACAATATTTGTAAATAATAAATTTATGTAATAAATAAATAATTAGGTCCTCATAATAAAAAATTCCAATCACAAACTTTGTCGAATTACAAAAACAAACAAACAAACAATTCGTTCCACTCCGACAACCATAATTTGGAGTAGACAAAAAATATTATAATTATTATGCAATTTAATAACACTTATCTTATAACCTTATAAAATTCTTCAAACTCATAAAAAGCTTGCTCTATAAGCCACTTTTTTAGTTTAAATTTGAACGACTGCAGAGACACAGCCGCAGTGACATCTACCGGCAGATTATTATAAACAGTCGGGCCCATAACATGCGTCAACTTGGAGGACTTCTCCAACGATCGCGGAACGGTCAACAACTTGTGCCTGCCGCGGGTTGGATACTCGTGCTTAGAGCCTCGCTCAGGCATCGTATCCAAGTTTGTTCTGGCGTACACTGCCACCTGATAGATCAGAATGGCAGGCAGCGTCAGGATTCCCAACTTCCTGAAGTAGGGGCGAGCCGGGGTGTCCCAGGACACTCGTGCCACGGCCCGTACCGCACGCTTTTGCATGCGAAACGCCCGTTCCCATTCCGCGGCTCTAGCCCATATCTCTGCGCCATACTGAAGTTGAGAGTGCACTGTAGCAAAGTAGCACGCTCGTGCTACCTCACCCGACACCACTCTAGCAACTCGTTTTAGTGCAAAGCACGCGCTACCGAGCTTTCCGCACACTTTTTCTATGTGGTGGTCCCACTTCAGTCCCCGGTCCACCTCGAATCCCAGGAATGTAGTCGATTTCTGTTCCTCAATTCTCACTCCACCCAGAAGCACCGTCAGCGGTCTTAACGGTCTACCTGACAGATTAAACTGGATGAAGTGAGTCTTGGAGAGGTTGAGAGCGAGGCCGTTTATGTGGAACCACTCAGCCAGCTGCGAAGCCGCAGTGTTCAACCTCCTCTCCAGCCCGTCCACAGTCGGATCAGTGACTATCGCCGCTACGTCATCCGCGTACATTAGTATCTCGGCGGCGGTCACAGCATCCGGCAGGTCGTTTAGAAGCAGCGAGAAGAGGATGTTAGACACCGACGACCCCTGCGCCACGCCCATCTCAGCCGTCATGGGATCAGACCTTAGCGATCCACCACAGCTGACGACTACTTGCGATCGCTCATGCATCAGACCCGCCAGAAGAGAGTGTGAAGCACCCACCACGCCGTAAAGCGGCAATTTTGCACCAAGTATACCGTGGTCGGCGACATCAAAAGCCTTCGATAGGTCACAGCAGAGAATAGCAACCTGCAGTTTTGGTCTGGATTCCCGTGCAGCCATGACGCGGCGTACCACCTCGCGGGTCAGTGCAGTCGTTGAGCGTCCCTCTCTGTAAGCGTATTGCCTATCCGATAGTGCGCGCGTTTCAGACAAGAAATCTATTAGTCTAGAACTGAGGCCATTCTCGAAAATTTTCGCGACTGCAGGAATAATAGATACCGGTCTATAGCTATCGATCGACTCTCGATTCCCCTTTCCTTTGTACAGTGGCGATACCTTGCTGAGCTTAAAGGGAGTCGGGAAAACACCCTCCGCTAGACAACTATTGTATAGGTCTGCAAGTATGGGGGCTAGCGTCGTTATAGCAGATCTGATTAAGTTCATCGACATGTCGTAAATATCTTTAGATTTTTTTGGCGGTATTTTAGTCGTAACAATTCGGTATACTTCATCCGCGCTAAACCTACGCAGACGCAGAGAGCGATCAGGCGTTGCGCGCGCATCTTCCAGTAATTTTATAGCCCGAGTGACGTTCGCGCGCTGCGCGTTGCACGCGACAGCTGCGCCCAAAAACCTACTGTTCATTGAATCGATTGCAGATTTTTTACAGTCGAATTTCGTGCAGTCAGGTTTCCTAATTATATCGGTAAAGTCAATGCGGAGACTATTGTATTTTCCCCTTTCTTTATTTATCACAGTCCACATAGCCTTTGGTGCATTATTACTAGAATAAATTAACTTAGAATAATAATTACATTTCGTACTTTTGAGAAGCGAGTCATAGTAAATAGTCATGTCAGATATCATTGCATTAATTGATTCATTATTTGGATTTCGTTTGCTGATTTCTATAATATCAAAAAGCAAGCATTTATAATTTTTTACATCTGGTGTTATCCAAGATGCGTCCGAATTTTTGTTACATGTTTTCTTCAGAGGAAAACATATATCAAATTTATTTTTAATAATATTTAATACAGATGTAGCTTTCACTGTAGCATTACTATTTAACAAAATTTTGCCCCATTCCACGCTATCCAGAGCGTTAGAAAAATTTCGTTGGTTGGCGCGCGAAAACTGTCTAACATACCTAGATGTAGGCACTTGCGTGCGACATTCCAAACTACACTTAATACCGTGATGATCGCTTAAATTCGTAATAACTGGTTTTACGGACACCAAGTTGTCCGGAAGATTAGTATAGGCATGGTCCAGACAAGTAGAAGTGGAAGCTGTTATCCTAGTGGGAAAGTCCACTTTGTTCGTCATACCATGGGCCGACAACAAATTATTTAAGGTTTTTACATCGCGGTTTGACGCATCTGCAGTGTTCAAGTTCCAGTCGCCTAATATCAAACAATATATACCTAGATCTGAAATATGCTCGAGCAATCTTTCGAAATGTTTTAGGAAATCGTTGTTACTTATTAAATTTGTTCTATAAATGCATATTATCGTCAATTCAAATTCTATCATATTAATTGCAGAAATTTCCAAAAATTGCTCCACCGATAGTGACTTTAAATCTGAATTTTCACTACACTTCACATTATCGGAAACAAACAGACACGACCCGCCGTGAGAGTATTTCTTTCTACAATAGTATGATGCTAGCTTATATCCATCTATCGCAACACTCTTGAGGTCGGCTTCCCTATTCCAATGTTCCGTGATCGCGAGCACGTCGCACTCGAGGTCTCCTCGCAGCAGCACTTCCAGTCTATCTGTTTTGTTGTTAATACAGCGGATATTCTGGTGACATACTACAAGCGTCCTCGTAGTGGCATTCGCATTATGTTGTAAGGACGTGTTGCCGCTGCGGCTCTGGGCGAGTAGACTGGTCGCCGCGGGCCGTGACGTCCCCCCGGCCCCGGGGGCGGGCGAGAAACCAGTCCGATATCTTGACAAGTGGAGGCCAGGCACTGGGCGAACTAATCAGCTGGTACAAACTTTCGGGGAAACCGATGACAAACGCGGCATGCTTGTCTGTTTTTATATCGCGTTTTACCACCGTATATTTATCACACGGTTTGATTTTGTTGATATATTTTAATACAGTCGGCACCGTTGTATCCGGCTTAAGGGACCATGCCTGGATGTGAATCATTCGCTCCGCAGTCTGGAGATCGTCGTCCACTTGACCTGAGCCAGTCACAATTTTTCGCGTCTTGTGGTTTGACCTTTTGTATTCGACCTTCGTCCAACTACCCGTAGCATTCAGACCCAGTAGCTCGTCATTACCCTCGAGCGATTGTGATTCATCAGCACTCGATACCTCTTTGGTTGTGTGCGTGGACTTCACTTTCCCGTTAGGTAATCGCGGCTTGTTTACATCGGGAGTTTTTTGAGTTTCGGTCACATTGCAGGTAGCAGTCTGACTAGTGATTACAGCGCTATTTTTCTTAGCCGCTGCGGCGCTTGAGGCGGCAGCGGCCGCGTTTTTTCGTACTTGCCGTACCGGTCGCTGTTTCGCTGGTATTGCGTCCGCGCTCGCACAAGTTGTTTTTAGCTTATCAGCCGAGGACTTACCCTCTAAGTTAGCTTTTATTTGCGCGATCAATTCACCTTGCGTGGAAATCTCTTCAGCTTGTTGAGTGATTATGTGAGTTTGTGCTTTCACTATGGATTGCAGGGAACTCACTTCGCTGGTGAGGTTGGCCACGGACTGGAGCAGCTCCGAAATATTTTTTTTCTATCACTTTTAGAGTCATTGTATTTTAATTTTCTAAAAATCGTAAGCAAACGTTCACACTCGTCACACGTAGGTAGTACGACTCTACGTAGTTTACGTATATAGTTTAAATTTCAACTCGATACCTTTACGCGTTCCCGAGATAAAGAGTCTTGACATACACACAGACGGACAGACGGACAACAAAGTGATCCTATAAGGGTTCCGTTTTTGCCGTTTGAGGTACGGAACCCTAAAAATAATCTAAGGGATGGCTCCCATAGAACAAACTTGAATTTTTAGCGGTTTTTCGCTCGATATTAATAATTGTTACATAATATATAAGTAGTTAAATATTCACTTCAAAATAAATGATTATTTAAAGGGAGCTCCTATATATTTTTGCTTAATATTAATAACTGCAATAGATGTAAGATGTTTAAATTATTCAAAGAATATTAAGCTGTAATAAATCATCATCATCATCAGCCTGTGTCGACCCACTGCTGGGTATAGGCCTACTCTCTTATGTGCCATTCTTCCTTATCTTGGGCCAATCTCTTCCACGTCTGACCAGCGATGGGTCAGATATGTCATCGACTCATTTAATAAATGCTTAAATTAAAATTTCCATACGGTACGGAACCCTTCGTGTGCGAGTCCGATTATTTCTCTTACATTCCATATTGACGGTGGTGGAAGGCAGCACCACCGTCAAGATTGCATATTCTGATATTTAACCGACTTCATAAAATAGAGTACTCATTAATTCCAATGTATTTTGAAGTGAGTTAAGCGGCATTGTGCACTTTTTGGAATGGGTAAAAATTGTTAAACTCGCGTCAGGACACGTGACATGATCGAAAATTCAGAAGACGGAAGGAGCAAGTTTTCACTTCTGCCTGTACTCCCGGAGTGCAATCCGTTTGTATTTTTGTTACGCGATTACTCCGCCAATTGTGAAACGATTTTGATGATACTTTCTTTGTTTGATCTGCTCAACATCAGGAAGTATGTAGTCAAACGCAAACCTATACAGAATACAAAAAGATCATGTTTCATAGGTGCCCTTTTATATCTAAATAGGCTGAGTCGTTATACAGCCGCCAAGATCTTTGATTCGGCGGATACAGATGCTGATAACGGATTTAGATTTATGGATTAATTTGATTAATAATTTATGGATGTTTCGTAAATACATAAGTGTTATTACAAGCTTTAATTTAACTTGCAATGTATGTACTTATGTGTGTAAGTATGTAAGTTCGGGTGGAATCTTACAAGTTAATTAAACTTGAACAACTTCCCAGTTTCCGATTGAGCTGAAATTTTGCACGCATATGTATATTGCGCGACAATGCAATAATGTGGTACCCTGAAGCTGATCTGATGATGCTCGTTTTACATGTCTTGGCTGGCACTCTGCTGCTATATGATATCCTCATCCTCAGGATCTCAAAAGCTTGTACCTATTTTTTTTTTTTTTTTTTTTTTTTTTTTTTATTGAAAAATTACCTAACCATAGACTCCAGGGTCTGTGCCCTTTGTTAACTAAAGATAATTATTAGATTTTACTGTACAAAGAGAGTTGGTACATGGTTAAATCTAAGTCTAAGCTACCGGCGACCCGCTAGCAGCACCCGATCACGAGTATGACATATGTGCCCGCCATCGCTCTCCTCGACCATATTTGAGGGAAGAGAACGACCCGAAACATAATGCCGCCGCAAGAAGTAGCCTTCGATGGCGAGCATGAATGCTTGGGGCTTGCACGCAATGCTTACACTTTTTCAGGTCCTATGGCAATTCTCCTTCTCCTGGCCCAGAGCCTCCATCACCGCTTCGTTCCGATCCCTGACGGCCATCTGTAGGTTGTTGGAGCTTGTACCTATTTAAAAAGTTATATTTTTGTAATAATTTATTTTATAAAATTCTTAAATAGGAACCTATTTAAGAATTTTAAAATAAATTATTCGCGATACCTAAATGAATCCACTCCAAAAACTTTTTCATGTCAAGTTGAATGAATCGCAGATACAGGATTATTTCTAATCAATTAGCATCCTTTTAGGGGCTTATTCTGTACATCAAAACTAACAACTTTTGTTCTGCGATTTTTGTCAAATCTCAAAAAAACCGGACAAGTGCGAATCAGGCTCGCACATCGAGAATCCCGTACAAACACATTGTTAAAATAATTAACTAAAACCTGTTTTAGCATGTGCTAATGAAGTTCTTTTATATGATAAAATTCAAATTCTTTTATATAAAAAATTTACTGTTTTCAGATTTATTCCTATATGTACCCTGAGACAATGATTCTCGCCAAACATAGTTCTATGTCAACGGGAAGTATCCTGTAGGTGTTGAATTTGTGAGTGTCGAAATATGCGGTTTTTTGCGACATAAATGGCTCTAACTTTTTTAAAAGATAACTGAGAAGTTTTTCTTTTACACAACTGCAAGACACCATAGATATACGTATACAGTTTAAATTTCAACTCGATATCTTTACGCGTTCCCGAGTTAAAGAGCCTTGACATACACACAGAAGGACAACAAAGTGATCCTATAAGGGTTCCGTTTTTTCCGTTTGAGGTACGGAATCCTAAAAATAGACGGTTAAATATTTCTCCCCATATAACATTAATAATAATATTTTTGACAAAAACGTAACAACTGTTTTGATACCATCGACCTCAAACCGAAAAGAGAGCAAATGTATCGACAATGCTATTTGATTTCTGTAGGCGTTACACTTTCCTTAAATTTTATGGAAAATAAAAAGTATGAAGTTCCATAAAAATATGAAGCTATTTCGCGATGTAGATACTTACAATGTATACCTACTTGCAACGCCCTACACAGTTTAATAATTATGTAACTAGAGCAATTTTTTACATGTTAAATGGCAAGGTTAAAAATAAAGAATATTGGTTCTTCTACATTTGAAAAGGAAATTTGCGGTCCTCCACAAACAACAGAGAAAGTAACATTTGAATAAAAAAAACCGGACAAGTGCGAGTCAGGCTCGCACATCGAGGGTTCCGTACAAACATATTGTTAAAATAATTATAAACCTGTTTTAGCATGTGCTAATGAAGTTATTTTATATGATACCTTACATGATATGATTTACTCACTTTGAATTTTGAACCCATATTTTGTGAATTTTGAGGCCCTACTTTTATGTGATTTTAATAAAAATGTACAGTTTTCAGATTTATTCCTATATGTGTACTCTGAGAAAATGCTTCTCGCCAAATTTCATAGTTCTATGTCAACGGAAAGTACCCTGTAGGTTTTGATTTTTGCGAGCGTTGAAATATGCGTTTTTACGACATAAACGGCTCTAACTTTTTTATACGGTAACTGAGAAGCTTTTCTTTTACACAACTGCAAGAATTCATAGGTTTACGTATAAAGTTTAAATTTCAACTCGATATCTTTACGCGTTCCCGGGATAAAGAGTCTTGACATACACACAGACGGACAACAAAGTGATCCTATAAGGGTTCCGTTTTTTCCTTTTGAGGTACGGAACCCTAAAAAGAACATTCAGAGATAAGTTAACTGAATGCCCCCGGTGATGATATCTAACAGTATTCCGTCTTCAAACAAACGGTCGGATCGCTAATCATACCTACGCGCCTCGCTCACGCGCGTGATAAGTTCTGCGAGGCCACGTGGGGTTGTAGGTATTTATTTCAAGGAAAGAGCCAAGTCACAATAATGTAAGATACCATTACCGCGGTAACGGTTCGCGTGTCAGCAATCTGATCGCCCTCACTAATGAAGCGATGCTACAGCCCCGCGCGCGGGGTCGCGGGTCGCCTATCTGCAGCATCGGAGGACATACGAACACCAATCACTAACTAGGTGCATTGTGCCAGCCGCCAGCCTTTTACGGATCTTTCTAATCGGAAACTGACAATTTCATCTGTAGCGTTGTTTAAAGAGCCACAGGCGCGTTTTCTTAACGAAAGAGGGGGTAACTTTAGTTCCGTCATGTGGTTAAGTTAAGATGTAAGTTGGCTGCGCAGAGGTTAAGGTCCCTAATACAGCGTCGGACTAATTCCCAAAGCGATTTCAGCTCGTGTACAAGCAGCTAGTTTTGTTTGACATCGACTGGTTGCGTTTATTCGAATTCCAATCGAAAGATTTGAGTTGGAATGGAACAACATAGATATCAAAAGGGCGATGGAAGCATTATCGAAGTTCTTATACCTACCTATGTAACTACCCATCCACTTATGTAGACTTCAAATCCCGGTCCCGTACCAATGAATTTATTGGAATTTATGTATGGAATTTCACATTACTGGCTTTTCAGTCAAGGAAAACATCGTGAGGCAACCTGCATACGTCCGTAGATGGAATTCGATGCCGTATGTGAATCCACCAACCTGCACTAGGCCAGCCCAGCGTGGATATGGCCCAATGACCCTTTGTGGTTAGGCCTACGTTCTGCAGTGGACTATTAAAAAAGCTGGTAGGTACTCATACTAGTAAACATGTTATAGTAACTAGGTAGGTTGATAATTATATCACACGAAACTAAGCATACCTACTGGTCAATCGGTACCATTCTTCGCGGAATACCAGAGGGAGCAACTCTGGTATTCCGTCAAAGCAGATACAAGTCCCTACCTACCTTTATGCCTACTTACTAATGCTTTTATAGTATCAAACTGACATGTTGCAATAAAATTATCTCTACTTTTTACGACAGAAGTAAATCATGATACTCGGATCTCGAAAACAATTGCAGCCACAAAAATGGGGTAGGATTGTTTACACGAGCGATAAAAACATTCTGCGACGTGCGCCGCGTGCGGATGGCCACTTGCGGCAAATGTGCCACACAATACCGAAGTCCCAAGAGGGCAGGTTTTTTACCAACGCCAGCTGCACAAGTGCTCTATTGTCTGCGAGATATAAAAATGGGATTAAATTGTTGTTACAATTTATTTAAAGGGCGACATGCGGCGGCCCTATTAAAATAAGCTCCACGACCCTCGCGAATTCAGCTTTTTATTCATTAACTCGATTATTGCCCCCCTGCGCGCGATGCGTGAAATCTGATCGATTAACGCTTCAATTCAATCGAGCCCGATTACACCGATTATCGTAAACGTTTCGATCGCTACCGTTACAATAATCGAGCACGTGAATGATCGAATCGAATCGAAATTTGAATGATGGCTACTGTTGGGCGATAAATAAGAGGATTAAGCGTGTTTAATGTAGTTTTTTGTGAGATATGGAAATAAACTATGCGGGAAATCGGCGCCCGCGGACAGTCTATTAAAAATAAATTGGAATAGCGTTTGAATCGGGATATAAATTTCGAAAAGCGCTTTCAAGTGTCAAGACATTCACACGGCGTCGGCGCAATCCATCTCAGCGGGCGCGCGTCCATCGTCCGTGTTCCCATTTGACTACATCACCTTCATCGTTTGTTTCCCTAACGAGCGGGTTTACGGAGCGCTCCAGCGGTTCCTGCATCGCGTGTCAGAGTAACGTATCGACAAATCGGCTACATCTGTTACCATTGTCACGGAGTCTCATTATTTCACACTTGCCGCGGCATCAAAAAGTCAAATGCGGCTGTAACGAGACTCGTGACCGGCCGGCGCCGGACCCGCCTGCCACAGATTTATACTAGCTGAGATTTCTAACACCATCTAACGAATACCGAGCAAATAAGTCTGCCATGAATTACATATCGATACATCACAGACACATTAACATGAGTCAGTCCCCCTTTTTTAGCCACGTATGTATTTTCCGGTGCTTTCCCCAGTCAGTCCCTAATAGAGAAATGTAGAAACATCAGGGTCATCGCAGGGTGAATGAAGTTCTTATAAGTCGATAACGCTCCAACAACGCCCTATTGCGATAAACTATGGCGATGGCCTAGCATCGATTGATTTAAATAAGGGGTTGAAGGGGGGGTTGATTAAGTCGCAGAATGCAGGTAGATATGCTTTTTTGAGAACATTACGATATTTCTGATGATGGTCAGTGCGTTCAGGTTCTTGATCGAAAAGGTAACCTACTTACAGATGTAAAAACTGTCAACCCGCATTTAACGATTTAATATTAGAATATTATGTGCTAATCCTTCTAATAATTAATTGCAGGGCGCATGACGATGTGATGTAACATCGAAATGTATAATAGATCGTATCCGGCACCAAAACTTCCCAGATGTCGTCGTAGGTAATTCTAGCTCTCGTAAGAACGTCGCTAAGTATCACTCATCTCACTAATTACCCCTTGTATGCAAGTTCGTTAATCCGCTTCATTAAAACTGCGCCGGGTCCCGACCTGACCCACCATCTGCTGCACGCCAGGGCCGGCTAATTGCCCTCAGTTACCGTCCGCTGCAGCTAGCGGTTGGCCAGCTCGGTGACGGCATATCTCACAAGAAACAACGTCATCATTATCAGCCGTAGGACTTCCACTGCTTGAGATAGGCCTCCCCTATGGATTTCAAATAAGATCGGTTAGAAGCGGATTGAAACCAGCTTATTGCAGCAGTCTTGATTAAGTGATTGGTCGTTATTGTCGATTGTCGATGGAAGTTGTACAAGCTGGCCCGATGCCAGTGTTTGCCGGTATGTGGTCTCCATTTGAAAACTTTACGGCACTATCGCCAATCCGTTCTGCGATCTATGTGCCCTGATCATTGGCACTTTAATTTGCTGATCCGCTGGGCTATCTCTGAAACTTTGGTTCGTCTACAAATCTCGTCTTCCCTGATTCGTTCTCGCAAAGAGAGTTCAAGTACAGCCGCACGTTGGGCTACTTTAAGCTTATTTATAAAATCCCACAGTGAAAACACGAGGTGGTCTCGAACGAAAAAACTCGAAATCGGTAAAACGCCAAATAAAAATCGGTAGTACCTACTTGAGTTACCGAATAAGTCGCCCTAGGAAAATCGGTATATTTTCACTAAAAATCGGTAAGTATAATCCTTTGGGTGTAAGCGTAGTATATATTTGAATCGTAAAGCTGCACCAATTCCGTTTCATCCAGTGGAGTTTGGTCGCCGTACCCCACGCAAAGTAGCCCATATTCCTATCGTGTATCCCTCATTTGAAAAAATCGTGTAACGATCTCAGAAATCGTTGAAAAATTGCTTCATTTCGGTACCGAAAAATCAGTAGGTTCGTGACTGATACTAGGTTTTTTTACTTACATATATTCTTTATTTAGGTAATTTATTACTTTTCAATCAGTTGCGTCATGTAACTCTTAAAGAACCTTTGAAAATAGTTTTCGAGTAGGTACTCTCATAAATGTACCTACCCGTGTACATTATGTGCCATGACGAGTTCGGTTGCGCTAGGAATAGTTTTTCGTAGTTTCCTCGTGTGAGACCGGTCTAACCGTTCGCGAAATTAGACCGGCCGGCAAATTGCTTAAATGGGATTATGGTACGGTTTTGGTCGTGCCTGTCAATTACCGGGGCACGGCGATGTTGCCTTCGCTGCTGGGAGCGGGGCTGATCGCAATTTTACCTAGATGCTACTCGGTAGATGAAGCAAACTCATACTTATCTTGAAGACACATCGATCTAAACTTTTATCAAACGTCTTTATTTTAAGATTTATTAACATCTACATTTTTAACGTCATTTACAGGATTTATCGCATGTTTTGGCTGAAGTATAAATCTCCTAATATTTCGACGCAGATGTATCGAAAATGCAAATATGAAGTAACTCGTAAGTACGAGGAAACACCCGTCGTACGCCGGTCGGTCAGTGATCGGTCCGGATTCTGAAGTTTCGGAATCCCGCCCAACTAGCAAAAACCTTATAATATAATTTTTATCTATAATTTTTCGCTCATATATTGATTCTAAATCATCGTATAAGCAAACTGGGCACAAATTATAAGCGTATTTATTTTAATATCGTCCTTATATCTGCCTATTAAATATTGCGTTTGCATTTACAGTAATCTTGCCAAAACCGATTTAAGCTGCCTTAAAGCTCGGTTACAGAGGCGCCAGCGTAAAGTAATTAGCAACGTCAAAAACCGTTCTCTCTATCGAATGCCTAAAGTGAAAAAGAAACAGAACTATGCTATTAAGCTAATATAGTTACGCTGGCGCCTCTGTAATCGGGCTTTTGGGCTCATATCGCTTTCATGTCAGTATGTTGTAAGCCTAAATATGCTTATACCTATCGTTAGAATTTTGAAAGCCTTATAAGAGCGCTAGAAGCCCACCATTCATATCCCAGCGAAATCCAAGACATTTTTGCTAGTTGGGCGGTAACCTTTACTTTACCCAGCAATAAGTGAAGCTAGTCGTGGTGGTCTAGTGGTAGTGACACACGCCCTAACAATGAGTAGACGTGAGGACGTGGGTTTATATTCCGGTCCCGTATCAATGAGTTCTTTGGAATTTGTTTTCACGCCACTGGCTTTTCAGTGAAGGAAAACATTGTGAGGAAACCTGCATATGTCCGCAGAAGAAATTTGATGGTGTATGTGAATTCACCAACCCGCACTAGGCCAGCGTGGTGGATATGGCTTAAACAGACACCCTTCTTGAATAGGCCTTCGTTATAAGTGAACAGGTATCTATTGACTAACCATTGGGTATTCATTGATAACTTATTGTTATGTATCTTATTGTAGGTACTCGTAAATTGAAGACGCGCAGAGTAAGACATTTAAGCTGGCATTTTTCAGGCAATGTCTTAAATAGCCTAGCGACTAAGTATACTTCAGTTGCTACATATTTTGCTACAGTAAATGTGGCACTTAGTTTTCCTTAGGTACTTAACTAAGCAGTCCGTACGTAGCAGGAAATTTACGTCCTATAGCTCCGTGATCTTAAACTGGTAGATATAGCATTAAATTCTGCTCCCGTGTCCGAGCCCGGATATTGGAGGACTTATCTAAGTTGTTTATCTAACTTCTCCAACAGATTCAATAATAGTTTACATAAAGCGTGGGCCACATCGACGGATCATCGCACTATCATTGGATTGGGCACATATTGTTACGAGATGGGTTCTTGGATAGTCAGTTAAAACGCCGATTATTCACTTTGCACTTTATTGCACACAATCACTTCACAAAAACACACAAACACACGACACAACTGGTTCGCACAAACACTTTCCACTGGCACTGATATTCACACAAGCTAGTCACTTCACAATCACTGGTATCGCACTCTAACCCGAGTAGTTATCGCTTCGACGGTAAACGAATAAAACTGATCCCTAAGGGTCGGCCGGCGTATTTATATCCGTTATTTCCTACAGTCTCGAACCTACGAGATATTTCGCAACATTACTCGATCTCAATAAACACCATTGTGTTAACAAGTAAACAACTTGAAAGTTCGAGAATCCCTATTGTTTTTCAAATACGTAAACACCAAACAAATAAACTCGAGTCATAAAGCCATAAAACTGAATACAAAAGGCACCAATAAAAACACAATAAAGCTTCACAGAACAATAGAGCTTCCCAGGACCGGATCACGTAAACACCGCACTCCATACCTACAACGGGCGTCTACTGCGTTACACTACCCCCTCCTAAGACATGCTCGTCCCGAGCATCGTTGCACCCGTAATATCGCGCCAATCGATCCACATGAACTATCTTGGGAGCACCTCGATGTCCCTTCTGTATGCGGAACGTCACGTCGTTGATCTTGGTCACCACTCGGTATGGTCCATCCCATTTGGCTTGTAGCTTTGGAGATTTCCCTTTTTTGCGTATAGGGTTGTGTAGCCATACTAGCGAGCCTTCCTCGAACCCAGGGTTGTTAGTCCTTCTGTCGTATCTAGTCTTCATTCTTTCCGATGTTTGCTGGCCATACTCTCTAATGTGCTCATAGATGTCGTTCATCTTGTTCCGGAGGTCACTGGCGTACTCAGTTATGGGTGGGTGGAGAATCCGGTGGGACACCAGTTATTAAGTCGGCGGGTAGCCGTAATTCACGTCCAAAATTGGCAAAAGCAGGAGTGACATTGGTGCTCTCATGAACAGCACTTCGGTATGACAGCAAAAATGGCTGGATATGCTTGTCCCAATCCCGTTGTTTGCTTTCGACTACTTTTGCCAGGTTTACTTGTTTTGTGTGCACCCATTAGCCGACACGTCTCTTGAAACAGTTGAGATTCAAAATTTCTTCCTTGGTCACTATGGATTTCCAATGGTACTCCAAAACGACAGAATACTTCATGGACCAATTTGTCTGCTATCGTCGATGCCTCTTGGTTTGGAATTGCGAAGACTTCCGGCCACTTGGTCAAGTAATCCATGACGACAAGGAAGTACTTGTTGCCACTTTCGCTCACAGGAAATGGTCCGGCCACATCCAGTGCGATTCGCTCCCATGGTGCTCCAACATTATACAGCTTTAGTGCTCCTCTGCTGCGGGTATGCGGACCTTTCACTGATGCACAGCTCGTGCATTTCCGTACCCAGTCTTCTACGTCATCTCTGCAGTTGATCCAGTAAAACCTTTCTCGAATCTTCAACAGTGTCCGTTTCACACCCAGATGTCCTCCCGAAAATCCTTCGTGGTACAGCTTCAAAATTTCGGGAACTTTTGCTCTGGGTACAACCATTTGGAGATGGCACTGGTTTCCTCGAGCATTTTCCCATTTTCGGCACAGCACTCCCTCTTGAAGCACCAGGCTATCCCATTGCGCCCAATAGCTCTTTGTCGTAACACTCAGTGAAGCAGTAGCACTCCAGTCAGGCTTACGGGCATCTGATTCCATCCATTCAAGAATCGGCTTGATGTCGACGTCTTCTTTTTGTTCAGCCTGAAGGGTTTCTTTCCATTCGTCGCCGATGTCAGCTTTGAGCATTCTGACAGGTACTGGATCTTTCGACTCTTGTCTTGAGCAATGCTTGCAGTCCTCTGAGTATGGCCTTCTTGACAGTGCATCTGCGTTGCCATGAGATTTTCCACTGCGATGTTCCGTGGTAAAGTCGAACTCTTGTAGTTGCTCAATCCATCTTGCCACTTGGCCTTCGGGATCTTTAAACTGCAGTAGCCACTTTAGAGCAGCGTGGTCGGTCCTCAGATGGAATTTTCGCCCGAGCAGGTATTTGCTAAAGTGACGCAATGTCTTCACCACTGCAAGTAGCTCCTTTCTTGTCACACAGTAGTTCCTTTCTGGCTTGGACAGGGATTTGCTGAAATACGCAATCACCACTTCTTGGTCTCCTTTTCTTTGCGACAATACTCCTCCAATGCCGGTGTTGCTGGCGTCAGTGTCCACGATGAACTCGTGCTCGGTGTCCGGAAAGCCAAGAATAGGCGTATTACAAAGTCGCTCCTTTAGTCCTCGAAAAGCTGCGTCGCAATTTTCATCCCAGAGGAAGGGCCGTTTTTCCTCAGTCAGTCTATGCAACGGCTTAGCGATATCAGCAAAGTTCTTCACGAATCGCCTGTAATAGGAGCATAATCCCAAGAATGCTCTGACTTCCGTCTTGTCTTTTGGCACAGGCCAATCCTTCACAGCACTGACTTTACCTGGATCCGTCTGTACACCAGCTTCGGAAATCACATGTCCCAAGAAATTCACTTGCCTCTTGAAGAAGGAACATTTCTTCGGACTCAGTTTAAGATTGGCAGCACGTATTTTTGTTAGGACTCGTTCCAGGTTTTGCAGGTGGTCTTCGAAGGTTTTTCCTACAATTACGATGTCGTCTAAGTAGACAAGGCATGCGTCACCAATTAGTCCCGCAAGAACTAACTCCATTAACCTTTCGAACGTAGCGGGGGCGTTGCACAACCCAAACGGCATCACTTTAAATTGCCACAGGCCTTTTCCCGTAGAAAATGCGGTCTTCTCCTTATCTTTAGGGTCTATTTCCACTTGCCAGTACCCGCTCTTCAAGTCCAGCGTAGTGAACCACTTCATGCCCGTCAGTGTATCCAACGTGTCATCAGTCCTCGGCAAAGGGTAGCTGTCCTTCTTCGTTACGTCGTTGAGTCGTCGATAATCAACACAAAACCGCATACTGCCGTCCTTTTTTTTCACTAGAACCACTGGCGAACACCACGGACTGGATGAAGGTTCTATCACACCATTTAGCGCCATGTCTTCAATCATTGAGTCAACTTCTTTTTCTCGAGCCACTGGTATCCTTCTTGGCCGCTGTCGTATCGGTGGCACGTTTCCTGTATTTATCGTGTGCTTCACTAAGCCAGTCTTCCCGTTGACAGCATCATCGAGGGCAAATATGTCGGTAAAGCGCTGTAGCATCTTCTTCGCCATCAGAAGTTCTTTTTCAGTAAGATCTTTCCGGGAATCTTCCAATAGTGTTGACACGTTGCAACTCCCAGCACAGTTGCATTCCTCCTTTGGTTGTTCTTGGCATCTGCGCATCCAGTCTACTTCTTCGCATGTACCAATCGGGGTTCCTCCTTTGATGAGTTGTTCCTCGTTACTTGTGTTGAGCACACGCACCACAGCAGTATTAGTAGTCCTCACCAAAGTTCGGGCCACTAACCATGGTTGATCACCTTCCGATTGTTCTATTAGCACACATCGTTGTTGATGTCCCAACTTTGGCGGTAATCTAACTGCCACAATGGTTTCCGATCTTGGTGGAAGCACTGTTCTCTGCAGACAATAAACCTTTCCTGATATGGCGCCTTCCATGAAGATTTCTTCTCTTCCACATTTCAAGATTCCTTGGTTGACGTCAATCTCACAATTAAGTTCTCGCATGAAGTCAAGACCCAGAATGCAATCGTCAACTATATCTGCCACAATGACTTTATGTTGGAAGGTTTTCTCACCCAACTTTAACTCCACCAGCTTCTCTCCTTGGACGGATATGTGCTGACCGGTCGCTGTCAGAAGTTGAACTGTTTTGCAGCTTTCGAAGTTCGGAAGAAAGCGCTTAGCCAAACGGGAACAGATGATAGTGCGAGAGGCTCCAGTATCCAATGTCAGCTTGCACGAAGTTCCGTTGATGGCACCATTGATGATCAGGCTGTTCCCATCGTGAGCTTGTGATATCAAAATCTTTGGCTTTTCTGACCCGGTTAACACTCGCCATTTTCTGCTTTCTTCAGCAGGTCGTTTATTCCTCCATAGTGAATGCGTCGCCTCACGATCCGTTCGTTCTTCCAATAGTCGATCGTCCCTGGTTCGGCATGGCTTTGGGCAATTCCGCCATAAATGGCCTCTTTCGTCGCAGTTGTAGCATCTAGGGCCAAACCTTGTACGAAGTGATGCGTCCTTTACCTCCCTTATATGCTGGATATCCTTCGCTGGATTTCGTACAGCCTCGACTTCTAAGGCTTGAGCCAAAGCTTCCTTTAGTGTTTTATGATGCCCGAGTTTCACTGCAGTTCTTACTTCGAAGTCTGCTATCCCGTTAGCGAACGCTTCCACTAGATGTTCGTCGTTGGGTAATGTCGCGGACTGATAAGCCTTCCGGAATAGTTTCTCCACCTCGACGGCCCACTGTTGAAGACTTTCATTACGACGTTGCACCCTGTTCTTCAACTGCGCTCGGTACACACGTTCCAGGTGCTCATCACCATAGCGACTTTCCAGCGTTTCCATTAATTTATCGTAAGTCACTTCCTTACCCACGGCATCCAGAATACTCAGGGCTTCGTCGCAAAGGCTCATGATGAGGGCGTTCTTGGCTTGGTCCTTGTTCCATCCATTGGTTTGAACGGCGGCGTCAAATTGAATTTTGTAGGCTGACCATGATGATGTCCCGTCGAAAGGCGTCACTTTAATCTTTTGTGAGGCTGGCGAGAAGGTTGCAGATGCAGCGGCTCCGCTTCCATATTTGATAACATTCAGGGCCTTTCTCACGTCGGCGATTTGTGTTTCCGCCTCGACAATACGGGATTCATGCTCCTTTATGCTGGCGTCGTGCTGATCGACCGTGTCCTTGACCTCTTTAATCTCTTTGCCCAAAGTCATCTGCAAGCTTGAAAGAAGCTCTTCTTTTTGACGAGCCTGTTCTTCTCTGTTGCGGTCTAATTTTTCTTCTAGCTGGCGAGTCTGTCTTTTGTTGTTGCGGGCCTGTTCTTCCATTAGACGAGCCTGTTCTTCCAGCAGACGAGCCTGGTCTTCTTTGTTGCGATTCAAAGTTTGTTCTAGCTGGCGAGTCTGCTTCTCGTTGTTCCGGGCCTGTTCTTCCAGTAGACGGGTCTGCCTTTCGTTGTTGCGATCCAACATTGACTGCAACATCGACATCATTGAAGCCATGTCGAATGCCGCAGGGACAGCTGGTGCCGCAGAAGGTACTTCCGGGTTTCTGGAGTCGTCGTTGGTTGCCTCGGACTCGCTGGCTTCCATTAACAGCGAATTGTGTCCGAAGCGCCTCTGGTCAATCTCTTCCTGGCGGCGCTCCTGCTCCTCTTGTCGGCGCGCTTCCTCCTGTCGGCGCTGACTCCTTGTGCGCGGCGTTTCTTCGTCGTATGGTGTTACCGGCATTTTCAATTATCCCACTTCTGACACCAAATGTTACGAGATGGGTTCTTGGATAGTCAGTTAAAACGCCGATTATTCACTTTGCACTTTATTGCACACAATCACTTCACAAAAACACACAAACACACGACACAACTGGTTCGCACAAACACTTTCCACTGGCACTGATATTCACACAAGCTAGTCACTTCACAATCACTGGTATCGCACTCTAACCCGAGTAGTTATCGCTTCGACGGTAAACGAATAAAACTGATCCCTAAGGGTCGGCCGGCGTATTTATATCCGTTATTTCCTACAGTCTCGAACCTACGAGATATTTCGCAACATTACTCGATCTCAATAAACACCATTGTGTTAACAAGTAAACAACTTGAAAGTTCGAGAATCCCTATTGTTTTTCAAATACGTAAACACCAAACAAATAAACTCGAGTCATAAAGCCATAAAACTGAATACAAAAGGCACCAATAAAAACACAATAAAGCTTCACAGAACAATAGAGCTTCCCAGGACCGGATCACGTAAACACCGCACTCCATACCTACAACGGGCGTCTACTGCGTTACACTATATTATTCAAATTATTACTGTGGAGAAATAGAGTACTTTTTTAAAGGGTTCTGAACTGTTCGCTGCTACTTAAAAAATATGTGATGAAAAAATTGCAACAATATGTACCTATTTCTTCAATTCTTAGAAATTCTTGTCTATTCTTGGGAGTTCGTCAAAAATATAATGACTTATTTTGTGCTATAATTAATTACAGTTGGTACATAAATGTTCTGTATTGTTTATTGCAATCACGCTTTCTAAATTATTATGGCAACGTCGTACTGTAGGTTATAAAAGTTTTCCTTCTATGTGCCTTTGTCTACAGAGCTGTGCTCAATGAAGGTGGGTTTGGCAGAGTTCTAAGTTTTGGGAGTTCTATGCGATGTTCATTGTTTTCATTAATCAAAGGCAAAAATATGATCATGCTGGATTGTACCGGCCTTTTAATATTCCACTGGTGAACTTAGGCCTACCTACGAAGGGCGATATATATATATATAAACAAATAATATATGAAAATGTAATTTCTTTGCTTCTATTTTTTTATTTCTTGGAGTTTTGTGTATTCCATGCCTTAATATATAGTCTTCGCATTAGTTTAGAAATAGACCGGCGAGCGGCGAGCGGCGCGGGCGCAGGCGCGGGGAAAGCGCGAGGAAATTAAAGGAACGGAGAGTCGTGCGGCGGCCATTACACCAACACGGGCCAATTAACTTAACTGTTTACTCAGGAGCCGTGCAATCGGTAACTGATCCTATAAGATAAGCTATTTGCTTGCCCGACCTCTGGCCTGATGAGGTACCTCCATATTCACACAGCTGCGGCCACTGGAAAGTGATGATGATCTCATGGAAGCTTCCGAGGTGGCAGTGGCTAATTATACTGGACGAAACTTGTGTAGCTAGCACCAACTTACACTACTACTTTGGCACGCTAGCGACCCGCTAGTGTAGAATTCTTTTCCAAACAACCTCAAGATATGAAAATTTAGGGAAGAAGTGGAAACAGAGAAATTCGGGATATGTTGGCCCATGTAGTGACAGCAAAGCGCGACTCGCATTGTAAAGCGTGTAATTTAAGACAACGAACATAATCTACAATATCACTGTACTATCATTATCTGTTTGTCGGGATATGGAACACCATGAATACTGTAAAGTGTACCAGCCTTTTTAACAGTCCACTGCAGGACGCAGGCCTACCCCCTACGGGACCGGGAATTTGAACCCACGACCTCACGATTGTAAGGCGGGTGTCACTACCTCTTGACCACCACGGCTTAATAAACACACAGTGACTATAAAAATAGCGGGATGTTCACATATTTTGATTAGAACATTTGTATCAGTGTTACTGTCGCGTAATTCTGAAAGCAGACAGCAAGTTATTTACTATTATTTATTTTATACCCATGTGTTTTGCTGAAATAAATAAATATTTTTCGTTGAGATGTTCTTACGAATGAGCTCTGAGATTCAACACATTCTGAAAATGCCTCGTAGAGACGAAACACGTTGTACACCTTTTTTTTTTTTTTTTTTTTTTTTTTTTTTTTTTTTTTTTTTTTTTTTTGAATAGGTTTATTAGATTAATAGGTTTATTACCTACATTAGAGCTCTGTGAGAATTTCCCTTATATCACAAACTTTATGGAAATACTCTAGATGTCAGTATAGCACCGTTGATGGTAGCAATCAACGTATATATACTTTGCTGGTACCATTAGGGAACTAAGCGACGTAGAATTACAATATATCCTCTACGTCGCTATTAGGTACTACTAATTTTCGTAAAATTAATCGAAACAAATTTGAAGATGAACTTCCACACTGTAGCGCCTGGTTCAATCAGCTATCTTACTCAGTGATTCTTAAGTTTTTGAGATTCAACACCCGCTATTAGGGCGGGAGGACATTACCATGGTAATGTCCGGCGGTATTTATTAGGCTAACTCGGCGTAACTCTTGAAGCGCGCCCACGCACGCGACAGCGGCGTTTTGTTGTGATTGCCGCGCTGGGTACCGTGCCCGTCAGTGGTAAACGGTTACAAACTCGGTACCACTCTGATCTCCTGAGTTTTACTTACGGAGTCATTATCAAGTAGAGGACAAAAATTTTGGCTGCAACCGAAATCTAATTAATCTAATTGGTCTCGACTAATCATTAATCTAAGTCTAATTACTTTACTTAGATTATTAGGTCTACATAATCCATCTTCGGTTACAACTTCGCTTTCCATCAAGCGAGTTGGTGGCCAAATGTAGCCCTATCTATTATCTATTCTAAATAAAAAAAAATTATTTGAAAAAATGCTTTCAGTACGAATGGTTATAGCAAAGAAGATATAATCTGGATGCAATAATACTACGATAAATTTAGCTTTCTTTCATGAAAATAGTTGGCTTTGTTTCTTGAAAAACTTGTGCTTTTTGTTGAGAAGTTTTTTGAGAAGTTTAAACGTTTTCGAATTTGGAGCATTCTCATAGTTCCCAAAGAAAGGATTAAAAACTATATACAAAACTATATACACTTAAAGTTAAAGTTATAAGTGCCCTAAAATATAGATATGTATTTTTTATGACTAGGCAAAGATTTTGTAATAAGTATAGTCATTTTTTTGAGACACCAAAAAATATGATTTCTAAAATTTAGAAAAATTCGAATGTAGGTACTAAAATGTACAGAACCTTTTCAACGAAATTTGCCTCTAGAATTCCCCAATCGTCCGATTCATCGGCTACCTCTGGACTTATCGTAACATTATAATAACGACTGAAGCTATCGATACGATGCCAACACTAATAATAACTAAGAGAATATCTCCAGAATGACTTCTCTGATGAAACGCTTAGCAACTGTAGATCCACAACCACAGAGCTCAAGAGAATTACATCTAGGGATGTTCTGATTTCCTACAAAACTACGCGGAAACGTCAATTTTAACTCATACAAGAAAGACCGGCATAATCACAGCACTGGAACTCTACCTGCAAGATGGACAGGTGACCTCAGTAAGACCGCAGGATCGCGCTGGATGCAAGCCGCTACCAACCAGTCTTCATCATCATCATAATCCGAAGCCTTTTCTATACCAGTGCCGAGTATTAGGCCTCTCTCTTACGGTGCCATTTGTCTCAGTTTTGTGTTAGGTAGGTAATCGTGTCTAAGTCTGACCCGCAATTTCCACTATATCAACCAGTCTTATTAGATATCAATAGGATAGGTAGGTCTGTGTCCAGCAGTGAATGTCCTATGTCTGATGGATGGACGGATCAACCTTTTTGGCGGATGTAAGTGTTGGGTTTGAGACAAAAACTGCATATTTTAAATAATGTGCCGTTTTTGAACGGATACGATAGTTTCACAAGTTAACGGAATCGGTAGTCGACAGACTTGTATAAGAATAAATGCTACCGGAAACGAGCTGTGGTTGGCTATTGCGGGGGATATGGAGAAAAATAAAAATAAGCTCATGGTCGGCTTCACGAGGGATTTGGATTTATTCTGGAATCAGACGTCAAGCTGAGAACAAGTAATTGTACCTGCGCCAAGCTGTAGAATACTGAAAATGGAAGAAATATTGTAGTTGAAGAATGAAGAATAAAGTTAACGCAATTGTCATATTGGTGTATAATCTCGCTCAAGTCTTCGGTCTCCTCACATAAGCTTTCAGTCATTCATCTAGTATCAATGGCTAGACATCTTATTTTTATGTACATTTTTTTATGGCTGTGAGCTTCAAGCTGACGTCTGACGTATGCGCGAGGATTGGGTGATCCGCAGCTTGTAACAGATATCACAACCGCCCAGAAGTTTGGTTCGGCCTATAGCTATCTATTCCGCTATGTACTTATCTTTATAATCTCGTATTGTTGTGGCATATGGTGTGCGTTTTATTATTATGTAAGGGAAAAGTCAACTTAGTACTTACTTCGTTTTCTGTAATCCTTGCTTAAATTAACAGGCACGATTGCCTGTTAATTTAAGCAAGGATTGCAAAATGCCATTATACTTTTATAAATGGTAATGGGCATAGTATACCTAGTATTTAGCTGTTGTAATTTTTTAACTAATAATTTTTGTACTCGTAAATAAGGGAAATATATTATGATACTTACTTAATACTTATTTTTTATGTTTCTGTAATAATTACTGAGACATAAAAAGGAGTAAATGTCTGTAAAAAATTTTTACTATTGCATTTATAGACATAATTTTAATTAGTGATATGAACATCGTATGCCATATTGCCTAATTGTGTCGTAGCTAAAAATATAAAAAATAAGATCCTGTCCCCACAATTTATGCGAATAAAGACTTTTGAATTTGAATTTGTCTGGTCCATGTGATTATGTCGCGTCGTGTTACACAAGCCTTCTTCCTTTGATCTCTGTGGGAGCTACTTACTACTAGTCGCCGAATGTGTGATGAACATAGTAAACCTGTGTTAATGGAAACGGAATGAGAGCTTTTTAATGGTTATTATTATTGGTTAATATTAATTAAACTTAATCAAATCTAATAATGAGATGTTTTAATGGAAGTTGTGAAGAGCGGGGTTTAATAAATGTTGAGATTATATTTTAATACTTTGGTATTTTATTACCCTTTGCAATACGCGTTTTTTAGTGTCTGTAGTTATTATATGTAGTAATTAAGTTCGCACAGTTTGTGCGGTGGAAGTACCTACATAATCGTATTGAATGTGTTGAAATTGGAATGTATACATAATGCAAAATAAAATATGTCCTCCGTTCAGGTATTGTTAGTTCGTAGTTATATGCTACGAGACTATTCCTAATGTAAGAGTTTTCAAGCCGTTCGAAAGCATTTGACATGGCTAAACGATTAAAACCATCAGTGCTACGAACAAGCATTATTTGTTCGAAATCACTAGATACTAGATATCACTCGGCTGTCACTAGCGGTCACCCATCTAAAGACCGACCGCACTGAACGTTGCTTTGCTGCTAAACGCGACTCTATGTTCATCTTCACTTCTTTTGTTTCACCCTACAAAAAATGGTGTGGACATTTCTCGACTTTTCTGTTAAATACCACAGAAAAACATCAATAGCAGAATTATCTATTAGTATTAACGTTTTAGTAGCGCTTGTAGCGTAGTTTGACTACTGTTTGTCAGCGATCACCGAAATTAAGCAACGTTCCGTACGGTCAGTATTTGGATGGGTGACCGCGGGTGGCATCTTCCAACTGAGCGCTACCGTGGTTCGGATGACACATTAAATTGTAGGTCCCGGTTGTTTATAACCGTTTAGCCCTCAGAGCAAATAAAAACATCCAGAGGGAACGTCGTTGAACAGTCAAGTGAAGCCGGTTTTTTATACATGTGTGAGTGTGTCGCTGTTGCGCCGCCATAGTTTGACTGACAAGCCAAGGCGTAGTTTCATAGTTACCTGAATGTGTGTGTCTGTACACGGCGATGCGTAGTTTTGGTTGGCTTCACTTGTTTGTTCACAACATTCTCTCTTGATTTTTTTATTTGCTCTGAGGTTTAGCCATGTCAGAGGCCCTCCGTCGGCCTAAAAACTCTGACACCAGGGCTAGCCACCAGGTCTATACGAACTTGCTTACTTACTAACGTTTCCGACTTGTATTGAAGGAAAAGCCTGACAAAAATACAAAATAGAGCTCATATAGGCCGCGTGTTTCAGGTCGATAGAACAAAACCTAGTGGTCTGCGGCGAGCGCTACCATCCCCCAGGTCGTTAGTCTCGCGGTATGACGGTCATAACCCTCGCGCACGATGCGCCCGCGCCGCCCAATGAGCAGATATATCGGCAGCAAAAATGCGCACAATGAGCGTATCCATGACAGATAGATTACCGACCCGGCTGCTTGGAGCTGGGGTGGCCATGCCGCAGGCGGGCGTAGAAATAGCCAAGTAGAATATTTATTCCAACCAGTCTTATTAGCAAAAAATTCTGAGCTTTCGTATCTCCACTTTGAAGTTGCCGTATTTATAGGAAAAATTGTACGCTTGTAGCACTAGCTTTATTCCGTATATTAAAATACGACAATCTGTACTGTATCAGCCTTTTTTTTTAATAGTCCACTGCAGGACTTAGGCCTACCCACGAAAGGTGATTGGGCCATATCCACCACGCTGGCCCAGTGCGGGTTGGTGGATTCACATACGCCATCGAATTTCTTCTACAGACGTATGCAGGTTGCCTCACGATGTTTTCCTTCACCGAAAAGCCAGTGGTGTGAAATTCCGTACATAAATTCCAAAGAACTCACTGGTACGGGACCGGGGATTTGAACCCACGACCTCACGATTGTAAGGCGGGTGTCACTACCTCTTGACCACCACGGCTTTAATACGACAATGAAAAGTTTATTTTCCAGAATTACAACTCGAATTTCCTTATCAATAATAACACTGATTCCAAATAAATTAGTGATTTTTTACATTGTGATAGATTTCCGATAAGAGTTGACTTAACTTGACTGATTTGAGTTTGATTTTGACTTGTTGAAAGGAGATTGCATACGGTGCAATTCTTTTTAAAGATACTAGTAATCAGGTCGCTAATTTTGGTAGAGGGAGAATGGGTGGAGAAGTTACTAGCGTATAGGGTGCGAGAAAAAAGATGTGCTATACATACTTAGATAGATATATACACGTTGTTATGGTTTTATCATATTTAGACTAGATAATAGTAAAAACCTGCATAATACTAATAGAAATGATAGAAAATAGGTAATAGTTTATAAATATGTTGATTTACTTAAGCATCTCATCAAAAATTTAACAGTAGTTTTTGGTGCGAAAAATTTGCCTGACTATTACGTCTAGGCAGTGCGTAATAGTCAGACAAAAAAACGTATACGCAAATAGAGACAAAATATATTATTTTTTATACGTGCATATCTCGCCTTCTCTTACTTTTGTAATTATTATTATTTAGCGCCTTGTGTTGTTATATACTCGTAATTTACCATGTGGTTGGATATGATAGTTTCAGAGATTGTGGCGGTTGAAAATGAATCTTTCCGCATTTCATTTTCTTGCAGAAGAAGGAAAGGGGGAAAAAATGAGGGATAAGAATACCTCACAAGTTTATATACCGTTGCAATGTCGGTGCGAATGTGATGATGACTAAGATGAAGATGACGTCGTGCGTAAATAGGAGTTCAAATTGGACCTGTCTATATTTCCTTTACATCATATTATACTATATCCCTCCTATGCTTACTGTAGGCAGGGCCAGGTGTGGACCAGGCGTGTTGCGTAGCTCCGCGATGTTGGTACCCGCGTGGCTTGCAATACACAGTTTAAATCAGAACTGGCCACATTTCTTTTTTATCATATTCCTTGTACTCAGTTTCAGGCAGGGTCACACGGGGCGACCGGGGGCCAAGGAGCCCTCGTAAATTGCCGTCGAGAAATCAGCGAGCGCGTGACGTGTAAAACACAGTTCGATTCATAACTGTCCGCATTTCTCCTGCATCAAATATACAGTTCGGATTAGAACTGTCCGCATTTCTCTCTCATCATGTCCCCTGTATGCTTGCTCCAGGCAGGGCCAGGCGGGGGCAGCCGGGGGGCAAGGGGCCCTCATAAATTACCGTCGCGACGTCGGCGCGCGCGTGACGTGTAATTGCAGCGCGGTCACGAATCTAGCGCAGACTCAGGAGCCGCCATGTTCGTGGCATAGCCGATATCGAGCCACGAAACTCAGTGCACTCTTCTCATTACTCATAAAAAAATAAATGTTGAGACAAATATAGTCCGAATCGTACAACTTGGCGGCTGTAATGTTAGCTACAAGCTGCTGATAACCCAATACGGAATGAAGCTCATAATATAAAGAAAGAAAGAAAGAAAGTTATTTATTTACTAAAATTTAAATACACGAATGAATACAAGAATAACAGTTGAAGTAAAACAATACATGAATAACAGTTGAAATTTGGCAAGATAACTAGATTCAGGATTCATAAGCAAAATATTCTTTGGTCCCACACTAGGCCCGAGACCCGTGTTGTGGGTACCATACATAAAGTTATCTAGTGGTGATATTCTGGGGTAGTCCTAAATTAAAAAAAAAATAACAACTGTGGGGTCATCCGCCGCTTCTAGCTAACATCTATAATTGCCTATAATTTGTGATCATATCAGTCCTGTGTATTTCTGTATGTTATATATTGAATTTCTTCTACTAACATATGCAGGTTGCCTCACGATGTTTTCCTACACCGAAAAGCCAGCGGTGTTAAATTCCGTACATGAATTCCAAAGAACTCATTAGTACGGGACCGGGATTTGAACCCACGACCTCACGATTGTAAGGCGTGTCACTACCACTAGACCACCACGGCTTCGTAGCTAACATCACAGCCGCTAATGTGCGTGATTCGGACGACATTAAACTAAGAAGGTATCATGGAATGTCGGGAAACCAATCAACACGCCTGATGGTGCGATACGTTTTGGTCGAAAATGTAGCACGCTGACATAGGAGACACCTACTCACTCTGAATCTATAGGTATTAACTATCTTGGTATTTTTTTTGTATTTAACATTGTCAAAAAAGCGTTGCGTAAAACAGCGGACATATTTAGCTCTACATTTAAACACTGTACAAAGACATATAAGAGTATTTTATCTGTTGAATTACTAATATAAATTGCTGTATTCAGTGTGCTAATATCCATTGTTGGAAATTCTGGCATTGTTTTTTACAATTACTCCTGCAATAAATTTCAGCAATAATAGGCGTTGTGGAGCAATCAATATTATCTACACCTCAGCCAAATGATAAAAATTACTGGCAATCCTACTAATATTATAAACGCAAAAGTTTGTGAGGATAGATGGATGGATGGATGTATGGATGTTTGTTACTCTTTCACGCAAAAACTACAGAAGGGATTGAGATGAAACTTTGCAATAATATAAATTATATATCAGAATAACACATAGACTATAAATGATAATGATATATTGCGTATGCGGGCGAAGCTGCGGGTAAAAACTAGTATAGAATAAATAACGAAATGTTTGCTCTAGAAGTAGATAAACGCAATGTAAATAGTTACGAAACTTCATAAATTTTTGTGGTGTCAGACTCGAAATAAAAGAGAGTTAAAAAAAAATTGTTGGAAACTAGAGTTAGTATGAACACTATAAACGGAGCTGAAAAACCTCTTGTCTTCTCAAAGCACCCATCTTTTCACAGAATGTCGACAGTCATGGCTCGGTGGCGTGCCGGCCCGTCGTTTGTCTGCGATGGTCGCGATAGTACCTACGATGCTACTTCGCAAATCTAACTCTAATAATACGAGTATATCCCATTTTAAAGTCTTTGCTTTTGTTATGCTTACACTCTTCGAACAAGGAACAAATATCCGGTATAGGTACAATGTTCACTATACTCTAGTGTTAGCTTTCAATAGACCAATGTTGAACATATCCCTACACCCTCACAGGGAAATTGGAACATTTCTACCACGCTTTGCGTTAACGGATTGGCAAGTTGAAATGGCAATGGGCGGGGCACATTACGCGGAGGGCTGATGGCCGATGGGGTCGAAAAGTTCTCGAGTGGAGACCACGTACCGGCAAGCGCAGCGTAGGACGTCCACCCACAAGGTGGACGGATGACCTCATTAAGACCGCAGGATCGCGCTGGATGCAAGCCGCTTCCAACCGGTCTTATTGGAGATCCATAGAGAGGAGGCCTATGTCCAGCAGTGGACGTCCTTCGGCTGATGGATGGATGGATGGATGGATTTGCGTTAACTCTTTGGGATTTGGTAGGTTTACATAGCAGGTAGGTTTTTATTTCATCTATAAAAACATTAAACGGACGCAAAATGTGTTTATGGTGGTGTGTAGTTTCGTTAAAAAATGCGACCTCTAGACGATAACCAACAACTGGACAGGCGAAATCAAAATCGCCGTGTTAAAACTGAGTTCTTCGCTTACGATCAATAAGAACAAAAACGTGTACTATTGGGCTGATAAGGGCTAGCGACCTAGCGTGTTGCCATCATGCAAACTGCTTCTAAACTCCACCGTCGTTAGCTGCTGCTGCGATGGCGATAGTCGCTCGTTAGCTCTCGTTACCAGAGGTGTGAATTTATCGCATTCGTGCAAACTACTTCATGGTGAGCTAGGAACACCATAGAAGAGGCAGACTACGTACACAAATACAGAAGTGTCGGTATGAATATGAGCAAAACTGAACGCCACAATCCTAGAAATGTTACTACGATAGAATAATAGATATTTTTAATTTATGTTTATATTTATTCATAACTAATTTTTGCCCACGTGGTATATTTATTTTTGTGCTATCCCGTAGGAACCTTTTATTTTTTCGGGATATAAAATAGCCTATGTTACTTTCTTTTAAACTATGTCCCTGCCAAAAATCAAGGCAATCCGTTGCTCCGTTGCTGCGTAAAAGAGGAACAACGAACAAATACACTTTCGGGTTTTTAACATTAGTAAGAAAGTAAGGATTTGCCTCTATACACAAATTATTCAACGTGTTTACGAAAGCAATGAAATACTGAAATGACACAAAGGAATACAGTTTTACGAACTACTTTTACTCTTTTCTATGAACTACTTAAAAATAGCGGATAAATACCTTCTTTGTATTTTACTATGGAAATTAACGTGGTTTTCGCACGCGCACAGTGCTAGCACGCGGAGCCGTCTCGCAATGCACATAAAGCACATAGACTCTTTGAGTGCATTGCGAGACGGCTCCGCGTGCTAACACTCGGCAACTTGAGAAAGGTCGCCAAATGCGACCGAAACTATAGTCGTTACGACTATTCCCACATGTGAGTTCAGTCCCGTTGTATATAGTATAAAATGTACTTCAGTATCATTTGACCTTTCTTTGTTGGACAATAATAAATGATTCTATCATTTAGTAAATTGTTTCATCTAGTCAAAAGTGCCAGAGACATTGTTTCAGGCACTGTTCTTTTGAAACGATCTCTGCTAGAAGATTTACATTCATACTATTCCACTTACTAATAGGTTTTCTATTATAATCATTAGTCTATGAGTGAAACAAGCGCGCCAATAGTGTCGCAGATCGCTGTACGTGATATGACGGGTGACTCCGCGAAACATTTTATTAGCCGACGATTTCAATCGCAGGCTTGTAAGGGGTCTCCTTTAAGTAATTTATTGGCTTTCTCCTGTAAATCTGTACTAAATCTTCTACAACACTTAGTTTAATTGTATCTGTGGGACCAGAAATCTAGACATTTTTAGGGTTCCGTACCTTAAACGGAAAAAAACGAAACCATTATAGGATCACTTTGTTGTCTGTCTGTACGTCTGTCCGTCTGTGTGTATATCAAGACTCTTTATCCCGAGAAGGCGTAAAGATATCAAGTTGAAATTTAAACTGTATACGTGTATCTATAGTCTCTTGCAGTTGTGTAAAAGAAAAACTCCTCAGTTATCGCTTAAAAAAGTTAGAGCCGTTTATGTCGTAAAAAACCGCATATTTCGACACTCATAAAAGTCAAAACCTACAGGGTACTTCACGTTGACATAGAAATATGAAATTTGGCGAGAAGGATTGTCTTAGAGTACACATATAGGAACAAATCTGAAACTGTACATTTTTATTTAAATCACAAAAAATAGGGTCTCAAAATTCCCAAAATATGGGTTCAAAATTCAAAGTGAGTAAATCGTATCATGTAAGGTATCATATAAAAGAACTTCATTAGCATATGCCAAAACAGGTTTTTACTTATTTTAACAATGTGTTTGTATGGAACCCTCTATGTGCGAGCCTGACTCGCACTTGTCCGGTTTCTTTTGCTTAAGTACTTAAAATACGACATTTGAAACCATTTAACCTCTTGCATAATACCTAAATACTTTTATAAATAGGAATTAATAACCTCAATAGATAAAGCAAGGTGCACAGCAAGGTGTAAAGCAAAATGGTATCACCACGAAATCTAAAAAAACTATACGTTAGTTTAGATACTACAATACCTATTGAATAATGATGTATAAGTTAGTTATAAGAGTAACCTAGTTTTAGATTCTAAACTTTTTTACTAATTTAAGTAAGTAGGTAACTTTTAATTTTTAATTTTCTCGTAGAGTAGCCAAAATCTCAGAAAATACTTTACATAGGAACCGAATTAAGTGCATGACAACAAAAAATCATTGACACCGGTGATTAAATAGTTTATTAACCTCAAAAACCAAAATGCCAATGAACCGTTTCAGTTTTTTTTGCATTCGTATTACTGGCACTAGTTTTTAGCACTCTTTATAGATCCAGAGTTGTTAAGTAATTTTAATTGGCTTTACGTTACTTATACCGCTTGTACGAAGATTTGTGTAGTGTCGGCCATTTTGGACGTTTCACGGTGTCATTGACTCCGATAATTAGGTATTTAGTCTGAATAGATAAAACTTAAGAGATAAATTACATTTTTCGTACGGGAACTACGAGTAGTGATTTGTTTTTGTTTAATGAAGGTTGGTGTTTGACTACATTCTAAATTGTTGAGCGGAGTTTATTCTCGATTTGAAGAAGCCTAAGATAATATCGTTAAATAATACTCGTAGGTACTGCAGGATTGTGTGCTTATAGTAGGCTATTTGACTAGTTTTTGGAAATCGTTTTAAATGATTTGTTAGTACATAATAAGCACACTACATTTAAATTTCCGAGAGATCTACTGTATTAACAATGAAAATCAAGTGTTAAGTAATAGATATTTAAGATCCCGCCAAAACGACATTCTGTAATGGCGCTGCTTTGTGACGTCACACACTCGTAAATAACGTTAGTTAATACTAGTGAATACGCTAGTTTACATCTGAAAATTGCCAAAAAACACTTTAAAAGTAACTTACAGATCCAATAATATTGCCCCGAAAACACAAAACATAAATTACACAAACAACAGTCAATTGAGAAATTCTCGTTTACTAGTATGTGATGCCACCAGAGTTGCCACCCGATTTAGAGCGTTTTCGTCACAGATAAAATATCAAAAAAATATCGTATTTAATTTCGTGTAATTTGCGAAAAGTATACATTTTTTAGTTTAAATGAAGTGAAATATGTCTTTTTCAGGCTATTATCTGTAAGGTTTACCACAATCAATAGTATATTTTCAATGTTGTCAAATAGCCTATTCTGATTAATCAATTGAAATTTGTGTTGTATTTCGTAACAAATAATGTATATTTTATGTGTTGTTTTTTTTTGTAAGTTTAAATCTAGTGCGCTAGACGTATGAACACTGAACTTATGAATCTGAAGATTTTGAAGGTCCAAGTCAATAGGTACCTAACGTCTAATTCAATAAGTACCTACATAAAAAGTAGGTAACCTACTTTGAAGGCGCTGACCGTCCGGCGAATAAGTAAAAGATCTGATGTGGTTTTATCCCCGATGAAAAAGTGGTAATGCAGTTAAATCTTTCATGCAAATTTGTGTTTTCTCAACTTTCGAGTTTTCCTTATATGTATAGTTTATTTACTTTCTATACAGATCGTAATTCTGTCCATGACATCACGCTATCTGCCGTATCTAAGCAGCGCACTCGCCAGGCTGCCATTTCCGGAGCAACACCCATCATGAGATCAGAGACCTTATCGCGCACGACGTAGGTCCAGTTAGAGCTTAGGTACCAACTCCGGGGTCACGTCACCTGAGAGGGGAGCAGCTGGGCGGGGGCGGGAGGGGGCGTGCTGCACGCCTGCCATTGGTCGCCAAGCGAAAGGAGTGCAGCTTGCAACTGCCCCCCTTTTACTACATTTGTTCCGATCCCCCCAGTTTGCCACGGTCGTGGATTTAGACAATGAGCGTGGCCGTGGCTCGGACGGACCTCCGGCGGTGAAAGCCGAGATGATGCATGTTTGCGGTCTCATGAGCGAGTTTTGTACGCTTTGTGGGCGGTTTGAAATTTGAACCGTGAAAGCTTGTTTATTTTCTGAAAATCTTAGGTTTTTGTAGTCTGAAGTGCATTTAACGATTTGCTGTCAAAGGACTTATAGCGCTACATTACCTTAAAACATTTTAAAAAATATCTTCGAGTATGAGCCGCTATCGTGGAAAAAATATAGGTAGCTCTAAAAGGATCAAAATTGTTGCTCGGTTCGAAAGGTAACTAGGATTGAATCCACATTGTTTCAGCTTTTCAATAAATAAAACATCGCAGTGCAGAGACATTTAATGTTTCTAAAACAAGAGTACTACCACCGAACTTTTGCTTTTGCTTTGAAAAAGCTGAACAAGGCCAACAGCTGTAGTAAATTTTAGAATTGAAAGTATTAACAACTTAAGTAAAACTTTATATCTCCTTATTTAACATTTTCATACATGTTTGGAACCTGAGTTTGGAACTAAAAACTTATGTACATATATATAGGTACCATTTCAATTCCGCCTTTTACAAAGTGACAAAACAAGGCGTCACGGAAGAATGAGCATACTTCTGTGCCTGAGTCACGGCTCCTGCCTCCCGACGTTAGATCTGTGGTTTGCAGTTATCGATCGATATCTATTGATATTTATGGTAGGTATACCTACAGACCTTCGCGTCGAGAAACGGGGCTCGCCTCTCGTCCACTCCGCTCTCTTTATTGGTTTTTGCTGGAAGTTGTGTAACGCTCGAGCTCACGCACGGCTAGCGTACATACTAAAGTACCACTTTGTACATATTCAGTAGGTAGGTATTATGTTCAGACCCTTTATTTATTTAACACTGTTATAACGTTTATTCTGTGTGAAGTTGCACATTGACGGTAAATCCATTTTTGATGTACCTAAGTGTTTTTTTTTTATTATAAGACCTGATGGTAAGCAACTTTGTGGTAGATTATAAAGCACGCAGACTTCAAAGATACTTACTCCACTCAATTTTGGAAAGATTCAAATTATATCTCTTAGGAAACAAGACACTTGTTTTCATCAAATGGTAATGAAACAGTTTTCAGTCATGTAACAATACCAACGAAATTAATACCTACACTTACATTTATGCAATTAAATAATATTATTAGGATATGTATACGGATTGTACTTTGTCTTTTTGTTGAATTTCGAAATGTATTATAACATTGAGATAATCATAAGTTCTTAGTCGGTGACCATTCTACACTGCGCTTGCCGCTGCGTGGTCTCCATTCGAGAACTTTACAGCCCCATCGGCTATCCGGTCTCAGAACTAAGTGCCTTGCCCACTGTCATTTCAACATGGTAGACCGACGAAATAATTAAGACCTTAGGAACGCGCTGCCTATGTCCAGCAGTGAACGCCTTGCGGCTGATAATTATGTTTATGAATAACAAGTTCTACACCAACCCTATCTTGTGAGACATAAGTAAAAAGATGATTAGCTTTTATTTTATAAGCACTGTTCTTGATATTACAAAATCTAATCAACGGGGAAATTAAACTGATTCGCTATTAGCTTATGGTATAGCCTATGTCCGATATGAAGCCAGTGTTACGTAGCCGCAGTACTTACAGGTCGCTTGCGCAAGCGCACTCGATCCGAGCTCCAATTACTCCGGATCCCGCAATTAATAGCTTTTGTTGTTTGTGCTATTCGTGCTTCCAAAGCTCACGAGCGAGTCGACCATCTCTGTGATGCGGCTCATTTTGATGCAAAAGAAATACCAGCAAATTCAATCCGTTTAAAATGAACTGCTATGGAAGTACACTTTACGGGAAGACTTGGTCCAGTTAGAGAGTTTATTTGTTTACTACCAGACCCGGCAAATGTTTTTTGTCATATGGAAAAAATCTGGAAAGAGCCACCCTTGTTATTGTTATATTCTTACTAGCTTTTGCACGCGGCTTTGCTTGCGTTATAAATGTTATAATTTGAACTTTAGGTCATCCCGTGGAAACCTTTATATTTTTCCGAGATAAAGTAACGACTTACTCGTACAAACTAACTAGTAGAATTACTATTGGTTGTTTTATTGTTTGACCGCATGGTAAATATGTAGATCAATTTTAAAAACAACTTTAAAAAAAAAGATCATGACACAATCTTAGTCTTATGTTGCTAGGAGATGGAACGATGCACGCGTTGATGTCTTTTGTATGAGCATCTCAATCTGAAGAAAATTGTAATGTTCTTGAGCGATATCTATGTTTGAGCGCTCGTAGCATTCAAATAAATACTTATTTGGTAAAAGTTTTCTTTTTTACCAACAATATATCTCGAATTTATCCATAACTAGCTTTTGCCCGCGACTTTGGATATAACGAAACCTATGTTATTTTTCGCTTTCAACCTGTGCCTGTGTCAAAAATCAAGTCCATTGTCCCGTTGCTGCGAGAAAGAGAAACAAACCAACAAACACACTTTCGGATAACAAATCTGATAAATAAAATGCACGTCATTGCAAACAACAATAAGTACTGTTGAGTAATGGCCCCCAAGTACGTGCAGAGTTTTGAACCTGGTATCTCAATCTGGAGTCCTCCCTCCCACATTTCGCCAGTTAGAAAGGGGGACGTGCGCGGCCTGCCGATGCAGGCTGATGGATGCGTTAGATCTGGCGGCCGCCGCAGGAATACTAAGTGGCTCTAATGAGATCACTGCGGTAAGGCAGAGCAACATTGGAGATTGTGGTTAAAGTCAGTTAATATAGCACGGATGACAGATAATATTCTCCCACAAAAACATTTTCATGTGAAATATAGCCAAGACCAGAGTTCGCACTTTCAAAAAGTTGTCAGATCTTATGTAGAGCCAAGCTTCTAATTTTACACGCCTTAACTCTACAAGCACTTACTCCACAAACTCTACAGCTTAGTCAATATATGTGACATGGCTGTTTCTTTACAACAAGAACTATTTGTATATCAGAATTAGAGACCAGTTAATTATTAATCTTCACTTTACGCCCATGTGCAGTTAACTGTTGAAGCAAATTAACGAAATTTTATATGCTAGGCTAGCTAAACAACTTTAGTAAATATGCTAAATTTCATAAATTTAAGTTAAATCGTTTTTGAGTTATGAAGGGGTCAAAAGTGGCTCGAAATAGTTCATGTAACACACATCGCGTCGCCATTTTCTTTTCTTAGTCTGGACTGGACACGCCGCCGCGTGTCTAGATACTAAATAGTACGGAGGACTAACAACCAATGGAGTCGAAAAATTTTTGAATGGAGACCACGTACCGACCTGCTTAGCGCAGGGGAATTACCTACAATGTGGATGAACATCTTTATCAAGACCGCAGAATTGAGCTGAATGCAATCTCTACCAACCGGTCTTATTGAATCAATAAGATGACAAGACAAGTCTATGTCCAGCAGCAGACGTCCTATGGCATATGGCTGATGGATAGTTGGACGAAAGTTGATATAGGCCGCGTGACTAGCTCTGAGATTATAACCGTTTAAACGTTTCTAACCAGATATATAATACTACTAGTTATTACCCGCGGCTTCGCCAGCATACGCAATATTTAATTATTATAATATCACGCAATAATCATTATAATTTATATCCTATGTGTTATTCTGATATATAAGCTATATTATTGCAAAGTTACATCTCAATCCGTTCAGTAGTTTTTGCGTGAAAGAGTAACAAACATCCATACATCCATCCATCCATCCATTCATCCTCACAAACTTACGCGTTTATAATATTAGTAGGATTATAATATTAGTTGGATATTATAAGTAAATCTAAAAATGTGTTTCTTTTTAATTGTATTTCTTTCACGTGACAGCAGCGGAGAGACGGGTCGTCCTAATTATTTGCATGTACGTATGAGTAAATTTTACAAATTAGACAATTTCATAGGCCCTTTGTATAAAAAAAAAAAAAAAATATTACTATAGAAATAACACAAAAGCCAAAAAATTCCGTTAGCAACACCGCAGGAAAAGCTAGTAAACTTATAAATAAATAAATGACTGCCTCGGTGGCTCAGTGGTTAGTGAACCTGACGTCTGGATCAAAGAGGCGTGGGTTCGATCCCCACCCATGACAAGCATTTATGAATATAGATATTTGCTCCGTGTCTGGGTGTATTTAAATACTATCAGTCTCTGGCAGCCATATCACAAGCTTTGCTTAGTTTGGGGTCAGAGACCGTGTGTAAGATGTCTCCAAAAAATAAAAATAAATAAATAAAAAACAGTAGGTATGGATAGACAACACATGAAAGAAAATTTCAAAGTGTTTACGATTCACTTCAAATTAAAAGATGTAAAGTCAAAAGGTCTAAGTTCAGGTTTAATTTCTATTTTTATTACCGTTGAATGAATACAATGAATCACCTTTAGACGAGGTGAAATGTTATATCCCAGGCTGTCAATATTAGAAACAATAAACAACAAGACAGGCGTATCTAACGCGCGTACGTTTCGCAGTCGACACAAAAACCTACCGGATGTGGTCAGATTAGACATTACAATCCAATACGCTAGCACTGTCTGTTACAAATATTAAGTACTTACAGTGAATTATTTTATTGAATTGTGTTCTATTATCTTTGAGCTTTTAGCTCTATAATCAGCTAACTAGCCAATTACACTAAAATCAAACGAATCTCAACTTGAATTCATCCATTTTTATGTATTGGAAAATGTCAAAACAGCCACAGTTTAGGGTACATCCTAATAAGGTAGAATAAGGACTAAGGGCACCTACGTCAATAACAGTAAGTATGTTCGTATAGGCCGGGTGGCTAGCCCTGGTGTCAGAGTTTTAGGCCGCCTGAAGGCCTAACAGTAATGTCCCTTAACAGTTTTTGCGCAACAAAAATACGTATTAAAATAAAGTTTACATTTCTAGATCAGTTTTGCATTTTTAGATCAGTTTTGTCGATGGTAGCTGATTTTTTGAACAGTGTAAACCGATTTATATACTTATAACGTCTGATCTACTTCATGTTAAAAATAATAAAAAAGGACTAATAACGGGTAATTCATTGTTTTCTTTTTTGATTCCCTTCTCCATGACCAAACCTTTACAATAACTGTTTAGAAATGAGATCCAAAATAACTCAAAAACATCAAAACTGCGTCCGAGATGCGATCTGTCCAAAGCACGATTTATGCATTTAAAACATTCATTTGAATGTGAACAAGAGTGGAGACAGCCGAGATGAATGCTTATTAGGCTCCAAACAAGATGGATACTGCAACAGATACGAGATATATGCTTGATAATACTAAACTTTGGGGGGAAACGTTTCGGTTAAAAAAGTGTTTGGAATAATAAAACTTTTCTAACAGATGTTTGCTGAACAAATATGGTTATTGGTGAGATTGTCATCTTGGAATTGTTATGAAAGATCAGTAAAAAACGAAGCTGTTTAGAATTTTGATGTAACAAGTACCTCGAAATGATAATTTTTTTACGAGAATATTGCAAAACTACTGTCGTTTAATTTTTCCTTTTGCATTATAAAATATATGTACAGTGTAGTATGAAGCAAGTTATTTCAAGCAATTTTTGACGTATATATTTATTATCACAACAAAACTTATAAAACATCAAAACTTAATTCTAAAAACTATAACTATTAAAATTAACCTACTTAAAATAAACACTAATACTAAATACTATAACTTATATTACTAAAATAAAACTAATCTAAAAGACCCGGGGCAGAGGGTAACGTGGCCAGAATGCTGGCGGCGTTGCCTCGTTGAATTGATATGCTTATTTTTTGTATTCATGTGCGAAAATCAAGTAGACGATTTGAAACTACGTCATATTGATATTATTCGTATAAGTACCTATGCATGAATTATGAAATATCTTCCGTAGACCTAAAATCACTTTTCAAATTGGTTACACAATTTACGGTACTTTTAACGCATTTTCATGTTTTGATTTTGCAAAGGTGATATTCAAACAATGCAATTTCGGGATGTAATTAATTTCATATATACAAGATTTAAGCTACATAAATTGTGAACCTTGTGTGATGTCCATCTAATGGACCTGGACTCTAGCTTGAAACCGAGAGAAAAAAGTCAAACTTAAGAAGAGCATCATCATTATCCTGGCGTCTTCCAGCAAGCCTTCCTCCAGAGTTCCAGATAGCATATCTAAATGAAGTTGTCACGAGGAAATGATAACGAGGATTGCAGCACTCGTGACCGGCCGAATCGATACCAACACGCCGAGTTAATTGCGCCGTCCGCTCGCTTATCGATTTTATGTTTATTGTAATTGCGTGTAATCGATACGCCAGTTATATCGATACTCGATTACAAATATAAGCATAAATGCTTTGTGTTGCCATACGGCCATAAGCAGATATAAGCCGACGTGCGTGCGATAGCGCGAGATAGCTGGCGATTTATGAATCGATTCTCAAAACGTATGGTGTTTTGTTGTGATTAATAATCGGAGACAGCCAGGTGATAGCAGATAATTATAATTTAAATGCAGTTAATCGGGTTGCGTGTATTCGTAATATTTTATTACATATGATAATCTCGAAACAGTGGCAATAAATTTTCCACTAATTCGTTGTTTTAGTGCAACAAGAGATAAGTTTGTACATTTATTGATAAAACTAGTTTAAGATTAAATTTAGAGATAAAATCAGCGAGAGCTTTTAACCTTTTGAACTTGTAACTATTTAAAAAGGCAAGATAAATGACTTCAACAGATAAGAAAGCTTCTAAACGCGTTTGCAGTTTTCTTTTTGTGTTTTGAAACTGAGAAATGATAAACATAAATTCACAAAAACAAATCGCTGAAACATACAGATGCACCATCACTGACTACTTCTCGTAGTTTCCCTATTGGATATAGTTACTAATAGATTTATAAATAACCGATGAGTTACATCAGATCTGTCCGATAGATTTTGTTTGAAAGCTCTTCAATCAGCAGTCGTGAACAATCCATCGAGGGTACAGACGGAGTGACGGACCAACTTATCAACTGCACACGTCGGGCCTTATAGCTGGAATTATAAATCCGTAGGGAGTCGGTGGGCCACAGTGCACGGATAGATTTACCTACTTGAAATCAAACGTCTTGGGAAAGTGGATGAAATGAAATAACCAAATTATTTTGACGATTAGCAAAGGTAACATATTACAATAAATCATGTTGAAACCTTGAACGAACTCTAGATAAAAATATCATAATATTTATATATTTTCACAATAACCAAAGTAACTAAAATGGCGCTGTCAACTGCGTGTGCAATAATTATTTTATGACCAAAACATAACGACTGCAATAAAATATGCTCAAGAATAAACCAAAAACTACGAATTAGACCTTCATAGAGCTTATTTGGGAGTACTTAAACGGCATCAACTTCCGAAACAAAATCATAAAAATGGTTCACCTAAAAAAAATTAAACATGAAAAACAGAAGAATTAGGAACTTCTTCTTATTTTGAAGTCGGTTAATAAAACCGATTCGCCGAATTAATTGCTTACCTTTTTTTGTTTCATCGTCATCATCATAATCACAATAGATCGCAGTTGGTGATTGCAAGAGGTTTCAAATCGGATGCCACTTCTGTGCCATTTGGTGTTCCGCAAGGGTCGCACCTGGGTCCTCTGCTCTTTTTGATTTTCATAAACGATTTGTCCAGCGTCACTAAGTCTAAAGCCAAGCTTTTTGCTGATTACTTGAAGATTTACAGGACAATTAGGAATCGAAAGGATGTGGAGGACCTAGAAGCCTACATAGATAGTGTCTGGCTTTGGTGTGCCCTAAACAAAATGACTCTAAATGCATCGAAGTGTTTTTTCATAAATTTCACACGTAAACGGAATCCTCAGACTCCTCCACTAGAGCAGGTAACTTCGGTTTGTGATCTTGGTGCCATTATGGATTCTAAACTTAATTTCAGAGAGCACATTGATCAAATTGTTAAAAAAGCTGGCAGGATGTGTGGGTTTGTTGCGAGGCAAGCTAAAGTTTTTAGAGATAAAGATATTTCCATTATGCTCTTTAATACGCTTGTTAGAAGTATTCTTGAATACTGTGCAGTGGAACCCAGGCTACAAGATCCATTCTGACAGGATTGAAAGCGTCCAGCGATGCTTCTAGTATCATCTTACGTATATGGAAAATAAATGTAAGGCATTACGTTCCTATGAATCTAGGCTTGAGCACTATGGCATTATGTCGTTGCATAAACGTCGTGAGATGGTTGAAATAATAATGCTATTTATATTGATTAATGGTTTATTTGACTATCCTGATATTCTAAATAAAGTCACACTTAAAATCCCAAATCATCCTTGTAGGTCTTGCAATCAATGGAAAACTTTTGAATTACCTCCTTGCAGAACTAATATGTTATATTATTCCCCATTGGTGCGTATGTGTGTTAGCTATGACAAGGATGATATTCTTATTTGAATTGATATCTTCAATCTTGGTTCGCTTCTCTCAGTTAAAAGAGAATTGAAAAAGTTAGTATAAATAGTTATTATTTTGATCCCAATTCATCTCTCTTTTTATAGCTTACTAGCTTAAAACCCACGGCTTCGCCCGCGTTGTCTTAGTACTCGTACATAGGTACTTACTTAAAATGAAAATAGCCCGCGGTTTGATCTACGTTGTCTTTGTACATGCTTATAATTATATCTAATAGTCCGCGATTTGGCCCGCGTTGTCTTAATACTTGCTTAAAATTACTTGCAAGGATAATGCCCACGGTTTGGTCAAAATTGTAACAGTATTTGCCTATAATGATATTAGGTCATGGTTTGGCCCGCGTATTGTTAGTAGATGGTTATTTATAGCACGCAGCATGGACTGCAATGTCTTAATACTTGCTTAAAATAATAAAAGCTTGCCGTTTGGCCTGCATTGTCGTATTACTTACAATGATAATAACCCACAGTTTGGCCCACGTTGTTATAATACTTACTTAATTAAAATAACAGCCCGCGGTTCAACCCGCGTTATCTTGGCATTTGCTTATAATAATATCTAATAGTTCGCGGTCCGGCCCGTGTTGTCTTAATAAATCCTTAAAATTATAATAGCATGCCGTTAGCCTGCGTTTTTGTATTACTTGTAATGATAATAGCCCACGGTCTGGCCCGCGTTATTTTCGTAACTGCTTAAAATGATAAAAACCCACAGTTTGCCCCGCGTTTTCTTGGCACTTACTTAAAATAATACCTAGTAGCTCGTGGTTAAGCCCGCATTAGGCTCGATTATGAATGCGCCATCGTAATTATAATAGCTAATTATCATAATTATATCTGTTTCATTTTCACTTTAAGCATTCGATAGAGAGAACACTTTTTATGTTGTTATTATATTTACTATGGCGTCTTCATAACTGAGCCTATTATTGTATTACTTGCAAAATAATGCCTACGGCTTAGCCAGAATTGTCTCAGTATTTGATTATTTAATTTACTTGTATCTAAAGCTTATTACAGAGTACGTGAATTTTTGGATGATAAATTGCCGAATTTCTGAAATTAACTCAATAATAAATAAATATATAAAATAAATATTGGGGGACATCTCACACACGGTCTCTGATCCCAAAGCAAAGTTTGTGATTTGGCTGGCAGAGACTGATATACTACATATACATGTAGGTTGACTGGCAGATAATGCTGTTTAGCGTTAAGTCCTCCTTTTGTACAAACAGTGTGCAAGAAAGTGTTAAATAAATAAATAAATAAAAATATTTTAATAACACCCAGACACAGAGCAAACACATATGAACATCACATAAATATTTGCTCTGGGAATCGAACCCACGCCTTTTTGACCCAGGAGTCAGGGTCAACCACTGAGCCACCGAGGGAGCCAATAATAATAATTGTATGAGTAACTATGTAAGAAATTTCACTTTTCATTGCTGGAAAAGATTGAGGCAACCTGCACGAACGTAGAAAAAATCAATGTCGTATGAGAATTCAGCAACCCGTGCCCGTGCCGTGATGGATATGGCCCAATTACCCTTCGCGGATAGGCCTATTTTCAGTCATCCATCAGCCGCAGGACGTCCACTGCTGGACATAGGTCTCCCCTATGGATCTCCAATAAGACCGGTTGGAAGCTGCTTACATCCAGCGCGATCCTGCGGTCTTAATGAGGTCATCCGTCCACCTTGTGGGTGGACGTCCTACGCTGCACTTGCCGGTACATGGTCTCCACTCGAGAACTTTTCGACCCCAACGGTCATCAGCCCTCCGCGCTATGTGCCCTGCCCATTGCCATTTCAACTTGCCAATCCGTTGGGCTATGTCGGTAACTTTGGTTCTTCTACGGATCTCCTCATTAATGATTCGATCTCGCAGAGAGACTCCAAGCATAGCCCTCTCCATAGCTCGTTGGGCTACTTGAATTCAGCGATTGGCCTCTTTGTTGAAGTCGGACCTACTGGACCTGGACCTAGACTACTTGTCCTAGGTAGACATACGAGTCAACGACTTCAAGAACCGACTTTCCAACAGAAATCGGGTGTAGGTAAAACATGGGAATTACACATGACTTTCGTCTTGTCCATGTTCATCTTAGGACCCACCTGTTTATATTATCCGTAGTCCTATCCGTAGTAGGTACCTATTTTCAGTAGTGCACTATTAATTAAGGCCGGTACAGGTATTCGACATGTTTCATAGTTATTAGATATTAGATATTTAATTTTCCAGGCAAATGAAATAATGGCACACAAGTCGTAATTCTAGTCAGGCATGTTCTAGGATGCTATTATACTCATGATTTGATTAACTTTTACAATGGTACCAACCCCAAAAGCACGTGAATAAAATCAGCTGTTCAACACAAAAAGTTCATCGACCCGCGACAAAATGTATGGAAAATGTAGGTAATTTTCGCTTGTCAGGGTTGATCCCATAGTAAAATACCTAAGTATATTGATCTATATGTGCGCTAAGCTTAAGACTATTGGCTCACAAAATAAAAAAAAAATCGTAAGCTTTTGGGGCCCATTTTGCCCCACTTAAAGATAAACTATCATGATCATAATCCTATTCTAAATACTACATTATTTAAAAAAGCGCATTGAAGTTTTGGGACGTATCTGATCCCTAAGGATTTTTTTAAGGAAAATTCAGAAAAACAGGTACAGCCATATTTTTTATTAAGTCTCAAAAGCATCTATACAAAGTTTCATGTCAATTGGTACAGGGAATAAGAAGTTACATGCAAACAAAAAGGGCCCATTTAACCCCGTAAGTTAGAGTTGGGTACGTTTTTCATCCTTAGTGCTTCATTATGTCGTACGATGTACGTATATTCCAAATTTCAAGCTCATATCTTCAGCGGTTTGGGCTATAGCCTAAACTTATTAATTTTGCGTATCCCTAAGGAACCTTATAGATTTTCCTGGATTTTATTAGTTCCTGTATTAAAACATGCTGTGTGCCTCCTTCATACCAATTTTCAACCATAACCGTTCAGCTGGTTCGATGTAATTGACGCTTTTTTCACCAACTTTGGGACCTTGTTTGACCCCTTAGATGAGGAAAATTCGGAAAAACAGGAAAAAACGTAATTTTTATTTTGTTTGAAAAGCATGTATACAAAGTTTCAAATCAATCGGTACAGGGAATAAAAAGTTACATACAAACGAAAAGGGCCCGTTTTACCCCCTTAGAGGTCGAAAGTTCAAAATTTTCGTCCTTAGTGCTCCATTACGTAGTTCAATGTACCTATATTCTAAATTTCAAGCTCATATCTTAAGCGGTTTGGGCTGTAGGCTGTCTGTCAGTCAGTCACTCAGGGAAGCCTTTTATATAATAGATTTATGTTATGTTTTTTTTTCTTTAATAAAAAAATAATGTAGATACTAATTATGTTTTTAACTAAGTAATGTTTTGGTTATTTGTAGTTTATAAGTTATTTTTAATATTAGCAGTGTTGTAATGTTTATTTTCGTATAATTTGTTTTGTTAGTAGTTTTTAGTAAAATTTAATTGTGTAACTTAGGTTCACAGTAAAAGTTTTTATGTTTGAATATGTTTTTTGTGTAGTTAAGTTCATAAGTAAGTTTTGCAAAAAATACTGTTTGTTAACTTCAATAAAAAAACCGGAAAGTGCGAGTTAGGTTTGCACATCGAGGGTTCCATTGTTAAAATAATTATTCATATTCATATTCATTTATTGATACATTTTAGTACACGTCATTTAATTACATCAATCATCAAATAATAATTTAATAATCTCAATACAAAATAAATTCTCAAATAATTCAAAATTATGTTAATTCTAATTAAAAATAAAATTAACTTCATTAAATTATACGAATCATTACAACAATTGCAGAAAAAATAAATAATATTAACTGAATTAAATAATTATAAAGCTTCATACTAACAGTATGTGGTTACTTTTAGCGTCATGAATTCTTTTTCGATATCATAGAACGCCTGACTGATAAGCCACCGCTTTAGTCTTGCCTTGTATATGGTCAAATTAGATGCTTCAATGACATTTCGGGGAAGTCTGTTATAGATCATAGTTCCCATGACATGGGTCAACTTGGTGGACTTTGTCAGCGTTCGTTTCACAGGTAAGAGCCTGTTCCTGTGACGAGTAGTACGCTGTTGGGATTCATATAGTGCTTGCCCCATCACTTTGTAAGATTCAAGGTTAATTCTCACATAAATAGCCACTTGCATAATAACTATAGATGGTAGTGTAAGTATATTCAACGATATGAAAAATGGTCTAGCTGATTCATCAGTCGGGATGCGTGCTATTATGCGGACGGCTCGCTTTTGGCAAACAAAAGCTCGCTTCCACTCAGCTGCCCCCGCCCAAAGCTCAGCACCATACTGGAGTAAGGAGTGGACTGTGGCAAAATAGCACGATCTTACCACGTCACTCGGTTGTACTTTGGCAAGCCGTTTGAGAGCGAAACACGCTCCACTCAGCTTCCCGCACACTTTATTTATGTGAGTCTCCCAGGTCAGGCTCCTGTCCAGTTCGAAGCCGAGAAAGCCGGTGTGCTCCACTTGCTCAATTTTGGCACACTCAACCTTCACACTAATCTGTTTAAGTTGTCTCCCAGAAAGGTCGAAATGCATATAGTGCGTTTTATTGAAGCTGAGCACCAGCCCGTTCTCCCTGAACCACCTGTGTAGTTGCGCAGCTGCGGCGTTTAGTTTCCTTTCTAGCTCATTCAGTGACGGAGCCGTGACAATGGCAGCCACGTCATCAGCGTACATCATCACTTCCGCGTCGGTTATGGCATTAGGCAGGTCATTTAGTAGCAGAGCAAAAAGTATATTGGAGACCGCTGAGCCCTGGGCCACACCGATCGTAGTAACCAAGGGGTCCGATCTTAGTTCTCCACCTTCACCGACTACAATTTGAGGTCTCTCGTGCATGAGGTCAGTGAGCATACGTAGTGGATTTTCCTGGATCCCATAGTGACTCAGTTTCAGGGCCAGAATCACGTGATCTGCTACGTCGAACGCTGTAACGCTGAATTAAAAACCTGTTTTAGCATGTGCTAATGAAGTTCTTTTATATGATACCTTACATGATACGATTTACTCATTTTAAATTTTGAACCCATATTTTGTGAATTTCAAGGCCCCATTTTTTGTGATTTAAATAAAAATGTACAGTTTTTAGATTTATTCTTATATGCGTACTCTGAGACAATGCTTCTCGCCAAATTTCATAGTTCTATGTCAACGGGAAGTACCCTGTAGGTTTTGATTTTTGTGAGTGTCGAAATATGCAGTTTTTTACAACATTTATGTCGTAAAAAACTGCATATTTCGGCTCTAAATTTTTTATACGACAACTGAGAAGTTTTCTTTCGCGCAACTGCAAGAAATCATAGATATACGTATACAGTTTAAATTTCAGCTCGATATCTTTACGCGTTCCCGAGATAAAGAGTCTTGACATACACACAGACGGACAGACGGACAGACGGACAGACAGACAGACGGATAACAAAGTGATCCTATAAGGGTTCCGTTATTTCTATTTGAGGTACGGACTACGGAACCCTAAAAAAAATATCCACAGCCATCTTTATCCCACTGCTGAGCTTAGGCCTCTCTTTTACTGTGTCATCTGCTTTAGTCTTGTGCCAATCGTGTCCAGGTTCGACCTGCAATTTGGACTATATCGTCTCGCCATATAGCAGCCGGACGACCGACGCTCGGCATTAACCTAGCCTCGGCCACCATTCTGTGACAGCCTCACTCCACCTGTCGTCACTTCGGCTGTTGTGTCCTTATTTGTTTATTGTTAGTATATGTGTCGTTATTTGTTTCTTGTTAGTAAATACCAGTATCTTTTATTATCATGCCTTGGGGTAAATAACACAATGACTACCTCTGGCCAACCATCAGAATAAGGTTCCTGAATCTTAAGGTCATTAATATTTCCGCACTCTGTCAGACAATTTTTATTTTACGACGGGTAATTTCATCAGATCGTATCAAACGGAAGTCGGCGTTATTTATAGCATACGGAGTTGTTTCTTGTAATTTTCATGGAACGTAATGTATTAGCGAACGTTTTGATTGGTGTACCTAAAATTTACTTCTTATTTTTAATTGGACGTTCAAAATATTTTGTAATCATTTAAAAATATTATACAGCGTACCACAGTAACATTTTATTTAATTTTGTTGATTCATTGTCATCGTATTGAAAAAATAAGAAATATTTATTGGGCTATTTATTTCTATTTAAAGTGGCTCGACATACGACTATGTCGAAGCGTGTACCGAACCAGCAAAATTACAAAATTTTCAAATTACGATGAAAAACATCTTTTAATTAGATTACTATTTCGTATTATTGACTATTTGGTCGTTTAAAAAGAATCCAAGAGGCATACTGTTATCTTCGTTGAGGTATTCAATTTGAAGATGTCTACTCCATGATTATGGAATGATGTACAGCATATTTAAACACTGCATGGTTTTTTTTTATCTAATCTGCAAGTTCTACAATATGCGTTGTTTGTTGCCACTTTAACTTAGACAAACGTAAAATTAACCAGAGAACAACAAAGTAAGTCAACTTAGCCGCTAAAACTCAGCAATAACAAATATCCTCACAAGTTTTTCGCTTTGAACACTAATTACGCATTGCGATGTCCAACTGCGTCAACCTGCGCTGTGGCGCGCATAGCTCAGCCTGCCGCGTCGGTCCCCCGCTGACGGCATACCATCCATCACGGATCCCGCTCGGTAATTACAAACAGACCGCCCAATTATCGATATTAATACCGACGTAATTGATCGCCGTCGTTACCGCGCGTCCGCCCGCCGCGGCGTCCGGACCGCGAATGACCGCCATTTTTCTTTTCTGTATAAGGACGGGAATGCGCGATTGCTTGTCGGAATGTTATTGGCTAGGTAATTTGGAATGTTCGTTTCTGTTTCAAAAAGGTCGGAGTAATAAAGACGAGTATGTACTCATTAGATGCTGTCGTGAGCAATAAAACAAAAAGATAAAATCAGAGTTCACAATACATTAGGATGACAAGTGGTACTACGAGTACGTTTGATGGCTTTTATTGTAAATCATGACATTGAAGTAGAGAGTACGCAACTTACGACTTAGTTATTCCAATCTCATTTTGGTGCATTAAAAATGTAGTTTCTAGTTGCCTACTGAGGCATTGCTTAAAAAAGCTGGAACCACAACTAAATTATTGAATTATTGGTATTGAGCAATCATTCAATACTTTTTTTACATTTCTCACATTTGGCAGGTGCATGACCAAAAATTGTTTTGTTTTGTTTTTTCATAAACTTAATAAAGTGTTTTTATTAAGGTTAAGGTGTATAAAATGTAGGAAAATTAGTAAGCGATAAAACCCATCAACTTATCACTTAAAATATTGCATGGCAAAATGCTGAGTATGGCGGACTATTTATACGATTATTCTGTAAGAACCGACTATGGAAACCCATACTAATAGTCTAAGATCCCGCTATACAACGACCTTCACCGAGATGCTTATTTAATGAGACGTATTCACAACCCGTGGTTGTGACCGGAAAAAAATAGGCAACCTAACGTTTGCATATTCTATGGGCTTCAAACTTTCGATTGGTATCAAATTAATTTAATAATCACACCGGTGCAATGTTTAAAAAATAAAAAAAAATTAAATTTTTAATTAAAAATACTCTGGACTGAAATTTGTTAGGCAACCCATATAGGATATATTTATTGGCATATTTAATAACATAAAAAATACGTCTCATTAAATAAGCATCTCGGTGAAGGTCGTTGTATAGCGGGATCCTATACTATAAGCAATGAATATGAATACTTCTCAAAGTATGTAGTTTGTTACAATACAAGAACACTTTATTAACACCACGAGTATAATAAATAATATAATAAAAAATAGCAGATGAAGAAAAACGACAGAAAAATGGTACAAAAGGCGATCTTATCGCTAAAAGCGATTTCTTCCAGACAATCTCTTATCTTAATCTTGTTATAGGAAGTTTACAGAGAATACTTTTTTATTATACACTAGTTTTTACCCGTGGCTTCGCCCGCATACGCAATATATCATTGTAATTTATAGCCTGTTCGTTGTTTTTGCCGTTCAGTAGGTTTTGCGTGAAAGAGTAACAAACATCCATACATCCATCCATCCATCCTCACAAACTTTCGCGTTTATAATATTAGTATCATTATAATTTATAGCCTATGTGTTATTCTGATATATAAGCTATATTATTGCAAAGTTTCATCTCAATCCGTTCAGTAATTTATGCGTGAAAGAGTAACAAACATCCATACACCCATCCATCCTCACAAACTTTCGCCTTTATAATATTAGTAGGATTTATTCCTCAAATATGTTTTCTCTTTCGTTTATTTTTTATAATTTTTTCCATGATTCTTTTTATTTCAAAATTAATTAAATAGGAGACATTAAACAATAAATAAGTTTTTTGAACATTTTTATAATTCGAAAAGAAAAAAAAAATTTTTTTGAAATAATTAGCAATAGTAAAATTAAAATTTGTGAAGCATAGTCCGTCACAGGTAAGTCCACAGGTGGGCAACGGAATGCTCTCAGAAAACTAAGATTGTTATTTCTACGAAGGAAAACTTCCACACTCCAAACTCCGAGATCTAGTTCAAGTACCCTCAACCAAAACAAGCTAACTGGTTCCATCTGTCGTGTAAAACAAATATGAGATTAAGGACGTACTCTAGGGCGTGTCGGGGTCAACTCATGGCAGTTCTATCGCAATGAGATAAATTTTGTATACGTGAGATTTCAGTTACTGTACATAATTTTCGATTCCAGAAATAATTTTCAAAGATAACATACAGCAATGAGCGGCAAAGTAAAGTAAGAAACAAAACAATCAAACAAATTTTGTAATAATTGTACAGGAATCTTATGTAGTTTTCATAAATTTAAGAATCAATCAAACGATCTTTGAATTTACGGTGATCACAGTAGCATAAAATAATAATGAAAATTTAAAAATGTACTGAAGTAATATGCCATATAAAACACGACTAAATACATTTCCGAATAGTCTTAATCCTAATCCTGCCACAATATAAAAATGCACTTAAAAACTCTTTGGCTCAATAACCCTTACAAAACATAAATACCCGTAATTTTATAGCCATTTTCGTATTTTTCCGTCTCTAGCCTGCTAAGCTCCAGGGGGCCTACTAGAGCCCCTGCCCAGAGTCCCGCCCTGGCCTAGTCTTGTCCCTTGTGTGTTCCCACCGCGTGGGCGAGCGTGTGTTTGTCCACGCGACTGTTTGCTCGTAATGCGATGGTAAGTGCTTTGTTATTGCTTTACCTCTATTGGCTCTCTGGACGACATTTTTTGTGGCTGAAGTAGGTGTGGCTACTCCATAACTGTCGGGTCATTTGCGGATGGTTTAGCTTCGTTTTACATTTAGTAGGATTTTTATACGACCAGCAATTATGCCATACAATACCATATCACTGATTATGTGGAATTATGTAATAAAACGTTGACGGTCGCGCGACGGAAAAAAAAAGAGTAGGGCGCACACTAGCTCAATATTTCGATATTAGCAAGTTCTACCAGGATTATGCAGAGTGCTTAGGACAGGGAGGGATAGTGTCAAAGAAAGGAGGTCTATGCCCACCAGTGGGCTATAACGAGCTGTGGATGATGTGACTAAATTCATCTACACCTCGTGCCAAGTCATAGGCATTCTCTTTTCTCAGAGTCGTAAAAAACCTCCCTGCAGTGTTTTTATGGCATGTAAACATCCTCTCTAGCCAATTAAAAAGTACTTGATATAAATATTGTGTCCAATAGCGACGGCCCATGAATCAGTACAATCAATTCGTGACCTTAGCAGGTGGTGGCCGCGACATAAAGCACGGTAAGTGGCGACGACAAAATACTTTAATATCCAATGATGTTTTACTATAGATACATTGTACCAGCTTTCATTTAGGTAAAAAGAAAGCAAGTACACTTTTCACACTACACTTTTCCAGTTTCAGCAGACAGTGTGCAAAGATAGAATATCGAATATCGAAGAGTACTTTTTTTCAGAAAAAAAAACAGCTTTTCTGTCTTACCTATCTTAAAGTGCTGGCACAGTGCTAGCTGTGCCGCGTAGATATTTGCAATCGTATTCGTATATTATAATATTGTGTTCAAAATTTGTCATGGGCATGCAAAATGTTTAACAAGTGTGTAACTCATTTTGTCGCAATGCCACTTCTTGTGAATGATTAAAAGACCATTCATTCTTTGGCTTGTCAATTTATTGGCTCTCAGTAAATTTTCGTACGTTATTGCTCTCATATAACGTGTCTATTTTTAGAAGGTCTTAGTCAATATCCTACGCTGTTCAGTATCGGGCAGGGATCCGACAACCCAGCGACAACGGGGCGACAACGATAACTAATTGTTGAATCGGGCCCGCTGCGCTCGCCGGCGCAAGATTTATTCTATTGTTTCGTTATTATATCGGGACACTAGTCCAGTGCCCCGGCTTAGGTTGCTTTGTCTCAATAAATGATTCAATTAATAATAATTTTTCGGGGAAAAAAAATGGAATAACCGACTTCAACCGTGTAAATAATTCGAATAGTTCGCACGGACTGATGTAGTTTTAATTTAATTTTTACATTATTGCTGATTTATCACGCCGATTTCGATAAAATTTAAACGAGACCACATGTAAAGACCACCACAACGATAATCATCACCATCAACCAAACAAAAAAAAAGATTATTGAATCTATTATCGATAATCGGACTTCTTTGTAAAAAGTTAAGCGTCTTAACTTGAGTCCTATGTTTGTCGATTAAAAATATGCGTTCCTTTATTTTTAATTAACTTTTACGTGGTAGGTTTATTAAAAGCATTCGACGAAAGATATTGCTATTTTCAGATGACAATTTTTTTCAATTACTAGTCTTACAACAGGTGATTATTACAACGGTGTCAAATAATTACAAATTTTCCATAGACTATTCTATGAAAAATTTGTAATTATTTGACACCGTTGTAATAATCACCTGTTGTAAGACTAGTAATTGAAAAAAATTGTCATCTGAAAATAGCAATATCTTTCGTCGAATGCTTTTAATTTTTGTAAATCGACTAACAAATAGATGAATGATTTCAATGCTCTTTATTTTTCTCAATAGTGTATTGTCTGTCAGTCACAGCTAGACCTGCTGCACTTATTACGGATAAAGATTTAATTACTGGTCACTCGTTACTTATTTAGTTACACAGTATGTAAATCTACTGTTCCCGATGTTTGAATAAGTAACGAGGCAATAATCCGTGTTTTATTGGTGAGAGCACACGAGCTAAATGAAAAAGCATTGTTTATGTGTCGCCTCAGAGGTCACGCTGATTGTAACAACTATTTTTATTTATATTACAATTAGATACAACAAACTGAGACACAATTTATTAACCTTAGTGGAGATATATTGAATTTAAATACAAGATTTTTATAGAGGTAGAATTCAATCCAGTCAACAAAACAGTAAATACTATAACATACACGTTGATATACTATTCAATATTGTATTTGACCTATCATCATCATTTCAACCATAGGACGTACACTGCGGGGCATAGGCCTCCCCTAATGATTGTACCTATATGTCACTTAACTGTCAATCATAGCCACAACGTATTTAGTGGTGACAACGTTCTAAGAAAAATAAAGTTCTTATTCTTGTTTTAAAGAAAATACTATTTTTTTCGCGATTTCGACGTTGGTACCATAGTATTTTTTTTTAAATTACTATACTAATTATTTTCGATTTTAGGGTTGGTCCCATAGTAAAAGTTGATCATAATTGGACACATACATAACAAGATGGAAATAAATAATCGGCCTAGTGCGAGTCGGATTTGAGCACGAAGGGTTCTGTACTATATGGAAGCCCCCCTTAATATATTTTATTTTAATTATTTATTTTTCAAACAACTCAACATTCTGTGAATATTTGAAGCATCTACCTGATGCTGTTATAATCTAATATCTAGCAAAAACATGTTTTTTTATGAGAGCCCTCCTCAAATATTTATTTTATTCTGTTTGTAGTATTTGTTGTTATAGCGGCAACATATACATCATCTGTGAAAATTTCAGCTTTCTAGCTATCACGGTTCCTGCGATACAGGCTGTTGACAGACAGACAGGCAGCGGAGTCTTAGTAATAAGGTCCCGTTTTTACCCTTTGGGTACGGAACCCTAAAAAAGTAACAACAGTTTGCCACATTCAGCCTATTTGCTTTCAATATCAATTTCAGGTTTTAGATTAAATAACAGCTAAATGTTGTTACCTACATAATAATATTCTCCTATCGATATCCAATTTATAAATGTTGAATGAACATCTTTTTGCGGCATTGTCTTGCCTGTAACTCGATCATGAGTAACTAACGACTCTGCGATACGCATATTTCAAAATCCAATTCTGAAAACATTTCTGTAAGGTGTAAATTAACCTTGCTTGCTTTATAGTGCAGTAACGTTTACAGCCGGCACGGCAGGCCGGTCGACCGGGCCCGATCCGGCGGTCGACAGGCTAGCACCGGGTCATTTCATTAACCCTGCCCTGTAAATAGTTATGGCTTTCGTCTGACTTCTCGTTGCTCGCCTTTTGGCCGAGTGCCTCCAGTACTGCCTTTACTGTCAGAGCTTTTAAGTTATCATCAAGTTTCCTGCTTAGGCAGGCAATCTGGGGATATGGTACATATAAGTCACTGTACAGTTAAATTTTAAATTGTATATATACAAATCATTTATTGGTAATTTTAATTATTACATGTCAAATTAAACAAAATAACCGGTTCTTGTAACCAGTAAATATAATCGTAATGTCAAAATCAAAATACATTAAAAATAATAATAAAAAAAAAAAAAAAAAAAAAAAAAAATACCGCTGACAGACCAAACGTCTTTTAAGATCAAATTTTCTAAATATTGTATTTTATTAGTTTTTCGAGCATTTTTCTGCAGTATTTCAAAAAGAACAACAACCAGATTATATTTCCATTCATTCATATATATTTTACAATGAAATTTTGAAAAATAGGAAGAAAAATCAGAAACAAAAATTTGACATTCAACATGACACAAGAAAATATCAGAATCCAATCAAAATACAATGTTAACAAGATCTAAGACAAAAATAACAGCGGATACAACAAGCGCACGACCACCACCATCGCCCGCCTCGTCGTCAGCTCCGAGCGCATCGTCGGGTGATGAGTTCCACACCACCCGCGAGACGAGCGGCTCGTCGAGCGACACGAGCGGGCCACGGACACCGCCGCCGCCACGACCACCAGTGCGACGACGAGGCCGTCCACCGCTGCCGGCACGCTTGGGGCCTGTGGGGCATCCTGCCCCGCCATCCGCTCCCGCTACCGGTGGCATAGTGCGTCGCATGCGATGGACTCAAGCCATTAATGAGAATTGCATGCGCGCGTACTTTGGGGCTACAGAGGGGGGAACCAACATGACAGCGTACTGTTCCAGAATGCTGCCTTTGTTTCAGGCCCTTGAACCGACCGTGGCCGTGACTGCCCAACGACTATCGGACCAAGTGCGGGCTATCCACCGGTGCAAACTGCTGGATCAGTCCGTCATTGATCGGCTCCGCCTGGAGGCGCTGCCTGCTCGTCCCACTGCTTCTTCGACGCAGGACCCGCCCGTACTTGTCGCGTCGTCAGCCCCGACAATGGCTTTAGTGCCGATGTCGGCGGCGACACTTGCGACATCACCGGCTGGTCCTGCGGTCGACGAGGCAGATGACGCGAGTATGAGCGTATCTAGCCAGGTGAGTGAGCAACTGAGGAGGGCTTTGGAAGACGCAATTTCCCAGTATCGATTCGCACCCGACTCTAGGCCGCGACTGCCACGTTTTCCCACCCATAGACGTAACTTGGCGCTTATGGGAGACCTGAACCCTTTGCTAGTCCCGTATTTACGGGCAAGCGAAGGCTTAGTCGATACCCACTCGATCTTGTACTGCGGCGCCATCGCGGCGTGTCGCGTTGCACGTGTTAAGTTTCCGGACACTAACCGTGCACCGCGACCCGCCGGGGGTGTGCCCGCGTGGCAAATGCGGATCCAGCGGCGTATCGACTCGTTCAGGACTCTCATAGCAAAGCTAATCTGTTTCAGCCGGGGGAATAACCGCCCCCGAGTCATGCGTTTCGTGACACAGGCCTTTGCCGGGACTGGTATCAGACCCCAGCACTATTTGGCCAGTGTCACGGAACGCATAGACTATCTGAAACAGAAAGTCTATGCGTGGGCAAACCGCATTCGTCGCTACAGAGAGCGTGTGGACCGATATTGGCTAAATCGCCTCTTCCAAAGTGACCAAAGGAAAGTGTACCGAGGCTGGGAGAGAACCGACCAACGTGTGAGCGACGGGCAGTTGCCGGATGCTAGCGCCATGAATGACTTCTGGCGCGGCATCTGGTCGGTGCCCGTCGAACACACGGAGGGTGACTGGATGCGTGTGGTTGAGCGGGAATGCGAGACTATCGAACCTATGGGATCTGTTTTAATAGATCCCGTAGACGTTAGTTGTGCGATCCGTATGGCTCAGAACTGGAAAAGTCCTGGGCCGGACGGGCTGCACAACTTTTGGATAAAATGGTTTCGATGCTCGCATGACCGCTTAGCTACACAATTCCAGGAAGCCCTTGAGGTTGGTTCTCTACCTAGCTTTTTCACCACCGGTGTCACCTTCCTGCTCCATAAGTCCGGTAGTACCACGGAAGCAAAGAACTATCGACCCATTACGTGCTTGCCTACCATCTACAAGCTCCTCACATCCATTCTGAGCATCAAAATTAACGCACACGTCGTTGCGCAAAACGTTTTGGCTTTCGCTCAGAATGGATGTAGGGTTGGGTCCCGTGGTACTAAGGAGCTCCTCCTCATAGACATGACCATAAGCCAGCAAGTCCGGCGGAACAAGGGAGCCCTCTCTGCCGCCTGGATTGACTATAAGAAGGCCTATGACTCAGTGCCTCATTCGTGGCTCGAGAGGATTTTAGAGTTGTATAAAATCGATACAACTCTAAAATCATTCTTAGTGTCATGCATGAGGCAATGGGCCACAGTCCTTCGTCAACCAGGTGGTGGAGACGGCTCCGTTGGCCCGCAAGACTTGATAAGGATTGAGCGGGGAATATTCCAGGGTGACAGTTTGAGTCCATTGTGGTTCTGCCTGGCCCTGAATCCTCTCAGCACTTTGCTGAGGAATTCAGAGCTAGGCTATCGGCTTCGCAGACAGGGTGAAGTTATCTCTCACCTGCTGTACATGGATGATCTAAAGCTGTTTGCACCGAAATACTAAGACCTGGTGGAGCTGCTAAAAACCACTGAAGTTTTTAGCAGGGCCATAAGGATGGAGTTCGGTGTAGATAAGTGTGCGGTCATGCATGTCCAGCGAGGGAAAGTTGTGGATTCTCCGAATCTACAACTTTCTGAGACGATGACTATCAGGTCTCTCTCCGAAGCCGAGACCTACAAGTACCTCGGTATGTCAGAGTCGTTGGGTATATCGGCAGTGGACATCAAGAAATCGGTGAAGGAGCGCTTTTTTTGTCGCCTGACAAAAGTACTTAATAGTCTTTTGTCCGGCGGCAACAAGGTGCGCGCCTTCAATGGTTGGGTGATGCCACTGCTGATGTACTCCTTTGGCATACTGAGGTGGACTCAGACTGAGCTGGACGCCCTGGATAGGAGGGTCCGTCGACTGCTCACTTTGCATCGCATGCTACACCCGCGCTCGTCTGTCATGAGACTGTACATTCCGCGGAAGTGTGGAGGCCGAGGCTTTTTAAATGCCAAAGACCTCCACAACCGCGAAGTATACAGTCTCCGGGACTATTTCCGAAACAGCGGGCGTGGAATGCATTGCGATGTGGTGGCAGTTGACAGAGGCCTCACCCCGCTCTCCCTGGCGAAGGAGAACTGGCGCAGGCCATCGGTGCTCAGCACCGATGATCGCGAGGCGGTATGGAGGAGCAAGGAGCTGCACGGGCGGTTCTATCGGGCCCTAACAGGACCCGATGTGGACCTGCTCGCGTCGGTGGCCTGGCTGCGCTTCGGTGACCTCTTTGGGGAAACCGAAGGTTTTGCCTGTGCAATTGCGGACGAAGTTGTCTTGACGAACAACTACCGGAAGTATATCCTGAAGGACGGTACGGTCGACATTTGTCGGGCATGCCACCGTCCTGGAGAGTCACTCAGGCATATTACTTCCGGTTGTTCTCATCTTGCCAACGGCGAGTACTTGCACAGGCATAACCAAGTAGCCAGGATTATCCATCAGCAACTTGCTCTTCGGTACGGCCTTGTCGAGTCTGAGGTGCCGTACTATAAGTACGCACCGGCGCCAGTTCTCGAAAATGGTCGTGCGTTGCTTTACTGGGACCGCTCTATCATCACGGACAGGACTATTGTCGCCAATAGGCCTGATATCGTGGTGGTCGACCGGTCCCAACGCCGGGCAGTGCTCGTCGACGTCACCATACCACATGACGAGAACCTCGTGAAGGCCGAGAAGGACAAGCTCAGCAAGTACCTTGACTTGGCTCACGAGGTTACCGCCATGTGGGATGTGGACTCTACGATCATTGTCCCGATAGTCGTTTCGGTAAACGGCTTAATAGCGAAGAGTCTCGACCACCATCTTAAGAGGCTCTCGCTAGACGGTTGGGTCAAGGGTCAGATACAGAAGGCGGTCGTCCTGGACACAGCGCACATTGTCAGGAGGTTCCTCTCTCTGTAGACCCAACCACCGGTAGCTTGGGCCTCGCCCCGCTGCCGGCGGCACTCTAGGTTTAGGTTTTTTTATAGTATTTTATTTTTTATTATAAATATTGTAAAAAAACTTAAATTTAAGACTATAAATAAATATGTGTATAATAATACTAAATATAATCATACTGATTATTATATATTACGGGACTAATTGCGCACTAAAATTACGAGATAAATAAATACCTCCTCATCCCGACGTTTCGGCCGAGTTTCATCGACCGTGGTCACGGGTAGACTGGAATGTAGAACAACTGGTACCGCCAATTCAATTTGAACTTGAAAAATTGTCACTACGACACACAACACTGACGGTATCTAACAATGTCCTTCTACCTACACTACGCGATTTACATTTGTTGACAACAGGATTCCACGACGCCGATAACTTAAATCCATCCTCCCGGTTGAAATTCTTATGTTTTTTGATTTCCACCGCTTCACGAACTATTCTTGAAAAACAGTGTCGATCCGTGGAAAGGACTTTTGGGTCGTGACGCTCGATCCAATGACCTGTACCTCCGTCAAGCAAATGCTCAGCTATAGCAGACTTCTGTATCTGGCAGTTTTTTAAAAACAACATAATCATACTGATTCTGGTAATTTTAGAAAATCATCAATGTCGTAAAACAATAAGGAAGTTTCCTTTATCATAAAAACTAAAAATAATTATATACATTTAAAGACGTTAGAATTATATTAGATACATTGAAAAAATTACTCGAATATCTTAATAAATGACGGAGTTATGGATGTCTAAACATGACCGCACGAAATCAAAAAACCTCGGGACGGATTTACGCGTGTGACGTCATACGGCTCCAGAGCCGCGCCGTGGGTTAGGCGGGAGTAAGGAAAATAGGAAATAAAGTGCTTCATTCTATGCCGGGTATTTTTCTAAGCCACGAATACGTTCTAGAATATCATTGTACTTATCTTTATGTTATGATCAACATTTACTATGGGACTAACCCCCCAATATAACGAATAAAAAGTCAGCATTCCCATAATTTTGTCGTGAGTAAATGAACTTTATTTCTAAATGGAACAAGACTTGGCGTGTGTACCTACTGTTCTGCGGTTATTACATCTGTATATATTGACTAGTAGTTTTCCAAATAGTAGACCTCACAAGTATTCATTTTGGTGAACATTTTCTGGTAAACAGTTTTAAAAATGCACAACTTGCACAGGCAAATATATTCATAATTACAATATTCTGTCCTAAAATATCATTGTATATTATGACCAACTTTTACTATGGGACTAATCCCCTGTATAGGATTATCCAAAACTGCTCAGCCTAATATTTGTTCTTATAAAGTCATTGTAGGTAATAGGCTTTTCAGGACTTATTTTTTAGTTCCGAAAATGACAAATGTCAAAGTGACAGCGGACATTATATGGCATATTATTATAGAATTCATACTAGAGTGGCATGACAGATGTCATCCGAAATGTAGATCTCGTTGAGCTCTATCAATTTTGTGCCTAAAGTAACGGCCTAGAAACGACAGTTAGGGAAATAAATTACTTTAAAGAGCTAACATCCGAAATTTAGATCTTGTTGAGTTCTATCAGTTTTGTGAAGACAGCAATGGTCTAAAATCGGTAGTTACAGAAATAAACCGCATTAAAAGTTTGACAGCTGTCACTTTGAGACCTGACATGTCATCCTAGTATGGATTCTACAATATGACAGCTGTCACTTTGTTCAGTCATTTTTAGGGTTTCGTAGTAAAACGAGGAACCCTTACAACTTCGTTATGTCCGTGTAACGAACGGACGCGGTTTACAGACCATATTAAAAACTTTCCCTGAAAATTATTTTGAGCACTGTGGAATCATAAATTTTTGAACTATAAAGAAAAAAATGAAATTTTTAAACATTAGAGGTCATCGACCTCACATGTATATTTCATACAAACAAACAAACAATAACGATTTATTAGACAACCATATGACATAAAAATACAGGGACAAAACAATACAATTAATAGGTTTCTAACTGGTGGCCTTATCGCTTTAAGCGAATTCTTTCAGGCAACCAAGAATTCATACTAAATTACGTTTTCCTAGTAATCAACAACGTAAAAATTGGTTTTTGTCATCATCATAATCATCGTCACGTCTACGGAAGCCTATCATACGCATGTCTCGACACGCACTTGACGACTTATTGGAACTAGAAAATAAAAGCCTTGAAAAAAATTATCTAAAGTATTTTATTAGAACAAAATATAATACGCTTCACCAGTTCTAGCTAGCTAACCCTGTATAAGGGATCAGTCCCAAACTCTGACACCAGGGCTAGCCACCCGGCCTATACAAACTTACTTAGTCCCATAGTAAAATTTGGCCATAATTTACAATAATATCTTAGTAAAGAACCTTACCATTATTTTTATGATTAAGAATATATTTACCTGTGAAAGAAACTTTTTGAGAACTTATTACAAGAAAATGTATACTTGCGAGGTCTACTGTTTGGAGAGCTACTAGTTAATAGTTACAGATGTAAGAACCGCAGTACACTAGACACATACAACAAGTCTTGTCCCATTTAGATATAAAGTTCATTTACTCACGACAAAATTATGGGAATGCTGACTTTTTATTCGTTATATTGGGGGGTTAGTCCCATAGTAAATGTTGATCATAACATAAAGATAAGTGCAATGATATTCTAGAACGTATTCGTGGCTTAGAAAAATACCCGGCATAGAATGAAGCACTTTATATCCTTTTTTCCTTACTCCCGCCTAACCCACGGTGCGGCTCTGGAGCCGGATGACGTCACACGCGTAAATCCGTCGCGAGGTTTTTTGATTTCGTGCGGTCATGTTTAAAAATTCATAACTCCGTCATTTTTGAAGATAATTGAAAAATAAAAAACACCATAATTTATTGCAGACTTGGTGTAATTTAATAAAAATAAAACTAGAAAACGGGAAACTTCCTTATTGTTCGCTAAGTTTTTTTTTTAAAGACACGACGGAAGGTGCATCACGCACTTCAGTAGGTATCCTATTATAGACCGCCGGTCCCCCAACATACCTACACACATTTCTCTGAGCGTGCTAACCTATGAGTCGGTGTCACTAGTTGGTCCCTTTTGACGTTGCTCCTCAAAGCAAACCTCGAGTACGTTCCTCTCTTTTGAAAGATGTCTAGGTGCGTAAACAGGGCTATCTGCAAGATAAGTTCACATGGTAGTGGGAGGATACAGTCATAATCATAACATACTTATTACTATTAGTCTCATCTAATTTTAAGGCTACTATTATATATAAGTACACTGTTCTGTAGCGCTCAAAGCATAGTTTGGCTAGATATTCGTTAGCGATCATTGAAGTTAAGTAACTTTCATCACGGTCAGTCTTCTGATGGTTGATCTTGGGTGGAATTTACAACTGAACCGAACGCTACCGTGACTCGGATGACATGTATCGGTTGTTTTAACTGTTTAATTATGTCAGAAGCCTACAGGCGGCTTTAAAACTCTGACACCAGGGCTAGTTTATACGAACTATACCAGGCACCTGGTTTATACGAACTTGCTTGTTTACTGTACTGTACCAGCCCTTTAATAGTCCACTGCAGGACGTAGGCCTACCCACGAAGAGTGATTGGGCTATATCCACCACGCTGGCCCAGTGCGGGTTGGTGGATTCACATACGCCATCGAATTTCTTCTACGGACGTATGCAGGTTGCCTCACGATGTTTTCTTTCACCGAAAAGCCAGTGGTGTGAAATTCCGTAGATAAATTTCAAAGAACTCATTGGTACGGGACCGGGGATTTGAACTCACGACCTCACGATTGTAAGGCGGGTGTCACTACCTCTAGACCACCACGGCTTAACCTTGTTTACTGTTATGTAAATACAACATGCAAACTTATCTAGCTGCGAACACCAAGGCATTTCATTAGCCTTGGCAATAAACAAGCTCGCTAGTCACCTCCCCCGGCTTAGCTCGTTTAATCAAAGATATTTATCATATAATTGAAGCAAGGAGCAGGACGCGCCTACATAATTGACTTTCTAGTCCGTACACATGTAGGTAATTGATTGAGAAAAGCTTAATCATAAACTACAGGGCGGGTAACAGCGACTCAATCTTAATTATAAATCCTGCTGCTTGGCCGGACTCGCTGACTCTGGTAACTTTACAGTTATTATTTAACTATTTTACTGAGAGAAAACGTTTACATAGCACAAAAAGTATCTATTCTATATATGATGAACTAACCAGAAAGTTATATGTAAAATAAACAATAGATATAATCAAGATACAAGACAAAATATGTATTAAAATAAGATTCAAACCTCGTGTGAAATTCTTTGATCAAAATGTGTATTTTAATTTATTTTAAATTTTATACATCGTATAATCTTCATTGTTTCTAGTCTTATTATTAATTTTGACATTATTTATTGGTCAAAATACATTGCGTCATACTAATATATCACTCTATTTAAATAAAATTATAATAAAATATTAAATTGAATAAATTCATCACTGCGTACTTAACATGAAAATCGTATTTTTTTAAAATAAATTAATAAATAAATATTGGGGGACATCTTACACACGGCTTCTGACCCCAAACTAAGCAAAGCTTGTGATATGGCTGCCAGAGACTGATATACTAATACTTATTTTAAATACATACTTATATAGATATTATCTAAATACACCCAGACACAGAGCAAACACCTATGTTCACCACATAAATGCTGGGTGGGGATCGAACCCACGCCTCTTTGATCCAGAAGTCAGGTTCACTAACCACTGAGCCACCGAGGCAGTCGAGTCAGGTTTGGAAATAAAGCAATTTTTTCTAGTACTACGAGTAAATTTAAACTAAGCAAGCTAGTTTATCACTATAATAACATTACTGCATTCACAGCTGCCGAGGGTCTGTCCAAGTTATTGAGAAATTAAATATTTACCTCCGATATTACTACAGATATCATATTTTATAGCTAACTAAGGCTATATTTAGCAAATAGTGTCATAAACACAGCGGGAAGCGCACGTCGCACGTGGATATATAGAGTTTCTGCAAAAAGAGAACCGTCGTGGCTTTATGGTGAACTATCAATAAGATTTTATTCAGCAGCCAAGGTACCGACTACTTGGTAGACGCGAGTCTACTGATGAAAACCGAATTAGTGTCTACCAAGTATCAAACACTTTTAGTTGTACTAGCAATGACAGTGCAGTGTTGTCAACGTAACAAAATCAGTAAAATGGCACACGGGCGACCTCACCTGCGGCGCTTCTCTTTTTGCACAAACTCTAATTTAGGCACTGACTCCACTCTAGTGCAACTACCTACGAAAGTTAAGGTCACAGAATATTTTTTCTGACGTTTCCGGGATATTCATATGCATATAACTTATTCACATTAGCCTCAATAAACAAAAAAAATCTAACAGGTTTTATTTTAAAACTAGCTTTTTGCCTCGTGCGTGATATTTTATTTGAGAGATCTCAAAGGTGCTATCAACCTTTTAATTATTCGGGATAAAAAGTAACACGATAAAAAAACGGGTCATTAAATGGGCCATAAATCGTAAACGGTAAGTTTTACAAAAAAAAATACTGGAAACAAAAGATGCGAAATTTTATTTTCTACAATAATGGTCCCCTATAATTTTTGCGTATTAAAAACGTTTTATTAAGATGGCGCTTGAAGCTCTACCTGGATCTGTCAGAATTCTGAGATTATATGCTCAGTACCTTATAAAAAGCTTGGATAGGAAACTTAGTGCAAAGTTGACCAAAAAAAAGTAGTTTTTTACTGTAGTATTATATTGATGCTAAAAATCAAGTCATACAGTGGCGCCGTTGCTGCGCAGAAGGGTAACTAACATACACATTTTTGGATTTATAATAATTAGTGAGGATTGTTAGGGAAACAGTGTATCTGATGATTATGAACAAAAAATGATGTAATCGTTTGTAAAATTGTAGTTTTATAAGTCATTTATATTTGAAGTCCAAAACTTAAGTCTAGCTAATCTCACTGTAGCGTAGCTGTAGTCTGTTTCTTTAGCGCTGACAAGGGACGACAGGGATGAGACCATTCTGACTTCATGACTGAGACCAGTCGTACATATTTTTCTTTATTATTAATTTTTGATTGATTTAAATTTTGTTGACATTGTGTGCGTGCTTTACTATTATGTCATTTTCAATTATTATTTAAGTTCTATGTTTTTTCGTAATTCTAAATGTATTACAATAATGTATTGAATGTTTACTATGTATACATATAATTTGACGTGTAAATTGCCATTTTACGAATAAAGTAAAGTAAGTTCGTATAGGCCGGGTGGCTAGCCCTGGTGTCAGAGTTTTTAGGCCGCCTGAAGGCCTCTGACATGGCTAAACGGTTAAAACAACCGGGACCTACAATTTAACGTGTCATCCGAGCCACGGTAGCGCTCAGTTAGAAAATGCCACCCGCGGTCACCCATCCAAATACTGACCGTGCGGAACGTTGCTTAATTTCGGTGATCGCTGACAAACACCTAGTCAAACTACGCTACGAGCGCTATTTTACGAATAAATGACATATGACAGTATTATGTTAGCACTCGTCTTGGTGAAAAAAAAAACAAAAGTATCGTTTCCTATTTAATATATATCGCTTTCGTGTCGATAACGCAGTTGCCACGTTTCTTGGTAGAGGATCAGGGGTTGCGAACATATTTTGACCAGAGTCGTACCGCATGGGCCAATTCCGACTCGAAGTACTCTAGCGTGTGCGTTCACAGCGCTAATGGAACAGACTATAGTCGTGTCTATGATTATAGAAGTAAATTTTTTTTAGCAGGGCCAAATTTCAGATGGCGGTGTCCGCAAGTGGCATTTACAACTGAGTGCTGCCATGATTCGGATGATACTTTAAATCGAGAGTCTCGGTTATTTTACTAGAAAGTGGGAAAATTTTATAAATATGTCAGACTAGCTGCGCCCCGCGGTGTTACCCGCCTTAGCTCGAGATAAAAAGTAACCTATATGTTAATCCAAGGTGTAAGCTACCTAAGCTACCTTTATACCAAATTTCATCCAAATCGGTTAAGCCGTTTGTGCGTAAAAGAGTAACAAACATCTATACATACTCACAAACTTTCACGTTTATAATATTAGTAGGATGGATTTAAGTGGCTTAAGATACACGATAAATGAGCTCATTCACTCACTAATCCTACCTACAATAATTTAGCCTTATGTTTGTTCAATACAAAATACATAATAATTAATCACGTCTTTATCCGAAACTTTATCCATGATGTAGCAATAACATAATAGAATTAGATCGATACATTCACACAAGTTCCACTTGCATCGGGAGATATCAACGATGCTCCACACACGTGAGCATATTACTGTACTGTGACGTCACTAAATACCGCAAACATCGAAAAACATACGGGAACAAATGTTAGAAGAAAACTACGCAATTCAATTTTATTTTTGTAACAAGAGTAATAAAAAAATTAAAAAGATACCCAAATTAATAAGTGTCCTGCCGCAGCTAACAAAAGAGCTGATAACTTTGAAATGGCTGAACTGATTTTGATTAAACTTTATCTAAAAACACTTTCAAACAAAAAAAAAGTACACACACACAGACACGTCCAGTTTATAACTCCCCGTCGTTTTTGCATAGAGGGTTAAGGATATTAAGTGCGCACTTTACGTCATGTAAAAGACATCAACGCGCTCTTATAACAAAATTATTTATGAAATACAATTACATTCCAATTTTTTAACTTATAACATTTTAAAGACGCATTTAATCATCATTTCATCATTATAAATACCTTCTGCTGCAGACTGATCCCGTTAAAACGAAAAAAGAAATTAACTGTGTTACGAGTATACAAAAAGTTTAAGCTGGACAAAATGTCTGGAACATTTTACTATGAAAATTAACGTGGTTTTCACACATTTTATACTACATATAACGGGAATGAACTCACGTGTAGGGCTAGTCGTTACGACTATCCTCTACACGTGAGTTCATTCCCGTTATATATAGTGTAAAATGTCTGGAACAGCTGATTTATTTTTGCGATTTTCGATTGCTCTCTGACTCTGCTCTGACAACACTGCTCTGTCATTGTTATTACAACTAAAAGTGTTTGATATTTAGTAGATATCAATTCGATTTCATCAGTACCAAGGATAGTCGGTACCTTGGCTGTTGATTAAAATATTTAAAATCTTACTGTTAGTTCACTGTAACGCCACGACGGTTTTCTTTTTGCACCTACTCTATTATTGACAATTGAACAAAAACAAACGAACATCACACAGGTTAAGTGCAATGGCACAAGGTAGAGTCTGGCTAACGAAAGTTGATACTGGAATTTTTCGCAAACTTTTTAAATGACAACATACGGTGCTACTATCATCGTGGATTTACCTTTAAACTGGGGTAATTTACCTTGTGTTAAAAACATTTTTCAAACCTACGTCATGTACTAAACTGAACAAAATGATTCATTATAGTCTTCATCGTAATGAAGTACATAAACAGGTACGCGTTGAAATCAATTGGATCTAATTGTTGTGTGTTGTTGAATTGATGAAATAATTTCACTAATATAAATTAGTTATGTAATTGTTTTTAAATTGAGCTATGTAATTATTGTAATGATTTGATTTTTTCTTTCTGATTGATTAACTTAACTGAGTTAAGTTATTGTATTTATTCTTAAACAATTGAAGTTGTTGAGTGCCTTTTAATGTTTAAAATTGAAAGATTTTATTTTATTTTTTTATCAAACTTAAAAAAAATGTGATTACATTAAATATTGTTTAAGAACCAAGATTTGGTTTATCTTCACAATAGGTTTTATCATTATATAATTTAACACAATGTCGTATAATTTCAAGCAACAAGGCTTATGGTAATATTATACGAGTACGTGCGGTGCGCGCGTTCACCCATAATAGCTAGTGAAATATTGTAATATTTATTTGACCTGTAACTAATTGTTATTAATAAAAAAAGAATGATATAAGTATATATGTAGGTATGTAGCTATTTAAAAAAAAATCTGTATCAGTATTTGGCAGCCATATCACAAGCTTTCCTTAGTTGTGAGATGTGACCTTATTTTTTTTGTAAAATGCATTGCAGCGTGAACAACTTAATACCGTCCCGTATGTTTCTCCGGAGCAACACGCTCGTCCATTAACTGCGATGTTGTCCCGGTAAGTGGACAATTTCTCTGATTTATGTTAATTCCCGGCCGTTAACGTGTCAGATCGACGCGCGTTGGTCGTGGATGACCCCCACTACCGGATAATGTTCGGGTCGATGTTACCTAACGTTAATGGATGGACCAACTTACATACATGGTAATTAATATAAGATGCAAGCATTACAACTGATTATCACATATGATCAGATGATAAATAAAAACCTCATCTATTATATAAAAGGCTTCCCTGAGTGACTGACTGACAGACAGCCTACAGCCCAAACCGCTTAAGATATGAGCTTGAAATTTGGAATATAGGTACATTGAACGACGTAATGGAGCACTAAGGACAAAAATTTTGAACTTTCGACCTCTAAAGGGGTAAAACGGGCCCTTTTCGTTTGTATGTAACTTTTTACTCCCTGTACCGATTGACTTAAAACTTTGTATACATGCTTTTCAAACAAAATAAAAGTTACGTTTTTTCCTGTTTTTCCGAATTTTCTTCATCTAAGGGGTCAAATAAGGTCCTAAAGTTGGTGAAAAAAGCGTCAATTACATCGAACCAGCTGAACGGTTATGGTTGAAAATTGGTATGAAGGAAGCACTCAGCATGTTTTAATACAGTAACTAATAAAATCCAGGAAAATCTTTAAGGTTCCTTAGGGATACGCAAAATTAATAAGTTTAGGCTACAGCCCAAACCGCTGAAGGTTTGAGCTTGAAATTTGGGATATGGGTACATTGAACGACGTAATGGAGCACTAAGGACGAAAATTTTGAACTTTCGACCTCTAAGGGGGTAAAATGGGCCCTTTTCGTTTGTATGTAACTTTTTATTCCCTGTACCGATTGACTTGAAACTTTGTATACATGCTTTCCAAACAAAATAAAAGTCAGGTTTTTTCCTGTTTTTCCGAATTTTTTTCATCTAAGGGGTCAAATAAGGTCCCAAAGTTGGTGAAAAAAGCGTCAATTACATCGAACCAGCTGAACGGTTATGGTTGAAAATTGGTATGAAGGAAGCACTCAGCATGTTTTAATACAGGAACTAATAAAATCCAGGAAAATCTATAAGGTTCCTTAGGGATACGCAAAATTAATAAGTTTAGGCTACAGCCCAAACCGCTGAAGATATGAGCTTGAAATTTGGGATATAGATACATTGAACGACGTAATGGAGCACTAAAGACGAAAATTTTGAACTTTCGACCTCTAAGGGGGTAAAATGGGCCCTTTTCGTTTGCATGTAACTTTTTATTCCCTGTACCGATTGACTTGAAACTTTGTATACATGCTTTCCAAACAAAATAAAAGTCAGGTTTTTTCCTGTTTTTCCGAATTTTTTTCATCTAAGGGGTCAAATAAGGTCCCAAAGTTGGTGAAAAAAGCGTCAATTACATCGAACCAGCTGAACGGTTATGGTTGAAAATTGGTATGAAGGAAGCACACAGCATGTTTTAATACAGAAACTAATAAAATCCAAGCAAATCTATAAGGTTCCTTAGGGATACGCAAAATTAATAAGTTTAGGCTACAGCCCAAACCGCTGTAGATACGAGCTTGAAATTTGGAATATACGTACATCGTACGACATAATGAAGCACTAAGGATGAAAAACGTACCCAACTCTAACTTACGGGGTAAAACGGGCCCTTTTTGTTTGCATGTAACTTCTTATTCCCTGTACCGATTGACATGAAACTTTGTATAGATGCTTTTGAGACTAAAAAAAAATATGGCTGTACCTGTTTTCTAAATTTTCCTTAAAAAAATCCTTAGGGGTCAGATACGTCCCAAAACTTCGATGCGCTTTTTTAAATAATGTAGTATCTAGGATTATGATAATGATAGTTTATCTTTAAATGGGGCAAAATGGGTCCCCAAAAGTTTACGATTTTTTTTTATTTTGTGAGCCAATACTCTTAAGCTTAGCGCACATATGGATCAATATAGGTATTTTACTATGGGATCAACCCTGACAAGCGAAAATTACCTACATTTTCCTTACATTTTGTCGCGGGTCGATGAACTTTTTGTGTTGAACAGCTGATTTTATTCACGTGCTTTTGGGGTTGGTACCATTGTAAAAGTTAATCAAATTATGAGTATAATAGCATCCTAGAATATGCCTGACTAGAATTACGACTTGTGTGCCATTTTTTCATTTGCCTGGAAAATTAAATTTCTAATGACTTAATGAAACATGTCGAATACCTGTACCGGCCTTAATTAATAGTGCACTACTGAAAATAGGTACTACGGATAGCACTAAGGAAAATAGAAACAGGTGGGTCTTAAGATGAACATGGACAAGACGAAAGTCATGTGTAATTCCCATGTTTTACCTACCCCGATTTCTGTTGGAAACTCGGTTCTTGAAGTCGTTGATTCGTACGTCTACCTAGGACAAGTAGTCCAGTTAGGTAGGTCCGACTTCAACAAAGAGGCCAATCGACGAATTCATCTCGGCTGGGCAGCGTTCGGAAAAGTGCGTAGTGTCTTCTCGTCCGACATACCTCAGTGCCTCAAGTCGAAAGTTTTCGACCAGTGTGTGTTGCCAGTGATGACTTATGGCACAGAAAGGTGGTCTCTCACTATTGGCCTTATTAGTAAGCTCCAAGTAGCCCAACGAGCTATGGAGAGGGCTATGCTTGGAGTCTCTCTGCGAGATCGAATCATTAATGGGGAGATCCGTAGAAGAACCAAAGTTACCGACATAGCCCAACGGATTGGCAAGTTGAAATGGCAATGAGCAGGGCACATAGCGCGGAGGGCTGATGACCGTTGGGGTCGAAAAGTTCTCGAGTGGAGACCATGTACCGGCAAGCGCAGCGTAGGACGTCCACCCACAAGGTGGACGGATGACCTCATTAAGACCGCAGGATCGCGCTGGATACAAGCCGCTTCCAACCGGTCTTATTGGAGATCCATAGGGAAGGCCTATGTCCAGCAGTGGACGTCCTGCGGCTGATGGATGACTGAAAATAGGCCTATCCGCGAAGGGTAATTGGGCCATATCCATCACGCCGGCCAAGCATGGGTTGCTGAATTCACATACGACATTGATTTTTTCTACGTACGTACAGGTTGCCTCAATGTTTTCCAGCAAAGAAAAGTGAAATTTCTTACATAGTTACTCATACAATTATTATTATTGGCTCCCTCGGTGGCTCAGTGGTTGACCCTGACTCCTGGGTCAAAGAGGCGTGGGTTTGATTCCCAGGGCAAATATTTATGTGATGTTCATATGTGTTTGCTATGTGTCTGAGTGTTATTAATGTATTTTTATTTATTTATTTAACACTTTATTGCACACTATTTGTACAAAAAGAGGACTTAACGCTAAACAGCATTATGTGCCAGTCAACCTACATGTATAAATAAATAAATAAATATATCTTTATTGTACACAGAAACACAGTACAGAAACTATAGAATATGCTGTACAATGGCGGCCTTATCGCCTTTTGCGATTTCTACCAGGCAACCTTTGGATGGACTGGAATTATTCTAAAAATAGGAGTATGGTCGGTGGTGTATACAATACAGTACATACATTGAAATACATGTATATGTAGTATATCAGTCTCTGCCAGCCAAATCACAAACTTTGCTTAGTTTGGGATCAGAGACCGTGTGTGAGATGTCCTCCAATATTTATTTTATATATTTATTTATTATTGAGTTAATTTCAGAAATTCGGCAATTTATCATCCAAAAGTTCACGTATGTATTCTGTAATAAGCTTTAGATACAAGTAAATTAAATAACCAAATACTGATACAATTCAGGCTAAACCGTAGGCATTATTTTGCAAGTAATACAATAATATGCTCAGTTATGAAGACGCCATAGTAAATATAATAACAACATAAAAAGTGTTCTCTCTTTTGAATGCTTAAAGTGAAAATGAAACAGATATAATTATGATAATTAGCTATTATAATTACGATGGCGCCTTCATAATCAAGCCTAATGCGGGCTTAACCACGAGCTACTATTATTTTAAGTAAGTGCCCAGAAAACGCGGGCCTGACTGTGGGTTTTTATCATTTTAAGCAGTTACGAAAATAACGCGGGCCAGACCGTGGGCTATTATCATTACAAGCAATACAAAAACGCAGGCTAACGGCATGCTATTATAATTTTAAGGATTTATTAAGACAACACGGGCCAGACCGCGAACTATTAGATATTATTATAAGCAAATGCCAAGATAACGCGGGTTGAACCGCGGGCTGTTATTTTAATTAAGTAAGTATTAAAACAACGTGGGCCAAACTGTGGGTTATTATCTTTGTAAGTACCTAATTACTAACTACGCTACGCGACTACGCGAGCTAAACCGCGGGCTTTTATCATTTTGAGCAAGTACTAAGACAATACGGTCCAGACCATGGGCTATTATCATTGTAAGTAATACGAAAATGCAGGCCAAACGGCGAGCTTTTATAATTTAAGCAAGTATTAAGACATCGCTGTCCATGCTGTGTGCTATAAATAACCATCTTAAGCAAGTACTAACAATACGCGGGCCAAACCGTGATCTATTATCATTATAGGCAAATACTGTTACAATTTTGACCAAACCGTGGGCATTATCCTTGCAAGTAATTTTAAGCAAGTATTAAGACAACGCGGGCCAAATTGCGGACTATTAGATATTATTATAAGCATGTACAAAGACAACGTAGATCAAACCGCGGGTTCTTTTCATTTTAAGTAAGTACCTATGTACTAAGACAACGCGGGCGAAGCCGCGGGTTTTAAGCTAGTCTATTATATAAAAGGCTTCCCTGAGTGACTGACTGACAGACAGCCTACAGCCCAAACCGCTAAAGATATAACGTTGAAATTTGGAATATAGGTACATTGTACTACGCAATGGAGCACTAAGGACGAAAATTTTGAATTTTCGACCTCTAAGGGGGTAAAACGGGCCCTTTTCGTTTGTATGTAACTTTTTATTCCCTATTCCGATTGACTTGAAACTTCGTATACATGCTTTTCAAACAAAATAAAAGTTACGTTTTTTCCTGTTTTTCCGAATTTTCCTTATCTAAGGGGTCAAATAAGGTTCCAAAGTTGGTTAAAAAAGCATCTATTACATCCAACCAGGTGAACGGTTATGGTTGAAATCTGGTATGAAGAAAGCACACAGCAGGTTTCAATACAGGAGCTAATAATATCCAGGAAAATCTGTAGGGTTCCTGAGGGATAGCCAATATTAATCAGATTAGGCTACAGCCCAAACCGTCAATGATACAAACTTGAAATTTAGAATATACGTACATCGTACAACATCATGAAGCACAAATGATGAAAATTTAGAAAAATCGGCCTCTTACGGGGTAAAACGGGCCCTTTTCGTTTGCATGTAACTTTTTATTTCCTGTACCGATTGACATGAAACATTGTAAAGATGCTTTTGATACTAAATAAAAAATATGGTTCTTCCTGTTATTCTGAATTTTCCATAAAAAACTTCCTTAGGGGTCAGATAAAGGAATACTAAAGTTGGTGAAAAAGCATCGATTACAGCCAAGGAGCTGAAAGGTTACGAATGGAAACGGGTATGTAGAAAGCACACGACATGTTTTATTACTGGAACTATTATTATCCCGGAAAATCTTCAGGTTTCTTAGGGATAGCCAAAATTAATCAGTTATAATTATAATGTAAAGCTAAGTTAAAATAGTTAAATGAATTCTAACGAAATTTGGAACGAAGCTAGACAATAACATAAATTACCACTTAGGGTACTGCTATCCCGGAAAAATTGAGTGGGTCCATCGGGATGTCGATTTCTTAAAAAAACACTAAAAACTGTTTGAAAATCTCAATAAATTCAATTTTATGTTAAAATAGCCACCATTTTTACTAATAAGTTACTAACTATTGACGTTCTGGGAAAAGTCCCGTATTCCTTGTGCGCTAGCCCAATCGTAACCCTGAATAAGCGTAAAAAATAATCACAAAGTTTTTTTTAATAATATACTTAGTAAAATATCTAGAATAGAATTAAGATAATGATTTATCCTTATATGGGGCTAAATGGGTCCCTAATAGTTGATGATTTTTTTCTATTTTGTGAGCCAATAATCTTAAGCTTAGGGTACATACGGGTCAATATATGTACTTTACTATGGTATCAACCCTAAAAAGCGAAGATTACCTACCTATTCCATAGATGTTGTCGATGAACTTTTTGTGTTGAACAGTTGATTTTATTAACGTGATTTCGGGGTTGGTGCCATAGTAAAAGTTCATCAAATGATGTATAAGTATAATAGCATCCTTGAACTGACTGACTGTTTCTCGACAATAATAAAATATATTTTTTCATCTGCCTGGGGTCAGACAACGTCTGAAAATCCTACAAGTATCTCGATCACTTTTAACTGGGTGAACGGTTTTGGGCGAGATTGTCACAATATCTCTCGGGAAAAATGAGTTCAGAATAATCGAAATTAAATTTCTAATGACTGAATGAAACATGTCGAATACATATACCGTCCTTAATTAATAGTGCACTACGGATGTACCAATACATGTTGCCTAAATGTTTTCCATCAATAAAAAGCCAATAGTGTGAAATTTCTAACATTGACACTCATACAATTATTATTAGTATTGAATTAATTACAAAAATTCAGCAATTTATCATTCAAAAATTCACGTACTCCGTAATAAGCTTTAGATACAAGTACGAGTAAATTAAATACGCAAATACTAAGACAATGCTGTTTACGACCATTGATGACTGATGGCACAGAAACGTGGTTTCTCACTTAATAGTAAGCTCCAAGTAGCACACCAACAAATCTCTGAGACAGTTATTTAAAACCACAAATATTCTGACAATGCCCTGCCTTTATGTATATGAATAATAATAATAAATAATAAATTCTTTATTGCATGATATAATAGCCACTTATTAATATAGTTGGTATAAATAATATTCACAATTATATTATCGGCTAGCAGTTACAAATCTAGTTAGTACACAGTACCTACACTAAGCAAAAGCTTGTATTGTAGATACTGTTTACCTTCAGGGAACTACATTAGCAGAATAAGATAATATCATAATAATAAAAAATAAAATAATATATAGTAGGTATATACATGTTCCGGAGAGTATTGACTGCATTATCCGCAGAAATGTATAGTTTGTGTGTGTGTACCTACGTGTGTATAGCACCGCAATACACGAGATCTCATGAGAGTCAAGGTTTGCAGTGCTACTTTTGTGTGTGTGTGTGTGTTTGTATGTGTGTGTTGTGCATGTATGTGTGTGTGTGTGTGTGTTGTGCGTGTGTGTGTTGTGCATGTGTTTGTATTGGTGGGTGTGCGCTTAAGTGATTTATATGCCAGTCTGTTGCTATCGCGTGACTACTAGAAGATTTTCAGTTTCGAAGTAATCTAGATTTGAAATCCATTCAAATAAGGCGTTTTTTGCCTCATATATATTTAATGATGCGAAGTTATGAATATGTTTGTTAATTTTATTGTAAATAAATGGGCCAAGAAACACTTTATGCCTTTGTGCCGACCATGTTCTGCAAAGCGGTTCTGATAACACTCTGTCCTTACGCCTCTTAGGCATGTTAACCTCAGAATTGAGTGCTTTTGCATTGTTGTGTTGGGCTAGCGTGAGATTCATGATGTATAACTGTCTTACCGTGAGGACATTACTGTCTTTGTATAGTTGATAAGTAGGATGGAGAAAATGTTTACGCATTGCCACCTTAAGTACTGCCCTTTGTGCTCTTTCCAGTGTCAGCATATGTGTTTTAGATGCACCGCCCCAGATCCTAATGCAGTATGTTATAATAGATCTACATATCGCATCATAGATTTTAAATATAAGCTTATTATCAGCCACATCTCGCAAACACTTAAATACAAATATAAGCTTCCGTACTCGCTTGCTCAAAGAGTCTATATGCGCTTTCCAGGTTAACGTATTATCTATTGTGAGACCGAGGTATTTTATGCTATTAGCTTTCTGTAACTTGGCACAGGTACATTTTTTTATCTGTGTGGCAATTTGTGTGTGCTATTAAATCAACGTTAGGTTTCTTACTATGGGGGTGAGTAAAAGTCATGTACATGGTTTTGTCGACATTTAGAGAAAGAAGATTATTCTTAAGCCAATCTATCACTCTCTTTAACCCTTGTTCAGCACGAGCTTTAGCCTCACTCCAGCTATTTCCCACAAACACCAACGCTGTGTCGTCGGCATATGAAAAAATTTTACCACATTTTAAGTCTAAATTACACAAATCGTTAACGTAAGCAAGAAACAATGTAGGGCCCAAGACACTGCCTTGCGGTACACCATAATCTACCCGAACAGGACGACTCAATGCAGTGCCTATCTTTGTTTTGTGCGTTCGTCCCGTCAAATAGTCCTGGATAAGCATATGAGCGACGCCTCGCATGCCCATGAGATGTAACTTTTTCAATAGAATAGGAATAGAGACAGTGTCGAAAGCTTTGGCTAAGTCTAAAAATACTGCAATTACTTTTTTCTTTTTATCTAAACTTTCGACAATATGATTAGTTAATCCCGATATAGCATTTTCAGTCGACTTTGATTTTCTGAAACCAAACTGATTTGGAGAGAGTATATTATGTGATTCTAAATAATTTACTAAACGTTTATTTATTATTTTTTCCAAAACTTTCGACAAAACTGTTAAAATAGATATTGGTCTGTAATTGCCTACATTGTCCCTATTCCCACCCTTGTGAAGAGGCGTTATTATGGAAGTTTTAAAAACTCTCGGAAATACCCCCGTTGACAAGCTCAGATTGCAGATGTGCGTAATCAGAGGTAATAGTACCGGTGCAGATTTTTTTATTATTTTGGTGGAGATTTTGTCATACCCAACAGCACATTCATTTTTAAGACCATTTATTATGCCTAATACTTCAATGCATTTTGTACGCAAGGAAACGGCTATGTAATTATAATACACACAATTTTAATACTAGAATGAAAGGTAAAATCGTAGTACCGAAAACCCGCCTTACCAAAATACAAAAATCTTTTGTAGTAAATTGTATTAAATTTTATAATGTTCTTCCAAGTTGTTTAACAAGTCTTAAAGACAGTGATTTTAAAACTAACTTGAAAAAACTTTTACTACAAAAAGCATATTACAAGGTGAATGAATTTATAGAAGACAGAAAGGCTTGGCAGAAAATAATAATGTAAATTGAATTGATTGTTTATAGGTGAAATGGAATGGTTTAAGTATTTTATTTGGTAGTCTAACCATATTTTTCTTTTTTTTGTGTCATTGTTACCTGTCATTTTATATTTCAATAATGATAACTTATTTTTATACACTTTTTTTAATCATTGACATTTGTACATTGACATTAATATTTTATTAATTTTTATTTTGACATTTATGACATTTTATTTTATCTGTGACATTTTATTTTATAAATCTTGACATTATTCAATTTCATTTCGCTCTATTTTATTTACTTTTATAATTTATGAGTTATGTAAACCTACTAATCAAACCAACTGGTAGATCTCCAAAACTCATTCTGGCAACATTGTGTTGTGAATATTGTCAAATTATTTAATTTTCACTGGTGACTGTTTTGTGATTGATTTGTTTGTCTCTTTAATTCTTTATTTTTTATTTGTTTCGAATTATTATTGTGGTTGTTTTTGTGATATTGGGTATATAATTGACGTTACATGATATTTAGCTGATGACGTTTCAAAAGTGTATATTTGTACCTAATTGAAATAAACATGATTGAATTGAATTGAATTGAATTGAACAAGCTATTGAGAGGGCTATGCACAGAGTCTCTCTGCGAGATCGAATCAGAAATGATTAGATCTATTACCAAAGTTACCGATACAGCCCAACGGATTGGCAAGTTGCATGAGCAGGAAACAGGGCTGATGACCGATGGGGCCGAAAATTCTCGAATAGAAATCACGTACCGGCAAGCGCAGCGTGGGACGCCTACCCACAAGGTGGACGGATTACCTCATTAGGACCGTAAGATCACGCTTGATGCAAGCCTCTTTCAACCGGTCCTATCGAAGATCCTTTGGGGAGGCCTATGTCCAGCAGTGGACTTCTTATGGCTAATGGATGGAAACAATGCAGGCCAATCCGTGGGCTATTTTAGGCAAATACTTAGACAATTCAGGCTAAACCGTAGGCATTATCCTTGCAAGTAATATGACATTAGGCCCAGTTATGAAGGCTCCATCGTAAATTTTATAGCAACGTAAAAAGTGTACTCTCTATTGAACCTTAACCACGAGCTATTATTATTTTAAGTAGGTAAGTGCCAAGACAACGCAACAACGCAGGCTAAACCGTGGGCTATTATCATTGCAAGTAATACAACAACGCAGACTAACAGCAGGCAATCATAATTTTAAGGAAGTATTAAGACAACGCGGGCCAGACCGCGAACTATTAGATATTATTAAAAGCAAGTGTCAAAATAATGCGGGTCGAATCGCGGGCTATTATTTTAAGCAAGTAAGTACTAAAACAACGCGGGCCAAATGGCAGGCTATTATAATTTTAACCAAGTATTAAGACAACACGGGCCAAACCGCGGACTATTAGATATTATTTATAAGCAAGTACAACCTACCTATGTACTAAGACAACGCGGGCGAAGCCGTGGGTTTTAAGCTAGTGCTGTATATGAAAAAAGAATCAGAAATATAGAGCAGCAAGTTTTTTTATTTATTTCAAATAGGTTTGCGTTTGACTACACACTGCCTGATGTTAAGCAGATATGCGGTCTAGGATGTAGCACGCTCACTTAGAAGATACCTATTTACTCGAAATTTGAAGACACCTACATTGTACTTTAACGGAAAGACAGACTCAGGCAAATCGTTCTACATTCTGGCAGTTCGTATGAGGAATGTGGACTCAAAACGCTTTGTTCTAACGCGTGGGATGTCCACCATAAAAGGGTGGCGCTTTGGTCGCGTCTGTCTAGCCGTACGATAGAAGAAAAAAGTTATGTCAGAGGCCTTCAGGCGGCTTAAAAACTTTGAAACTATTAATCAAATCACTTATGTAGTTTAGGTGTGAAACAAAAAGTAATCATTATTATTTACAGCAATGGGACCGATTGGAAGCGGTTTGCATCCGACGTGACCCTGCAGTCACAATGAAACAAGTGTAACACTTAGTATCTCAAGTATTGGGTATATATTCGCTGATTTAGGCATTTGTTTTCGCTAGCTTTTTGACGCCGCAATACCCATTTCCGTATGATTTTAATTCGAATCAATTTTCGCTTTGTTCAAATTAATATACACTCGATTAAATACTACCCGTTTTTTTTTTATAAAATCTCATTAACTTGATTTAGTTGAGCACCCATAGGGGGCAGTGTTAGTAATTTTTAATTTCCACATAAAATTCAAATTCAGACATTTTCATCGTGTATATTATTTTACTTTGTAATTATTGAAATGAATGTACATTTAATGTATTGTTAATGAAGACAAAAATAAAACAAAAAAAAGGTTCCAAATACAGATTGTCAACCTCCTCTTTTTCTTAGAAAATAAAACATCATGCTGTACTTAAAAAAATAGACATATAAAGCGGTAACTTATTCTAACTGCATATGAAAATAAAAATAAACCCATTGAATACAGAATATAAAGAGAAGGTCAAAAGATCAGTCGAGTGATCATCTGCGCGCGCGCATACTCTAAATATTTGGACGGAGAGTTGTCTAAACCAACGCGCTGCCATCATAGATATTATAATAATACTTAAATTTTATTAAATAAATTTACAGAATCAAATATAATATATTTCGTGGGATATGACACTATTGAAAAAATAGAGACTAAAGACCTTTTTAAAAAAAAACTAAATTTATTTATTTCGGCCAACTCGAACATGATCCATATTTTGTTAGTAACTTATGATTATGCTTACAAACTAGAGTTAGTTAACATTTATTTGTTCATATACTTTGGAGGCATCCCCTGCGGAATCATGGTCCGCACGAGATGCCTCAGTATAGGAGCATGCGGGCTTTTGCTACGTCGAAAAAATTTTGGAACACTTTTCTCACTTTCTCACTCAAGTTGATGACCTGTTACGTACTGTATAAACTGTAATAATAGCGAAATTTGTCAAATATTCATTACGAGCAGTAAGCTAATGTTTCAAATTCAGACACCTTGAGATGACACCTCTTGAAAATCTATACACGTCATTGAAACTAAGGCGTAAGGTAAGGTCCAAGGTTACGCTGCATGGGGAAGAATATTATTTGTGTCCCGATCTTCGAGCAAATGTCTATAGAGAAAAAATCGTGCAAAAACAGTGTCCGAGCCAAAACTCTGCCCAAGTTATGCAGTGCGCTGGCTTTTTAGTTAGTTGTAAGGCGATTGGCTCGGGTACAAGAACTAATTAGGTGACGTCGAGATTCGAGAAAAGGGGTCATTGTGAAATCTAAGTCAGTATGTATGATGGCGTTCGGACATTTTTAACTACTTTCACTTAGGGACTGGAGCTCTGTAGATATTTGCTTGAAGGTCCAGATAGTCACTTTTTCGGAGGCATGGAAATATTTTAACCGACGGTTTAATGTAACTCTATTTTGATGGTTAATATTTTAACAATTTCTGAATAAAATGATCTCTTGTATGTATCATACATTTATTATAGAAAATACTTTGCAGTTTGTATGGAATACCTGTAGGTAATGATATCGCGACACGGAATGAGTGTGCAGTTCTGCACTAACATTTCTAATTTTCGACCTCTAATATTTACACCAGTGTCCAAGTTATCAGAGTGAAAGCTCCAACATCCGAGTGTAAGATCATATCACGCACCGAGTCACTCTGCAGCAACATCTGTAGCGTTTCACTCCGAATCCAAAGTTCGCAGGTCGCGGCCATGATTGACCATTGTTGCTTCGTGTACTTGTAATTACCAACCAAACCCATAAAAATTGCTCCTTAAATCACCCTACTTTTAATCACCCTTTCAAACTAACTCCTATAAAAGATCTGCTCTACAATTTATAGGAAGATTTTTTCAGTGTTATTTAGACAGGGTTGTAAGTAGTGTGTTTGTAGTTTATAGAGAGACGTTGTTATATTTACCTCCCAGATGGCAGATAAGCATTAAAAGGTGAAGTTCCTTTGTGCATTGTGCGGAGATAGATCGGCGCGGGCGCAGATACCCGGTATTGTAATAGGATCGTTATTTATTAGTTCTGGCGATTGATGTTTTCTTCATTGTTCGATAATTGTGTTTTGACTAATAGAGAAACGGCCGTTTATGTGAGTTAAAGGCAAAGTTCTCGCGTTTTATCTTTGAACTGCGATGATGCGCAAATTTTGATTCTCACCAGATTTGGCAGTTAAGTGTTGCATAATAAGTTAACCAAATATCACTTATACTCATTCTATCGTTAATTTTAAACGGATAATTTTAATTTTTAAAATCAAAATTCACTGAACGTGCAATATTTCGATTACAAGAATTTTATTAACCTTTAACAACACATTTGTCTATAGAGTAACTGAGGAACTTACTTAATACATAGCTTAAACTGCTATTTATAAATGGCTCCGGTAAACTGACGAACAATATAATTGTTAAACCAAAATTATTACTAAAATGTTTATCTGTTTATGTAGCTTAAATTTAAGATCTCATTTTATTGCGCATTTGGTTTATTTATTTTATTTTATATTAGAGGACATCTTACATACGGTCTCTGACCCCAAACTAAGCAAAGCTTGTGATATGGCTGCCAGAGACTGATACTAAATATAGGTATATGTGTACATATTTTTAAATACATACATATTTAGTTAGTACCTAAACACAGACAACCAAGACACAGAGCAAACACCTATATTCATCACACAAATATTGGCTCTGGGTGGGAATCGAACCCAGACTAACCACTGAGCCACCGAGGCAGTCAGTAAAAATAATTCTTTTGATAATAATATTATTTCAGATCTACCTATTTGTGATTTAACGATGTATTTTAGTGACGATGATTTTGATTCATATTCATAATATCTTTTTAATGTGGATATTAGGCCCAATTTTTAAGGCGCCATCGTAAATTTAATAGCAACGTAAAATAGTGTTCTTTCTATCAAATGCATATAGTGAAAAAGAAACAGGACTATTCTAAATTGCTATTATAATTACGATGGCGTCTCTAAAATTGCCTACTATAATGAAACACGGCACAATAAATTCCTGATTATACTTATTACAAGTAACTGTGATAGCCATGGTATTCATCTAATTTATATCAATTCATTTGCTGAATTATTCATTAGTGATAGTTTTTGTTTCACATCATCATAATTATGTATTTATTGTAATCCAATAGCAACGTCCGTTAACTTCGTTTCAAATTTTGTGTAAAGTTGAGATAAAATTGAAACATCATCTTGTAATAATGATAATCATAATGTGTTTGAACAGTTATGAGTCTATGTAATAGGATAACTGGTGAAGAAAAGTTGTGTTTTAATGCATATTCGAGTTGTTGAGTTTTGCCCACCGAGGCGACGGGCTGCACAGACATATTTTGTGTAGGTAATACACACCTTGTAATAATGGGAAAATGTTAGGACCACCATCTTGATTGTTTTAGACTAGCTTAACACGTGGCTTTACTCAGTGCCGTAAAGCATGTCCGTTAATAATTAAAACTTTGTGAACATTTTTTGATCTAAATATTATCGCATTTGATTTGATTTGGTCTAATGTTAAATGTAACGTAATACGAGAGCGTGGTTAGAATGTAGCGCGTGAAATTAACCCAGAGAAGCAAGATATAATTTGAAGCTATTTAAGCTCAAAGTAAATAGGTATTTTCTAAATCTGCGTGGTTCATCTTCGACCATAGTGTTGCTTTTCATCAAGGTGAGGTTGTTGGTCAAGCGCGGTCTTATTCGCAAAAAATCTCGAAAAGCAAATAAAAATGTTAAAATTTCCACAACTACAAGCGTAGCTGCGTCTGCATATTAGTAGATATCTAATGTATTTGGAACTATGTAAACCATGGATCATATTAAATGGCTTTATTTGAGGATAATGTTTTATTATCTTCTATTACGTGAGAATTATTACTATGAATAGATCAGACGTTATGATATCTCATTTTGAGTTATTATGTTTTTACAACAAATATGTGTAAAAGATGGATATTATAAACAATATTTTTTCATAATTCTTTTATTTACATGAGTTTATAGTTTGCAGAGGTATTGTATTTTATTTTTTATTATTTCATCAGCTGTAGACGGGTCAACTGCTTAACATATACTTCCTCAAGGTTTACGATAGAAACACCGTATCAATTTTCATAATGTACGCATTTTAGCTTGTTTTCTTTCATCTTAGTTATTTTGATTGCAAAATAAAATAAACAGTAATTGAGACTTTTGCTTGTTCTTAATTACATGAAATGATTGTGTTTTATTTTAGATTCCCAATCAATTATGGATATGATTAAGATTATATCACAGGACCGAGACAAATGGTACCCTAGGGAAAATGCCTTTACCTTGCATTGGGATGAAGAAAGCTGCGTAATAAAGATGATATTTATTGTTTTTTTTAAACTGTAATATTGCTACATGTGCCACATGTGATCTAACTCTACTGTATGTATGTGAGATAGTAGAGTTGTGTATGTAGAGTCCATTAAGCCGTATTGGGATGCTGTTGATAAGCGACACGCGACGAGCGGGTGGTCCCGCGCTGCCGATAGAGTAGAGACATCAATGTGGAAAGAGAGTTCCGTATGTTTATAATATTTGCCCATAAGCAAGCATTTATAGCCTAGGAAGAAAATGCTTACTCTGAAATTTTAGGGTTCAAATTCCGATCCTGTAACTATAAATTCCCTGGAGGTAATGTATGTTTGATTTATTATTTGTTAGGTACACTTCCCTTTAAGATGCAAACGTGTAGTCTTGTCATACACTACAGATACCAAAGTCCTTGTATGTTCTTAAATTAAGTTGAACAATTAATAAAACAAGACTAACCTACAAAAAAGAGTTATTTTTTTTCAGCTTAAGATATTATAAAATCGTAAGAGGTAAACGCTTAAAATCTTTTTCATCACATCTATTCAAAAAGGACTACTTGGTTCGCCTTGTTTTCTGTAAGAAACTTTATAAGTGTGACGGAATTATCTTTGCCGCGCACTTTTTGAATTTTGAACAAATAAGTGCGACGGAACGATCTTTGCCGCGCACTTTTTGAATTTGGAAGTATTTGTAATATTAGTGTTCAGCGCCAAGAAAATGAATGAAAAGAATGTAAATATAAGTTTTCATTTGTTTTATTATTAGATACCATTTAATTTCAATTTAGTTGTTACTCTATGTTTTATTAAATAATAATATTATAGTAAAATATGAGGCGCCTTTTGTTTTCTCATAGAGGTGATAAAAAGTAGAGTGTACCCGGGCGCAAAATATATTTTTGGCTCGCGCGGCGTACTTTGAATCTCTCGCTACGTTCAGGATTCTACTGATTCTACTCTAGAATCCCTTACTTCGCTCTGGATTCAAAAAAGCGCCCTCGCCATAAAAATATTATTTTGCTCCCATATGATACAATCTACTATTGTAACTCTCAAATTAGAAGGCAAGATTCAAAAGCGTTCAAGTTTCCTCGTGACTCGGGATCTCCAAACCGATAATGGCTCCGAGCAGATATCAGTATATTGTTGTAGCGCCCATCAGCGGTAGTCAATTAATATTCATTTAAATAATGTTATGAGCTTTACCGTTCCGAGACGTACTCCCGCTCCCGCTCGTGACTCCGCGGTTTAATGGCTCATGAATTACTAATTTAAATAGCCTCAGCGGAATCGGCGCTAGTAATTTATACTCGATACTGAAACCTCTGGTCGCGATGTTATCTCGTAATTGAGTTATAAATAATAGTGAAATAATTAGATCTCAAATTGGCTGGCGGGGCAACCGTAAACAATGCTGTATGAGAAGGAAAAGAAGGGATAATTCATATTTGAAGCTTTAAAGTAAGTTATTCAGTCGATAGTTTCAATTTTTATAACTCTCCGTTAAGGAGAGCTTGGAACTAACCAGACACTAAAGAGACCTATCCCTTTAGTGTGGGATCTAATGCATATCTTACCTTTAATATAAATTTTTTATAGCAACATATTTTAGGTTTTTGAAAGTCAGTCAGTCTAATTTTATTCTCGAATTATGTTTTATGTTATTTATTCGTATTGCTTAAGATAAAGAAACGATAATTATTTATTAGTCAGGAGCCTCAATGTTGGCAGCAGTTTATTATCAATATGTTTTCAGTTTAAAATTGCTTGGTTACACAATTTTTGCTCTGGTGTATTCAGCCGCTTAAAAAAACTTAGGAAGTTGTAGTACTTATGTATTTTTTTCGAACACTTTAAGCAATTTCTGTAGGGAAAAGTATTTTCCCTACAGGACGAAACATACAACGTATAAAACCTGCTTATTTCTAGAAACTTCTTTACTATCGAACTAGTAAACAAGCGAATAATCAGAGCGCATTCACGAGTACCAAACATTTCAATTGTTTCTGTCATTTGAGATGCAGCTGCGATGGCGAGAAATCTGCTATCACGGCTTACACTCAAATACATGCTAGCTTATCTAGCCGAATAATATGCGAAGATTCAGCTTTCTCCCTAACCCCACGAGTTTCCAGCATCTTCGAGGCAGCAGCGATGTGAAGATATCTGTTATCACGCCGACAGCAACAGCCGAACGTATGCTCGCGTATCTAATCCATCTGCCGCGCCATAAACCAACGATACCGGGTGATAGGTGAGCTGCGCCGCAGTAAATACTCAATACATGTACGATGTCTACATATAGGTATAAATGCGACCTATATATCCTCGTCACGCTCGTATTTTCTAACCCCAATGAAAAGTTATTCGGCTATTTATTCATAAAGGCTTCACATCTATTAAGTTACTAGTTTTTTCCCACGATTTCGCATAAGATTCTCGTAGGAAACTTATTTTTTCAGGATAAAAAGTAGCACATGTCACTTTTCCTCTTTCAGACTATGTCCATGTCAAAAATCAATCGTTTCTCCGTTGCTGTGTGAAAGAAGAACAAACCAATAAACCACCAAAATATACACTTTTGAATTTATCTATTTTATTCAAAGGTTTTGACTATTACTGTATTGACTAGGTTTTGAATATAACTGTTTTCAGGTTTTGACTATAACTGTTTTTTTTATAATATTAGTAATGTGTTATTTTTTGAAATAAATAAATAATTGGGACATCTTACACACGACTTCTGACCCCAAATTAAGCAAAGCTATGGCTGCCAGAGACTGATATACTACATATACTTATTTTTAAATACATAATAGATAGTAACTAAATAACACCCAGACACAGAGCAAACACTTATTTGCCCTGGGTGGGGATCGAACCCACGCCAAATAAGCACAGCATGCATTTTATTTTGTGCTAGCGTTCAGCAAGTGCTAGTAAATGTTCTAAGCCTAGGAATTTTGTAGCGAAACATTTGGATCCGGGTAAGATGCGACAAAATGCAATAAACATTCATTGCAGCGACATCCTGAATGATCACAAAAAACTATACAGGTATTCGAGCGTAGAATAAAACGTTTTGAATTTTCCTAAAAAAAAACTATCAAGAAACCGCTCCCCATATTGACAAAACGTGTAACCACCTAACCACAATGGCTACAAGTACCGGATCGCGACCGCAGCCCGATTGATCGCCAGATTGATCGCTCGATTGATCGCGCGACCGCAGCATCGCGGTAATCAATCGACCGGCGCAGGCGCAGGCGTCATCACGTCCTGACCGCAGATTGCTCAGACCAAGATAAACGGGTCTTTATGTCTTCACTACTATTGTAAACCATCAGATTTTACGATATCAGCTATCAGCCATAGGACGTCCAGTCGTCCACTGGTGTACTTACCTGGTTGTACCTGTATGAGCATCACGTAAGTATCATAAATCTCCGATAATATTGGGTGGAAGCAGCTCGTATTTGAATCCTGCTAGATACAATGGTAGATTGTATCATATGAGAGCAAAATAATATATATACGGCGAGGGCGCTTTTTTGAATCCAGAGCGAAGTGAGGGATTCTTTAGTAGAATCCTGAACGTAGCGAGGAATTCAAAGTACGTCGCCCGAGACAAAAATATATTTTGCGCCCGAGTACACTCTACTTTTCATCACCTCTATGAGAAAATAAAAGGCGCCTCATATTTTACTATAATATTATTATTTAATAAAATGAAGAGTAACAACTAAATTTAAATTAAATATCGGTATTGGTATCTAATAATAAAACAAATGAAAACTTATGTTTACATTCTTTTCATTCATTTTCTTGGCGCTGAACACTAATATTACAAATACTTCCAAATTCAAAAAGGGCGCGGGAAAGATCTATCCGTCGCACTTATTTGTTCCAAATACAAAAAGTGCGCGGCAAAGATAACTCCGTCGCACTTATAAAGTTCCTTATAGAAAATATCTCCTTTGGGCGCACTTAAAGGCGAACCAAGTAGTCCTTTTCGAATAGATGTGATGAAAAATATTAGTCTTATTCGAACAAAAAGATTTTGTACCCAGCCCAGCGACTCCAGATTTAGATACAATTGTTATTTTACTTAGGTATTCTACACCAATCATCGTAGTCGACTCCTTAAGTGGTTTCAGTGATGATCTTTTATAATTCATTTATTCTGATTCCTTACTATTATCTGCTTCCATACTTCAAAAGTACATGGTGGTCACAAACATGGTGCTAACTTACATGTATAAAATTGAACATTTTCAACTGCAAGTCAAAAACAAATCGGAAACACCTTAATAACTAGGTATGTTAAAAGTTCGAGTCGGTATAGAATCGACTAATTTTGATGTAGTTTTTTGTGTGACACTTTGGTAGTTTTGAATTGCCATTCTTTGTTCATTATTGTTATGTACAAAATATTGTTAAAATGTTTTTATCAATTGGAATATCTTTATCACAGTTTACAGGTAATTAAGTATAGGTAGTGAAAGGATCTTTCTCCACAAGAGCGAGTTATCTGGGTGACAGACGTTTCCTGGCGATCCTCGAGCGAGCGGCGGACGGAGCTAGTTTATTGGATCCTGGACCTGTGGGAACTAACGTCTAGAATGTTCCGCCACTGTTATAATTAGGTATGCTTGGTATTCAAAATGTTAGAGAAACGTGCTTGAAGTCGGACATTCCATGTTTTCCTTTTTAACTGTTGTTTCAAAGAGAAAGCAAAAGTGCATTGGCTTCTCGTAACCTAAACGCGTATTAAACGTTTAGCTGCTTCTAAAATAAACTTAGAACCATATTATCTGAAAGCGTATCTGCTTAGCATCAGACGGTAGGTATCTAGTCAAACGAAAAACCTTTTTAAATAAAAATAAATATATCATAGAAAGCGGCTGATAAATAGAGCGCAAATTGAGAGACAGCAAATTTCCCCTTTTTTACAGAAATAACCTCCCCTTGAAATACGCCGACGACAAAATACATTGATATATAGAACTCGTGTATCAAGTTTCGTGGATATTTATTGAAAAATGCGACTTGTAGAGGAATATAGGAAAGCAACGACCTTCGCTTTGCTTCGATCAAAAAGTGGTTGATAGGATTGTCAATACAAACCGTAACGCAGGAAATATGAAGTGGACAGGCGAACTGATTAAGGTTGCAAAAAGATTTACCGTCTTACCACAAAAGTTTTACGCACGCTTTAGACAGTGTTTAGCAGTACTAATAGCACGACTAAACAGCGTGTTTAAGTCTTTTGTGGTAAGGCGGCTAGTTTTTCTGTTCTGTGGCAGAAACATTCAGGACGCTAGCTACTCCCAACAGGTCTTATTGGAAACCCATTGGCGAGAACTATATCCAGCAAGAAAGATGTACAGCCGATTGTTATATCGATGATGATTTTGTTTGTGTGGTTTCTATGAATACTTATTCAATTTAAATGAAGTAAAATTTAGAACGAATGTGTATAGCTCACAATGTTTGGATTAGTTCTGAATAGATGGCCTGCTCGTAAGCCATTCCACTCGGTTTCCCATTCACGCCTTATTTGAGACAGGCTTACTCTATTCTTAGTATAATGTCTTTACGTCAAGCCCAAACTCTGACAAAACGGGGCGGAGATATGTGGAGTTAGAAGAAAAGTTTATAGTAAGGAAATCTGTAGCGACTAACTTCGCTAGATGTGGCGCCACCACAAAAACGAGCCTCGAGAAACTAGCGTCAATCAATCATAAGCCGAGGGCTGCATCGCGCAAACGAAATTCTCAGCGGCGGCCGAACCATAACAAGACCTAAGATTGCACTGTCGGATAGCTATCCCCGGGCACAACACCTCGCCCGGTGGAGTACTCCTTTGCGAGATGTTATCCTATCATCATCATCTCGCTATGGACGACCACATAGTCCATATTGGTGACCCTAAGACGAAGAACACCATCATCGGCAGCATCATCAGGCAGACGCAACCTTCTCCTTCTCCATCATCATCATCAGCAACTACATCAAGCAGACGCATCACCAGCCACCACTCCAGCATTATCATCAGCTCCAACGCAGCCGACTCATCGCGCTACCTGGATCCTGATGCAACCAGGCACATGCTCGGTCCCGACTCACTGTGGATGGCTCAATCCCGACTCACCGTGGATCCCGCCCGGTCTCGACTCACTGTAGACTGCGAGTAACCTGCCTGCACTACTGGCACCTGCTTCAAAAACACACATCGACTACTCGTCTGGAAGGGGGAGTGATGTAGCGACTAACTTCGCTAGATGTGGCGCCACCACAAAAACGAGCCTCGAGAAACTAGCGTCAACCAATCATAAGCCGAGGGCTGCATCGCGCAAACGAAATTCTCAGCGGCGGCCGAACCATAACAAGACCTAAGATTGCACTGTCGGATAGCTATCCCCGGGCACAACACCTCGCCCGGTGGAGTACTCCTTTGCGAGATGTTATCCTATCATCATCATCTCGCTATGGACGACCACATAGTCCATAAATCCACAGTACAAATAATGTTATATTAGGAATAAAACAATAATGAGTAGGGCCATCGACTAAGTATTTTTGTTAGGTTAATTAAAAGGCTAAAGGTTACACACGATGAAGATCATGCCATCGAATGAATATACAATCAATTTGATCGTTAGTATGAAATCTTGATAGCAAGAAGTAAAGGTCTTGAATTCCATTGGTACCGTTATAGGTATGTATCCTCGCGCCGTAATCTCATAGATATGTGCGGAGAACGCTCTAATCGAAGCTGTTCTGCCATTTTCCCCGTGGATGCCATTTTGGAGTGATCGTGAGTGGGATACAAAATTCTACATAAATCCATTTGAATTTAATAAAAATATCGACAGAAACTCCAAATGCCTTTGCTCACGTTGTTAGTGCGGCAAACAATAAATAAATAAATGGCACCCTTATGTTCTACAACGCTATGCCAACTTCTCATATCTCCGTTTTACTAAGTGATCGTCAGTAGTCACCAAAGTTAAGCAACGTTCGGCACGGCCAGTTTTCGGTTGGGTGACCACGAGTGGTATTTAAAACAGAGCACTACCGTGGCTCGGATGAAAGATACGTTAAACTGTAGGCTCCGGCTTTATTAACCGTTTAGCCATGTCAGAGGCCTTCAGGCGGAATTAAAACTCTACTAGCCTCCCGGATTGTACGAACTTACATCTCCGCTCCGCTGTTATAGAGTGTGGGCCTTAGAGAATGTCTCTCTCAGCGTTGACAGCCGCTATTATTCGGCCGAGAGATCTAATCCGACCAGACGTCGCGGGCTTCGGGGATTAACTCCGGCTAAACAGATTCTATACGCTATTCTATAGGTATATGTTATGGCATTCGTCTTGCTCTTTTTGGCTTTGGACAGGTATATAAGCGCAGTTTACACTGGAGTAAGGAATAATTTAATTTTCAGGTGCAGTGCTTTAGTTTAATTCTGCCTATTGTAACGTAAAGTGGGGGGAGAAGGATGAAAACCCACAAATGCACACATTTAAATTTATTTAAGGACAAAAGGGTCACCGTGCTCGTCGGGATGTCTTGTTTATCCTAATTTACAACCAAGGTTACGTTAAACTAGAGTAGTTTTCTTAATCTTCTTAAATTAATCTTAATATTCCTCTTAAATTCTTAAAGAGCTTGACAAGCAATGATCCCGTTGGGATGTCTTGTTTATCCTAATTTACAACCAAGGTTACGTTAAACTAGAGTAGTTTTCTTAATCTTCTTAAATTAATCTTAATCTTCCTCTTAAATTCTTAAAGAGCTTGACAAGCAATGATCCCGTCGGGATGTCTTGTTTATCCTAATTTACCACCAAGGTTACGTTAAACTAGAGTAGTTTTCTTAATCTTCTTAAATTAATCCTAATCTTCCTCTTAAATTCTTAAAGAGCTTGACAAGCGATGATCCGCACAAAAACGTTAACACCGTACCAAATGCCCCGTACAAAACGTCCCGTACCAAACGTCCCGTACCAAACGTCCCGTACCAAACGTCCTCCTATAAAATACCAAACGCAAAGCTATGATATTCAACTCCTATACCTAACTCACAAAACATTCAAACAATAATAAAGTGGTTGAATTTACAATAGGGGTGTGCACGGTATTTTAAAATAGCTTTACACTCCTCAGGCAACGTATCTAAACCATCTGAATTCAAAACAATTATCGGGAAAATTTACATCCTTCGGGTAAAAATATTAGAAAATCGAAAAATTCTAAATAATGCAGAAATAGCTTTAAACGCTTCTACACATTGCTACTGAGTTACTTTGACGGTAAAAACAATTATCGGGAAAAATTACTTTCGTCGGGTAAAAATATTTGAAACTTGAAAAATTCTAAATAATGCAAAAATAGTAGTAAACGCTTCTACACATTGCTACTGAGTTACTTTGACGGTAAAAACAATTATCGGGAAAAATTACTTTCGTCGGGTAAAAATATTTGAAATTTAGTTATTAGCCAAACCCGACCAAAAGATGCTAACTAAGCCCTTAAATCGTTTTAGAACCAAAGATCGTTCTAGTTTCGTTTTAAAAATAGAATTTAGGAGCACCTTGATAATTATTTCAGAAATCTACCTTTTAACGCTTTAACACAAAAAAATCATAATTAAATGTTTTACATCAAGATGAAAGTATAAGAAAATACACTATCTAAATTAAGTTTAGAACCACCGAGACACACAAAAACTATTGAATTCAAGCAATTTGACACTAGACAAACAACGGTCTTGTCGGAGAACTCCAACCAGAATACATAAATTCACTTGCTCGCTACCCATTATTATGACTTTAATGGCTTTTCCCACATTGAACAACATCTACCAACATTAGTTTACCAGGTTTTAAATACTCCAAGCCTTTTAAAACGTTTTAAGAACTAAATTCACAAGTCCCACTTATGGAACGCTTCAACGGGAAAAGTAATTCACCCAGAATTAATGGATTTTAAAACCAAGATAAAAGAAATTATAACTTACCAGTTAAGGAAGACGATTACCAATCTACCACGAACACACCAGGGTGCAGGACGCCGACCACGGAAGCCCGCAGACACTATAACCAACGAATATAACTTTGGTATCACAAAAAAAATGGTGCGAAGTCGCCACGAGGTAGAAATGCTAACTAGTACTCACCACAAAACACCACAAACACCTTCAAAGCCTCAACTCAAGGCATCAGACATTTACGCCACTCGCAGACTCCTCACAAATATGACAAAAGTAGTAATTGAAGTAATTTTAGGAAATGCATTGCTTTCACTTCAATGTCAAGATTACGCCCAAAATGGCACACCTCAGTGCAAGCGCATCGTCGCAATTAGAACGTGAGAACCCCGTCCCGGAAATCGATTACGTTCCACTACACAAAAACATCAAACGATTGATCTATAACATAAATCATATGAACAAAGCTGACACATGAGCTAAAGCTTGATGACAAGCAAAACAAAATGTTATGCACAGTGGCAACACATATTTGCCAACATGTCAAATTTAGAAGAAATGTCACTGTAACTATAACGCTAGATACTGGCTGTCAACACCGAACAGAATCAAAGAATTCTTGTAAACAACCTAAAAAATTTCAATTAAAGTGGAAAAAGTTAATTACGAATGAGTCTACACACAAAACTACAGTATGTTAACAGTCCGATGGAATATGAATGCTTCAAATTATGGAGATACCAAAAACAAGGACCAGATCAACGTAAGTTTTTAACTAACCAAAACAACCTATTGAATTTGGATCAAAAGCCGAAACTGCCAACAAAACCATTACTTCTTCATAAAACTTAGTACTTACACTATGCAGCTCCAATTTACTACAGTAGTTGTCATCACAATACACACGAAACGCTAAAAAACGTAAAAAAAAATATATCTAGGATGTAGTAACTCAGTATCCAAAAAAACAGGGTTACACATTATACTTCAATGGTTACACACAGATTTGTGATTTGCATCAAATTGAAACTGTGTAATTTTATAAATATGTGTTGTATTTTGTTTTGATTAATACATATTGGCTTAGTAGATAAGAGTTATTAGTTAATGATTTTGCGACACTCTATACTCAATAAAATTTAACTTGATCTCTGCGACAGCATGGGCGACGAATGATCGTGACCACAGAGTTTTAGATCGAGTTTTAATCGATAGTTTATACTGAAGATATTTTAAATAAAACTTATTTATCACTAATTTTATTGTATATTTTAATATCATTACATTTTTTACATGTGTAATTAAATTAAACCCAATTATATGTTACATTAGCATCGATAATAGTGAAAAACGTCGATAAATACTATCGTTACATTATTATGAGTATTTAATTAATATCATAACATTATTTACATGTATACATGCTTGATCTTAAATGATAGTAAATAAATAAAATCCAATTTCTAACCTTCAACTACTCATTCGATTTCATTTCAACATTGTTTGAAAATCGATTTTTTCCACCACTATCTCAACTCTAAATATGTCAATCTTCTATGTCAATGTCACTGTCGCAGAGATCAAGTTAAATTTTATAGAGTATAATCAATCCTATGCTATCTATTCAATATATGCCTAGATATTCCTTTTTAGTCAATTCGACTGTAGACACTTTTAAAAGCTAAAACTGAAACATACTTGATCCTGAGTTATATTCCTTTTAACATTTCCTTGTCAGTTTTCTTTTCTTGTAAGTGTTTATCGTGAAGCCGTATAAAGTTCATTTTACATTATTTTAGAAATCTGTAAAAATATTTAATTTTGACGGTCGTGATGTGGTGTGTCTTACGCTTTATTCTGCTCTGCCAGAGAATACTTACCTATGCTCTACTTCTCGTAAATAGCGTGCCTGCATCTCGCGAGCCTCTAATCCGCCATCTTACCGGCGGACCGCTTTACGCTCTACATTTAGCTCAGACAATCTTACCCAGAGGCGGACTAGCACATTGGGCCGCCATAGGCCAGTTAGTTCAGCCGCCCCCTTTTTTTCTCCCTTCTAGGATTCTCTCAAGGGTGAAAGGGAAGGATGTTATCAAGGAATTTTCGATGGTTACTAGAAAAGCCAGAAGTAAGGATTGAATACTAGCATACATATATTGCGCGAGTGCAGCCAGCGGCCACAAACTATTTTTTACGTTTTGACGTCCTACGTTTCAATCCGACTGCCTAAAAAGAGGAGTAAGGATTTTGGTAAAAATGTAATTATGTAGATGATCGTAGAAACATATAGGTAAGTAGTATCAGGTATGTTTATACCTCTTCCTACATGTCACGCAATTAAGGGCCCGAAGAGGCCCATCTTGCGGAAAACGCCCGCTCATCAAGTATCAAGTACCTCTTCCTACACAGAATTAGCTGCTGCACTAATTTTGATAAAAGTGACGGAGAAAGTACCTAACTTCCGTGAAGTTCAAACACTTGTGAAGTTCAATAAAAAACAAATGTTAGAAATGTTGGAATTTGAAATCAACTCGCACTGATTTATTCGAATTAAGTTTATTTAGTAGATATTTTTGAACATTTTTATTCTAGTAAAAAATAGAATTGTTGGTAATAAAAGTTCAGATAATGATGAGAGTAAGATAGAAAATATTCGTTTAATTTGAATAGCACCCATATTTACCATAATTATGAGTTATAGGTATTAACCCAACAACAGTTTCAAAGAAACTGTCAATGTAAGTATCAAGCTCTCAAATACACTCATAACTTGAGGTACAAAAGAAACACAATTTTGAGCGAAGTTCATTGTTATTGATAACCGGGCGGCGGGCATATCATAAAACATCCTAAAACAATAAGTTGTGAACTTGGGGAATTGCACAATGCAACTCCCAAAAAGGATATTTTTTTTGTATTAAAACTATTTCCGTACATGTGCATGCATTGTGCATTCGTTGACCAGAATAATGTTTGGTCTGCCGGGACGTAAACCCTATAATTTTTGGCATAAATGCCATTTTACATTTACTCTGTGTAGAAGATTGGATTGTTCATTACCTCCCGCTGATTGGGACGGTTGAACCGATAGCACTTTTTTGGCATATTTTTGTAGGATCATTGTAGGTACGGTACGTGTAGGAGAAAACAAATATTTAAAAACTGTCGTAATGTGTGAGAGCTGCGTTAGATGTGATGTGTTAAGATCTCGTAAGTACTGGCCGCCCCTAAAACCTAGCCGCTCTAGGCCTGGGCCTAGTCGGCCTTAAGGCAAATCCGGCTCTGATCTTACCAGTAATGCTATTCTTAAATTTCCGAAATTAGCACATTATTCTCACCTCTAGTGTCATCTTATTATCGAGTTTATTAAAATCGGGATGGTAAAAAGTCTGGAATTTAAGAAAAACATAAAAATAAAGTCTGGTGTCCTGGTGAGCCGCCTGAAAGCTTTTGACGTGGCTAAACAGTTAATTTACCTATAACCCACAATTAAGCGTGTTGTCTATGTCGACGAACAGTTATAAATACCACCAGCGGTCACCTATCGGAAGACTGTCAACACTAACGAAAACTACGCTATAGCACTACAAAAAAAAACATGTATGAGTTTCAAAACTGTGATTGTTTTTTTTGACACATCATCTTCCATTACTCATTTATCAATTTATTTAACTTGCAAGCAACAGAGAGTCAAGGATCCAAGGTTGATAAAAAAGAAATTAAAGCTCCTCAGGATTCCTTACGTCAACATACGATTCTACATACTTGTGTTATTTTGAATTAAAGTGCCCCTCGTCAAAATGTTGACAACCTCCCGCCACACGCCCAGCTGAACCAAACAATATGTAATTACTATAATAAGGAGTCACGGAACAAATCTATTACTTATAATCATTGTTAAACCTCTTAAATGTCACCCAGTCCCCTGACATTTGGAGGCTATAATCTGTCGAGCATCCCGTCATTATAAGGCCTCTTGTTAACGAGACGGTTTCTACCCGAACCGGCGCTGGGCCGGATGCCGGCTAAGATTGTTGACGAGCATGGTTTATACCTACTAGGCTTGGTTTGTGCCGTCGCTAGCGTCGGCATCGTTAACATACTTATCATCTGGTAGTACCAAACAAAACGATACTGTTCCATACATAACTGACGACCGGACGTACACACACGGCTTAAAACCATGCGTAGCCCCAGCGAAAAACTACTTCGTTGACCAGCTTAGCCGGCACCGGCCCGGCACCAGATCAAGTGGAAGCCGTCTCGTTAACAAACGCTTTAAGAGAACCTTGACTGAGACATTTTTTAGCTGGGGATACTCACGGTAAAAGACGTTCGGACGACTCGGTCGTCAGTTATGTATGGAACTCTACGACGCTGGATCAGCAGCGCTAGCATGTGGTGACAAAAGCAAACCAGGTACAAACGGTGCTCATGAAGCTTAGCCGGCACCCGGCCCAGCGCCAAATTGGGTAGAAAGTATCTTGAGAGTCCCAAGGCGCGTCATTACCAGCCCCCCTACCGCCTAAGCAATAGCAATTGTAATAGCAATAGTTTATGACTTTATTTTAGTCATTTGGCACCGCCTACGTGACGTTAGCCATCAAAGATGTTCATTCAACGATTGCTTTCGTAATCCGCGCAAAGCAATTGATGGCTAACGTCACGTAGGCGGTGCCAAATGACTAAAATAAAGTCATAAACGATTGCTATTACGATTGCTATTGCTTAGGCGGTAGGGGGGCTGATCAGGGATTATCGTCCGTTATGTCGAGACACGCGACGTTTTGCCCGCTACATCTGCATACACATATTTGTACATTTTATCGCAATAGAAGAAACTGAACTGAACGGAATGAAAAATTCCTTCGCGCATTTTAGTCTAGAATTCTAGATTCCATCAACTAGATTCAAGAATTAAATGCACTGTCTCCACTCCAATATTCACAACATATTCACTCCGTTTTCAAAGACCCACGCGCTACAAAATTACTCTGTTTAAAAAAAGTATGTTTGACTAAAACGGTGGTAGAAACTTTTATATATTCCTTAATGTTGTTCATTAGTATCTATTCAAAGTAGAGCATTTTACTCAAAAATTGTAATATAACTAAAGCTGCTATCGCAAGCGCATCGTCGCAATTAGAACGTGAGAACCCCGTCCCGGAAATCGATTACGTTCCACTACACAAAAACATCAAACGATTGATCTATAACATAAATCATATGAACAAAGCTGACACATGAGCTAAAGCTTGATGACAAGCAAAACAAAATGTTATGCACAGTGGCAACACATATTTGCCAACATGTCAAATTTAGAAGAAATGTCACTGTAACTATAACGCTAGATACTGGCTGTCAACACCGAACAGAATCAAAGAATTCTTGTAAACAACCTAAAAAATTTCAATTAAAGTGGAAAAAGTTAATTACGAATGAGTCTACACACAAAACTACAGTATGTTAACAGTCCGATGGAATATGAATGCTTCAAATTATGGAGATACCAAAAACAAGGACCAGATCAACGTAAGTTTTTAACTAACCAAAACAACCTATTGAATTTGGATCAAAAGCCGAAACTGCCAACAAAACCATTACTTCTTCATAAAACTTAGTACTTACACTATGCAGCTCCAATTTACTACAGTAGTTGTCATCACAATACACACGAAACGCTAAAAAACGTAAAAAAAAATATATCTAGGATGTAGTAACTCAGTATCCAAAAAAACAGGGTTACACATTATACTTCAATGGTTACACACAGATTTGTGATTTGCATCAAATTGAAACTGTGTAATTTTATAAATATGTGTTGTATTTTGTTTTAATTAATACATATTGGCTTAGTAGATAAGAGTTATTAGTTAATGATTTTGCGACACTCTATACTCAATAAAATTTAACTTGATCTCTGCGACAGCATGGGCGACGAATGATCGTGACCACAGAGTTTTAGATCGAGTTTTAATCGATAGTTTATACTGAAGATATTTTAAATAAAACTTATTTATCACTAATTTTATTGTATATTTTAATATCATTACATTTTTTACATGTGTAATTAAATTAAACCCAATTATATGTTACATTAGCATCGATAATAGTGAAAAACGTCGATAAATACTATCGTTACATTATTATGAGTATTTAATTAATATCATAACATTATTTACATGTATACATGCTTGATCTTAAATGATAGTAAATAAATAAAATCCAATTTCTAACCTTCAACTACTCATTCGATTTCATTTCAACATTGTTTGAAAATCGATTTTTTCCACCACTATCTCAACTCTAAATATGTCAATCTTCTATGTCAATGTCACTGTCGCAGAGATCAACTTAAATTTTATAGAGTATAATAATCAATCCTATGCTATCTATTCAATATATGCCTAGATATTCCTTTTTAGTCAATTCGACTGTAGACACTTTTAAAAGCTAAAACTGAAACATACTTGATCCTGAGTTATATTCCTTTTAACATTTCCTTGTCAGTTTTCTTTTCTTGTAAGTGTTTATCGTGAAGCCGTATAAAGTTCATTTTACATTATTTTAGAAATCTGTAAAAATATTTAATTTTGACGGTCGTGATGTGGTGTGTCTTACGCTTTATTCTGCTCTGCCAGAGAATACTTACCTATGCTCTACTTCTCGTAAATAGCGTGCCTGCATCTCGCGAGCCTCTAATCCGCCATCTTACCGGCGGACCGCTTTACGCTCTACATTTAGCTCAGACAATCTTACCAGTAATGCTATTCTTAAATTTCCGAAATTAGCACATTATTCTCACCTCTAGTGTCATCTTATTATCGAGTTTATTAAAATCGGGATGGTAAAAAGTCTGGAATTTAAGAAAAACATAAAAATAAAGTCTGGTGTCCTGGTGAGCCGCCTGAAAGCTTTTGACGTGGCTAAACAGTTAATTTACCTATAACCCACAATTAAGCGTGTTGTCTATGTCGACGAACAGTTATAAATACCACCAGCGGTCACCTATCGGAAGACTGTCAACACTAACGAAAACTACGCTATAGCACTACAAAAAAAAACATGTATGAGTTTCAAAACTGTGATTGTTTTTTTTGACACATCATCTTCCATTACTCATTTATCAATTTATTTAACTTGCAAGCAACAGAGAGTCAAGGATCCAAGGTTGATAAAAAAGAAATTAAAGCTCCTCAGGATTCCTTACGTCAACATACGATTCTACATACTTGTGTTATTTTGAATTAAAGTGCCCCTCGTCAAAATGTTGACAACCTCCCGCCACACGCCCAGCTGAACCAAACAATATGTAATTACTATAATAAGGAGTCACGGAACAAATCTATTACTTATAATCATTGTTAAACCTCTTAAATGTCACCCAGTCCCCTGACATTTGGAGGCTATAATCTGTCGAGCATCCCGTCATTATAAGGCCTCTTGTTAACGAGACGGTTTCTACCCGAACCGGCGCTGGGCCGGATGCCGGCTAAGATTGTTGACGAGCATGGTTTATACCTACTAGGCTTGGTTTGTGCCGTCGCTAGCGTCGGCATCGTTAACATACTTATCATCTGGTAGTACCAAACAAAACGATACTGTTCCATACATAACTGACGACCGGACGTACACACACGGCTTAAAACCATGCGTAGCCCCAGCGAAAAACTACTTCGTTGACCAGCTTAGCCGGCACCGGCCCGGCACCAGATCAAGTGGAAGCCGTCTCGTTAACAAACGCTTTAAGAGAACCTTGACTGAGACATTTTTTAGCTGGGGATACTCACGGTAAAAGACGTTCGGACGACTCGGTCGTCAGTTATGTATGGAACTCTACGACGCTGGATCAGCAGCGCTAGCATGTGGTGACAAAAGCAAACCAGGTACAAACGGTGCTCATGAAGCTTAGCCGGCACCCGGCCCAGCGCCAAATTGGGTAGAAAGTATCTTGAGAGTCCCAAGGCGCGTCATTACCAGCCCCCCTACCGCCTAAGCAATAGCAATTGTAATAGCAATAGTTTATGACTTTATTTTAGTCATTTGGCACCGCCTACGTGACGTTAGCCATCAAAGATGTTCATTCAACGATTGCTTTCGTAATCCGCGCAAAGCAATTGATGGCTAACGTCACGTAGGCGGTGCCAAATGACTAAAATAAAGTCATAAACGATTGCTATTACGATTGCTATTGCTTAGGCGGTAGGGGGGCTGATCAGGGATTATCGTCCGTTATGTCGAGACACGCGACGTTTTGCCCGCTACATCTGCATACACATATTTGTACATTTTATCGCAATAGAAGAAACTGAACTGAACGGAATGAAAAATTCCTTCGCGCATTTTAGTCTAGAATTCTAGATTCCATCAACTAGATTCAAGAATTAAATGCACTGTCTCCACTCCAATATTCACAACATATTCACTCCGTTTTCAAAGACCCACGCGCTACAAAATTACTCTGTTTAAAAAAAGTATGTTTGACTAAAACGGTGGTAGAAACTTTTATATATTCCTTAATGTTGTTCATTAGTATCTATTCAAAGTAGAGCATTTTACTCAAAAATTGTAATATAACTAAAGCTGCTATCGCAAGCGCATCGTCGCAATTAGAACGTGAGAACCCCGTCCCGGAAATCGATTACGTTCCACTACACAAAAACATCAAACGATTGATCTATAACATAAATCATATGAACAAAGCTGACACATGAGCTAAAGCTTGATGACAAGCAAAACAAAATGTTATGCACAGTGGCAACACATATTTGCCAACATGTCAAATTTAGAAGAAATGTCACTGTAACTATAACGCTAGATACTGGCTGTCAACACCGAACAGAATCAAAGAATTCTTGTAAACAACCTAAAAAATTTCAATTAAAGTGGAAAAAGTTAATTACGAATGAGTCTACACACAAAACTACAGTATGTTAACAGTCCGATGGAATATGAATGCTTCAAATTATGGAGATACCAAAAACAAGGACCAGATCAACGTAAGTTTTTAACTAACCAAAACAACCTATTGAATTTGGATCAAAAGCCGAAACTGCCAACAAAACCATTACTTCTTCATAAAACTTAGTACTTACACTATGCAGCTCCAATTTACTACAGTAGTTGTCATCACAATACACACGAAACGCTAAAAAACGTAAAAAAAAATATATCTAGGATGTAGTAACTCAGTATCCAAAAAAACAGGGTTACACATTATACTTCAATGGTTACACACAGATTTGTGATTTGCATCAAATTGAAACTGTGTAATTTTATAAATATGTGTTGTATTTTGTTTTAATTAATACATATTGGCTTAGTAGATAAGAGTTATTAGTTAATGATTTTGCGACACTCTATACTCAATAAAATTTAACTTGATCTCTGCGACAGCATGGGCGACGAATGATCGTGACCACAGAGTTTTAGATCGAGTTTTAATCGATAGTTTATACTGAAGATATTTTAAATAAAACTTATTTATCACTAATTTTATTGTATATTTTAATATCATTACATTTTTTACATGTGTAATTAAATTAAACCCAATTATATGTTACATTAGCATCGATAATAGTGAAAAACGTCGATAAATACTATCGTTACATTATTATGAGTATTTAATTAATATCATAACATTATTTACATGTATACATGCTTGATCTTAAATGATAGTAAATAAATAAAATCCAATTTCTAACCTTCAACTACTCATTCGATTTCATTTCAACATTGTTTGAAAATCGATTTTTTCCACCACTATCTCAACTCTAAATATGTCAATCTTCTATGTCAATGTCACTGTCGCAGAGATCAACTTAAATTTTATAGAGTATAATAATCAATCCTATGCTATCTATTCAATATATGCCTAGATATTCCTTTTTAGTCAATTCGACTGTAGACACTTTTAAAAGCTAAAACTGAAACATACTTGATCCTGAGTTATATTCCTTTTAACATTTCCTTGTCAGTTTTCTTTTCTTGTAAGTGTTTATCGTGAAGCCGTATAAAGTTCATTTTACATTATTTTAGAAATCTGTAAAAATATTTAATTTTGACGGTCGTGATGTGGTGTGTCTTACGCTTTATTCTGCTCTGCCAGAGAATACTTACCTATGCTCTACTTCTCGTAAATAGCGTGCCTGCATCTCGCGAGCCTCTAATCCGCCATCTTACCGGCGGACCGCTTTACGCTCTACATTTAGCTCAGACAATCTTACCAGTAATGCTATTCTTAAATTTCCGAAATTAGCACATTATTCTCACCTCTAGTGTCATCTTATTATCGAGTTTATTAAAATCGGGATGGTAAAAAGTCTGGAATTTAAGAAAAACATAAAAATAAAGTCTGGTGTCCTGGTGAGCCGCCTGAAAGCTTTTGACGTGGCTAAACAGTTAATTTACCTATAACCCACAATTAAGCGTGTTGTCTATGTCGACGAACAGTTATAAATACCACCAGCGGTCACCTATCGGAAGACTGTCAACACTAACGAAAACTACGCTATAGCACTACAAAAAAAAACATGTATGAGTTTCAAAACTGTGATTGTTTTTTTTGACACATCATCTTCCATTACTCATTTATCAATTTATTTAACTTGCAAGCAACAGAGAGTCAAGGATCCAAGGTTGATAAAAAAGAAATTAAAGCTCCTCAGGATTCCTTACGTCAACATACGATTCTACATACTTGTGTTATTTTGAATTAAAGTGCCCCTCGTCAAAATGTTGACAACCTCCCGCCACACGCCCAGCTGAACCAAACAATATGTAATTACTATAATAAGGAGTCACGGAACAAATCTATTACTTATAATCATTGTTAAACCTCTTAAATGTCACCCAGTCCCCTGACATTTGGAGGCTATAATCTGTCGAGCATCCCGTCATTATAAGGCCTCTTGTTAACGAGACGGTTTCTACCCGAACCGGCGCTGGGCCGGATGCCGGCTAAGATTGTTGACGAGCATGGTTTATACCTACTAGGCTTGGTTTGTGCCGTCGCTAGCGTCGGCATCGTTAACATACTTATCATCTGGTAGTACCAAACAAAACGATACTGTTCCATACATAACTGACGACCGGACGTACACACACGGCTTAAAACCATGCGTAGCCCCAGCGAAAAACTACTTCGTTGACCAGCTTAGCCGGCACCGGCCCGGCACCAGATCAAGTGGAAGCCGTCTCGTTAACAAACGCTTTAAGAGAACCTTGACTGAGACATTTTTTAGCTGGGGATACTCACGGTAAAAGACGTTCGGACGACTCGGTCGTCAGTTATGTATGGAACTCTACGACGCTGGATCAGCAGCGCTAGCATGTGGTGACAAAAGCAAACCAGGTACAAACGGTGCTCATGAAGCTTAGCCGGCACCCGGCCCAGCGCCAAATTGGGTAGAAAGTATCTTGAGAGTCCCAAGGCGCGTCATTACCAGCCCCCCTACCGCCTAAGCAATAGCAATTGTAATAGCAATAGTTTATGACTTTATTTTAGTCATTTGGCACCGCCTACGTGACGTTAGCCATCAAAGATGTTCATTCAACGATTGCTTTCGTAATCCGCGCAAAGCAATTGATGGCTAACGTCACGTAGGCGGTGCCAAATGACTAAAATAAAGTCATAAACGATTGCTATTACGATTGCTATTGCTTAGGCGGTAGGGGGGCTGATCAGGGATTATCGTCCGTTATGTCGAGACACGCGACGTTTTGCCCGCTACATCTGCATACACATATTTGTACATTTTATCGCAATAGAAGAAACTGAACTGAACGGAATGAAAAATTCCTTCGCGCATTTTAGTCTAGAATTCTAGATTCCATCAACTAGATTCAAGAATTAAATGCACTGTCTCCACTCCAATATTCACAACATATTCACTCCGTTTTCAAAGACCCACGCGCTACAAAATTACTCTGTTTAAAAAAAGTATGTTTGACTAAAACGGTGGTAGAAACTTTTATATATTCCTTAATGTTGTTCATTAGTATCTATTCAAAGTAGAGCATTTTACTCAAAAATTGTAATATAACTAAAGCTGCTATATATATAAAACTTTTGTATTTATTTAAAATGAACATTATTAATTAAGGTGGTCTATAACTCCGCAGCTTGTTATTTATTTGCGGTCAGAATAAATTATAGTTGTATCTGCTTTGTCAAGACATGTTGCCGCCCGTATTTTACGGTATGGTAGGTATTATTCAGTGAAATAAATTGGCCAGTAATTGGTTTACAATTTCAGAGCGGCTTTTCAACATTTCCTACAAAGGGAGTGTTGAACTGTCAGGAAAAAAACCTAGTGGCAAATGAATATAAGTAGAAACAAGATTACTTTTTGCAAAAATTAGCATGACCGACTTCACCCGTGTACAGAATTCGCGAATATTTCTCACGGATCGATGTAGCATTTTTCACACTATTGTTGATTTATCATAAATGGCTCAGCCGATTTCGATAAAATTTAAATGGAACAAATTTCGAAATATACTCTTTCCAATGTAAAAAGAATTATTGAAATCGCACCACTATGAAAAAAATTATGCGTGGTTAGACATAAAAAAAATATACGCGTCGAATTGTATACCTCCTCCGGTGGTTCGTCGGTCAAACATAATATGTATTTTTTCAAAAAATTGTACCTACAGTTTTAAAACTAATATTATAATACTTGAAATAAAACAAGATGTTCGTATTTTGCATTCCTTGTTTTTATTTGAGATATTTACTCTATTCTAAAGAGAACACTTAATAAAAGTACCTACTAGCTATTTAGTACGAATATTTGAAGATAACATCCAGAAAATAAAATGTATTCAAGAGTAAGTATATTTAGTTTGTTTTTCTATCCAATATTTTAATGATTGAAATATGTTAGAGTCCCAAGTTACTTTAATGCCAGAAAAATATGTTTACTTATTTCAGTCACCTAGTAATAGGCTTACGTTAGGGATTACGTTTCAACACTTTACAGTTCTTGCATTGAACGTTGCTTGTTCCTGCAACTGCCTTCAGCGTTACTACAATAAATAGCTGTCGCATTGCCCGTCATAATACAATAGGCCAGTGGCGGGGTGACACGGCCGCAGCCAGCCCCGCCTGTCCCGGCCCATCCAGGCATATCGCGGATCATCACTGCTTCCTTGCAGCCTGATATAGCCTGCATGCAGGGTTACCATGTCTCAGCAGTCATAGTATAGTTTGACCAGGTGTTCAAGATCACCGAAGTTGAAAGCGTTAGAGTTTAGTCAAACACAAATCTATACGAAATAAAAAAAAAGTTAAGCATCGTTCGGCACGGTCAGGCTTTGGATGGGTGACCGCGGTTGGTATTTACAACTAAGCTATATGATGGCTCGGATGACACGTTAAATTGTAGGTCTTGGTTATTATCACCGATCAGATATGCCCAAAGCCTTCAGGTGGTTTAAGAGCCGCCAGGGCTAGCCAGTAGCCACCCGGATTTACATTAGCGCCGGAGTCGTGCCGTATGCCTAGTGATATTAAGTCGAGTAGTGAGATCGAGGGTTCATATTCCGGTTCCATACCAAACAATTCATTGATTAAGTATGTACGGATTTTTACACCACGTGTTTTCGTCGTCAAGCAACCTGCATGCATCCGTAGAAGAAATTCGATGACGTATGTGAATCCACAAATTCGCATTAGGCTAGCATAGAAGATACGGCATGATCGTTCTTTGTAGGTAAGCGTATGTTCAGCAGTGGTTGTATTAAAAAGCCAGTACAGTAAATAACAAAATTCTTAGGGCATGAACTGCGTTACGAAAATTCCCGCGCAGAAAAGTATTCCGCGATAGAAACTTGCACAAAGGTTTTTGTATGAAATGAACGGCGGCTTGCGTAGCGCAGTTTCTGCCCATATATATTGCACATTTTCTCCACATGCATCAATGAACTGGAGCTGCAGAGCTTAGTCGAGCCTGGTTGGTTGATATTTTGACTTTTGAATTCTAGGATGTTTGGCATTTTTCCGGAGTTTTTCGATTTTCTATGTGGTCACCCTAGTTGTATTGGGTGCGCGATCAGACTGATAAGCCCTGATAAGGCTATGGTGCTCGTTACACGGACGTTTCAATCTGAGATGTTTGGAGCTTGCTTGTACTGAAGTCGCGAAAAATCTAATGCGCATTTTGTCCTTTTATGATCATCCACGGTCCGCTAAACAAGGAAATTGATTCTGGTACGGCAAAATAAACAGAATGGAATGAACCTTTTCTGGAAACGCAAAGACCGATCGTATTCGTATCGATCGATCGTATTTATTGACGTACCTAATGTAACACACGTAGTTGTAAGGTCAATAAAGTATTCTAATTCTTTTAAGTTTCAACAGGAATAAAATCGTAGGTAAATAAAAAAAAATTTACTATTACTATATTTTCAGGTTTGCTATCATATTCTATTTAGCATGTATTTTTATGATTGTGGTAATATTCTCAACCTCTCTCTTTTTACCAACTTCCAAAAAGGAGAAGGTACCAGTTCGTCTGTATGTATTTTTTTTTGTATCAATCAATCGATATTTTCATCAATTGTGAACCGATTTAAAAGTTTTAGTTCAAAAGAGAAATTTTATCGAAATCGGCTGAGCTGTTTTTGAAAATCATTGTACAAATCAATGTATCTAAACATTATAAAAATCAATTCTAGCGCACTATTCGAATTTTGTACACGATGCGAAAAATGATTAATGCTAACGGATACGAGTATATCCGTGGTACGTATCTACTATATATACCTAATAATACTTAGCTGTAAATATAATTCGTAAATAATTATAATATTCTCTAACCACTAGTTATTATGTTGTCTTACTACATAGCAGCTCTCAGTAAAAACGGGAAGTTGTAAAATCTTATTCAATAAGCTTGTGAAACAATTTACTACATCGCTTTCTCGTGCATTAATACTGTTAAACTGTTTTCTTCACAGTTACAAGTTCCTATTCACGATACTCTTTGCTTAGTCCATTTAAAATGTATTCATTTAAAGCCATAGATATTCATTGGTGTAATAACCTAGATAATTAATATTTTTAGTGTGTTTTAACCGTCGGAGTGGTATTAAAGCCATCGTTGCTAGTTTTATAGGAGCCATTGACCCAGAATTGCGCTATTAGATGTGATAATTGAAACTCGTGCGAGTTTGTGCTGTACGGTGTGGCAACGCTTTTCATGATCTAATATACTTTTACATTTTAAATGCTTGAAATAGAATTACTCGATAGAGGTAAAAAGGATCTGTCTGTAATTTCGGTTTATGAAGGATAATTTACGTGATAACGTCTTATGAAAACGTTGTAGAATCAACCACTGAATCAAGCCGAACGCTTAGGCCAATCGTGCCTCTCTATCGCTTCTTTCGTACTCTCGCTTGCACACTCGGCTCAGGCGGTCTAAGTAATTATAAGCTAGTGTAAGTGAAGGAGTCCGTAACCCATGACACAGGTCACCCTGATGAGAGTTGCAGTGCACATATATATAGGTTTTGTACATTATCTACTTCGAATAAATATCTTGATTATCTAGGATATATTTACTTTTATATTTCGCTTTTAATCAAGCTGTAGGTACATAGTTCAAGTCTTAGTAAACATTTTGAATTCCAATCTAAGCTTGTCTTGATATAGCGTCACTAACTCGAGCGCATTTAGTTTCGTAAGCTGTTCAGAATAAGCGCAAGGATCTCAACAACTTTTCACTCTATGCCTACAAATGTCATGTCATAATTATGCAAAATGAGAATGCTTGTTCATAGTTACTAAATATAAATCAAAGTTTTCTTCAACTCCCTGTATGCAACAGGACAAGAACAAGTACTTACTTAGAATATATTGCTAGTAACTGGTTGAAAGCTCTTATTTTCTACATTCAAACTTATTATGTCTGAAGGTTGTTGGGTCACATCTGTCGAACATTTCATAACTTACCTACTTAGAAAGAATAATTATGTTTACAGACTTTAGACTACCAAATCTAGATGTTATAGTATCGAGATCGAGTATGAAACTAAACTCAGGCTTTGTCTATCTTTTTGAGTATCATTTTTTTCAGGATATTCAATCGACTGCCGACAATGAAAAGAACATTTGGAGGTTTTGTTCGTGCTTGCACAACCTAATAGCCCGGGATGAAAGCGCAAAATATGCAACTACTTTCTAAAAGCTAATTTTTTGGTATTAGGTAGTCATGGTGGTGTACAACAATCCCCGGTTTCAGTCAGCTGGAATGCTTAGCGTTTGGTTGAGATACCCGTTTAAATTTTTAAAAAATGAGTATCTTGCAGCTAATTTTAACAGTTAAAAATTGGCGTGCGAGTAGAAAAAATAACTAAACAAATGTTTAACACAGCGAATTACCTGAAACAAGTAACAAAGCCTGTCAGTCAGGTTTTAAAGTAATAGCGCCTCTTTAAAGTAGGCGGACTGAAAAGCTCTGTTACATGTTTTGGGTGATTGGCTGTGGTTAAACTCTTCCTAAATTACTTATCTACCGGTACACCAATTTTCAGCTTCTAGAAGTAGTTGCAAGATACTCATATATTTTTTTTAATTCCAACGGGTATCCCTAGCACCTCGCTAAGCTTCGCAGCTGACTGACTCCAGGGTATTATTGTTCACCACCATGACTACCTAATACCACAAATTCAGCTTTTAGAAAGTGGTTGCAGTTTTGCGCTTACCTCCCGGGCTATATTGAGTGTAAGCAAGCAAGATGACTTTCAGATGTTTCCTATTAAGATGCGATTATACTCGCTTACTACTCGTAAGCAATTTTAATCATTTCTGATCTATACGACCAAGGAACGGAACAGCCTGCCGGCTTTCCTGTTTCCTGATATGATGAGATATTTGAAATATATAATTATAATGCTCTTCAAAATAAGAGTGAATAGGCATTTTCTACGTCTGCGTGCTCCACTTTCGACCTCAATATTGCTTACCATCAGGCGATTTGGTGCTCAAGCTCGGACTTATTTGTGATTAAAAAAACACTGTGTATATAGAAAGGCTTGCAGCAGTGTACAGCTTGGGTACACTGTGAGAGAAGTAGAGTGGTCGGTAAAGTAGTCGTACTCCGTCGGTAAAGCAGCGTGTCACCGCGTCACGTCGACAACTCCGATGCTATTTGCATTGATGATGATGACTGTAATTAGACTAGCATGACGCCGGCTGTAATGACGCTTGGAGATTTTATTCCACAGCATGCGTTCAACAATAAATATTTGATTGATTTAAGTATCTATTAAAGTACTCAGCCTATGCCTGCAGCAGTGTACAGCGTATGGTTACAGTGTGAGAGAATTCGAGTGGTCGGGAAGTAGTCGTACTCCGTCAGTAAAGCAGCGTGTCACCGCGTCACGTCGGTATAACTCCGATGCTTTTTTCATTGATGATGATGACTGTAATGTCTGTAATTAGTGAGTTTAACTAGCATGACGCCGGCTGTAATGACGCTTGGAGATTTTATTTCACAGCATGTTTTCGGCAATAAATATTTGATTTTAATAGTTCATCTGATGTAGTCTTGAAAGCTTAGTATAAATAGGATCAAACTGTGAATAAAGTGAAGAGTGCAGTTTTGCACAGCTTTACATATAGTATTAAATTTACCTAAGTATATATTATTATAGTATTTGATATATCTGGTGGATTTTTCAGCGGTAGGAAACCAGTTTCCTAATCCAGATTTCCTAAGAGGCCGAAGCGGTTGTAATGGATAATTACTCGACAAATATGTTAAATCACAATACTACTCACTAAATAGTAATAAAATAGATAAAATGACAGCTAACACTTTACGTTGTTACGTCTAAGGAAATATTTGCCTTTAATTAATTATTTATTCAAAGGCCAATTCACAATATTTTATCTGCTTTTAATCTAGTGACCATACTCGTAAAGTAACTATTTATTAACGTAGCCATCTATCAAGGGCCATGAATATTTAAATCATCTCGTGCGAATGTTATCTGACCAAACTTTGAACTCATTAAAATAACAAATATAAAGTTTATGTAAGTAAATATGTAATTAACTCCTACGTTTTGCATAAGCGTGCCTATTCTGAACCAAATGACCTATGATTCCATATTTTATGACTTAGTTTAATTATGATAACTTTATTAGCATTTAACGTTCCCATACTGCGCATGAATATAAAATTATAATGGCGGTGATTTAATCGGTCAGTAAAACTTAGTAGAAGTTCACTGACATAATTTGGTCAGCAAATGGGGCCATTTGAATTAAAAAAGAAAGTTATACAAATATACATGTATAATTATTTATTCAGTCATACCGCTATTAGATAATCATCATTATCAGCCGTAGGATGTCCACTGCTGGACATAAGCCTCCCCTATGGATTTCTAGTAAGCCCGGTTGGAAGCGGCGTGCATCCAGCGCGTTCCTGCGGTCTTAATAATATCGTCTGTCAAACTGGTCGGTGGACGTCCTACGCTGCGCTCGCCGGTGCGTGGTTTACTGCCCCATCGGCCATCAGTTCTCCGACCACCGAGCTATTACTAGATATCAATTAATTAAAATGAAAGTTACAAAAATATCTTATCAGTCAGCTTAAATTGAACAACGAATTTAATCATGTTTACTTGAGTACGATTAATCTAGAAGCTTGATTAGGCCTTAGGATCGAAATAAAAATGTTGAAGATACTCTTATTTGATTTTGATTTGTCATCAGGTTTCTCGGTAGTTAGCAAAATATGTATTAAATTAACCGGTTTTGGCTTAACTCATCTCAAGCACCATGTTACTTTTTTCAAACCCCCATTCCTTGCAATTGACACCAACATGACAACTTATGAGCCATCTAAATCAACAAAACAAACCAACTTGCCAAATAGTTATTTCGTAGATCGCATTCTGCTGACCTGAGCAATTTCACAGCAGACCATTTAACCATTGTAGTAGTGTAATATAATAATTATTAATTTGTCATGTCGACACAACTCATTAAAAGGTTTATGCGTTTGAACTGGAGAGTTGTATAGTACGAGTTACAGCGAGCGTTGCACAAGGAGGCCGCTGGGGGCCGCTGCTTCTCCTCGCCGCAATTAAGCTAGAAAGTAATGTGAATTATAGCCCTGCTCCAGATATTAAACTAGTTATTAAATAAATTAGTTCTAGTTTTGATGGCGAAAAAACGGACTGTGGGCGTGCCTCCCCACGGTGCGCGCAGTGCGGTAAGGGCGCGGGCACACAGCGCGCGGGGCGCGGCGACGCCACGTCACGCTGGCGATGGGAGAATGAGAAGAATTGAATTGAAAGAAGACAAATCTGTTGATGAAAATATCAATGGAACCAATCGAGAGGAAGGTATTAAAATATTTTTGAAGTGAAAACTTGGACGTTTTGCACTTTTTGGGATGGACAAAAAATTTGAAACTCGCGTCAGGATTCGTGACCTGATCGAAAATTCGTAAGACGAAAGGAGAGCAGACTGCAAGCGCGGCGTCGGAGAGGATGTAATATCTCCCTTAGGTACTAAGAGGTACTTAATTAGTTAATATCTCAACTTTTATTGAGCGATAAGTCCCATATAATAATAGTAAGATAATCCCCCTGACTTTTAACCGCGCGGCGAAAATGTATGCCTGCGCCTGCGCACGGCGCAGGGCGCTTCCACAAGAGTGCGTGTAATATTGTATTTTGCTACATAAATGATAGAATTTTATAAGTTCAAATTTTCACTTCTACCGGCACTCCTGGAGTGCAACCCGTTTTTTTCATTTGTTTTATTGGTGACATATTACTAAAGTACCTAATAAACATTTACAAGATACAACTGGATTGAAAATCTTCATAATGGTGTTAGTTGGAAATAAGATTATGTAAGAACGTGATTCGGTTTTTTGTTTGCACAAAAATTATGTACTTTAAAAAACTATTTGCTTCTGCTTCATGGTAGGCAAGGGTGCGGTCTATATTGCAGCACGATTAACATTAACCATACAATGTATCGAGATTCGAAAATCGAGACAAAGGCCTGTGGTACACTTTGAGTGTCAACTAAAATTACTTCTTGTGTAATTCAGCACCCAATGATATGTTATTTGTTAACCGCTAAACCATCAAAGTTTATAACCGGCACTTTGGAAACCATCGGCTTAATTTTAGCAAAATGCCGAGTAAATTGTAGCAAATTTCAGTTTCGTAATTGCGTGGCTACTTAGAGCTGGTATTGGAGCGGTCGATTTTCCGCAACAAGTGCATATTTATAGTCCTAATTACGTCCCTCTCACTGCGCCACCGGCCGGCCGTCACGCTCCCACACGGCTAACATTTCACGACTAAAGCCGGCTGTACACGTCTCGGCGCGGCACCCCATCTGTCTCCGAGGCCACAAAGCGTTTCCGCGCCCTATTTGGCACTGGGTTAGTTACGCGCGTATCGATCGCAGTAAATCGTCGCGTCGCGATCACGTGTCGCGGCGTGAATGGCCCGCTTTATTGTGGTAATGGGTGTCGGTATAATGCGTACAAGGCGATCGGAACGGGATTTATTGTAGTCCCTCAGATGGCGAGATTTGGGACTTGGCACATCGATACAAGTCCGCCCGACAAGTGGACACTTTATACTGCTCAGGCTGTGACGGGAGGAAACCTGCACGGAGCGTTTACAAAGTTGTTGCTACATAACAATGATTCTTTCTTGAAGAAGTAGATTTAAATTGTATCCTAGATTACTGCCAAGTACATGGAAATGCTACTAGGGTACACCTACTGTATTATGACATGATCGGAAATAGTGCCGATAGCAGCTCAAAAAAGATAAAGATGTAGGTAATACTAATTCGTTTTTTTCTAAGGCTCTGTACACAAAGGGTAAAAACGTGACCTTAATAGTACTGAGACTACGCTTTCCGTCCGTTCGTCTGTCTGTCTGTCACCAACGCGCTTCGCGCTGCGCCAGTTGTTGCTTCATTGCAGCTAAGTAATAATAAATATAAATCAGCAAAGCTCATACAGATTGTTTGTCATAGAGACGAAGCCTCACGGGCCACATCGGACAGTCCGACGGGAGCACAATGTCGGCTCCCGCCGCGGCCCGCGTACAATTAGCCAAGCGCCGCGCGCCGCCCATTGTTGCTTCATTGCGACTAAATACTCAACAGTTTCTAGAGCTAACTAATTTCGATGCTTAGTATCGTTAAATTCGTTAGTTTTACAGCGATAGGTATTTTGGTTTTCGTAATTAAGTAGTGTTTTTGTTTTCGTTTTGCTTTAGTGTCATTCTTATATATGAGATGTAACGTTATTATCGATTTACTTATAGCATAGGTATATTTTGAAGCAAAAACAGCCCAGTGGGAGTAGGACTCGCTCACGTGGGGTTCCGTACCGTATAGAAGTTCACCTTAATTTAATTATTTCTTTTAGAAGTAAATTCTCTCTGTGAATATTAATATCCAGAAAAAAAAGGAAAAAAAATCGCGTTTGGTATATGGGCAGCCTCTCTATATTTATTTTATTCTATTTTTAGTATTTTTTGTTATAGCCGGCAATAGAAATAAGTCATCTGGGAAAATTGCAACTGTCTAGCTATCACGGTTCATGAGATAAAGCCTGGTGACAGACAGACAGACAGTCATTGGAATCTTAGTACCTACCTAATAAATAAAATAAATAAATTAAATAAATATTTTGGGACATCTTACACACGGCCTCTAACCCCAAACTAAGCAAAGCTTGTGATATGGCTGTCAGAGACTGCTATACTACATATACTTATTTTAAAATACTCGTACATACTTATATAGATAGTAACTAAATAACACCCAGACACAGAGCAAACATTTATGTTCATCACATAAATATTTGCCTTGGTGGGGATCGGACCCACGTCTCTTTGATCCAGAAGTTAGGGTCACTAACCACTGAGCCACCGAGGCAGTCAGATCCCATCGAGTCCCATCCTTACCTTTAGAAGTCCAATAGAGTCCCATCTTTACCTTTTGGGTACGCACTTCTGAAAATCATGCTCAATGTCTATGTCTCAAATATATAAGCCGTTTCATGAGCATTAACATCAAAGCTTCATTCTGGTTTTACATTTTTTCTAATGTAGAATAGGTCTTTCCTCAGCGAAGTTGTAGCCGAAGACGGAGTGTGGTCTACACACTCCGTCTTCGGCTACTACTAGAAGATACCTATTCACTCTTGACATCATTTCCAATTTTGTTTTCTTATCTTTCCACTTTGTTCTGATCATTTTCTACACCTAAGTGCTCAACGTACTATTTTCAAGTGGTGTGAAAAATGTCAAAGGTTATCCTCCCAATGAATAGTCGGAGGCATTAAGCGGCGATGGCGATGGTATCGGCCCCTCGCGCGATGTATGGCCACGACCGCGCTATCTGGACCTCAATTTCTGACACGATAGAAATGATTTTTAGAATCGCATGCTTTGCTATCCCATTCACATTGATATAGATTTTCTATGCGCGCTCCTACTCTTACGCGCTCCCCTTTGTTATATAGAGAATTAGGGTCCTGTTTTCTATCGATCTCGAGCAGTGACCAAAAATGGCAAGCATTATTTAAATAATGACCTTAAAATGAAGTAAAGACGGAGTTTGGAAATAGAAAGATATTACATTTTAAAAAAAATATAATATGGGCACTGTAATGATATTTAGTAACGAGCGTGTTGTTATAGAAAATCACTATGCAGGTTTGGAAATTATTGAGTATAAGTTAGTGCAAGCGAGATAGCATAAGCATGCGTTTATGAAAATCGTTTCTATCGTTTCAAAATATGTCTCCTGGCAGAGAGCGGACAATATTATCTATGCCGCGGTTATCGCGATGGGATTGTGCTAGTAATGCGCGGCTTTACCCGTGCTTCCGCGGCGGCTGGAATCTAGCTAATCTTATAACATTGGGTTGTGATATCGATATCAACTATTGATATCGGTTTCCCCGACATTGGGTATCTTAAGGTTTTGTATAAAATCAACGAAATCAAGCTGCCGGAGAAAGATGTCATGTGTTTTCTAGATGGTTAATAACTAAACTAACCTACATATAAATGAAATATGCTATAAATAAATTGAATGTAAAAATTTGTGAGCTGTTTTGCAACTTCTTTGAATATAACGGATCTAATGCGACTTTAGTGTCATGTAAGTTATAAACTTGTAAATATGTAACTTACCTCTTGTTTGTCAATTTTAGAAATTAGAATTTACCTACATAAATAAAACGTATAAAATTGAACTTGTTTTGTAAACATTATTCAGTAAGTTGAGGCAAGATCTGATATAAATTAATTTTTAAATGCTAGGTATACAGCCTTGGATCTATTTCAAAGTTTACCTCAATTTCGATTCACACAGACACAACATCCCAAGCTTCCCAAGTCCCTATCTGACCGCACAAGAATTAAAGTTTTATTCAGTACCTACTACAGTACCTATTACAGTACCTATTACAGTACCTACTACTGACTGTTGCCTACTTCAGTGCCTCTGAGATATTGCGTAGTAAATAACCGAACGAACAGAATAGTTCACTATTGACATTATTTAATTACGCGTACTTTCCGCACGCTTGGCTGCACATTTAAAACAAATTACGGCATTCATCACCGATTGTAGGGAAAGAAACTCTGAATACAAGTACGTACAGTTCTACTTAATAAAACACGACGATGGCACATACAATGTTAGGCACCATTCCCGTCCATATTCTAATAAGGACATTCAAATCTAAGACGCGCGTCACACTAAGCCGCGGCAGCTAATTTACTTCCCTGCTTACCGTCCGTCGGTCGTCACTCCGTCACGTCAGGTGTCTCAGGGACCGAGCAGGAAACGTCACAGAGACACTTCGGCAGGACACAATAAATTACCTGCTTTACATCGAGAATTTATTTTAATCCGCGCAGTGACGAGTGTATTTCGCTCCGCGCTCTCGATGCATATAATTTTCGCAGCATTTCGCACGGTCTGCACCCTGTCTTGTACTTCACACTTATTTTGAACCTAATTTTAGTTGGATTAAGTTGAAATTCGATTGAGAATGGATTTCCGTGAGATATAAAGTGTGTTATGAACGCAGACAGATCGTTTAGTGCGCTTATCGCGTGAATGCGCGCGCAGTAGATATCAGTTCGCGTGGTGAGGATGCACTTAGACCAATTTTATCGCAGTTTAAAAGCTCGTGTTTGTCGACTGTCGTGTGAAGATAGTTTCTGGTTCTTTAGTGGCCGATTATTTTAAACAGTATTTAGATGCTGCCGGAGCTTGCTCTTGCAGGGGTAATTTGTGAGCTGTTTTGCAACTTCTTTGAATATAACGGATCTAATGTGACTTTAGTGTCATGTAAGTTATAAACTTGTAAATATGTAACTTATCTCTTGTTTGTCAATTTTAGAAATTAGAATTTAGATAAATAAAACGTATAAAATTGAACTTGTTTTGTAAACATTATTCAGTAAGTTTAGGCAAGATTTGCTATACTTAAATTAATTTTTAAATGCTACTCAGCCTTGGATCTATTTCAAAGTTTACCTCATTTTCTATTCACACAGACACAACATCCATCTTTCTTACTGTCGTCGCGTCGACACCTAATGTAACCCTGTTTTTTTCGGATACTGAGTTACTACATCCTAGATATATTTTTTTTACGTTTTTCGCGTTTCGTGTGTATTGTGATGACAACTACTGTAGTAAATTGGAGCTGCATAGTGTAAGTACTAAGTTTTATGAAGAAGTAATGGTTTTGTTGGCAGTTTCGGCTTTTGATCCAAATTCAATAGGTTGTTTTGGTGAGCTAAAAACTTACGTTGATCTGGTCCTTGTTTTTGGTATCTCCATAATTTGAAGCATTCATATTCCATCGGACTGTTAACATACTGTAGTTTTGTGTGTAGACACATTCGTAATTAACTTTTTCCACTTTAATTGAAATTTTTTAGGTTGTTTACAAGAATTCTTTGATTCTGTTCGGTGTTGACAGCCAGTATCCAGTTATAGTTACAGTGACATTTCTTCTAAATTTGACATGTTGGCAAATATGTGTTGCCACTGTGCATAAAATTTAGTTTTGCTTGTCATCAAGCTTTAGCTCATGTGTCAGCTTTGTTCATATGATTTATGTTATAGATCAATTGATTTATGTTATAGATCAATCGTTTGATGTTTTGTGTAGTGGAACGTAATCGATTTCCGGGACGGGGTTCTCACGTTCTAATTGCGACGATGCGCTTGCACTGAGGTGTGCCATTTTGGGCATAATCTTGACATTGAATTGAAAGCAAGGCATTTCCTAAAATTACTACTTTTGTCATATTTGTGAGGAGTCTGAGAGTGGCGTAAATGCCTGATGCCTTGAGTTGAGGCTTTGAAGGTGTTTGTGGTGTTTTGTGGTGAGTATTAGTTAGCATTTCTACCTCGTGGCGACTTCGCCCCATTTTTGTGATACCAAAGTTATATTCATTGGTTGTAGTGTTTGCGGGCTTCCGTGGTCGGCGTCCTGCACCCTGGTGTGTTCGTGGTGGATTGGTTATCGTCTTCCTTAACTGGTAAGTTATAATTTCCTTTATCTTGGTTTCAAAATCCATTAATTATGGGTGAATTACTTTTCCCGTTGAAGCGTTCCATAAGTGGGACTTGTGAATTTAGTTCTTAAAACGTTTTAAAAGGCTTGGAGTATTTAATACCGGGTAAACTAATGTTGGTAGATGTTGTTCAATGGGGGAAAAGCCATTAAAGTCATAATAATGGGTAGCGAGCAAGTGAATTTATGTACTCGGGTTGGAGTTCTCCGACAAGACCGTTGTTTGTCAAGTGTCAAATTGTTTGAATTCAATAGTTTTTGTGTGTCTCGGTGGTTCTAAACTTAATTTAGATAGTGGGGACACTTTCATCTTGATGTAAAACCTTTAATTATGATTTGTTTGTGTTAAAGCGTTAAAAGGTAGATTTCTGAAATAATTTTCAAGGTGCTCCTAAATTCTATTTTTAAAACGAAACTAACACGACCTTTTGTTCTAAAACGATTTAAGGGCATAGTTAGCATCTTTTGGTCGGGTTTGGCTAATAACTAAATTTCAAATATTTTTTCCCGATGAAAGTAATTTTTTCCGATTATTGTTTTTACCGTCAAAGTAACTCAGTAGCGATATGTAGAAGCGTTTACAACTATTTTTGCATTATTTAGAATTTTTCAAGTTTCCAATATTTTTACCCGACGAAAGTATTTTTTCCGGATAATTGTTTTTACCGTCAAAGTACCTCAGTAGCAATATGTAAAAGCGTTTAAAGCTATTTTTGCATTATTTAGAATATTTAGATTTTCAAATATTTTTACCCGAAGGAGGTAAATTTTCCCGATGATTGTTTTTGAATTGAGATGGTTTAGATACGTTGCCGGAGGAGTGTAAAGCTATTTTAAAATACCGTGCACACCCCTAGTATTGTAAATTCAACCACTTTATTATTGTTTGAATGTTTTGTGAGTTAGGTAAGTATAGGAGTTGAATATCATAGCTTTGCGTTTGGTATTTTATAGGAGGACGTTTTGTACGGGGCGTTTGGTACGGGACGTTTTGTGCGGATCCTCGCTTGTCAAGCTCTTGAAGAAGTGGAAGATTAAGTTTAATTTAAGAAGATTAGGTTGTAAATTAGGTTAAGCAAGACATCCCGACGAGCACGGCGACCCTTTTATCCTAAAATAAATTTAAATGTGTGCATTTGTGGGTTTTTATCCTTCTCCCCCCCACTTAACGTTACATTTTGGCGCCCGAACAGGGACAGGTTAGTCGTCTCGGGTACTACTCCCCGCCACTGGTCTCTCGCTCAGTGACGGTTCGGTTTGTCTTGTATTTTTTTTTGTGTGTATAAAAGTTTTTGGTTTGTTAGAGTGTATTTATGAAGTGTTTTGCAGTGTATAATTTATTTTTTAAGTTATCAGTTTCTGAGGTGTGTTACCTACCTAACTAGTTTACGTCTTACTGATTCGCGTTCAGGTTGTTGCGCCTGTATTTGAAAATGGAGGAACGTCCTATTAAGTTTCATCTTTTAAACAAAGACGAATTAATTTATGAAGTGGCTATTCGCGACGGGGTTCCGGAACACACAGTAGACAAATTGCGTGCTCAAATTAAAATTTTAAACGCTCAGATTCCCACTGACCATTTGAGTTCTTTTGAAGGTGATGTAGGGTCGGAATTGCAAACTATTCAGTCCAAGTTAGACGAATTGGAGGAGATCTGTGCTCGTAAGCCCCTCTTACTCAAATATTTAAACCGCATTCACGCGTTGGGAAATCATCTCTTCCATCGCTTGAGTAGGGTGGAACCCGAAGATGATGGTGATGAACGGAGTCTTAAAACTGAGCTCGATGAGCGCCTTCAGCGCATTACTCTTAAAATGGACCGGATTTTGCACAATTTCCAGAGTAGTTGTGAATTTAAGCCTGCTGTAGAGGAAGTTGTAGTCGGGGGGGCACCTGAAACTGTTGCTGTTGAACTTGGTGAAAGTACTCCTAGCGTGCGCGTGATGCCATGTGATCGTGCTTCGTATGTACACGCTTTAAATCATAAATTTAGCGGGAAAGGTAGTGTTCACGCTTTTCTGGAACGGTTGGAGGAGTTATGTGTGTCACGGAATATTTCTAACGTGAAATTATATAACGCTGCTGCTGAGCTTTTTAGTGATGAAGCGTTATGTTGGTATCGGAGTGTTCGTAATGAGGTTTCTAGTTGGGACGAGCTTAAAAATTTGATGTTGGAGGACTTTCTTCCTCATGATTTTGATTATCAATTGTTGCAGGAAATTCGCTCGAGGACACAGGGCGTGGACGAAACCATAATTCAATATTTGAGTATTATGAGCAATTATTTTGCCCGCCTGAGTCGTCAGTTGTCAGATGCTGAAAAACTGGAGATTGTGAAACATAATGTGAGACCGTTCTATACTACACAGCTGGCTTTGGTTGAGTGCTTGTCTTGGGCTGAGTTCAAAAAGGGTTGCAGGAAATTGGAGGCCGCGAAGCAGAGTGCCGAATTATTCGTAGAACCTCGGCTCAGTGTACTGCAGGCTTTATCCCCAGATTTGGCCTACAAAAGCAGAACGAGTCGAAAGAGTGAAGTCGTTTCAGCCGAAGCGGATAAATTTTGTGTACGTTGTCGGGTCTCCGATCATAATCTGATGCATTGCCAAGCGCCGCCTTCGTTGGTTTGTTTTAAGTGTGGTGAGAAAGGTGTCACGGCTAGGACTTGTCCGCGTTGTGCCCCTTCTAATACAACACCGGTCTCAAAAAACTAGGTAACCCGGGCCGCTGTGTAACCTCCGTTAAGGAATGGAAAGATTGGTGTAATTTTGTGCGTGATTTTATGAAGTCCCAATCTAATGTGGCAACGGTCCGTAGTAGTTGTAGTGTAGATGCTCGTCCTTTTATGAACGTACAAATTTGTGGCTTACCTTTTTCTGGCCTTTTAGATTCAGGGTCGGAAATCTCAATTATTGGTGGCACGGCTATAGAGCTATTTTCTGACGTGGCCACGATGCACGAATCTGATGATTTGAGTGGGATTGTGACGGCGAATGGGTCTACCTCCCCCGTTCTCGGTTTTATGTACCTGCCTGTGACTGTGAAGGAAGTGCAGCGTGTAGTGAAGTTTTATGTCATTCCTGGTGTGGTGTCCTCGTTGATTTTTGGGATTGACTTCTGGAAGGCCTTTCATTTGGCGCCTGACGTATTAAGTTTGATAGGTCCTCAAGAAAATTTGGTTTTCTATCAAAAACCTAGTGATGTTTTAGTGTCCGGAGTAAATCGTTTGCATCCTTTTGAGGAGTTGACCGATGAGCAGCAGGCTTTAGCTGCTGATATGTGTAGGGAGTTTGAAGAAATTTCTGCGGAAAAGAAAGGATTGGGCAGGACTCATGTAATACATCATCATATCGATACAGGAAACGCCGCTCCGATAAAACAGCGTTATTACATGATGTCACCGGATAAGTTGAGTGAGTTGAATAAGCAGCTTGATGCAATGTTGGCAATGGACGTAGTTGAGCCGAGCCAGAGCCCGTGGAATAATCCAACTACCATGGCCCTGAAGGCGAATGGAGAGATGAGGTTCTGTTTGGATAGTCGCAAGTTAAACGAAGTGTCAAAACATGATGCATATCCACTCCCTTACATCAACAGCATCCTCGACCAGCTTAGGGATTCTCGGTTCCTCTCTTCTTTAGACTTGAAAGCTGCATTTCATCAAATCCCGCTTACCCCTTCTTCCAAGGAAAAAACCGCATTTACTGTCCCATCGCGGGGATTGTTTCAATTTAAGGTGATGTGTTTTGGTTTGACATCTGCCCCGGCCACTCAGCAGAGGTTGATGGATCAGCTGTTTGGCCCTGAGTTTGGTGGGCGTGTGTTTATATATCTTGATGATATAATTGTGGCTAGTAGGACTTTTCAGGAGCATATTGATCTTCTGCGTAGTGTGCTGGAACGTCTGCGTTCCGCTAACCTTACTATTAATATGTCGAAATGTTGTTTTTTTCGAAAACGGCTGAAGTATCTGGGTTACGTTGTAGACGAATTGGGTTTGAGAACGGATCCTGATAAAATCAAAGCTATAACGGATTTCCCGGTGCCTGCGAGCCCTAAAGACGTTAAGCGTTTCTTAGGTACAGCATCCTATTATCGCCGTTTTATCCGTGGATTTAGCACCATTGTTGCTCCCTTAAATGCTCTTACTTCGACGCGTAAAGATAAACCTCCTTTTGTCTGGAGTTCTAAAGCAGAGAACGCGTTTTTAGAACTGAAGAGTGCCTTGACTTCAGCTCCGGTGTTGGCATGTCCTGATTTTTCTTTACCCTATATAGTTCATTGCGACGCGTCTGACGTAGGGGTTGGCGGAATGTTAACGCAGAAGTTTGATGGTGAGGAGCATCCTATTGCGTACTTCAGTCGTTCTCTGAATCCAGCGGAACGAAATTACTCGGCAACTGAGAGGGAAGCGTTGGCTGTGGTTAATGTGGTGGAACATTTTCGGCCGTACCTTGAAGGCTATAAACCCTTCAAGATTATCACGGACCATGCTAGCTTGAAGTGGTTTTTAAATCTAAAAAACCCTACTGGACGTTTGGAGCGTTGGGGATGTCGGTTGTCTCCGTATAATTTTATTATTGTTCATCGACGTGGGTCGGAAAACGTTGTGCCGGACGCACTCTCGCGTGCGTTGCCTGTTTCTGTTCTTGATTCAGTGATAGTGAATGACCCGTGGTTTCGCAACCTTTATACTCGTTGCCAGGGCAGGCCACAGACTTGTCCCAACTATCAAATTATTGATGGAAAACTCTACCGATACACGAAAAGTAGATTCTCTTTGACCGGGGATTTCGACTGGAAGGAAGTGGTTCCAGCGGATTCAAGGCAAGTTCGCATCTCGGAATATCATGACTCTGCTCTCGGTGCGCATCTAGGCGTGGATAAAACTTATAAGCGGTTGCGGCTCCGATTCTATTGGCCGGGCATGTACCAAGACGTCGAGAACTTTATTTCAGGATGTACGACATGTAAAGCTTACAAGCATCCGAATCGGCCCCCTATTGGCCTATTCGGTAGCCCCAAGACTTGTAGGAGACCTTTCCAATGTTTGTCAATTGATCTGGTCGGGCCTTTACCGAAATCTCGACAGCAGAATGAGTACCTTTTAGTGGTGGTATGTTGTTTTTCGAAGTATTGTTTGTTGTTTCCTTTGCGACGTGCTACAAGTGCTGCAGTGGCTCAGAGATTAGAAGAGCGTGTCTTCATGGTCCATGGAATTCCTCAGACCGTGATAGCGGATAATGGCCCCCAGTTTATTGGACGTGAGGTGCGAGCGTTACTTGAAAAGTACTGTATACCCCAGGTGCATTACACACCGACGTACTGTCCGCAGGTCAACACAGTAGAACGGTATAACCGTACTATCGTTACTGCGATTGCTGCTTTGGTTGGTGATGATCAGCGGGCCTGGGATGTGAATTTGTGCCAAATTCAGTTGGCAGTGAACACGGCGGTAAATGATTCTACCTCATTTACGCCGTTTATGGTTGTTCATGGGCGGGAAGCTGTGGTGAATGGAAATGTTTATGGTGAAGGTGAAGATCTGGACGAGATTGCTCTTGGTTCTCGTGTAGAATATGTCAACCAGCTGGGAGAATTGAAAGACGTCTTTCGGCGTGTTGACGAAAACTTAAAAAAGTCGCATGCGCGGAATGCTAAGTATTACAACCAGCATAGACGTGATGTCGAATTTCAGGTGGGCGACGTAGTTTGGCGTCGTACACACATTAGGAGTGATGCTGCGAGGCATTTTTCTTATAAATTGGCTCCACGTTTTGAAAAATGTACTATAGTTCGAAAGTTATCCAAACTTGTGTATGTCTTGGCAGACGAGAATGGGAGACGTTCGGAATGTCATGTGAAAGACATTAAAGGTACTGCATAATTGAAGAGCTTTTGATGTCTGTTCAGTGTAGGGCCGTAGGCCAGTGTATACTTGGGTTGTCGGGCTCCTTTCCCGAGCTCGTCAGCGATGCCAAGGTTTCTACACTTAGGTTAAGTTAGGTTAAGTTTTCCCTTTAACCTTTTGGGATGTAGGAGTTTTTTCTGGTTTGAGCTGTCGATCTCTTCTGAGCTCGTTGGCGTAGAAAACTTACGTATTTCCATTTGTTTTTGTTTTCTTTACCCCGTTGGGTCAAGGTTGATATTTTTGTGGTTTTATTGATGGTCTCTGTTTCGAGCCCTCATTGTTAGCAGTGTATTTTTTCCCTTTAAGTTAAAATTCAAATGAGGATATTTATAGTGGTGATGGGTATTTTTTTAGGCCGCCGTGGACCGTCGTGGGTTTTTTTTGCCTTTTGGGATTGTTGACTATTGAGAGAGTGTTTATTTTTGTTTAGTAACCGTTTTTTTCGACTGTGTGGCTGGAGGGCCAGCGGAATTTTTTTCTCGTGCAAAAAAAAAATTCTGGTGAGGAAGGGGGTACTGTAACCCTGTTTTTTTTGGATACTGAGTTACTACATCCTAGATATATTTTTTTTACGTTTTTCGCGTTTCGTGTGTATTGTGATGACAACTACTGTAGTAAATTGGAGCTGCATAGTGTAAGTACTAAGTTTTATGAAGAAGTAATGGTTTTGTTGGCAGTTTCGGCTTTTGATCCAAATTCAATAGGTTGTTTTGGTGAGCTAAAAACTTACGTTGATCTGGTCCTTGTTTTTGGTATCTCCATAATTTGAAGCATTCATATTCCATCGGACTGTTAACATACTGTAGTTTTGTGTGTAGACACATTCGTAATTAACTTTTTCCACTTTAATTGAAATTTTTTAGGTTGTTTACAAGAATTCTTTGATTCTGTTCGGTGTTGACAGCCAGTATCCAGTTATAGTTACAGTGACATTTCTTCTAAATTTGACATGTTGGCAAATATGTGTTGCCACTGTGCATAAAATTTAGTTTTGCTTGTCATCAAGCTTTAGCTCATGTGTCAGCTTTGTTCATATGATTTATGTTATAGATCAATTGATTTATGTTATAGATCAATCGTTTGATGTTTTGTGTAGTGGAACGTAATCGATTTCCGGGACGGGGTTCTCACGTTCTAATTGCGACGATGCGCTTGCACTGAGGTGTGCCATTTTGGGCATAATCTTGACATTGAATTGAAAGCAAGGCATTTCCTAAAATTACTACTTTTGTCATATTTGTGAGGAGTCTGAGAGTGGCGTAAATGCCTGATGCCTTGAGTTGAGGCTTTGAAGGTGTTTGTGGTGTTTTGTGGTGAGTATTAGTTAGCATTTCTACCTCGTGGCGACTTCGCCCCATTTTTGTGATACCAAAGTTATATTCATTGGTTGTAGTGTTTGCGGGCTTCCGTGGTCGGCGTCCTGCACCCTGGTGTGTTCGTGGTGGATTGGTTATCGTCTTCCTTAACTGGTAAGTTATAATTTCCTTTATCTTGGTTTCAAAATCCATTAATTATGGGTGAATTACTTTTCCCGTTGAAGCGTTCCATAAGTGGGACTTGTGAATTTAGTTCTTAAAACGTTTTAAAAGGCTTGGAGTATTTAATACCGGGTAAACTAATGTTGGTAGATGTTGTTCAATGGGGGAAAAGCCATTAAAGTCATAATAATGGGTAGCGAGCAAGTGAATTTATGTACTCGGGTTGGAGTTCTCCGACAAGACCGTTGTTTGTCAAGTGTCAAATTGTTTGAATTCAATAGTTTTTGTGTGTCTCGGTGGTTCTAAACTTAATTTAGATAGTGGGGACACTTTCATCTTGATGTAAAACCTTTAATTATGATTTGTTTGTGTTAAAGCGTTAAAAGGTAGATTTCTGAAATAATTTTCAAGGTGCTCCTAAATTCTATTTTTAAAACGAAACTAACACGACCTTTTGTTCTAAAACGATTTAAGGGCATAGTTAGCATCTTTTGGTCGGGTTTGGCTAATAACTAAATTTCAAATATTTTTTCCCGATGAAAGTAATTTTTTCCGATTATTGTTTTTACCGTCAAAGTAACTCAGTAGCGATATGTAGAAGCGTTTACAACTATTTTTGCATTATTTAGAATTTTTCAAGTTTCCAATATTTTTACCCGACGAAAGTATTTTTTCCGGATAATTGTTTTTACCGTCAAAGTACCTCAGTAGCAATATGTAAAAGCGTTTAAAGCTATTTTTGCATTATTTAGAATATTTAGATTTTCAAATATTTTTACCCGAAGGAGGTAAATTTTCCCGATGATTGTTTTTGAATTGAGATGGTTTAGATACGTTGCCGGAGGAGTGTAAAGCTATTTTAAAATACCGTGCACACCCCTAGTATTGTAAATTCAACCACTTTATTATTGTTTGAATGTTTTGTGAGTTAGGTAAGTATAGGAGTTGAATATCATAGCTTTGCGTTTGGTATTTTATAGGAGGACGTTTTGTACGGGGCGTTTGGTACGGGACGTTTTGTGCGGATCCTCGCTTGTCAAGCTCTTGAAGAAGTGGAAGATTAAGTTTAATTTAAGAAGATTAGGTTGTAAATTAGGTTAAGCAAGACATCCCGACGAGCACGGCGACCCTTTTATCCTAAAATAAATTTAAATGTGTGCATTTGTGGGTTTTTATCCTTCTCCCCCCCACTTAACGTTACACTAACCGCGCCGCGTTCGCGCCACAAACGCCACATTGTCGTGCGCCGCGGGAGTCGCGCCACTATTGTTGCGAGTGTGGATTAGGTCCTATATACGCATAGTAGTGAATTCTTGCGTACTGATCTCTTAGGCTGCGTTTTTATGTGAAGTGAAGAAATTTATTGGCCTTATAACATTTCGTCATATTGGGCAAGTCATTTACAATCAGTGCTTAGTAACTATAAACTTAATAAATCAATGATACAATAAAATAGCAGCCAAATTACTAAAAACAATGAACACAATTTAAAATGCTAGTAATAATTATGTTATACTCACTCGCTATATCTATTTCTGGGAATAAAAAAAATACTATAGTTACTTTTATATTTAGCAACTAGCGAGCCGCCCCGGCTTCGCACAGGTGTATTATACATATAAACCTTTCTCTTGAATCATTCTATCTATTCAAAAAACTGCATTAAAATCAGTTGCGTAGTTTTGAAGATATAAGCATACATGGAGACAGACAGCGGAAAGCGACTTTGTTTTATACTATGTAGTGATGATGAAATACAAATACTTATCTAAGGTATATGATTAAGCACAATTATCTAAAGACAATTATTATACTTCGTTGCAAAAACAGCATAAAATCAATCAATGAATTAACTTAAAATTTATTTTTACCAACTGTGAATACGAGTATGATATCCGCATCCTCTTTCAACCTATCTTATTGGTATTTCCAGACCTATGTCCAGGGATGATGTCGTACTGCTGATGATGATAATGATGAATGTCACCTATATTCAATTGTAATGCTAAAGTGAAATGAAAATTATCGCCAATACACCTTAAGATTTATCATATCTGGGTTCTCTACATACGAGTGAAGTTAATGGCTAATATTAATCTAGGAGAAGCGTAGATCTAGATTACGAATGAAGCTATACTCCGCGCAGATTAAAGGCGGCGTCACACCGGCGGGAGGCCTCGCCTGCACTAATACTAATTTATCTGAAGCTTTTCAAACCAAACTGGGGCTAATTTGAATAATTCTCGGAGCTGAAGGGCGAAGCTGTGCTACAGGATTTATATCGTAATACCAGGCGGTTGGTGTCCGGTATTTGCACGAGCATTTGATGTTATTATGTTCTAATGTTATGATATATTTCATGGTAGGTGATGACAGATGTAACATTATATTATTATTACGTATACAGTGAAATAGATTTTAGATCTTTTGATTTGGTTAAGTTCAAACGTGTAACTAAGCTAAGTGAGTAAATTCGTATAGGCCGGGTGGCTAGCCCTGGTGTCAGTCTTGAAGCCGCTTGACGGCCTCTGACATGGCTAAGCAGTTAAGACAGCCGGGATCACATTAGGTATCAGACCAGCATCGATTTTGATTACCTATAAGGTAAGATTTTATAAGAAGATCTAGTAATAGTATCATCATCACAACGAAATGGAACTCTACATTATATTTTGTATTTTATTAAATACTGACTGTAGTGTCAGCCTTTTAATAGTCTTCTGCACGATGTAGGCCTACCCACGAAGGGTGATTGGACCATATCCACCACGTTGGCTCAGTGCGGGTGGTGAATTCACATGCGCCATCATTTCTCCTACGGACGTATGCAGGTTGCCTCACGATGTTTTCCTTCACCGAAAAGCCAGTGGAGTGAAATTCCGTACATACATTTCGGGGACCGGGATTTGATTCCACGACCTCACGATTATAAGGCGGGTGTCAGTACCACTAGACCACCATGGCTATTGTTCGTTATACTTCTTTAATCACTCGACGTATTATTTAAGTCCTGCGCAAGCCACCGCAGTTCCATTTATCCTTCCGGTGAGCAAAAAACAAATTAAAAATTGAAATGAAATGTCTGCGTCGCTACGATTTAAAAGTCTCCAATTTGTGTGGAACAAAAAGCACGTTATAAATAATTGTTGCTGCCGTTTAAATAAAGTATAATAAACGCTCTGATTCTCTCAATCAGGATTCCCGGAATGTCTATAATGACGTGGGCGGGGAGGGAGCAGGTGCGATGCAACACTGCTACCAGTAGCACAGCTTCCTACAAAATGTACTTATTGTATAGGCCGAATACATACCGTACAACTTGGTTTCTGTGTGTGGTCTGTTAGCCACAGGCTGCGGATAACCCAATCCTGGCGCAGCTGTTGAGTGACCTTCAGTCAGAATTGAGCTGTCCACAGCGTGTAGCTAAACGACAAACGCCAGGTTCTATTATTCAGCATATACAGGGTTATTTCTAATTAATTACCATCCTTTTATGGGCTTATTCTGTACATCAAAACTAACAACTTATGTTCTATGACTTTTGCCAAAACTAAAAAAAAAAAATTTGTTGTTCCATAGAAAAATATCGTTCACCCGCGACAAAATGTATGGATCATAGCTATTTTTTTTTTTTAGTTTTGACAAAAGTCGTAGAACAAAAGTTGTTAGTTTTGATGTACAGAACAAGCCACTAAAAGGAGCATCCTTTGATTGATTAGAAATAACCCTGTATAACGCCAAAATTTATTTTAATAAGTCTTATAAAGAGCACGAATATTTAAATTACCAAGCTGGTGCAAGCTTAGTTTGGAGATAAGAAGCTCATTTTATAACATGTAACTTATTTTTGAGTCAATAAATGAATTTTTGATTTGACTTGATTTTGAAAGTCATCAATCAATCAATCAATCGTTTATTGCATCATATGTAGTATAATTTACATGCAGGTCTTAAGAAACATGTTTAGTATCTATATTCTATAAGTTATACATATGACCCTATTAGGGTATAGCAATATTGTGCGGAGCGATTTATTTGTTTCAATTTGCTATTTTATGACTGTCCAATAGGTACTCGTTTAATGTATAATAGCATTTCGTGATAAGTAGGTTCTTTAATACTTTTGCAAATTCGATTTCGTCTTCAATTTTCTTAATTTCGACCGGAACTTTATTAAATATTTTAACAGCCATCGAGCATGGCCCGGAGCTGTGTATCGATAATTTTGATTTCGGTAACATTAAGTTATGCTGATATTGGGATCTGGCAGGATGGACACGTGCACTTGATAGTTTTGTGAAAAACTGTGGGTATTTTTTTACGAATTTGCACGCTTCAAAGATATATACTGACACCACAGTTAATATCTTTAATTTAATGAAGTAGGGTTTGTGGAATTGTTGTCTATTTGTATTTGGAAGCTTGATATTGGCCAATATCCGAACGCACTTTTTTTGGACTATGAACAGGTCGTTAGTATCTACACTGTTTTCCCATTGTGTTGTCATTTATATTTTACAAGCACTTCCAGGTGTGAATCATGTTTATAGTCGAAAAAAAACTGGGCCTAATTAAACAAAATAAGAAACTTTTTTAAGAAACAGGTAATAGCCTTTTTCGTGAAAGGAATCACCGTGAGGAAGGTAACCTGCATACAATCCCACAAGAAATTAAAAAACAAACAGCAGCGTGGTATATAGCCCAATAGCTCTTTGTAGGTAGGCCATTATTCGACAGTGGATGTCGTATGGCTGATGGACAGTGATGAAAGCTAAATGAGTATTGCACAACTTGTAGCTAAAATCCTAGCCGCCAAGGCGCGTGACTCGTACTTACTCGTACTATTATCATTTACTTACATATATCAACATTTGTGTATGTCTTTGATTTTTAATTTCAAGCTTACACAGAACCTACCTATGCTATGACTCATGTAAAATATGTTAATATTTAGGAAGTGATAAATCATCACTCGACGTTATCTGGAGAAGGTCTCTGTAGGCTGCCAGTTGTCAGCACACAGACTTACAGCATGTTTTTGTGTTATTGTATTTATCTACTTATTACTGATGCCACATACTTTTAATACAATCATACTTTACAATAAACAACGTAGGTGTCAGTTGACTATTCTATACTTTTCTTTATACCTACGTTGCAGCTGAAAGTTAAATGGTTTTTTATGCTTTAAAATCTTAAAATACAGGTCTTTCTAGTACAGTCAAAGTCCCTTTGCGTGTGATCCAGGTGCCAGGTGCAGTTTACTCCCGTCGTTAGTATGTTAGTGGCTTATTTTTAGTGATACCGTCTTCAGTCACGACATTAATTTATCTATGGTCACGGCGACTGCATATTTTCATCTTGGGTTATTTGATGGGTCCTCAACAAATTCACGCGGTGGAAGTTCGAATACAGATGATACAAGTGAGGACACCATCAACGTAATTATTATGGTAAAATATGTTTGCAGGCGGTCTGGCTTCAAGTTGTTCGCTTTTCGCATCTAGATCGCGCCTTCGTTGGTCTTCAAATGTTGAGGGTTCGATCTCACACCCCTTCACGTGGCGCTTCAGTGCATTTTCTTAACTCATGAACTGGCTGAGTTGCCATTATCTACCCGAGGTCAACTATCATTAAACCTTTACTTACTTGATTTTAGAAACCGCTATGTGGAATAGGACTATTTTTAGATCCACCTAATCCCGCAGATTGGTGACTACTCCCGCTGATTGGTGGATGATCCTGAATGATCGTTTGAATTTTGTAATGGATGTTCAACTGGAGCAGTTCGTATTTGTCTTTACTTTTCTGTACCGTCCTTTAAATAGTCTTCTGTTGAACATAGGTCCTATAGGTGCTTGCCCAATTCGGGTTGATGGATTGTCATACATCGAATTTATTTAATTGATTTTGCAGGTTTGTTCAAGATGATCTCCACCAAAAAGCAAGTGGTGTGAAATAAATTCTAAAGAACTCATTAATACGAGACTAGAATTTGAACTCATGATCGAAAGGTAACCGTCACTACCAATAGACTTTGATGGCCCAAATTTACCATTTTTGTCGTCGATCGCAGCGTGTTATTGCAAGGTAGTAGCCGAGCAGGCCAGTTGAGCTACTGTTGCCAGGCGTAGTGCGTCGGTAGCAGCGAGATTATTATATCAGCGGCGGGCAGCGGGCACGCAGGACGAGGTGGTCGACCCCGGTCTCAGGGTTGCCGGTTTGTGGGAAGTTCCCCAAATTACAAGATATTCTCCCTCCATTGGGGATTGGTATCAGCATTTATTGTATATGGGAATATATTTTTTTTAAATTCGTTTATTATTTATCCAGGGTTTTTTAAGACATGACACCCTTATACACTTAACAATGGTTTTTAAATTAACAGTTGATTGCGTCCTGCAAGAGCTGCACGGTATGCGTCATACAGCCCTCTGGCGTCCTTTGAATCCGGTGTAGACGCTATTACAGCCTCCCACTTGCCAGATAACATGATGAAAAAAGAAAACAAAGAATCCAATGAAAAAAACAAAATACCGCCCTCCCTTAGGATTGCAATTTGACGAGGTAAATTCATTGAGCCAGACTCCGCGCTCATACATAAGCGATTTTGGAAACGCGAAAAGCGAAATTTACGTAAAATACGCATAAAATTACCCGTTTCAGTCACTAAAACTATAAATGTGGAATTTACGGGGATATCGGGATAATTTTTGTCCCCGATTTGAAGTATTTCACTGCGGTCTTTTTAGGGGATTAAGGCACATGGCATTGGCAACACTGGCCAGCCTGCCCGCCGGCCTGCCGGAGCCTGCGGGTTTTTTGTTCCGTTTGCTTTCCTGCGAGACCACATGAGGCTGCGCAGTGTTGGGTTTGGGCCGCTTTGTGCCAGGTTCTATCAAACTGGGGCTTTTCTCACGGATACAGAGATGTAAACTGAAGCTTATATTTTGTTGTATGTGTTTCAGCTTTATTCTGTAAAGTAACATAAGCATAATAATTATTGTAAAAAATGGAATTCAAAGAAAGTTTTAACAGCAATTAACTTTACTAACAATATACCCAGATAGATTATCTACTGAAATTGTTTATGAACATTTTATTAATTAAGTCTATCAAAAACGTCTGATATTGGACTTTTACCAACAGTGATCGAATCTTTAATGAATTGATTGATCTCTTTGATTAAATAATAAAAATGCAAGCGGGACGTGCGTCGTCAATATCATCAATATCGCGGGTCGAACCTGGACACGAAACAGGAAAAGCACCGAGACAGATGACACTATATGTGAGAGGCCTATATCCAGCAGTGGTATAAAGAAGGCTGTGTATGATGATGATGATGGATGATTTGATGAAATAGCTAGGAAAACAGCCGTAAGTACTTTTTTTACTTTATGATAAACTAGTATGGCGACGAAAAAATTCTTATAAACAACTAAAATGAGCAGGCTGCAGTGATTACAAAGATCTCTAAGTTTAACTAGTATAAGGCGTAATAAACAAATGTATAACTAGTATGCATTAAACAATGTGCATTTCTGAAGCTTATGCTTACTATACACTGTATGCTATATCCACTGGTTGTTAAATCTATTCCGCAAAAGCAACATAAGCAAATAAATGCAATATAGATTAGTACCAGCAAAATCTATTTGTAAGCGTAATCGCGGTGTATTGACAGCACTGCGTCGCAAATCTGGATGAAGTGATCTGGCGGCGGCTGGCTGACCTCTGACTCCGTCGCCACGCATTCATTCTGCCCCGGGATACAGACGGAGACAACTTATTTATGCTTTAGTACTTTGTCATTGGCTATTTTGTGTAAGGCACGCTTGGGTAGCTAATAGATAGATTTCTGATTGCTTTAGATTGGAAGATGGTAATTGGAAGAAAGTAGATGCCCCTACTTTCTTCATCTTCTGTGTTACTTGACGATATCCAAATCCAGAACAGATATTTCAAACACTAAAATCGAAACCATATATCATCCATCCACCCAATAGCGGTCAGATATCCACGCTGGACATAGGCCTCCTCTATAGATTTCCAATAAAGTCGGTTGTAAGCGGCCTGAGAATCGAAACCATGAACGCAGGCAAGAATTTTCAAAGGCATGCATACTAACGACTAAGCCAGGACAATGGTCATTAATAATCATCAGCCGTTGGATACTGCAGAAATAAGCTTTCTTCAAACATTTCCATCAATACCGGTTGGAAACGGCTTGCATCCAGCGTGTTCCTGTGAATTAATATTATGCTTTGAAGACATATTGATTTGTCTATAAGTCATAGCAACAGCGACAAAGTGGCAGCACGTACGCGGCTTTATTTGCCAGGGAACAGTGGCAGGGGCGAGGGTGGAGGACTGTAAATCTAGATTCCCAGCACTGGCCGCGCAGCGGGGCGCCGCGGCCGGACGGCTGCCATGTGTTATCATTACACCACTAACGCAAATACTACATTACATAGAAATGGTACTAGAGATGTACGTGCGATACTTATAAGTTGGTTGGGTATATATTTTTATGTTATGTTTGGATATATTCTTTAAAAAACACTATTTTTCTCTGCCTCCACATTAACCCTAGATGCATAATCTATTTTAAATGTACGTAAAACCTAAACATACGTCTCAGAAACGTACATATTTAAATTATTTTTTAAGGCTAAAATACTTTTATTTATATCACAATTTTGATAGTATGTTTAAGATTGATTGATTATTGATCATAAAACATGTCAAGTTATAAGTAAAAAATACGCTAAACGCAGAAAATGAATATTGGACTATTTAGTTTAAAGTTATGCAAAGCCTAAACATACGTCGCGGAGGCGTACAACGCTCAAATAACTTAAAACGACGCGACATATTTTAGTGATTCATGCGCCATACGCAAGTTTTCACTGACTTCCGAGATGGTTAAAAAGCATGAAACTCTAACTTCGCTTATTAAAAAGATATAGCCAAATTTAGATTTTGTGTACGTCTCGCAGACGTAGATTAGGCTTTTAGGGTTAACCTGCCGGGCTCGGATGCGCACAATATTTTTTCCGACGTCTAAGAACGAGACAGAGTTATGGCGAAGTATATATCTGTCACTTGATCACGAAAAGAGTTCTTTTCGTGACTTTTCGTGGTTGCAGGCTTGACCTACTGAAACACTTGAGAGTATTCGTTTTAGAACATCTTTCTAATTAACTCTTGTCACGTAAGTAACTGAGAAACCAGTTTGATCGATAAATGCTGAACCAGAAAAGTTTGAGGAAAAAGTACAAGTACTTCTCGCGTATTCACGACCAAAGTAATACATTTTAAGAAAATTATATGGAGTTCTTGTTGATTTAGTAAAGTAGCGGTTTTATTTACTAAGTTGTCCGCTAACTCAAAATTTATTTATTTTCAAATTAGTAGGCACTGAATGACTTACACTGATGACGATTATAACGCTAAGGAATAAAATTTAGTCAGAGACAACATACAAAGTCATGAAAAGACATAGAGAGAAGTAAATAAAAAAGAAATCTAAGCGGCCACGACTGCAAGCACAATACGCAGTTAGATTATAACTGTTATGTTTACAACCGCACACTAATACATAAAAAAACATCCCATAATAAAAACTATCCTTAGGTTGAGCCAATCAGCCTCCTGCGAGGTGCGAAATGCGCACACCTGTCCCTATGGGGGCTATTCCGACAATCGCGCACGATTCCAACCAAGTGAAAAAGCGTCACGCGCGCTTCATCGCACCCTTTGCGTCTAATGAGACCCTTGCAGGGACAACTATCCCCTTAATGAAAGCAAATATCGTAAATAAATCGCAGAAAATGGCCGTTTTTGCTGATTTAAAGCGGCGTGTAAGAGACTTGCACTGGGTTTCATTCATAGCTGGAGATTGACGTTTAACACTTAGAGGATGAGAGTAGACTGTAGTACCGTTGGCGAAGCTGTGATTGGATGCCAGTAAAAAGTAAGTAAAAACTTAGCACCTATTAAGTGTTAAATAGGTTTACGACTTTGTTAATATAACTTTTTCATCATGAGAAGAGGTCCGACGTTAACAGTAACACACGACAGGGTTAAAATTTTTAGTATAGTAGCTATATTTAGTAATAGCAAAACTGAGTCTGAGAGAGAACTGGGTGTGTTCAAATCCCGAGCAAATAGGTATCTTCTAAGTCTAGGCAGACGTGCGGGCTAGGGGGTCTAGGTCTACCGCATGTCTGCTTGACATCAGGAAACACGTAGTCAAACGCAAACCTATACATACGAGTAAAAAACTATTGTCATTTTCGTGTGTCTCCATACACTTTGCTATATTCACTAATTTGCACGAGAATCTTTATTCACGTATAATTCATACTAACTTCTCAGCAGCCCCGAAAACGAAAATCTCTTTGCTTGACTCTAACATTGAGATGACCTACATCGTAAATCAATGGGTGTTAAGATCGCCACCAAAACGAGTCTCATGCCAAGTCATTCCGCCTAATTCCCGAAATGCTTCCAGTTACTGTAGACTCATTCTCCTATATTGTGTTCGTAGTTTAAGAGTGAGGTCACGGACATTAGTCAGTCCTTAGCAGTTCACATATATTCGGGCCGGCGCAATTTGTCGAACGACAAAACCGACCCGAAGCAGCAGCTTCATACGTCCGGCACAACTCCGCTTGTCCTGATCGATATCGATCAGGTGGTTTCTTCCTTCGGCACCAGTCGGTTTTTATTCGGCCTCTTTTCGCAATTATTGGCGAGTTGCGGAATTAATTTACACTTATTCGATTTTGGCGATCGTGTCGGCTTACGATCGTCTGGCCTAGCGAAAGCCAACAGGCAAAACTTTGTAATCACAAGGAAAAATAAAAATAGTTTTTGAAAGAAATTTGATATATAATCTTTTCATTTATCTCAAAAAAAATGATTCAAAAGCCCAATCGGCTTTGGATTGGTTTTATCTCCCGAACATTCTATATATATCCAATTTTACCTCCCGGCAGCACTGATCGAGTCCGGCCCGAATATACGTGTAGCAAGCCTTATTATGAGAAGAGTGCCTTGTTCCGCGGAACCGGCGCCTGGTGACTGGAAGAATGCAAACTCATAGCCATCCGTTAATCAACTCCAATTAGCGCGCGACCAATTAACCAACTAGTGACACGTTTTGTCACGACAAGTGTACTTTACCTACTTTGGTCAATCAACGATGTGCTAGCCCGATAAATAGAATAATAATAATATAGAGAACTAAATTTTTTGTCCTATTCTATAGAAACTTCTTTTTCTACTTTTCTGGGCTAAAACGTAATCTGTGAGACTGTTCAACTTTTAAACTAGGCATATCCATGACAAAAATCATGGGGTTTTTTGGCGGGAACGCGGAAAAATCATGTCGCCTCATTGTATTATTTTGTTAAACTTGTGTTTTATCAGTGATAATTAGTGAAAAGTTGTGGTATTTCGTTGATTATGAGCTGATTTACGAGCATGAGTGTAGGCAAGTGATATAATGTGACGTATCATGTTGTTCCGTGTTGTCACCAAATCTCCATAGACGCCTCTAGTAAAGACTCCACTGCTTTACTGAGGTATGAATTGGACTATGATTGGACTTGAAAGCGACTTTATTGGACTATGACGAGACTACGACGGTGACTATTTTGATAAAATGTTATCAAAAATTATTAAAACTTAATACTTGACACTGGCAAATGCACAATAATGCGACGCCAAAACTAAGAAGAAGAAGAAGAGAAAAATCATACGATCACTTTTTCTGCTGCAGAGTAAAAGAGTATCTAACAAACAAATAAACTTAATTTCGGAATTATAATAAGGAAATGTTCAAACCAAGTTCAAACAAATCACATGGGAAATTCCCAAAACCACATTAAATACACATGTTTTAGGAAATTAATTTAACGGAGGAAGACGAAATAACAACGAAACCTTTTTCTATCTCTTCCAATTAATCAAAAGAATAAAACCAACTTTTGTATTTTAATACATTTATTTATATTATCCGTTTTTAAGTATTTATTAATGCTACACAGGGTTTTTAGAAATCAAATCTCCGTATAACTACTCAAATATGCAAATTTGCCAGAGAAGCAGCACTGTAGCCGTTAAAATTAAGTATTTTGTTTGCATTTAATGATAAACTAATTAAGTCCTAAAGTATATGAATATGAGTTTGTATAATATATTATGTTCAGTTCCGGTGCAGGCCAAATGTTGCGACGTTCTCACGAGCTCACACGTGTAAGGTCGCAGCCTGAAGTGACATTTATCCACGAGATACAAATCTTCCTAATTTTATTATTCCCAAAAATCTAGTGTTCTAGTAGTTTTTATCCTAGTGATTTTACTCATATTAGGTTTAAAATATTTTAATGGTATATGTTTTTAAAAATAAGTATTTTATTTGACTCGGACATTAATCGATTATTTATTTCGATTTAGTCTTCAATTTTGAAGACTTTGATTTGACTCTAGTCGGTTGAAGTCCATAATGTACCATAGTACCATAATGGTACTAGCGAAGTATACATACGTGAGTAGTACCATCAAAGGAACTAATCATTGGTACTACTGACAGAAAACCTAAAAGAAGTACTTATTATATGTGCAAAGTGAAATAATAAACCAGTTATTTCAAGGATATGGAGTTTTACTACACTAACTACACGATAAATACTTTTGGGTTTAATAATACGACTATATACCTACCTGACTGACTGCCTCGGTGGTTCAGTGGTTAGTGATCCTGATTACGGGATCAAAGAGGCGTGGGTTCGATCCCAACCCAGGGCAAGTATTTATGTGATGAACATAGGTGTTCGTTAATTTAATTGGAATGTAAAATAATTAATATTTATACAGAAATATCATTTTAATTACCGGATTAACCAGATCAACTTATTATATTCTTCAAATTCAATTAAGTTTCCTTCACGTTTATGAAATTCAACTCTTACTTTATTAACTTCTTATTACTTGAAATCTGATATTAAAAGCCTTGATATTGCTCTCGATATCAAATTTCTAAGACGTCGTTAGATAATGCAGAAATGGTTTTGTATATTAAGACGGACTTAACGATTTAACAATCGCACCTTGTTGTGACATTTCCGAGCTTTGCACCTACAGTCCGTTCACAGTTATATCAAATGTAAGATTTGTTGCTATCCCTGACTATATAGTAATGCCACTAGTAATGTCACAGGTTAGACAGAGACACAGATACAAATGTCAGGGGTAAATAACTGTGAACAGACTATACTGGCCAATTGCAATAAACGACAACCCTTACTTTACATTAAATGACATTTCTAACGTAAGTAACCCGGATAATAAAATAAACTAACACTCAAACACTCATGAATACGATGGGGTCGAAAAGTTTTCGAGTGGAGATCATGAAACAATCAGCACAGCGTAGGACATCCATACTCAAGGTAGACGGGTGACCTCATTATGACCGTAGGATTGCGCTGGATGTAAGCCGCTACCAACCAATCTTATTGGAAATCTATGGTGGAGGCCTACGTCCAGCAGTAAGTGGACGTCCTACGGCTGAAGCAACGATGACGACGATACACTCATAGTTCCTTATTAGCATTCTAATTATATTAGACATATCATCTACGCGAGGACTCATAACCACACAGACAAAATGTTCGCTGTAACCAAAATCAGCATCGTCATCGTCATCGTCATCAATAGGATTTGCCGTGTCAGAGCGACACGGAACAAAAAGACAACTAAATAACATTAAGGAATTTAAATTCATCCTTTGATTACCTGCTCAGTCGGAAATAAATCCAAATATCCCTACACAATAGCGTCGAAGACATACTATTTACTAGGCTAGGAAAGTCGTCATAATCGAATAGTTCTGAAATTTTCCGAATAAAATTTTACGATTTTGTTCATTAGTTCTTATGTCGTTATCTATGCCAACTAAAGAACTTATGGGCTCGAGAGCAAACCTTGACATTTGGGTTATTTGGTAGTAGCTCAGTGGCGGTAGGTACTCGCGCAAAGATCCTTATCAGTTGTCTGATCTCGGATCCGGCTCCTCCGGCCTTCAGCACGTCAATATCCACCATATTGCCTTATTGCATATGTAAATCGTAAATTAATTGACTCCATCGTTTGATACAGATAAGGATCAGAGATAACCTTTATGTGACGGCCACATCAGGTTTTGAACCAACTATAATATTCAATGGCAGCATTAGACACTATCTCACTTATTTTTATCTAATTTTTATTCAATATTTTGACTTGCAAAAGGATTGATATCTCTAATTTTTTACATTTTCTAAAAGCTTTTGGGGGTCAGTAACCCGTGTAATCGTTTACGGATTCAAGAAAATTACTATATCTTTTAACACCTAGATTTAAAGTCTATAATTGCATAAATCATAAATAATGGTGCATGGTAATTGTAGCGTGTGACCACAGATGAGGCGGGATGGTAGCTGAGACAACGACTTCATATTGTATAGACTAGACTAGGCAATATAATCCACAATGCAAACAACTCAAACAGCAATAGAATATTTCTCTGTTATCTGGACTCTGAAAAGGTTTTAAGTATTAAGTAGCCATTTCTTTTCTGGGCAACTTCTAGTAATATCGCGAAGTCTAAAATATTTCATTTGATTTCCAACATTGTAGCCAAGCTATGATGACATTCTCAAAAATCAGTTCCACTCTGATTAATCCTATGACAATAAAATCATTTAGCCCTGATGGCCAGCCCAGTATTTATAAGGTTTTATTATTTTATACTACGGGACTAATCGCGCACTAAATTACCTCCAGATTGATGGTGTTGCCATGGGGAGCCCGCTGGCACCGGTAATGGCAAACATCTGGATGGAACATCTTGAAAAGTCCATAAATTTACAATCAGCTGCGATAAAGGTTTGGAAGAGGTATGTGGATGACGTATTCTGAGTAATGAAGGCAGACAAAGAAGGGGTTGACCAGTTTGTGGATTATCTCAACTCTATTCATCCTAACATTAAGTTCACTTATGAGATGGAGGTGGAGAAAACTTTGCCATTCTTAGACGTCAAGGTGATGGTGAGGTCAGATGGCTCCTTGGCACACACAGTTTACAGGAAGCCCACGCACACAGACAGATATCTACACGCAACTTCACACCATCATCCGCGCCATTTGCAGTCGGTGGCCAAAGCGCTGCTGGACAGAGCGGATGCCCTCTGTGACGCTAAACATGTAGCGACTGAGAAAGCACATGCGCTTTCTCAGTCGCTACATGCAGGAAGTTTTAAAGAGAAATGGTTATAATGTGAAAAAGCGAGACCTAGGTAGACGCAGGTATCGGAAACACGGTTTCGACGTTGGAAGGCAGCCGGCTTTCATGCCTTACGTTAAAAGAGTGACGGATAAGGTGGGAACTTTGTTAAAGGATTACTCCATCAAGACAGTGTATACTCCCTTATCCAAACTAATGGGCCAAGTCAGAACGCCGAAAGATGTCATTCCGTTTCAGACTCCTGGTGTATATAAGGTGGATTGCAGCTGCGGTAGTTCTTACATAGGTCAAACGAAGCGTACTATTGCTGAACGGATCAAAGAACATATCGCGGCTGTCAAAAACCGCCATATACAGAAGTCTGCTATAGCTGAGCATTTGCTTGAAGGAGGTACTGGTCATTGGGTCGAGCTCCACGACCCAAAAGTCCTCTCCACGGATCGACATTATTTTTCAAGAATAGTTCGTGGAGCGGTGGAAATCAAAAAACATAAGAATTTCAACCGGGAGGATAGATTTAAGTTATCGGCGTCGTAGAATCCTGTTGTCAACAAATGCAAATCGCGTGGTGTAGGTAGAAGGACATTGTTAGATACCGTCAGTGTTGTGTGTCGTAATGACAATTTTTCAAGTTCAAATTGAATTAGCGGTACCAGCTGTTCTACATTCCAGTCTACCCGTGACCACGGTCGATGCAACTCGGCCGAAACGTCGGTATGAGGAGGTATTTATTTATCTCGTAATTTTAGTGCGCGATTAGTCCCGTAGTATAAAATAATAATGTGTTCAAATCGCGAAAGTTTAAAAACAACATTTATAAGGTTTTAAAGATCTTTCACTATCACAAATGATAAAAATGTTCAAGGCACATTATTTAACGTGTCATTTAGCCATGGTAGCGTTCAGTTATAATTAAAAGGTTTATAGTTAAGTTATAAACAAAAATTCTGTTGTTGAATTAAGAAAGTGACTGTGCGTACTCTCTAATTAATCCTTGTACGTAGGTATTCACGACTCGCATACTGTAGATTTGCAATAAAGAGTTAAGCACTATATAGGTATTTTTATACAAATGTGTTGACTGAAACTTATTCACCATGAAGGGTTATAACATAAGCCGCAGCTGTGAACTGGAAGCGTGAAGCTCACGTTGGAGGCGGGGCGAGCCGCGGGCTCCGAAACTGTTACGGTTCATTTGCTACCGGTTTCCGACCAAATTGTTGTTGTCGATAAATATTAACGTTATTGAGGTGTCTAGAAGTGTTTTAGCTATTCAAATCAACGAAAATAATTCTATTTGTAAGAGTAAACAATGTAAACATGGATTAAGGTAAATGTTTTTTTTATAAACAAGTTACATATACAAAATAATTTCATTTTTTGCCATAGAAATATTAATAACCCACAATGGGTTATTAATATTGTTTTAAAGTGTTTTACCTACTTACCACATATATGACAATAAAACATTTTCGTACCTAAAAATCTTTTATCGCGTCTTAAAAATGATTACTTATCATAAAAGCTCTCTTCCGACCGAGCACAGACATTCAGAAGAATCTAGTTTTATAGAATACTAGCTGACCCGGCCACGCGTTGCTGTGGCTAAATAAATTAAAATTGCGACTATAATTTGAAATTTAAACTATCCTATTTCTCAAGTTGGATCGAACTGCACATGGTGTGCGAATTTTATTATAATCGGTTAAGTGGTTTAGGAGTCCATTGAGGACAAACGTTGTGACACGAGATTTATATATATTAAGAAGATTATTTTTGACGTGATAACGTTCGATAAATTGATGAACGACGGCTGCACGCACGAAAAAGTGTCACATTTCGCCTGAGCCGAGCGTGCAAGCGGGAGCGTGTTCGGCTTGTTTCAGTTGTTGATTCAACGTTTTGTTATGACGTCATCTCGTAAAATTATTGTCCGTAAGCCGACTTTACAGACAACAATTGTTTTTACATCTACTCTGCTACAGCAATACTCGACGTAGAAATCTAAATTAAGCTCTTTTAGACTTTGAGCACGATTTTAGACAGATATAAACACGCGAAGCAAGAGCCTAACAGTAGGGTTTAAAAATAATAATAACACTATCTGTAGAGTAACGTAATTTAATTTTAAATTCTTTTCAAAGTTAATTAGACCACCTTTTCATAGACGCCACACGTCTAGTCCAAATCACCAAAACCGCCTGCGCCCGCGCCGGTAGCGTCAAGTCATGCGCGGTAATGGCTGCCACGGACTAATCGTTTATCCCCTTTCCCCTCTTTCCCCTCCTCGCCGGGCAACCGGCAGTTATGAGTTAAAGACTACCCGCAATTATAGTGGAATTATACCGAAGCATTGTGCGCTATTGATTGGCCCAAATTATACGTCTGTTTGGCAGTCGCTGATCATGCCACAAGCTGTAATAACCCATGATTTATTTGTTTGTGGCTTTCTTTGATGCTGTTCTCTTTGTACTGAACTGGTTCTAGGACAAAAATACTTCACAATTAGTCGAATAGCTTTATCATCATCATTATATAAATCGTAGCAAGATGTTAACTGCAACATGATATAAGTAGTATACCGTGATCGTAGTGATAACTATATACATTTTTGTATAAGCTTCAAACAAAAACAAGGAAAAACTAACATAAATGTATGAACCCGACAAAGCAAGAATGTGGAACGCTCTACCTGAGTCTGCCTTTCCACTAAAGTACGACATACTAGTAAGTGTCTTCAAATCTCGAGTAAATTAGATATCTTCTAGATTAGCGTGACAAAGTGCAAAGTGCTTTGCAGTTAGTGCTTAACTATAGTTTGTCTGATGTCAGAATGTAGTCAAGCGTAAACTTATATCAATAAAAAACAGTGATAGGTATTTTTTATTTAAATAAAGCACAGGTGTACTCAAGCATAATTTTAGAAAAAAAATATTTTTTTGTTTTGACAAAAGTCATAGAACAAAAGTTGTTAGTTTTGATGTACAGAATAAGCCCCTGAAAGGATGCTAATTGATTAAAAATAACCCTGTAGTTTCAATCGCATTTGGCGATCTAGTGCTATGCAAGACGAGCCCGCGCGCTAGTACTCCAACCTTGAGAAAGATCACCAAATGCGATTGAAACTACAGGGTCATTTTTAATCAATTAGCATCCTTTCAGGGGCTTATTCTGTACATCAAAACTAACAACTTTTGTTCTATGACTTTTGTCAAAACTCAAACAAAAAAATGTTGTTCCATAAAAAATATCGTTCTCCCGCGACAAAATGTATGGTTTTTTGTTGAGTTTTGACAAAAGTCTTAGAACAAAAGTTGTTAGTTTAGTTACAGAACAAGCCCCTAAAAGGATGCTAATTGATTAGAAATAACCCTGTATAGTAGCAGTTTTCTACTAAAATTACGCGTGAGTAACACCTGTGCTTTATTTGATTAAAATGTGCGAAAACCTCGCTAGTTTCCATAGTGAGAGTGATAGGTATGTATGAATAATATATTTTGTTAACATTAAATACAAATTCAAAATAAGGTCTCTGGATGTAGGTTTTGGCTGTATATTTCCTATAAGAACGATGGAAGCGGTTTGTGTCGGACGTGTTGCTGGGTCTACAATATATAGATAGATAGATAATTCTTTATTAGCTTAACCAAATACAATACAAACACATGAAAAATAAAAGCATTAAAAAAATTGTTATACCAAATGGCGGCCTTATCGCTTCAAGCGATTTCTTCGAAGCAACCATGAACGGACTGGCAATAGGAAATTAACTAAAATAGCGGCCTTTACAAAAAATAATTTAAAAATAAAAAAGCAATATTTACAACAAACAAAAATAAGCAATACTAACACCTAACCAATAAATAAATAATATTTATTGAAATAAATGTATATGCCTACCTAGACACATAAACATACATGTATTACATAATACAAAAATAAACTTACTTATATAATTAAGTTCTATTAATACTTATACTTACTTAAATAAATAAATGTTTAAAGCGAGCAGAATCAAATAATGTACCTAAGAAGACAGGTAATGCAATTTAACTCTTTGTTTGAAAACATTCAGTGATGGGGCGCGTCTGATATCCACCGGTAACTCATTCCATAATCTAACAGATTATTTACAGATATATACAATCCGATCGTTAGTCTACTTCTTTTGTGGATGATAGTGGTCAAAAGTAGGCGATGCTTAAAATGCGACAAATTAAATGTGACAATCATATAACAAACATATTCTATGAATATTAAAGAGTAAATATATACCTAGGTAATCTAGGTATTGTAAAAGTAAAAAAAGCAGCCGTGTGAAAAAGGCTTTGTAGTAAGCCGATATAAGCTTACGATGATGATGAAAATATATTCTTCGCTATTTTTATTGATTTTTACCGATCCTTATCTACGACTCTATATTTAGAACATTATTGAATATTAATGCATATTACGTATGCGCGACGCTATTTTTGTAACCTCGGTCTAAAAGGCATTTAATTCAGATTTTCGATATTTATAGATAACTCGCTGACCTCAATATTTCGTTTGCATAATGCTGCAAATTACACCCAGTCCTGGCAACAAGCCGCTTCATTAGTTCGGGGTCAACGTAAAAATTACAAGTACCACGAGAATACGTACTCGTATGACTTGGTCACATTTTTTAAATAGTTTAAGTTTTAGACATGTTATCACTCAACTAGAAGTTATTAGAACTTCTAATACGGGTATCACAGGTGGCGCCACCAACGCTATAAGTTGGGAAATGTAAGCACTTCAGAAATTTGAAGCTTGCGTAGGAGGCGGGCTGGCTCAGTTGGTTAGAGCGTCGGGCTAGTGATCCGAAGGGGCAGGTTCAAATCCTGCGTTCGCTTCAGATTTTTGAAATGCTTATCACAAAGATAACTCTTTGAGATAAAAATCTAGTGTGGAAAGCACTCAAAATAAAATCATAAAAAAGTTTAAGTTTAGTTTTAAAATTCCTTTTTTTTTTTAAATTCGCATCCAGAAATATAAAAATTTGTCTTCAATAAGTATTTTAACTAGATAATATATCAGTGACAAGTTTACTTCAATTGATCAAACGAACGATCATTATTTTCATACTTTCCTCAATATTAATAGACACACATGATTCATACCTAACGGTAAATTTTAGGTTATTACAAAAGATTTTAAAGATTTTACTACAGTTATCCGTGGTGGCCTAGTGGTAGTGATATCCGTCTTACAATCGTAAGGTAGTTGGTTCAAATCCCGGGCCCGTACCAATTAGTTATCTTGAATTTATGTACGGAATTTAACATCACTGGCTTTTCGGTGAAGGAAAACATCGTGAAGCAAACTGCATACGTCTAGTAGAAGAAATTCGATGGCGTATGTGAATCCATCAACCCGCACTGGGCCAGCGTGCTGGATATGATCCAATCACCTTTCGTGGGTAAGTCTACGTCTTGCAGTGGACTATTAAAAAGGCATTTTTATCTTTCGTTGTAAAAAAAGTAAGTAAGTAAGTTCGTATAGGCCGGGTGGCTAGCCCTGGTGTCAGAGTTTTTAGGCCGCCTGAAGGCCTCTGACATGGCTAAACGGTTAAAACAACCGGGACCTACAATTTAACGTGTCATCCGAGCCACGGTAGCGCTCAGTTGGAAAATGCCACCCGCGGTCACCCATCCAAATACTGACCGTGCGGAACGTTGCTTAATTTCGGTAAAAGGAGCAACGATGTAGTACGCAGTGACATGACATCATAGAATGCCAGTGGTTTAGGCTGCGTTCTCACGAGACGGTGTCGCAAGACATGTGTCGACTATCGCTCATATCGGCGGACTCGCGGACAATGATTTGTGCAAATTATATACGTCAGAACCACTCGAGTAGTTTACCCGCGTATTACCAAGACCAACTCGTACTATGGGTGCATATAGTAGTACTTATTTTAGTTTTTTTTCATTAAAATTACCCGCAGGTCAGCCACTGTTTTACATAAGCTTCTCTGATATATCCTTATTCTTACTAGTATTATAAATCCAAAAATAAGCAACGTATAAGCATTGCCATTGCCATTCACCGTGGTAATGCTGCTAGCATGCTGGGTACGCTGCTAACTGGCAGTGGGCTTGAGCATTGGATTATCTTTACACCTTCAAGGGTCTATGAATGATTCAATTGCTTGTTATGTAGTAGTAGTATTAGTTTTAAATTATGTTAGTCTTGTATTTAGTAGTAGTTAATAAATCTAAAAGTATGTTTGTTGGTTTGCTACTCTTCTTGCTGCGTGCAACAGAGCAACGGATTGACATGGAGATAGTTTCAAGATCAAAAGTGTAATAGGATACTTTTTATCTCAGAAAAATAAAAGGTTCACATGGGATGGCAAAAAAATTTAAACATTACCACGACGAAGCCGCGGGAAAATGCTAGTTTTCAATAAAGTTGTCTGAATGCGGCTTGAATCTGGTGTAATCCTACAGTTTTCAGTAATGTTAGGATTGCTTGTCAACTTTATGGGGTGGACATCCTAAATACGCTGCACTGTAGGTACTTTTCTTACTCACATTATCTAACTCAAATCTCAAACCTTCACGTCCATTCCATGTCTGCCTTTAATTTACAATTAACGTCTAGACAGTTTTAGCACATTTCAACTTGATTCATTGCGACAAAAAACCGTTGTAGCGGTGCCAGTGCGTCAATTACCCAAAACATTTCGAGGCAGGTGTTAAATTGAACTTCATTATAGTCCAGCCGATCTACATAATAAACGTACGCCGTCATAAAGTAATAAGGCTGTATTTAACGGGGCTCGCATAGTCGGCTCGCTCGTGGGCGGTGAGGCTGTAAAATTTGTCATTAATCGAATCGGAGGAAGGACCCCGGACCCCGGACCCCGGGCCACTCCGCTCTCGATCGATTCTCACAGATACCGAGCTATCTTGGTAATGCTCGGAGATTAGAACTAGGTATGTAGGTGGGCGTCGTGAGCTCGACCGGCTCGATGCAATACAAAACTATCATTATCTTCCTATTCGTTATAATCATGCTCAATTGGAGCACAGGATTAATTTACTAGTAGAAAGCGCGCGCTGTAATAAAATTATTATGAAACAGGTCTCTTGAAGTCGATCCGAAACGTGAATCGAGGCAAAGACATGTAGCAATTTCACTTAGAGCTCGATTACTCGTATCAATCTCGTGTGCAACTCCGATCTTATAATCATAGTCTCGAGTATTACCTGTGAGTGCGAAAGAGTTAATTGTTAAATTACAGCCTGCGGAGGCCCGAGGGGGCCGCTCTCTCCAAAATAGAAAGTATAATGGATCATCGCAAATGCAATCAAATTTTAATTACCGATTAATTCAAATCGTTCGGCTTTAATTCTGTCATTAACGTGCTCGAGATGAGATATTCCCGAGGAATTAGGCGAATGCAGTAAATATTTAGGCTCGTTTCTCACGGTTGTGTCGCGGGCGGTCTCGACGTCATTTTCCTGGTATTTTTTTCACCACACCGCATTATTATGACGAGTAAAAAAACGCGAGTACGCCGCAGCATGACGCGCGTGTCGAGACTTCCCACGAACGGTTTTATTATCTCATTAGTGTGAAGAATGTCTTCATAAAGTGTCGCCGGCCCCGGGACATCGTTCATTACGCACTGTAACGGCCTTAATAAAATCCTATATTTTACATCACTATCGTACGTATGTCATCGAAAACGTTGCAATATTATTCGATACATTGCGTTTTCGCTGCGGCTTTTGATAGAGTGGTATAAGGTAAAAAGATCGTTGTATAGCGAATAGTTATATATTATCGTTAGTTGCGGAGTGTGGTAGTGTCGGGCCATTACAGGAGTGCCTGCAGGCTGTGCGGCGCGAGCGGCCGCGGCCGGCGCGGCCAGGTGGGTTCCCCCGGGGCGCGCTACCGGACCGGCGCTCTTGATCGTATCTGGTGGAACTGTTGCCACTTCTGCTGAAACCGATCATTATTGCCACTTACACATGTTTACTAATCATTATCAGTGCATACATTAATTTTAATAACCGTTTTATGACGCCAGTCACATTATAAATTATGATGTCTTCATTTCACGCTGTGAGTTGTTACATGTTACGCAAGCGCCAACAAACAGACAGGCTATAACTTATCCTTTATCTATCGAAAGACGAATAGCGTACGTATTCATCTGAGTTTGCATAACCGCCAATCTGTCTGAATCTACAATCTCTACAAATGGGTATGGAATCATGATTGAAATACATGAATGTGCCAAACTGAGCATAATCGTAAGTGGTCGGAATGGTTCGCTTTTGTAACGCTGTTCACACGCTAGAGATTTGCAGTTAAGAGCTGAGGTGGTCTGTAATTTTCCATACAAACGTATTGCGCTGTTTTCTTTCTGGAAAATGCTTTTAGAGTTACAATTTTTAGCCATAAAATTAAATTTAGCTGTTTAAACTACCCTGTCTTTTCATTTTTTTGATAAATTAATTATCAGGCAAAATATGATCCTTCAAAGTCTCAAAAAAAATCACCATTTTTACCGACGTCTTTAAAGACCCACCAGAATAAACTTATTAATTTCTAACAAAATATGAAATGACATAATCATGAACACATATTTTTTGTAAATTTGGATATAAAAAAATACTTGATTAATTTAGTTTTTGATGGAAAAAACAGCGTAATACGAAACGTTGTTTTGCCAAGATTTTTGTAGGTATAAATTGCTCTGAGCTGCAATTGTCCCTATCGCACGATGCGGGGGTAGGGCTGAGGTAAGGGATGTTCAAACCTATACGTACACATGCACTAGGGATGTAGTAATAGACGATATTTTTGTCGATGCTCTAGTGATGTTCATCGATATCGATGTTAATTAAAAATATTAGTTAATTTTACAAATCTTGTAATTTTACTGATGTATCTTTGTTACTTTTGAAGAAAAAGATCTTATGTAAGGAATATATGCGTTTAGTTACTGCGACTTATTGCAGCGACTACACAATTCTGTGTAGTGATTTTTTAGTTTATTTATATCGTGTTGTTGGCAGACATCTAAATGGTTTAGGTGCAGAATGACCAATTCTCATAGTGCCCAACTAATCCGGGAATGCTCAATTCTGCGAATGCCTAATTCTATTTAATTGAATTTTAATTTAATGGCAACATAATTTCAATTAAGTATTTCCTAAAAAAATCTTACTTTAAGAGATTTGTGTATTTTTTTAAAATAACCAAAACTACTTTTTTATAATAAATCAGCTAGATCGCAAATTTTACGTCCTCAACATAAATTCAATATTCGTGTAGTACAAGTAAATTATACTTTGTATCATCGAAGTTCATCTATTACAGCCATAAAAGTGTACAATAGTCTACCTCTTCACATAAAATTTGTAGATGCAAACAAATTTAAACATAGCTTAAAAAATGGCTCGCTGAAAATACCTTATATAGCATGAAATAATAAAATGAATGTACAAATTCTGACTGATAATTATGATCTCATGTGTTACGGTATATAGGTCTTTATGTCATACTTAGTTATGATAACATAATACATATATTTATGTTAGTTGCTTCAATAGTAAAACTTGCCTAGAAATTGTGCTTTAATTACCGGTGATTTTTTATAAGAAAATGTGATTTTCCCATTGGAAATTATTTTATCATTTTGATAATTGAGCATTTTTAGAATTGGCCATTCATAAAATTAAGCATTCATAAAATTGAGCATTCTTGGAACTATGTGCCATTATTCTTACTACTTCATTCATTACATTATATTACTGCGTCTAAGCCGAAATAATAGTTCTAATTAGGAAGATCACGTGCCCTCTAAAAATGTATTATAACTGTAACATATAAATCTATCCTTAGTCCACCTAAGCAAACAAAGTTCTATGCTTGCCAGTACGTGAGATCTATTCGAGAAAACAGCCCCATCGGCTATCCGTTCATTGAACTATGTGCCTTGCCATCTATCATTTTAACTTGCCAATCCGCTGAGTTTTGCTAAAACGTTCATTTAGAAGGGCTTTTAATGCTTTAATCTAATAATAATTGTGGATGTTCTATCCTGTATTACTATTATATGTGCCCTACCCACTGCTGCTTTAATTAGCTAATTGTTTCAATTTTTTAAACGTCTTTAAAGTAGAACCAAAGTATGACAAGCTGTTCTCTAAACAGTAAACCTCGCATTTTTTTAATTGAATCCTCAATTATTTTTATACTATGGGACTAATTTCGGAATGCAAATACGGCTATAGGTACCTACAATATAAAAGGTAAGAAGTTTTAGATTAACGAGACCCTATTACTAAGGCTGCTCTGTCCGTCTGTCCGTTGGTCACTAGGCTGTATATCACGAACCGTAAAAGCTAAACAGTTACAATTTACACAGATGATGTATTTGTTCCCACTATAACAACAAAACTAAAAATAGAGTAAAATAAATATCTACTTCAACCGTGTAGGTACAGAATTCGCGAATAGTGCGGATCGATTATTGTTGATTTATCAAAAATGGCTCAGCCCATTTCAATAAAATTTAAATGGGATCAATTTCGAAGTATATTCTTTCCAATGAAAAACATTCTAACAAAGAATTATCAAAATCGGACTACTGTGTAAAAAGTTACGCTTGGTTATAAATAAAAAACATACGCGTCAAATTGAGTACCTCCTCTGTTTCGTCGGTCAAAAAATAGAATGAAATAAATATTTTTTATGCCATACAACAGACGTGATTTTTTGCACGATTTTTATTAATGTACACAAAAGGTAGACGCTTGAAATATTCTCAGAATATTTATTAATATAATATATCAATATATCATGCATATAAATGTATCAATTTTAAAAAATATATAATTGAATCGAAATAATTGGCTCTCATACGGTATGAAACCTTTCGAGCGCGAGTCCAACTTGCATTTGGGATATTTATTATAGACCGTAGAAGAACGACGTAACGTAAGATATTTCCATAAAAAAATAATTATTTTATACTTAAAAAGAAGCAATTTCAGTAAAAATATTTTATGTAAACTGCAGCGCCTACAGATATCAAATATTCAATTGTATATGATGTTAGTTAGGTACATATTACGTTTTTGTCAAACAATAATTATTTGAAAGAAAATAAATTAGCATATAAAGAAAAATTAACCCATGTCACAAATAATGTAGCTTCCTAATGGCAGAAAAATAAATAATCTTGAAAATAATTAATCTTTTATCTTTTTGTTTGCTATCGATCGCCTATCTGCCATACCTACTAGGTAACCAGAGCATACGTAGAATACGCGCAAGATAGCTCTACGTACGGCCAAAATCAGGAACCAATTCAATGCTGCCAGGGAATACAGAATACTAGTGATATAACGTACGTGGCGCCACGACTCGCGCGCAGAGTTATCTTGCGCGCACTCTACGTAATATCATATTTTGCTACAATTCAAAATAAAATATCGGTCGGCCAGCGAGTTCGTTGGGGCGCAGGTAGGGTGCGGGGAGAGTTCGAGCGCAGTACGCACACAAATACAATTGCATCACCACACACATTGAAGCTCCCTGGTTTGGGCGCATCGCGACGGCAATAGTTTAGTCCAAATACCTATTTCTCAATTTCCTCGTCACTAGTATTTCGCCTTAAGTATACAAAAGTTCTATGAGAGAACCTTGTCAAAATCATAGAGCTCAACTGTTATATTAATTTAAAAGCTTATAGAGGACGAGGGATTAGAATGACAGGGTGTTATTGTGGCGTGTTCGGTATTGATTGTCCGTCGCAGCGCCGGGGGCGAGTGGCATCCATCACGCGGCGCGCCCGCGACACCGGACTCGCGGCAAATTGTTCACGACCAACACGTTGCGACACTGTCGAGCCAATTTACTCCTTCTCCGTCATTTCAATACGAGTGCTGCCCCCTTATGAATTATGACCGACGTAACATTGCTTCATTCGTTATTGTTCCCAATCAAAAAGTCAATAGGCAATAACTTACGGCTTAGAGACTTGTATTGGGAATTAACGTCGCATCTAATGTTTCGTAATGTTGTCGGAGCGCATAAATTTAGTTTTAATAAAGTTTTGTCGTTTGGGACGTGATGGGACGGTGATACTCGGACCTGGGAGGAGTGCTCCGTCCTCGCCCACGCGGGTCAAAGCTTGTAACTATCTCGTAATAATTTGTTTATTATTATTCCTATACTATAAATAACCAAACTCGAATCGCTATATCATGAGTAGCTGAAATTAATTTTGAAGACCCTGACAAAACAATTCTTGTAGAATCATGTGAGTATTATAATTTTAATACATTTTGAATTACTACGTACGGCATTACAAAAACGATGTATTTTATGTACAATAATATTCAAGATATTTCATAATAATTTCATTTCTTTCTCTTCTGTCTGGAAATTTGTGCAAAAGAAGACAATTTACAAAGTAATTCTCAAACTGGTTTCTACAGGGAAATAAAATGCTCATGATAGGTGGTGTCATGCATATCATTATAAATTTAGGATAGGTAGGTATCGTGCATATATTTAGTAATATTGTTTACTTAAACCTCACAACATACATAATCGTAACAATTTGCATTACAATAGTTAATGTGCTTTTTGTATTACTGCTGGAGAAACCGTATCAAATTAATTTTTATTCCCAGCACCGTCCGAGCTACTGCCGCACCAGCCATATTCATAACGCCACTGGCCGAAAATATACGACTTAATAGTAACTACTGAAGGTTATTGCGGGTTTGGTACTACTTACATTGTGATAGCATATTTATGGAATTTGGGATATTTGAGACTAGGTGCGTCGCGCGGCACAGCGTGGAATGGATTGAACTTTATTACAAAGAATGCTTATTGAAAAATTTTGTTCTCATGGATCAGATTGATTTTTGTAATTAATGAAAAATTGGTAATATTTTCGTATAAAAATAATAAACTGTAACATATTTTTTTAGTATTCAATATAATCTACGTGGTATGGTAACATAGATAAAAGATAAACACTAAACTAAACTAAACACTAAATACACTAAACGCCTATTCAAAAACAGACATTTAAATTAGTGGGTTTTGGGAATCAAATGCACGAAACATCAATTACAAGCACTTTGTGTAAGCTGATTTTGCTGGAAAATAATCTCGTTTTCATTTTAATCATATGAAAAAGTGACAAGCAAACCAACATACATACTCGGTAATTCACCACTCCGCACTTGTCCAACGCGGCAACGTGGAGATTACGGCCAAATAGATTTCCATGGGTAAACCTAGAATCTGATTCTATTCAGAAACTTTTATTGACGTATCGAGCTTAATACTATAATTATTATTAAAAATACAAAATCTGTATAATAATACATAGTACCGCCAACAATAGGTCTTGTCATTTAATGCAAATACATAATTAATGTGTACAAAATTGAAACGAGTATAAATGTTTAGTAGTCGATTGTTAAAAAGGCTGGTATAGTAACATACACACTTTCACATTTCCTACATCAGTAGACATTTCTAAATGTCGTAATGTGATAGTCGGCGTGACCCTCGATTGAGTAATATTTCCAAAATACTCCTCGATAACCTCTCCGCCATTACATTTGAATGATAAAGGCACTACATATTATCTATAAACTTTAATCTTTTACAAAATATAACTGTCTTTGTTCGTAGCGTAACCCAAGACCGCGAATGTGTTATAAATTTTATATATTTAAAGAATGTGTACCATTCTATTTTAGTACCTATCTGTTAAAATATGTTCGGAACCCTCCGAAAACCCCCGTTGGTTTCTGACACATAACTTCTGTAAACCACGCTATGAGGTTGTGATCTCCATTTGAAAACTCTACGAATCTGTCGGTCATCAAACCTGCCTGCTATTTGACCTGCCTATAGATACAATAATTATGTATTAATATTTATTTGATTCTTCAAAAACTATTTGTACGTGTAAGTAAATTATAATGCGCAAGAAAAAATAATAAAATAAAACAAATTTGGTAAAAGCGAGACACTGCATGTTACGAAAAGGTAAGATAGATTTTTGGACTGATATAGCAACATATGGTTGTACTCGTATATTAACATATTATGTAACATATTATGGTTGTTAGTGGATGGATATATATTTGTATAATCTTAAGATCTTTTGTGTACCCACTATCATGCAAATAAATACTTTGACTTTGACTATGCTTCGCTTCATCCTTTACGTTCAGTCTTCGGATGCGTGACCGCGAGTGGTATTTACAACTGAGCGCTACCATGGCTCGGATGACACTTTAAAAATTGTAGGCCGCGGTTGTATTAACGTTTAGCCATGTCAGAGGCCTTCAGGCGGCTTAAAAACTCTGACACCAGGGCTCGGCCTATATGAACTTACAAACTTACGCTTCTACAGGGTTTTCTGTTTTCTATTGTAGATGAGTAGCGATGAAAATAATGCCGTCTTTTCATATTTAAAAATATAATTACGGAACATAGCGTAATTTTAATAACATGTCAGTATCTTTACTCTTTAACTAATATTTTAAGTCCGAAAGTTGTTGGTTTATTCGTTTGTACTTCTTTCACGTAGCAACGGAGCAACGGATTGACTTGATTGGCATGAACTTATTTATATACTCTATATATGTAATTTAACTTGATCTCTGCGACAGTGACTTTGACATAGAAGATTGACATTTTTAGAGTTGAGATAGTGCTGGAAAAAATCGATTTTCAAACAATGTTGTAATGAAATCAAATGAGTAGGTTTAGGTGAGAAATTGGATTTTATTTATTTAGTTTTATTTAAGATCAAGTATGTACACATGTAAATAATGTCATGATATTAATTAGATACTCATAATAATGTTACGACAGTATTTATCAACGTTTTTTACTATTATCGATGCTAATGCAACATATAATTGGTTTAATTTAATGATATTAAAATATACAATAAAATAATGATAAATTAAGTTTTATTTAAAATATCGTTAGTATAAACTATCGATATTTTAAATAAAACTCTATCTAAAACTCTGTGGTCACGATCATTCGTCGCCCATCACTAATCGGCATGTCCATAAAGTATGATATTGACAGGTACTGTCTGTACTATTAAGAAATTCAGGACTTCATAGGCGTGATTTTTTTTACAGCAGTCGCAGAGATCAAGTTAAATTTTTTAGATTATAGTTTGAAAAATAAAAGATGCAAAATGATAAAGTGATAAGAGATAAGATATACTACTTTTAAAAATAAAAGGTTCCTTTGGGATAGCATAAAAATCGAAATATGACGCGGGCGTAGCCGTGAGCAAAACCAATTCAGAAATTCAATGAAGTAATCCCACACGAGGATTAAACATCATATCCTTACGTATATCGCCTGGCTGTTGCCTCGTCGTTGACGTATAAACGCGTCCCACCGTCCCAGAGACGAGTCTATCTGTTAGCTAGAGCCGCATTAGCATAATTTAGTAAAACGTCCCATTGTCGACCAGCCGCCGAGAATGGTCAATATTGTAGTAGCTCTCAATGGGAGGAAAGACGCAAGGACATGTTAAGTTTAACTTACGATCACATTTTTACTGAACCAACGGAATCCTAATATTTTGTTACTTATTTTAAACGAGAAAATATTCTCAATTGACTTGCCCGCCCCGGCTTTACTCGGGTATGATTAGCTAAATAAGACAGATTTTATAAGTATTGTGCCTATATACCTAACACGTAAAGTGGGTATGGGAGTTTTAGCAAAGATGCCTAATTTTTTTGAAAATATACTATAGCTTATGTCATCCGGAGATAGTGGAGCTCTCCAACAGTAAAAGTTTTTTTTTAAATCGGTTTCAGTAGTTTCGGTGTGTATTCAATGCAAACAAACAAACAATCAAATCCTTTTTATAATATTGGTATAGATGTTGGGTTAATAATTTGTAGACTTATGTATTGTATAATGTTGAGAAAATGTATTAATTACACTTTGAGAAATCTTAAGGTATTCTTAAAATATAGCGAAAATTATGTTTACCAAAATTCGATTAATATTGATTGATCGACACGACGCTGGGATATGTTATATTTAAAGGTGACGTCCACAAGTGGTATATTATTCAGAGAAAAATCGAACCAAGATGATATATACATCATTTGAAAGCTCGATTTATGGGCTACTCAAAAACATTAAATTTAGATTTTTTCATCCCTCCATTTTTTTTTAAATGTGAAAAACAAATCGTATGAAAAATAATAATACAGCTTTGTATTTTTTCTAGTTTAGCAATAATAAAGTGCTTCTATCGTTATTTTACCTGCATTCGTAGCTGATTCTTCCTCATTCTTATGACAATTTGCTAAAATTAAAAATTATAACCTACTAGTGTGACCAGTCAGTAGGTACAATGTGACAAAAATCACTTAAAAAACTGTGTCTAAATGATAAAAATGCTCCTATTTAAAATTTTGGAGGTGACATAATCAGGGTTGCTAGAGATAAACAACTTATTGAGCCAAATATATTTATTTATCCTAATAGATTCAAAATTAATTTAAAAAAAAATGGAGGGCTTTTTTTTGGTTTTAACTGATGTAATAGACTCGGAAAAATATGAACTTTCTCGAAATGTAACGAGTGTAGTGGTTCGAATTTTTGATTATTAATATACCAGCCTCCATACATTTTGAAGACATGTCCTTTGATCACATTTTTATAACGAACCAACAACGGAATTATAATATTTTGTAACCCATGTTTAAAAAAAGCAGATTGGTTAGACTGTATTTATGTTGCGAAATCTAAAACAGTTATTTATTCACTCAGCTACAAGTTTTTATCATAATAAAAAATGTAGAGTACTCCTTTGAGAATTACTGAATTTTTTTTAAATATAGACACAAGGTTTTTTCTAACTAGAATTCTATTAAAATGATTTTTAAATTTTTACTTCTCTCTAATAATGTTAAATTAACTCAAAATGTAAATACCATATTATTCGTTCTATTTAAAAACAGTTTTTTCAAGATACTCTAATAACGGTCATCTCTCAGACACCTAATATTCTAATAATTAAGCTTAATAAGATCAAATACCACGGATTTGAATAATCCGTCTCATTAATGAAAATGTATGCGTCGATACTGCATATTGTTATTTGACGCTTGAACCAGATTTGTTGTCATGTCTCTATTCAATATGCCTAGACTCCAATAAATTGGAGTAGATATATTAGCATATTTTTACATTGCCTAGGTCCACAGTATAAATACTATATTAGCTTAGAGAAAAACAAAACAACACAAAACGGAGCAAATATTTTGTTATGTTCCGCGCCGATATTTTTGTTACCACTTTTTTGATGCAATATTTTCTATTATGAGAAAAATACAATCGTAATCGTTACTAGAGCAAATCTTTCAGTTTTTTCCAAAGTAAATATAGCTTTAAGTTTCAGCTTCAAATATAGCTTCTTCAAGGTCTGCAATTTTCGGTACTGTTGGTCTTGCTTTGTTCGTAAATATCACACATTGTTGTTGTTTGCCTGTCCCACTGCTGCGCAAAGTTTCTCCCCAATTTTTCCGTTTTCTACTTTTGAAGATTTTGTGCAGCCGTGCATGAGTTCTTGTCAAAGGTGTCAAGGTCATTTAAATCGTTAACTACTATTTTTATGTAAGTTTATTACGTATGTTTTTGTATGCATTATTATTATTATTGTTGTAATATTAAATTCTTGTGTATGTATATTGATATGTATGTATGTATATCTTATGTATATTTATGACTGTTTATTCAAGTGTATTCATTTTTGTTTTAATTAATTCGCCATTATTGTACACCCCGTCCCTTACCTTCCTCTATAATCCTTTCCTCTCTTAATTAGGTTGCCTGGAAGAAATCGCTTTAAGCGATAAGGCCGCCGGTTGTCGCACTATTTTAATTATATTGTATTCTTTTATTGTTAAATTGTAAATTGTGTGAACAATAAAGCGTTTTCTATTCTATTCTATTCTATTCTACTACCTAATATTATAAATCCGAAAGGTTTTGTTAGTTACTTTGTTACTCTTTCAAGCAAAAATAGAGCAACGGATGGACTTGTTTATTAGCATGGATTTAGTTCAAAAGATGTATCTACAGACACATTAGCTAATATTTATATCGGCAAAAATAAAAAGAGCCTATGGGATAGCGCAAAAGTTATTTACATATGTTTTAATAAGTGATTGAGTATTGATCGAATTGGAAAATAAAGTGAGCAGCAGAGGTCGTCAGACGTTCCGACGAAGCGATGTTTCTGGAGCGGACCATGAAATCTCGCCAGAGGAGGATATTAGCTGCCACGCCGCCAACTGAGCAAGGCTTTTGATTATTCAGGAAAGGATACGGCATCCACTATTATTTTAAATAAGAATCATATAGTCAAAGATTTTAAGAAACCGAGGTTTCACTTTGTTCAAAGTATTTACCTCAAATTAGCAGCTATTATTGGTCGATTATAAACATCCAATATCCTTCTTTTTACGTCAGTTAAATTAAGAGATTTTCAAGAACAAGCATACAATTTACAAATCAGTAATTGACTGTTTCTAAAAGTGAGTTGGGTTTTGGCAGATGCCTACAAAATAAGTAAGAGAAATGGCAGGATCGTATCTATAAATATTATATATACTTATTGTTCAACCAAATGTGATTTATATGGTAGTTTGAAGACAATGTTCTAAAATGAAGCAAAGTACTAACCAAGATGTGTACATACATACTCGTACCTATCGATTCTCAGTATATTAGAAAATTCGTTTCGAAGGCTACATTGTCAAATATTGGTTAAGTTTGGCCTTACATTAAATTTAGCCTACAACATAACTGCGCATTTACATCATCAGGTATACGATACACCAGCCAAATCTCTCTCTAAACTATCAAAGTACCTACAATCTCAACCATGTCAAACGTAAAGAGAAAAAGGCATCAGATCTAATTCGTCCGATTCCCGAGCGTGTAATGTGATTTATTCGTGGCGGTGGTCCGGCCGTGTCCGGTCCGTGACGGGACGTGACTGAGGACGCCCGGCGTGGCGCGGAAAATCGCTACTGATCGCTGCACTGGGAACGAGGTGAGACCTACTTGTAACATGAGTGACTACCATTGAGATATACGGCTAGAGGTGGTAGCCAGATTATTTCATTGTTCACCAATGACCTTCTTAAATTCTTCGCCATTAGCCAAAAAAAAAAATTGTCTAGCCATTGACACGAGATGAATGAATAAATTCTTCGCCATTTATTTTTGAAGTTTTGAGTTACTCTATCATTCTTAGCACTAGTAATATGTAGCATTATGGTTAAAGAAGAGACGCGAGTTAGAAGATAGATTGATGAATGTTTTTCTTAATTACAATTCTGTGGCAAATGTAATTATTTCAGCATGATATTATTCTAAGTTGTTAAATCTATAAACATCTAGAGGTAGGAGCTACGTCATGCTACGAGTAGGTACATTTAATAACAAACATAATATTACATCTAGACAAATGAATTCATTGTATCGTTGTATTACTTTCTTAGAGCAGACATTTATAAAATACATCCGAGACATGATTTATAGGTCTCTCAGATAGCATGATACATAAAAATTTATATCACATTTGTAATAAAGTTTTAGCAAAATTTAGCATAAGTAGTGTGCATAGTGAATTAAATAAACAGTACCTACTTACACGGTCTCAATTAAGACTGCAGAATTAATATCAAAGGAAAGGTTTAGCACCCAGTCCTGCCAAGCACTAAGTAAATGTCAATGGGCTAATTTGTACATACTAATTTGTTCGTGAGTTTATGCGTCGTAAAACATAATGACACAGGAGCTGTGAATAATATCTTAATCGAATTATGTAAAACAGAACGTTGCAGACAATATAAAAGCTATTTTTAATACTAACCTAGAATGTTGACTGCCGCATTTATAAAATTAACGTTTCGAGTTTTCTGAAATATTTTGCATGTGACATTTATATTTGACAGCAATATGTATTTTTTTATTAATGGAGTAGGTATATTGTATGTCGTGCAGGGAATGATTTTACAAGAGGAGCGCGTTGATGTCTTTTCTTCGATTGATTGGAAACTTAGGTTAGTTATACCTATACCTATTACCTAATGCGTATTTTACCAAGTATTTGAATTGATGAGTCTTGGTTAAAAGGATAAAACATAATTTAAAATGTATCTCATTCATAATTATTTTTGTAAAAAATACAAGCACAATGTTTTGCTACAGACGGACACGACCCGGCTGCACGCGATGGGGAACATCTACCGATGGAAACTGCTGTAAGGTCTGTTGTCCAATATAGCAGAATTATGCAGAGCATAGCTATAAGTATAATGTTTATATCAGAACAGAGCGTAGATAGAAATTGGGATCGAAGAACGCACCGCGCGGATTATTTTTATTTCTTACAGCACAGCTCACGGATCAGATGAATTGCTTATTAATTACGGTACCTCGGGAAATTGGGACTACATGCCGAAAAATTTGCTCGGATCTTGGGTGCGGGTACTCCTGTACTATGGTGGTTCGCGAGGTATAGGAACTACAGGTCGCGCGGTACATTTTTCCGCAAATACAGTCAGAATACGTTCACTGGCGCAGATTAGCTCGTTTGTACTGAACCTCGGGGCTAAGTCGCGTCGCGATGGTGTGGAAGCGAGGACTTAATGGTCAGCTTGCGAGATCGGGTACAGGCCGTGTGGTACTTTACTCTGTTTTCAGTCAAAATATGTTTACTGCTGCAGCTCGTTTGTTCGTTTCAGCCATAGGACGTCCACTGCTGGACATAGGCCTCCCCAATAAGAGCGGTTCGTAGCGGCTTCCAGCGCGATCCTGCGGTCTTAAAGACGTCATCCGTCCACCTTGTGGGTGGACGACCTACGCTGCGGTTGCCGTTACGTGGTCTCCACTCGAGAACTTTTCGACTCCACCGGTCATCAGTCCTCCGCGCTATGTGCCCTGCCCATTGCCATTTCAACTTGCTAATCCGTTGGGCTATGTCGGTAACTTTGGTTCTTCTACGGATCTCCTCATTCCTGATTCGATCCCGCAGAGGGACTCCGAGCATAGTCCTCTCCATAGCTCGTTGGGCTACTTGGAGCTTATTAATAAGGCACATACTTAGTGAAAGCTGCAGCTCAGCTCATTGTGGAGCTTGGAGCTAACTGCTGACTCGCGATGGCGCGGGAGCGGGCGGTGTGCAGATTATCTGCCGCTTGCGAGATCGGGAACACGCCGCGCGAACATTCTCCGCACACTCATTACCCCGACCGAGACCTGCCCCCCTACCGCCTAAGCAATAGCAATCGTAATAGCAATCGTTTATGACTTCATTTTAGTCATTTGGCACCGCCTATGTGACGTTAGCCATCAATTGCTTTGCGCGGATTGCGAAAGCAATCGTTGAATGAAAAACTTTGATGGCTAACGTCACATAGGCGGTGCCAAATGACTAAAATGAAGTCATAAACGATTGCTATTACGATTGCTATTGCTTTAGGCGGTAGGGGGGCTGCTCGCAGCCGCACGCGGCAACACTGTTGTGGAATACTGTTTTATTTTTTACAAGTAGATTTATGCTTAGATATAGTTTTACTGTGTGCTTTAGACGTTTGGTGAAAATGAATTCACTACACACTACTACAGACATTTTTAAACCGTGTTTGTTGTTATTTAGAGTGCTTGCAACGTTGACTTATTTTATTACTAACACGTAAACATTTTCACTAAATTATTTATCTTATATTTTTGAAATATTATTTTTAGATGCCTATGTTATATATACACTCTACGATTAAAATACAACTAAATAGGGCTCCTCTATTGTACAAGTATTCTTAATAGTCCAATCTGAAAGTAATTTTCCTACGAAAGATGGTTAGACAATATCCAAAAATAGATTTTGAAGACTACAAAACTAAAACAAATAAATGTTTTTATGAACAGTGTGTTGCAGTATCACACACTACTGCCCATTACAGCTCCGTCTCCCAGCCAGCAGGCCATTAAGGTATTTAGAGGCGACAACTGCGGAGCGACGAGACGATTGTCGGCGAATAAATTAATGCAACCGCAGTATAAATATTAGGATAAGATCGGTAGCGTTCTAGGAAGATGGCGGTCGGCGGCCGGAACTCACGAGGGCCATGACGAGTGTGGCGCGGAGCCTCGCGGATGACGCGTATCTACTTGGATGATTGGCTGGTTTAATTAAATTCTAGAACGATTCACAAACACTGAGTTTTAAGTACAATAAGTACCTACTTTGTAAATAAGGTTACTTATACACATATAATACTTTTGTGATTTTAAATTAGACTACCCTTTACTCGCTTTCTTTATTTTTAGTTTATGACACTTATTATGAGGCTTTCTATTGGTAAAACAATTTTCAAAATCGGTTCAGTAGGTCCGGAGGTTAATCATTACCCCTACAACCTCACAAATTACAAACTTTACCTCGTTATTGTATTAGTATAAATTACAAATTTTGATAAATTAATCAAACGACAAATTGCATTTGTAATGATCATATTTAGATGAAAGTGATCATGTATCGCATACTACTTTAATAATGGTATTAACTTACATAAAACGAAACAAACATTTTCCCTAGATAGAGCTTATTATGATTGTTGTATCTTTATGCGTTAAATACATTGTAATAGACAATACTCTTCTTGTTTAACATAAAAGAAATACAAGCGTCTTGATTTCTCGTCAACGCTGCATTTCGCTTGAGACATTCATATTTTTCCGGCGGCGTTTTTGCGCCGCGAGCGGTAATAAACCATCTTTTATTGCTGTCGGCTGTCCGCTGGAACCTGTGCTGGGATAGAACGGTTTTTATGCAAGTCGATCGAATCACTTCAATGAAGGTAAGCGCCGCCGGACGATTGCATTCATGAGCTCTTAGAACTACGCGTTCTGAGTCAAATTCTCGCACGGTAAGAATACTGATAGTGCATTGTTTTAGTCATCCTGTGGTTGAGGATGTCAAATAGCTAAAGTAAATAAGTAAGTTCGTATAGGCCGGGTGGCTACTCCTGGTGTCAGTGTTTTTAAGCCACCGGAAGGTTTCTGACATGGTTAAACGGTTAAAACAACAGGGGCCTACAATCCGAGCCACAGTAGCGCTCACTTCTAAATGCTATCCGCCATCACCCACCCAAAGGAGTCATTACCCGTCAAGATTGACTGTGCTGAGCGTTGCTCAGTTTTGATAATTGCTGAAGAACACCTAGTCAAACCACGCCATGAGTGCTACGTAAAATATCTAAAAGTGATATTTGTGATATTAGGGAATGAATGAGAAAAATCAGTAGATATCAAAGTTCGCAGTACAAAAAGAAATATGTCTCCAATTAATTAACCGCAAAAATTGTCAATCGCTATGTGGTATTCAATGTATAAAACTTTCAGATGAATGTTATTTTATTTAATTAAAAATATAGAACCATTCAGTTTACAGATGTGCCATCTTACAAATCGTATATTATCTCCTTCATACGTGTAAATCAATTATAGACCAAAATGTGTCACCCAGAGACCTCTGAAGACCAATCTTAGATATAAACTAAATTTATGCCAACCCGGATGTAGCTATCAATCTTTAAAGCAGCCGGCTAATTGTAATAGAACTCCTATTTAACCTGCTCCATCAAAAACAATCCAGAATGCGGACTGTAGGTACTAGTATAAAAGGAGCACTACACGAGCGGCATAATTAATTATATTTACAGCCACATGTCAGTCCGACATTATTCAATTAACTTTTTGTGATTTAAGATACGAGTACTCGCCGGCGAGCATTGCCGAACTATTAAAACTTTATTTTGTTTGTGTCACGCTATATCAATATTTATTCCAATTAGTCAATAAAAACACTGTCTCTTGGTAAAAAATAGACCCGGATTAATAAAACAACATATTATTAAAATATAAAAAAACTAGAATGCATAATGGCACACTTTAATATCAGAAACAGGAATGCCATTATAACACACTCTACATTATAGAGACAAGATAATGAAATACTGGTTCTATAAAATCCAACGCACTGCAACAGAAATAGAATATGAAATTGAATAAAATGTTAATTTCATTGAAACAAAACGATGGTGTTAGAGAATTGGTGTAAAATTCGATATTTACTGGCGTTTGTTGGGAGATATCAATGGGTTTTGAAAAACAATGGCCGAGTGTCCGGTGTCGAACTGTATTTACGAGCTTGTGCTCGCGTTACACGTTGCATCACTCGTATGCTTATGGGGGCTCCACACGACTGGCTAGCTTTTCTTCCTGACTAGCCTGCTTCATGTGTAAACTACATAAAAAATTGGTTGTCTGTAAAGTCGGTTTATGGATTATAATTTTACGTGATAAAGTGATAAAAAACATAAAATAAATATCATCGGATCTGTTACACACATAACTTATTTCACATTGCTGAACAACTGAAACAAGCTGAACGCTTAGGCCAATCGTGCCTCTATCGCTTGTTTCGCGTTCTCTCTTGGACGATCGGCTAAGATGTTATCACATCAATAAATAAATTAATTAAAAGATTCATTCATTTCTAAAACGGTTTACAACGTTTAAAAACTGAAGTAAATGTGCAACTCAATAATGAACCCGTAGAAGTTACCTCTTCGGCATAGGCTTTTCTTGGTTTTATTTGCATTTGTATATCTTTTTTTGGTCATTGTTAGCAACTCAGGAACATGGGCACAATTTTTTGAAAAGTAATATCCTAGTGGTTAGTACTACAGCATCCCCTATCATGGCAAATAGATAAATCGTTTCCTACTAATTTATTCCTTCGAAAATAAATATTTTTGGGACATCTTACACACGGCCTCTGACCCCAAACTAAGCAAAGCTTGTGATATGGCTGTCAGAGACTGATATACTACACATACTTATTTTTAAATACATACTTATATAGATAGTAATTAAATAACACCCAGACACAAAGCAAACATTTATGTTCATCACATAAATATTTGCCCTGGTGGGGATCAAACCCACGCCTGTTTGATCCAGAAGTTAGGGTCGTTAGGGCCACTGAGCCACCCAGGCAATCAAAAGAAAAGGAAACAAAGTATGGATTAAAATTGACAACTGACGTTATAAGTGAAGGAAATGCTTTAATCTTTGCCATGCAAGTGATGCAAGGAGTGCTGATTATGCTTAGAAGGGGTTGTGAAACATATAGAATATTGTCAAGCATGTGGAGTAACCATAACTGTTCTAAAGAAAGACTATATTTTATTTCATTCACAATTTACAATGCGAGTACTCCATCGAACTTTAGAATCGAACCATACTTCTTTTGTTTCTACAAAAGTTAATAACACTCTAAATAATTATTCATAAATATGTACTTGTATGAAAAATGAATTTATTTTTGAATCAGTGGCAATCGCATTAAATCCCTTCCTTCTATATCATAACTGATTGTAGCTGTTATTATATCAAATAAAACACATATAATTAAAATAAGGGTCTTTCAGTTTCATATTAAAAAGAAATGTAAGCAATTTCCTCAACCTTCATATTAATATTAGCTTGTTATTAAAAAGCAATTATAAACTCTATTAGAAAAATAAATAAGTTCATTTAAAACAATGATATCCTGAAACTTAATTTTATAGCCTGAAATAAACTTTTTATACTGCATTGTGCTAATTTACTTTATAATAAACCTTCTGCGATGTACTTAAATTTGCTTAATGTTGAAATATATATGGAGATAGTTATCTCTAAACAAAACGAAGCCAGCGTCGTTAACTGATAACATATCATTAAGTTGGTATTATTCAGTTTATTGCGCAACACTACTCAAGATGCCATAACTTAATAGCTGCGGCCCGACCTTGTGCTCTTTGCATTGGATTTTAATTATAAAACACTAAAATATGTCATATCTCACGACGATCTGCGCTACATTAATAGCTTATCTGATATATTGACATATTATACGCAAGTTTCGAGTCTGATTTACAATATTTACATATTATGATGATTGGACGAGATAACGCGATGTTACGTTTGTGATTCTATTTTCGTATTTGGTATTTTAGACACAAAAACTAGACCTGATTTGCAATTGAAATGTTATATTCATGTCTTAGTCTAATTAGTGACAATGTTTGGTTTTTGTATGACATGATTCCGAATCAATTAGGCTTCGGCTGGTAGTCGTTAAAATATTTAGACATCAGGCAACTCGTTGCAGATGATTAAAGTCGTATGTCATTATAATTCTGAAAAATTTTATTTGATTAATTTGGTAATGAAGGCGGTGCTCGGTTACTTGTGTTGGCTGATACTTAGAATGTATTTTATGTAAATGTTATTAACGTATAATGTTCCTCTGTTTATGTATAACTACACCATAATGTGTATAATTTCGTAATTATGATGCAATGATGAAATTAAGAGACACCTTAAAAATTCCATTTCTTGAAATTTATATCATTATGATTGTTGTAATAATAGTTAATAATTTAGCTGCATTGTTAAGTAAAATATATCACTATAATTTCAAAGTTAAAATAAGTTGACAAAATAACGTATCAGATATTTTAATTTCATTGTCAACAGCAAGATTTTAATACTTTTTGCAGCTCAAGAATAGAAAATTGTATTAACCTTTATCCTTATAAATATGCAATTTATAATAATTTAGTAAATTGTTGTTTAACGCACTCAAAAATAGACTAACCTGCTATTCCAGTAGAGTTAGTAAAGATGCAAAGATAAGTTTGTAATAAATAAGCATGATAATAGAAAAAAATCCGGACCCCGCGCGTGCGCGTGAGCTTGTTACTAGTCTTGAATTTAGAATTACCATAATCGTTATAGCATGTTGGTACTCACATTTGAAGTTTCCTAATTGTAACCCGAGCTACGCTGAACTGTTTACAATTATATTTTAGAGTTGCGAGACATGTGTTAAGTTTCATATGAATTTCTGAAGGCTGGTAATCTCAGCTTCCTCATTAACGGCTGTGCGTAACTTTAATCTTGCTTCTTCTTCTCAGTTACCTATTTTCATTATAATATTATTCCGAAATAGCGTTACAGCACATTTATTAGTGTAGTGATTTAGTACCGATGAACTGTGAAGGTGTCGCGATGATTATATCGCGCTTGGTGATACTATGACTGGTATTTAGATGTTTCCTGGCTAACTGGTTGCTAGAGTGTGACTAATGACTAATAGTTAGATAAATATTAGAAAATGTAAAATGAGATGGGCGTTGAACATATCAGAGTGTTATTTATCATCATCATAATATATCAGCCACCACTGCTGCATATAGGCCTCACCAATGGATCTCTAATAAGATCAGTTGAAAGCAGCTTACATCCAGCGCGATCCTGATGAGGTTTTCCACCTCGTTCTACTTTACGCTTGCTACTACGTGGTCTTCACTCAAATACTTAATCCTGAAACAGAAATATTATTTATTATTCATAACAAAGATCTTCTCTAGTCAAACTTCTAAGGTAACGAAGGCTGATGCGATAGTAGTGGTAAAGATAGTAGATAGCTCTAGTAGTTTGCAGTCTCTTTGTGCTCGTAGAGTCGTAGTCCTGACTGACGCGATCTTGAACTGTGACCGATCACTCGCCGACCACCCGCTTTGCCCAACTTTCCCATAAATTAAAATAGTTCGTTGCAAGTTTTTGGATGACTCACAAAGAGTAAAGGGCGTTGATTCGGTTGTATTTTAAAATAACAGTAGCAATTGCATAAATGAACAATTATTTTAAACTACGTACATCGATTTTGGACTTGTTACGATAGGTCCTTTGTAGCGCTTACTTAAGTATAACTTATACCTATATTTTGACTATATTTTTTCCTTTTCCAAAACACAACTATAGTTAAAATCAGTAGAAAAAAACACACTGATTTACACTAGTTTTTGTAATCGACTTTTGTGCTATCTCCTAGAAACATTTTCTTTTTCAATATGAAAAGTAGCCTATGCCATTTTCCGACCTTTGAACTATATCCATCAAAAATTTTGTCGATTCTTGCTCTGTTGCCGCGTGAAAAAGGAACAAACCAACAAACAGTAACAGATTTATAATATGTATTAGTAAAGAAGTAAGGGTACGTTTTCATACGATTGATGAAATTACACAGTGATGATTATATCTAGAGTATGTGCTCAGTTTTTACCAAGTTACGATAAGCAGCAGCGGCTGCCTCCTGCTCCCTTATCTATATTATCAATCTGTCCGTGCGTCGGTCCGCCGGTCGGCCGGTCGGTCAGTCGCGCCGGTAATTGATTCGGACGGCCCAACAATCGCGATAGCCGCCGGTCCGCGGACAGGACATTCCGACCGAGATTGCGATCTGCATGTGTTATGGTACGGACCAGTGTTGGTGCGTTCCATGCATTGACGTATTGACGAGAAGGGTTTTCATCGGTGAATAAATCTCGGGAGAACGTTGTCTATTGTACCTTTATTTTTTTGTTTTCTTTATTACTTGATTTGTTCCAGAATCAAATTAAATGTATGGTACTATTAACTACTAACAAACAGTGAACCTTATAAAAATTGTAGTTGAGATAACGTTAAAGTACCATTAGAATACAGTGGATTTCGATTATAACGACGGCCAAGGGACCACATTAATGTAGTCGCTATATCCAAAGGTCGGTATATCCATAATAAAAAGTCTTGTATATTTTCGCGGTTTTTCCACATAGTTGATAAATAGAAAGTGAAACTTCAAATTGTATACACAGATCAATATTGCTTTCACCATTAGTCAGTGTCGAAATGTTGTCTACTTTTTCTTTGACAGTAAATTTTAACTTCGTACACGTGTTAAGTTCTATAAGCAATCAAAGCATTTGACCATCTGTAAATGTAAACAAAGGATAAGAAAGCATAAAAGTTTTATAAATGAGTCTTTGTGTTACCTGCCGACAAAGTCGCAATATCCACAAGGGATTTTTAGGAATCTGTCACAAATGGTTCATAAAAACTAGTCGCTAAACCCGAAATCGACGCTATGTCCGAAGTCGCTATTGCCGAATGAATTTCCTATGAAAGTATATTTTTAATTCAAGGGACGTAAGTTTGACGTCGTTATAACCGAAAAGGCGTTACAACAGAGGTCGTTATTAATGAAATCCACTGTACTTGAACCACGCACTAAGTCTCACAGGAGCCTATATGGCAGGGTACAACAAATTATCTACTGGTCTTTTGACCGTTTTGGAGTAGTTAAGGTTTATATACACTTCATCTATGTACTTATGGCTTGTGGTCTATAGTAGAACATCGGAAGCGTTACAAATACGTTTCGCACATATTTTTATTTGTATTCTTACTTCCTTAACCATACCCTTACTAATATTATAAGTCCGAAAGTATCTTTGTTGGTTTCTTCTTCTTTCACGCATCAACGGAGCAACAAATTGATTTGTTCCCATGGCACATAAAACAAAATCAACGCGGAGGAAGCCGCGGGAAAAAGTTATTCATTTATTTGTAAAGACAAAAGTCAGTAAAGTATTATAATACAATGCCAAATATAAATCTGCTACCTCTATGAAATTTAACAAGTCGATGGTCCGAGGTTACAGGTTGTTCATTAACGGGCGGCTGGACGCTTCACAGTCGGTTCCTCCGTTTGTCCGTTTACTCATTCAGATTGTAGGTTTATCGATTTGAATCAGCATTTAAAGAGAACGATGTATACGCTGTTAAAGATGTATCCGTTATGACTCATACTTACAGACAAGTAAATATATACGATGCTACTTTTATAACATTTTTTTAGTCTCCACCTATCGATATATCATCATTATTTAAAACTGTGAGTCACCAGCTTGTGGGACAAATTAATTTGAAACCTCTAGTTCTCTAACCGTTTAACCTTGCCAAAAAGGCTGCAAGTTCTAATAAATCTAACATCAGTACTTCAGGCTTTCGGTCATAATACTTAGGTACATAATTAATATATTGTGTAAGTAACATAATGTACTGTAAATGGAGTTGTAATCAGATAATTTGGGTCGTGGAGAATTCAAAGTGATACATCGCCGGTGTCGAGGGACCAGGCCGGGTGGAACAAGCTCCAAACAGCTTTGTTAATTAAGTTCATGAATTTGCAAATAGTCGTGCTTTGAAAGCTCCGAGACTGGTCGACGATATACTTAGTAAAAAAATCTCGGGTCAAAACTGGACACGATTGGTACAGGACCGACGCTTACGGCTCAGTAAGATAAAAGCCTATAGACAGCTGCAGTGGAATACAAAAGGCTCGAATGTATCCCTGGTCTTAGTCCCATAATAAAAGTTGGCCACAATGATGCATTCAATAAAATCCTAAAATATGTAAGTACTATAAAGAAACAACCCCTTTTTGATAAATAGACGAAAAAATCTTTACTTGTTTCTTATATTTAGAGTTTTAAGTCCCGACTTACACAGTATGTGTATTTTAATACTTTTCAAAACTGTAGTGAAAACTCACATGAAAATATAGCAGCATCATATTCAATTACCACGATCATCTTACCCAAAATACACGATTAAAATGACCATAATGTTGATGCCCATTAAAGTTTACGACGATACAACATTGCCAAGATCATTACGCGAACACCGTTGCAGATACCTTCGATAAGAGCACTTTAAGAAGTTTAAGAGGTCTTTTCCCGTTACTGATTCACAAAAGTTGTCCAAATTAGCCTGAAATTATCTTCAAAGGCTCAAAATGGACGGTTGTCCGATATAAAGTGCGAACGAACGACCTGTAACCTCACTCCGAACAAGCATCGTAATACGCTTGAGTCGACAAGTTGGATTTTTATCGTCGGTAAATTTTGGCTAAAACATTTTTAGTGTGATGAGGAACATGTAGTGGCAGGTCGTTTTAACCTTGTTGTTTATTTTTGTATGGTTCAGATTCAAAAGGATGATACGGAGTATAGGTAGATACTAATTTCTTTTCCTGGCCTTAACAAACTTTCTTATTTTTTTTTTACAAATATATTTTTTTTTTCAAATATATTGAAATAGTCAACTTTATTGCATGTGTATCAATACATATAATGATAAGTAAGTAAGTAAGTTCGTATAGGCCGGGTGGCTAGCCCTTGTGTCAGAGTTTTTAGGCCGCCTGAAGGCCTAAATAATGATGAGACGTCAGGTTGTTTTTGAAATTAATTTTAAAGATAAAAAAAAATGTAAACGAAAACACTACGTAGAAACTATTTCACTTGGATCACGTTTATCGAGTTGGCATTTTTTCTATTCCATATTGATGGATTACGTTGTTTTTAAATTGTTTTGAATTTTTTTTCTACTTCTTTATATCTTAATATCTAACGCATTCGAATTATTGGCGTGAAACATAAAACAACTAAACATATAAAGGTAAAGAGGTCTATAAAGTGTTAGCGGTGTAACGACATTGCGTCGTTAGCGAAGTCGTTACGCGGCGTCGTTACGGCGCGACTTATGGAGATATGCCGGAATACGGAGGGAATAAAATAAAGTGTTACTTGGATTTGCAGTGAACTCATCTCTGTCGACATGTTTACACTAATTCGTATTCACTCGTGCAGTTTGTACATTTTTTTAATGAGTATCGCCATTTTAATCGGACGAGGCACGCAAAGGTGTGAATTAACGTTTTTAAAGCCTTCATACACGTCCCGATTAGGTTAGAACCAACCAATTTTTTATGATCTACAAGAGTGGTTGTTGACCGCGACTTATCTGTACTAAACGATGCAGATTTTAAAACACTAGTTTGTTGCACAGTAAAACTTTAAAGATAAGATATAATTATCATCATCATTAAAATAAGAATTGCAACTACACCATGTTGATTTTTATATTCATAAGTAGGTAAGTGATAGGTGGGATTGGCAAGGGTAAGAAGTGAAAGGCAAAAACAAAGGAAAACCTATGCTATGCCTAGCATTATTAAAGACTGATGATGAATTGAGTGAGAACGTTTTGGATTGATATTTTATAAGTAATAAATAAATATTAATAAGTTTAGCAAATAGCAATAAGTTGCTTTAAATCTAGGAAACTTAAGTTTCTTTACCAGTAAGCGCGTTACATCCTACATCACATTATCGGTTTGGCATCAGCCAAAGTAGTACTGTATAATTTATTTTTCACCAAAAATGGCATCGACTTCGATCGTGTCAAATTCAAATAGTTCGCACGAATCGAATACAATTTATTGATAATTTTTGATTTTTCAAAAACAGCTCGGCCAATTTTGATGTAATTGATATAGAACTATCTCTGAAATATGATCTGCCAAACTAAAAAGAAATCATCGAAATCGCTGAGTAATCGCGTAAAATACATAAAAAAAACCGGACAAGTGCGAGTCAAGGTCGCACATCGAGGGTTCCGCACAAACTGTACACATTGTTAAAATAATTAAAAACCTGTTTTAGCATGTGCTAATGATGTTCTTTTATATGACACCTGATACGATTTATTGACTTTGAATTTAGAGCCCATATTTTGTGAATTTTAGGGCCCTATTTTTTTGTGATGTAAATAAAAATGTACAGTTTTCAGATTTATTCCTATATGTGTACTCTGAGACAATGCTTTTCGCCAAATTTCATAGTTCTATATCAACGGAAAGTACCCTGTAGGTTTTGATTTTTGTGCGCCTTGAAATATGCGATTTTTTACGACATAAACGGCTCTAACTTTTTTAAACGACAACTGAGAAGTTTTTCTTTTACACAACAGCAAGAGTTAATCGATATACGTATACAGTTTAAATTTCAACTCGATATCTATACGCGTTCTCGAGATAAATAGTCTTGACATACACACAGACGGACAGACAAACAACAAAGTGATCCTATATATAAGGGTTCCGTTTTTTCCTTTTGAGGTACGGAACCCTAAAAACATAAAGACGAATTAAAAAATTCCTTTTTGAAGTCGCTTAAAAACGTTATGTTTGAAATTGCTTAAAAACGATCTTAAGTCAACGACTCTGACACCAGGGCTAGCCACCCGGCCTATACGAACTTACTATATCAACGAAGCTTATTGCAAGCGTTTACAGTCGTGCGGCCGCGGATATCTAAATGAGGCTATTTCTTAGCCCGCCTTTTAATTATAGCTATAAAAAACAACATTCGGTTTGTTCCATTATACAAGTAACTCTACACTCTGGAGTACAGCAAACCAACATAGTAGCTTTGGTGGAAAAGTTATGGAACTAACAATGTTGTTCAATTACATATTTGGAGAAGATGAATAAAATTATAACGCTATTTATTTTATTATTTCATTGACATCTTATATTTAGAAATATTAGCTGTCGATAGAAACGTTGTCAAAACGTTTTAAATTGAGAAAAGAATATTATATTTAGTCATAATGCCGCCAGTTGTTAACTCAGTTTCTGTATCTCTATAATATTGTAACATGTGGGTCTGTGAATCAAAAGATAGTTTTATAGAGTCAATTTGATCTTACCCAAAAGCGACATAGTCTAGTGGATTAGCAAGCAGAATCAGCATCGGGCAGGGCACACAGACAATGAGAACCGATGATCTAACCGGTACCGCAGGAATCACAAATGCAATTCGCTTCCAATAGGTTTTATTCAAAAACCATAGTTCCCATTGGACGTCCATCAATTAAATGATCGTAGTGACAAGGAAATTTTACTTTCAATTTTTTCCAGATAATTCGATAGTGTCGCCCCTGTATAGCTGTTCAAATGACTGAATCGTAGATAGAAGCTCCGGCGGTAGCAGAACACGCAAATGTCCACAGAGTGGCGAGCCGTCGACAAAGCGGCGCACGCGCAGGTTATCGCGCTAAAAGGGTCAACTTGGGCTTTTATTGTAGAAAGCTTTTTGTACTACAACCATGCAAAGTGGCTATAGCAAATCAGTAGCGCTCATAGCGTAGTTTCACAAGGTGTCAGCGATTACTAAAATTAAGTGTTTGGCACGGCCAGTCTTCGGGTGGGTGACCACGGGTGGCATTTACCAACTGAGCGCTATCGTTGCTCTGTCGACACGTTAAAGTAGGAATGTTTTTTATCCGCTTGCCCGTGCCAGAGGCCTTTAGGTAGCTTAAAAACTGTGACACTAAGAGTAAGACTGGCTACCCGGCTTATGCAAACTTACAGCTTTTATTGTAGAAAGCTTTTTGTGCTACAACCGCCGCAAATGATGGCTTTTACAAATCAGTAGTTGCGATTGAAAATTGAATGGAATAAATTATTAGTAAAGACATTAGGAAGAATATAAAAGAAACTCTTACCTAGTCAGTTCATACTAAAGAATACCTTTAAAAAAAATGAGTGCGCGATTAGTCCCGTAGCACATTATAGTAATGTGTTCACGTTGCGAAAGATTAAAAACAACATACTAAAAAAAACGCTTACTCAGTTGATACATAAAATATGTGTCTACACTGAGAAAAATAGTTGTAAGTTATTTACCGAATTTCACGTAAAATTTTACACAACTTGTTTAGCTACCGAAGGACTGCTAAATGCTTGGTTAATATTAGCTAAATAAAAAGCTACTAGTAAGTATTTTGTTGATTAAGTTAAACTTTAGGTGGCAACTACTAAAGTTTAGCTAAATGAAAAATAGCTAAACTGTTCAGTAAATTCATTTTTTTCAGTATAATAAGTATCATATCATCGTTTCGTAATAAAGTGTTGCTATAAGCCGAATCAAACTTCTTGGCGTCTGTGAAGTTAGTTACAAGTTGCGCACATCTTCTTCACACGCTTCTGACCGCCTCGGTGGCTCAGTGGTTAGTGACCCTGACTATGGGATCAAAGAGGCGTGGGTTCGATTCCCACCCAGGTCAAGTATTTATGTGATGAATGGGTGTTACTTAGGTATTATCTGTGTATGTATTTAAAAATATGTATATGGCGGCGCCAGAGCACTGTAAACAGCACGTGCAATGGGCGAGCGGAACTCCTTGCAAATATTGATTACAAAGAGGTTTCTCTCGGCGGCCGACGGAACTCTTTGCTCATCTACCGCACGTGACTGTAAAAAGGCGCCATAGCAATATTCATGGTCGGTTGACAGTTGAGATGGAATATGATTGTCATTTGTTTAATATTGATAAAAAAAATGTAGAAAACGGCGGGAATCACGATATCTGTGCGGGAATAGATTGGAGGTTAAAATAATTGAGATATAAAACGTGCGACTGTAATTACTTAAGTTATCCAAGGAGAATACAATTAATTCTGATAACTCGCTGCCTATTTATTTATAACGATCCCTCAATGGATGAAGAAGATTGTCGGGACAGTGTAGCGGACGCGCCGATATATATGTAGTTTCTGGCAGCTGTAAGACAAGATTCCTCCGAAGTCGGTTTAGATCGCTATCTATGATAAAGTGTCGTGTTTCAATAATGCAAATATGATAATGTCGTGTTAAGGAATTTGAATAAAACTGCTTGTTAAATAATATAAGATGCATATTAAATCAGTCGAGTATTTGAATAAATAGACATAAGTTTCAAAACCGTCTACAGACTAAGTGGCTAGACTTGAGAAAAGTTTATTCAGAATAATTCTTACTTAGGAATCGTTGTTCTATAGTAAAATAATTGTAATCTTAGTTAACAAAGGGCACAGACCCTGGAATCTGTGGTTAGTAAATTTTAATTAAAAAAAAAAATTGTTGTTTTTTTGTGGTCGTAGAACGTCTACTGTTGAACATAGGCTCCCAAATATATAGATCAATAAGATTGTTTGGAAGCGGCTTGCATCCAGCGCGATCCTGCAGTCTTGATCTGGTCTCTAGTCCATCTCATGGGTTCGCTGAGCTAGCCGATACGTGTTCTTCATTGGTCATCGATTATACGTACTATGTGTCCTGTCCACTGCCATTTCAACTTGCCGATCTACTGGGCTATAACGTCTATCGCTCGATGGATAGTTTCTTTTCATCCTCCATTAACTACCACTATATACAACACTTACATATTCTAAAATTACACAAAACTACTACTAATTAACAATCAACTGGATCATTCCTTGACCCTTAAAGGTCTGTGGATAGATTGATTTATTTGTTGTCCAGAAAGATTAAAGAAGGACAGCTTCAAGAGATAAGTTATTAATTTTTTTAGATTACTATTTTTAGGGTTCCGTACCTCAAACGGAAAAAACGGAACCCTTATAGGATCACTTTGTTGTCCGTCTGTGTGTATGTCAAGACTCTTTATCTCGGGAACGCGTAAAGATATCGAGTTGAAATAACCTGTATACGTATATCTATAGTCTCTTGCAGTTGTGTAAAATAAACACTTCTCAGTTATCGTTTAAAAAAGTTAGAGCCGTTTATGTCGTAAAAAACCGCATATTTCGACACTCACAAAAATCAAAACCTACAGGGTTTTGATTATCTCAGTACACATATAGGAATAAATCACGAAAAATAGGGCCTCAAAATTCACAAAATATGGTTTCAAAATTCAAAGTGAGTATCATGTAACGAATTAGCAAGTTGAAATGGCAATGGGCAGGGCACATATCGCGGAGGACTGATGACCGGTGGAGTCGAAAAGTTCTCGAGTGGAGACCACGTACCGGCAAGCGCAGCGTAGGACGTCCACCCACAAGGTGTACAGATAACCTCATTAAGACCGCAGGATCGCGCTGGATGCAAGCCGCTACCAACCGGTCTTATTGGAGATCCATAGGGGAGGCCTATGTCCAGCAGTGGACGTCCTTTGGCTGATGGATGGATGGATGATCATGTAAGATATCATATAAAAGAACTTCATTAGCACATGCTAAAGCAGGTTTTTAATTATTTTAACAATGTGTTATTTTCGATGTATGACGAGAAAAGTGAAAAAAAAAGAAAAACTTTTTTGTCGATGGTTATAGTATAGAGATTTTAACAACATACTTCCCAATTTTGTGAAATTTTCTGGATTGGTACAGAACCCTCGGTGTGCTAGCTTGACTCGCACTTGTCTGGTTTTTATTATTTGTAATAAGCATCGCTCCATTTCGTTAAAATATATTTTATTTATTTACTAAGTAAGTAAGTCAGTAGGTAAGTTCGTATGGGCCGGGTGGCTAGCCCTGGTGTCAGTGTTTAAGCCGCCTGAAGACCTCTGATATGAAGGGTTATATGTAGAGGGTTATAATACAACTGGGGCCTACAATGTTACGTGTCGTCCGAGCCACGGCAGCGCTCAGGTGTAAGTGCCACCCGCGGCCACCCATCCGAAGACTGACCGCGCCGAACGTGATCGCCACCTAGTCATACTAAGCTACTTAGTTTATTTACTACTTTTAAGTAAGCTGTCAGGACTAGAAATACTAATCAATTTAGATCAAAGTGTTCGATGTGTTATTAAAAATATATTTAAATTGAGATCATTCTGGTAAACCTCTAATCTAAAGAATATTATTACGGAGGCGACAAAAAATGTATTAATATAATTAATACGACAAAGATAAAAGTTTTGATAAAGCAAAGCACAAAAAATACATAAGGAAACTAGTATATGCCCGCAGATTTGCCCGCGTGATTACCCATAGGAACCTTTTATTTTTCGGCTCAAAAAGTAGCTTAAATCACTTCCCGTCTTTCAAACTATGCCCTCAAGTTAATCGGTTCCTACGTTACTGCGTGAACGAGGAACAAAACAACAAATACATTTTCGGATTTATAATTTTAGTAATATAAGTAAGTAAGTTCGTACAGGCGAGGTGGCTAGCCCTGGCGTCAGAGTTTTTAGACTGTCTGAAGGATTCTGACATGGTCGAACGATTAAAAAAACCGGGACCCACAATTTAACGTGTCACGATAGCGCTCAGTTGGAAATGCCACCAGCGGTCTCCCATCCAAATACTGACCGATGTTGATAATTAAAGTAAGGATTATACATAAGTATGTAATAATTTAAAAATTGCACACACATTTCTGGGCAACATAGGACGATTGCAGTGCCATAGCGCGCAGGCTTCTTCTGCATTGATCATTGGAAGCCGTTCCAGCCCACTGCAGGGGACAAGCCTCCTCCTTTTTTTGGCCAGTGTTCCCTGTCTTGCCCAGTCTAATGAAACTATTGCTGATAATTTTTTCGATGCTATAATCACGCCGTCTCTGAAATTACTGTCTTCCAGGGTTATATTTACGATGGCGCAGTACTGGTAGGTTATTCCGAAATTCTGGAAGGCGCAGACTTGTCATCAACATGCGTTCAACATCAGACAAATGGATAAGATTTATGATTCAACTACATAAAAAATATTTTTTGCAATAAAAAAAAATATTGAAATCGGACTTCTACGTAAAAAGTTATGCGTATGCGTATGGTTATACATTAAAAAAATTATACAGCCTTGGCCAAAAGTATTAGGCACCCTGTATTTTCACTCTATCTTATAAACAAATTTCACTCCTTTTTGGCATTTTTAACAAAATTAGGTGTCAATTTAATCACATATACAGAAATGAAAGCTTGTTTACTTGTTAGAGTCCAGAACACAAGTGACCAAACATTGACTGATCCTTTGTTTTTGGTCACCAGGGACATCAGGCGTTTTATGACCTTAACAAAGAGTCGCTTGATATTCTAATAAGTTATTAATGACCCCGGTAAGTCATTTAAGATAAGCACTCAGTTATTGGTTAAGTACCTAATAAACATTTTGTTTTTTTAAAGGTGTCTAATACTTTTGGCCAAGGCTGTATACTCGAATTGAGTAGGTACCTCCTCCGTATCGTCGGTCAAAAATAGTAGCCTAAATGTGAATTAAGTAAAAAAGTGAAATTCTAAACTGAGGTACGTAATGAGTTTCTCAGACCCAGTTCCTCCCAAGTAGCCGAACGAGTTACTAATTGCACCACTTTTCGGCCACGGCACCACTTCCTGGCAGCTTCGTTTAGCGGCATTCTTCGTAACGGCCGCTTTCGTTAGCCGATTCACGTTAGCGCGCGTTATTAGTGGGCGCTCGTTATTAGTGAGTACTCGTTATTAGTGAGTATGCGTTATTAGCAAGTATCAGTTAGCGCTATTCTGAGGTGTTGTTCTCACAAGTATTAAAGCGAAATGGTATGGTAAATGGTACATCGTTGAATTAAATTAAATGTGAAATTTACAAGAGTTGTTTTAAAACACTTTTTGAAGATTTTTTACTGCCAGTATTTGGAGAGTTATATTTACGATCTAAGGCTGTCTATCCACTAGGGAACAACGAAAGTATCTTCACATTCCGCGTAGATTGGTATCTTCTCGGGAAGCGAATCTGCTTACTATCAGGCACTTGTTATAACGAGTTTAAATTATAGTTTCAGTCATATAATGACCACTGCTAGGCGTAGGTCTCCGTTTTACATCTCCAATAGGACTGGTTGGAATGACATCAGGCAGGACATAGTAAAACACACACGGTCTATTATTTTCGAAAAACAGATCGATCCTTCTAAAATCCATAAAAAGTCCCCGGTGCAGCAGTTTAAATATTCTAACAACTTTGATGAAGATAATGTAGCAGAGAGTAAAAAGACAAAAATAACACCAAATGAAATCCTAATTTATTCCCGGCGCGTCTCCATTTCAATTTCTCTCAAATAGACTTGCAAAGAGAATTATAATCATAAAACATAACAACAAGTACCCCCATAAACCGGCGTCGATAAATGAATATGCAAATGTGTGCGTGTTTGGCCGCTCTTACACGGGGCCGAGTCACCGACTACACCCGCGAAGTGTTTATGCTAATGAAACGACGCGGGGCGCGGGGGGTGGTAGTGCTGATTACGTCACGGGTGCGTATGCGCATGCAAATTGAGAGGGGTATCTGCAGAACAACAACTCTGACTTTTCATTATTTTGACAAGGCAATTGCCATTATTTATAACATAATACAATTATGTTATAAATTTACAAAAATTATGAGCAGATAATGCAGTAATATGTATACTCGTATCAATTGGTAATTATTGTGAGAATATTATGTAAATGTAGGTACATACTCGTAAGTGTGGCTCCTACTCCTTCTAATTTAAACGTTCCACACATACTTACCGATGGTTACATGGCATACTATCCACCCATCCACCAGCCATAACATCTCCACTGCCGGACATAAGCCTCCCCTATATCTATATTAATAATTTCGTCAAGGGGTACGGTAGACTCGATTGAAACTTTATCTGAATGATAAAACATAAAAAAATAATTATTTCGAGTCGACAACATATATCCGGAAAATTCGGATTATCGAGTATTTTAATAAATTATAACGGTGCTGACAAACAAAAACACGGTGTCCATATTGACACCGGATGACGGATGACATAAATTGAGAAGTGTTGCCAACACCACAAATAAAGAATCTGCTAAAATGGTGTTAAAATTGTGACAAAATAATGCTATATAAACATGCTAAAAATTGTGATAACATTTTTCAATGTGAAATGAAACGTAACATAATTATAAAATTATTATTAATTAAAAAATATGTGTTTTAATCGACTATGACCTATTATTATGTTATCAAATAAAATGTAAGTATCTTGGTCTTGGATCTTGCCTACAGAGCGTAGTGCGTTCTCTGGAACTGCGTAAGACTAGCAGCATTTCCTTGCCCTTTTTAAGTCGAATCTTATAATTATAAAAAAATAGCATTTAAAGTTTTTACCGACAAACAATTGCGTAGCATAATTTTTAATACTGAATGTATTAAAACTAAAAGAAACCCGTTCAATTTCGTCATTTGAAAGTGGTAGCGTTAAAAACGATATTGCTGACATAAATCTGCAATTCTGCATGTAATTTTAATGGTAAAAAACTTATTGTACAATTATTTTACATGCTAAAAATATGACGTATGCTAAATTGCAAATAAATATGCTATACAAGATGAAAATATGCTAAATTTAGCATAAAAATGCTAAATTGGCATCACTGATCTTGAGCAGTCAAGTTTTTTATGTTTTGGCGTCGCATTTTGGTGCATTTGCCAGTGTCAAGTATTAAGTTTTAATAATTTTTGATAATATTGTATCAAAATAGTAACTGTCGTAGTCACGTTAAGGCCCAACCTTTAGTTAGTACCACAGATATCTAATACACTAAGATAAGTACCTAACCGAAGGTTAGGTACCTACTTAATGTTTTCAATGATCCGAAACATAAAATAGGACAGGAGTGTAGGCTATTAATTTTGTGAATGTAGTAATCAGACTCCACTGGAGAAGCAAAGGATACAGGCTACATAAAGTACATCATAATATATCACCAACCGGCCTTTTTGGAAATCTATGAGCCTTATGTCCAGCTGTGGACGTCCTACGGCTGATAGATAGATAGAAAATAATAGAAAATATAATACTTGCCATACCTAATCTTTAAAGTTGACGTTGCCTTTCTTTTCGTTTTATCAGAATGTATAGATACATTTTCAGTACTTATTCATTTAGTTTTGAGCAATTACTTTGGGATATTGTTTACACCCATCATTCCGAAATTACCTATTTTTTAATACGTATATGTCATTCATAATTGTTTTGCTTGATCTTCATCATTTTGTTATCAGCCTAATCTCCTTGCCATAGATGAAGGATAAGTTTTCGCTCAGAGCAAAGCGATCCTTCCTTCATCTATGCTCCTTGCATTTGGTAATCATTGGTAATCATTGTCATGATTGTAAAAAATTGATGCAGCGAAGAGCTCTTCGTAAAGATGGTGATCAAGTAAAATTATGATGAGTGTGTGTGTATTATAAGTCATATTTCACCCGAGCGAAGCCGGGTTGTCATCTAGTATCTCCAATAAAACCGGTTAAAGCGGCTTGTCAGCGCCATCCTGCGATCTTTATCCACGTCGTGGGTAGACGTTCTACGCTACGCTTGCTATTCTAGAAATGTTCGATTCTCTCCAGAAATTTTTGACAATCGCACGTGTTGATTGGAATTTGAACTGTTTCTTTGCAGAGCTTTCAACTCAGTTCGTACTTAACTATGAATTCAGCTTAGTTATACCGCGCTACTATCGCATCACAAATTAATACATTTTTATAGCCTCGGTGTAAAATGTCAGCTAGAATAGTAGTAGTTGTATTGTAGTTGAAATATGGCTGCTGCCTGACTCCCGGAAATTATCTGTTTACCATAACTATACATAATATTATTATGCGTATTTTTTAAACGTACTCACATTCTTGAGTTTCATTTTACAGATACAGATTATGCTAATTATGTTATTTTTAAACTTTCTAAATAAATAAGCACCTTTTAAGTTATCCCGATATTTCGACCGAGTTGCATCAATCGTGGTCACGGGCAGGTTAATTATATTTTTTTAAATATTAAATAGACATATTACTCTGAATAGAAGAAAAATATGGAGTGATCAAAAATTACTGAGACCTCATTGTACAATTTTCCATTAAGCGTAATTTAAGTATAATAGAATTCGTATCTGATAATTTTATAATATATTTTGATGCTTGAATAGCTATAATAATAAGCAATAATTATTTTCTCAAGTTATTATACAGATCGATATCTGGATCGTTCGAAGTTCGTTTTCACACCTGTTTATGCGATAATTATGAAGATATGATATTAATGATGTCCACTCGTAATAATGGATCAGATAATATTCGTCAAAAAGCCAAGAGGTCACGGTATCGAGTTACAGATATCAATTTCAGACAGTTTTGCTCTTAGGTATGTGTAAATCATCAAAAATTATGATAATACTTTAATCTTTTGACATAAATTAGAACGCAAATGGTTTCATTTTAGTGACGGTTAAACACACTAATCTTTAGGCTAAAAGCTTTTAATGATTTAGTTTTTTTTACCAATACATAGGTAGAGGTACCTACTTAGTTTTGTGCGTAGACTTGAATTATTAGTAAAGGCGTCATAAAATACCTGCAAAAAGGTATAAGAACTTGTAAAACTCAGTAAGTAAATGTATTGTATTAGTACAGTAAAACAAATGAAACTATGCTGCCAATATTTTACTTACCTACTCGCATTTCAAGACGAAACCATCTCATGATCCATGCTGATTCGTGTGTGACCAATTACAAACAAAATTCCTACTTCATCAGAGTATGTAACACTTTCAATTATAGTTATTCTAAAGATGTAGACTTATTTACTGCAAAACAAAATGCATTCAAAAACTTATTATACTCAACTTTTTTCTGTGATGACTAACTTCAATCTCCAAATTCTTAACATTTATATTTGTTTCTTCCCTTTCAACTATCTACATTGGTATAGCTCCCACAAAATTAATTTCTAATATTTATTATTGTTACAAATGTATTTTTTATTTTATTATGTACTATTAGTGTAAACATCAATAGGCTTATTTATGTCATACTAGCGAACTTACTTTTTTTTTAAACAAAGCTGTTTGTTTACCAAAAAATAAATAAATAAATAAAAAAAATATTTTACTGTGTTTAATTTTTTTTGGCCGTATTAATATACCTCCAATACTGCCGTTACTGACTACAATTCGCTCTATGTAAAGTGAATTGTAGTCAACACCCAGTTTCGAAACCAACAAAACTCGTAAACAAATGTAGGCATGACATATAAAACAAGCTAGTGAAGGAGAAAACTGATTGATAATACAAACACCATTAATGTGTGGAATTTCCATTTCATTTCATTACAAGTGCTTCAAATTTTAACACCTTTCCCGGGTCAGAGGGTCAGATGCGGAAATGTAGCGTCCAGCGCGATCGCGCGAGATATCGCTCGATTTATCCCGCGATTGTCCGCCCCGCTTTCGGACTCTACCTACTGCGTTTCGCACAATGCTCGTTGAATGTTTTTACTTTGTATCAGAAATCATTATATAGTTTTTTCATTATTTATTAACACTAGTAGTTCTCCGAACTGACGAAATCGGATGATAAATAGCGCTACAGAAGACTTTCCTTTTTTTGAAGTACGGAAATACTTCAATAAAAAAACGATGAAAATTTAAAAAAAAATATTATAGGATCCGTGTTTTAACCTAAAATGCGACCTGATGAGGAGAATCAACATCCGGATAGATGAATGGGAAATTGTAGAGTCAAAACTAAGACGCTTTGCTTTCTTTGTTCGCTTCGTTGCGATAAAAAGGTAAAATTACACCCCTAAGGAAAATCTAACAATTTTCTCTCAGTTCAAGGCAGTCAGGTAAAAATTCATATTTGATAGTTACATAATTGTTTCACAAAAAGATGTAATATTTAATAGATGCTCTACCTTGCTGCCATAAGACGTTGGCTATCAGCGTAATGTAAAGGCGCGGTCACACGAGGCGCTGCGGCTCCATCACCGCGTACCGTCATTACTCCTGTCACCGCACCGCAGACCCACTTCCAACCTTACACCCTGGAAATAAAGACCAGATTCTCGCAACAACCACCAAATGAGGTATACCGCTTCCCTCGCCTGATTTACGTACGCTCAAGTGCAATGAAATAGCGCAGTTTCAGGATTCCATCTCCTCTACATTATCGACTCTACTTACACCAAACAGAGCGCATATTTGAGTGTAAATGTGAAGTTTATATTGTAGAAAGATCTGTTAATCATTACACCTCGTGACTACCCTCCGCTGCAACCTGAGCAGAGGTTGAAGTAATGGATAGCGCGAGATTTAGTAGCCGCTGGAGTAATGCTCGGATGATGCCGGGTCGTGCGCGCCGTTCGCCTAAATCACTCGCGTGTACTGACTCTGGTTCTGTTTGTTTCTTTGTCTGTTATCTGAGCTATGGAATAAATAGTATAGTAATGTGGTATCTGAAGATTAAACTTTTTATTTTCATCGCAGTAACTAAATCTACCCCTTTGTGTATTGTAGCAGAGTGGAAATCAGATTGGTTGAAAAAAAGTTGTCTGCTTGTCACAGGGCTCTCTTAGTTTAGTGCTACTAGCTAGTCCAGCATGCGACCACGAAATCATTTCAACGTGTGAAAAAGTGATGGATTTATACTTTGCCATAACGCTGTTTCGTTCCGACACGTCGAATGAAATATTTTGTGGTGCGCATCCTAGCCCGCAATCATTTTAAAAATGTTATTCGTGATTTTCATACTTAGTAGCGCTACCGTACTGACCGCGCGTGGCATTATAAGCGAGAGCTACCGTGGCTCGGATGACGCGTTAAATTGTAGGCCTCGGTTGGTTTAACCGTTTAGCCATGTCAAAGGCCTTCAGGCGGCTTTAAAACTCTGACACCAGGGCTAGCCACCAGACCTATACGAACTTACTTAACGATAGGTAAATAGGTATATTCTATCTAGGTAAGCGTGCTATATATACCTAAGACCGCACAGGCAATATGGAGTCGCAAACATATGTGAAAAAAAAACCTGATGACTGATGAATTACAGTGCTACGAGCACAGCTGCAATGTAAAGCTAGCAAGGGGGCAGTAATGTCGAGAGGTGGCCTCACATCTTCAGCGGCGATACCTGCCCTGTATGCCAGTAATAGACGGATCACAGCAGAACTCAGGTTCCAGCATCCCACGGGTGTGTTGTTGAACTATTTATTTCTGTGAATGTGTATGGTATGTGTTATAGTTCTACTAGGTACAATAAGTAATACCGTTGAAGATAGGTATTCAGTATCCAGACGGTGGAGACGGCCTGATGAAGACAGCAGAAAAATAAAGATCAACAGTTAAACAACTTGGACGCAAGCTGTTCCTTTTAAATAGAAAACTGCTAACAGCTTGTGATCTGTGAAACATCCGGATGAAAATAAATATACGTATTTGCGCGCGAAATCTGAAATGCGCTTTAGGATGAGAAAAAAGATATTCCGTGCAGGTGAACTTGTTAGATGTATTACGGGTAAGAAACTTCCCACTTGAATGCCTAAAAAGAAATAAAATAATAATTGTTTTCATATGTCTTGAGAGCAAGTAAACCTCTGGCTTGAAGCTAGCTAGTAGCAGGCAAGTAATCTCAACCACAGGCCGTAGATCTTTCGAGGCGATACTCGCTGTGTACTCATAGTTCTCTGACACTCACGCTCGCCGATACATTGTTATACTTCAGAGGCGATGCCTAGACACTTTATGCTCGTAGTAGACAACACTGTAAAGCCTCGTATACACTAGGCCACAATTGACGCGCAGCACGGCTGACAACGTTAAACAAGATGCGACGTTGCCAGGTAGAGCGCTACTTGAGTAACTTGACGCTTGGCTTGTTGTTTACTTAAGAGCAACAAGCAGTTTTAAGCCAAAAATGTTGTCAAGGGAGACATAACGTACCAAAATGTCTGTAGTATGGTGTACTCAATGTCTGCTTAAATTAATCTTATCAAAACTGTGAATGTTGATCTTCTCCACAAACTTTCTTTACCAAAATTGTAAATATCTGAAATTGAAGTAATCACTAGTTCCTCTGGCGACATGTAGTGTTGTCGACGACTGATCATATGCGGACAAGCAACGTTGCTAAACAAAGTGCCGCGTTGCCACGCAAAATGTTGCACAATATTACATTATAAACAATTGTTGCTCAGCCATGTATTTACTGAGCAACAATCGTTTATAAACTCTGTTGCAGAAAAATCACAATGTTTCAGAGACAATTATATTGTTTCTGTAAATACTACGCGTTTATCGGTATGTATTGGTGCTGTTCATGGAAACATTTACGTGATATTTCAGAAACTGTATCCGAAACATTGTTGTTTAGTACTCACATGGTTTCATGTGTGGAGCAACAACGATGTTAAATCAAAGTTCCTCGTTGCCGCGCAGCGTGCCTACGAGGCCTTACAGTATATTATGGCACTTCGGATGCAGTACTCGGTTCGTAGCAGGTCGCAAACACCCGCTTTCGCAGTCGATACGTTATATTAACATCATTCTGGAGTGTTTATTGCTGCCCGGGGAGAATAGCTGTGTGATAAAATGTCTGGTAACTATGTATCACAGTGACTAGTAAGTGAGCCGCTCGTGATGCGTGTGTCGGCGCGATATTTCTTGCTATACTTACCTGGGTACTTAGTGGTATGAGATTTTATTCATTGAGATAATTGGGTAAAATGTATAGTTTTTTTTTAAGAAGTGAAATAATTTATAATCATTTGATTTCCTAATTATGACCGCCGGGTCGTGCTGGATGCAAGCAGCTACAAACCGGTCTTATAGGAGATATTTAGGGGAAGCCTATGTCTAGCAGTAGACGTCTTAGGGCTGATGGATGGATAAACATTTGAGTATATTCGTTTTTTACATTATGAACTTTTTGCGGGCTCCCGAAAACGGCGTTTCGGGTCTCGTAAGTCATATACTAATAGCTCATATAATACGCGCAACATGCAGGGATGCAATATTACATGCATTGATTACTTTAATCTTTTGATCTATCTACTTCTTTTGTGCGGCAAATAAACATGCCAGTGCTGCCAAACTGCAAAAAGTAACAAAATAAGTAATATCCGCTCATATAAAAGGCTTGTGGTCACAAAATCGCGTTAAATCCAGAACCCAGCACTACACTGGCGGCGGCTCGCCAGTTAACCACACGGCCGTGTTCGTCTCCCCACAATACGAACGGTTCTTTTAATGCCCACAGCTTCATCAACAGTTACTACGCGCTGTACACTTGCGTGCATAAAATGTGCACGCTTAATAACCGCGCCCCGTGTGCCCACTCGTGGGAACCTCGAGTATACCGCCTCCTTTTGCGGCCGACTTTATGGCCGCTCTAACTGTCGATTTGACGTGGAATCATCCTGTCGCATACTTAGCTCCCACACGAAATTACAAAAATGGAGATGTTAGATCTCTTCAAGTATTTTAGCTTGTAACTGTAATTTTATGTTACAATATAAACTGTACTTAGTTGCCTGTAATACCTATAACTTACTGCTTATTTATGTTTGATTGTAGTCTTTGTGCTGACATTTCTATTGTACCTATTTGAAAACTGATATCATAAATAATATTCATTCGGTATTTTATACCATGTTATGATAATAAGCATACCTACATAATTTAGAGTTCTATAAAATTAATGTAAGGTTGAAACTAAACCCACCTCTGGTTTGTGTGAATCTACCAACCCGTATTGAGCTAGCGGCCAAATCACGGTTATGGGCTTATGAAAAGGCAGGTACAGATACAATGATACGTAGGGAACACACGTGTTGCGACCTTAAGGCTGATTGTCTCAGTCAGCGAGCGGAATCTAATTATTTTTTGTTTTAATTTTTTTTTATTTACTGATAATAAAAACTAATTAAATGGTCATAAATAGGTAGCGTTTACGAGTTACATACGCCTAAAAACTAAATTAGTGGTCAGTCAGTTTTTGCAGGAAAGTGCTTCAATCGATTTTCAACCTAGTTTTTAATTAGTGGACTATTGTGCATAAACTGGCTATTATTCAGGTTTCTTTTCTAGGTGTTTATGTATTTATGCCTCGTTAATTTATGGCTATCTTTTCATGGCCGCAAAACGAGTTTTTGTAAACTTAACTACGCAGTGGAACAGTTTATCTGTAAATGCCATAAAACTCAAAATAAAGAAATTCGCGCGTGACGTAGTGAAACCACCTTAAGTTCAGATCGGCCAATGATCTCGGCGCGAGTTGTCCGGCCGCGTAATGTGACCGCTCATTATTGAAATACCTAAAGCCTGAATGGTACAGTTTCCTGCGGTCGCCGGTCGCTCCGACAAAAACTGCCGATTGTGAGAGAAAATTGTGCCATAAACCTGCGGCTTTCTGCGATCTCTTTACAACGCTCACGAATATTTTCAGCTCAAAAGAATCATGGTTATTGCCCTTAATGTTTTCATGGTTTCGTACCCAAAGTGTAAAAACGGGACCCTATTAGGTTAGTCTATGCTATTACTAAGACTCCGCTGTCAGGCTGTCTATCTGTCCTGTTACCAGGCTGTACCTCATGAGCCGTTATCGCTAGCCTGTTGAAATTTTCACAGATGATGTATTTTTGATGTTGCCGCTATAACAAAGAATGCTAAAATTAGAATAAAACAAATATTTAAGCCTGTTTGTTGCCGTTTTTGTTCTATATTAATAACGGCAACAGTTAGACTCTTGAAATATTCACAGAATATTAAGTTGTATTTTCACTCCAAAAATTAATTATTAAAATAAAAAATATTAAATGTCCCACAAAATATCCCATACTGTACGGAACCCTTCGTGCGCGAGTCCGACTCGCACTTGTTTATTTCAATTCATGCAAACAATCACAATTTATGCCACACATTTTGTTCTTTAAACTGTCGGTGTTATGTCTTCAAGAGATACGGAGTTATCCGCTTGCTCCGAACCAAGCTGAAAGGGCTGATTCAGGTCTTACTTATGGAACAACCTTTCTCTTCTTGATCGTTGTGCTCTTAACAGAACGGTCGTGGTCATCACGCAGTATTATTATTGGCAGGGGCAGATGTAATGCGCCTCACGATGTCTCAACCTTGAACAACCTTTAATAGGGGTCCAATCTGGAATTCGAAGGAAAAATCATCTGTGTGTGTTCACAGTTCTGGTGTTCATATAATTTGTTGATTCCTAGATGCGACTTTGTCTGGGACATTTTTATTTTATTGGAAAAGTCGTTCATAATCCCCTCTTTCAGATTAGGGCGCCTTTTGTACATAAATGCATAACTCTGAATGATCAAAAGTTATATTTAATTTTCTGCAGTAATTAAATACCTACTTTTTTCGTTTCCTCCACAGAATAGGTCTCCACTATAATTTGACAATTACTATTTTTCACTTGCTCTTACTCGTATTCTACGCCGTTTATGTTGTTTAATAGTTATTTAAGTACATAAATTTATCTGCTTCTGCTTTAAGAAACTGCTTCAGACATGTGAAGTAAATTATGTCAACCAACCATTAATGTTGTTTAAAAAAATTAACTTGCTCCCTGGAAGTGCAAAAATATGCACAATTGCACTTTGAAGCAGCAGCAAATTACATTCACACATCAGTGGGGTGCTCTAAGAAGCTGTGTCAAACATCTATAAATTCACTACATTATAAAGCAAAGTCGGTTTTATTGTGCGTCTGTCTCCCCGACTGTGTATTCGCTTATTTATTTATTACATACTACACGAAAGATTCTAATGCTGTTATTACTAGAGGTTTTTTTAGAACTTTTTAACGAGAAGGTTTGCTTGAGAAGCTATAACAATAGTACTTGGGCGAAGCCGGGACGGGCAGCTAGTCTAAAATATGTAAATGTAGTCGCCACAGCCGCGTCAAGTGCCAGCGCTCGCCATCGCGCCGCGGCCCGCACGTCGCCGCGTCATATTGTCTGTTTGTCCGATTGCTGATGGGACACAAAATGGCTTCCACGCTCCAAACATGAGCTGGAATGCACTTGCCAGATTCGATCGCTATCAGCATTCTGTCTTTTGAGACTAGTACGACTATGGGTCGTTCAAGAAAAATGTCCATATATATTTTCTGTTAAGAATTTAGTCAAATGATTTTGTTGATTCTAATTCTGTCAACATTTAATTTAAAAATGATTTCACAATCATAACACATGCCACAAGATAGGTTGATATAAGTTCAATACAGTCTTTAAATCTAGAGTAGCCCAATATTCTCTTTCAGTCCAAAAGGTTTCAAGGGACCTAGGACATAGGACGTCTACAGCTGGACAGAGGCAACATCTCCAGTTTGCATCCAACGCAATCCTGCTGTTTCAATAATGGTCATACTCATGGCCCGTAGCTGATAGGCAAGTTACATTGGCATTGGGCAGGGCACATCGCACGGCGGAATGATGACCGGTGGGGTCGAGAAGTTCTCGGTCGGAGATCTATTACCGGCAAGCACGTCATAGGATGTCTACCGTGGACCGATGATCTTATCAAGTCCGCAGGACCACGCTCTGGATACAAGACCTCTTCCAACCGTTCTTATTAGAAGTCCATAGGCCTAGCAGAACACATCCTATAGCGCTATAGCTGGTGATGAAGTTTGAATGTATTAAATTGAGCTGAGTATCCCTTGCAGCCGGTTTTCTTCAACGACACAGATTACTGCACAGTTATTAGTAGAGGTTTGTAAAGGTTCGGCCAACTGGTCACCGCCGGCATGCGGCAGGTAGATCGGTTCCAAACAAATATTAGCCTTCGCCCGACCAGATGCCTGCATAAATACTAATTATAAAATAAGCGATCGACAGCTTGTTTGCCAGAACGGCGGGTAATGGGCCATCGTGGCGCGCTCCCACGGGCCACTTGAACTCTCCATTATTATTCTTTTAAATATTATCTCTTGCGAGTGCTTATTTGGTGCGTCTGTGTCGTGATGGGTTAATTCTTTCCGAAATGTTAGAATAACATCGGCGAACTTTCAGCCGATGGATTTGTGCATGAGAGCGTTGTGTAATGTTCTTGTGTACAATGATGAGGTATTGTTTGATAACTTTACGCTCAACGTGTTTTGAAATATCTAACGTAATATGAAATGTAGAAATGAATGAAATAAATTTTATTACTTTTGATATCAAATGTATTTTTTTGGATAAATATACGTGTAATCAATTTACTCATTCCAATTCGAGTCATTCGTAATTGCAATTTTCAAAATAATTGATTTCATAATGAAAGATAGGTAGGTAATGTTTGATTTCTTAAAGCAACTTTTTTTCTGGAATTTTTAAAGTGAAACAAAACTGCATCTTCCTTACAAGACTTAAAAGCCTAATATATGGACAGATAGACACATATAATGACTGTATACCTATACGTATGTCTGTATAGTGAAAATTGTGAGATTTGCTAAGAAACTTTGAGAGATGGAATATAATTATGTTTAAATATCTACCCGCATTTCTAAATTTTTAACATATACTTTTTTAAACAACGTGATTCTTATTCTTAGTAATTTGGGTAAAGGTTTTAATATCTTCAACTGGTTTCGTATCGATGAAAAAAAAGGCGTTAGAACGTCTGTCTGTTCACAATTCCCATTCAATAAGAATGACCACAAAAACCTCGCAGGATACACGGAACGTTCAATAAAACGTATAATTTTAAAAGAATTATGCATTTAATGCACAATAGAGTTAGCTGCTGCTTCCCAATTCTTAACCAAGATTTAGGTACCGTGTCGAAGTAAAACATTGCTACAAATAGAATTCAATGTAAAGGAATCTGAGAGGTTTTAAACCGTGACAGGGTTCCACCTTGCTGGTACATGCAAGTCATGTTTGGTAATGATATGCAGCGTGTTAACTCTTTGTTCAGTGAGTTAAAATATCGGAGTGTTAGTGTTCCACGCTTCCATCGGCCGCCGGCTCGGAAACCACAGAATATAATTATAATAGCACTACATAAGCACTAGGGGGCCTACCTCACCTATTCCTTGAATCTATCTACACTAGGTTTATCTCAAAGAGTTATTTTTGTGATAAATATTTCAAAAATTTATTCTTCAAACATAACTAAAATATAAATTTCCACTTATTCCTTTTTCAATGTACCTTTACCGTAAGCTAGTGTTTATCGTAAAGTTTGTTTCGGCATATATTAGGTATAGGAATTTTCATCATAATTTACAGCATACTGAAAATTCCTACTTGCTACTTACACATAATTTATGACACACACTAAAAATATCAACAAGGAAACATGTTTCACAGAGCAGATACTTGGATACTTAACAGAAATCTGAGTTTGAATTAAGTAAATAAAATTACAATTTATAATAAATTTATTTATTTCGCTGACAACAATATCAGAAATTTATTGTAAGTCCATTGACACCAAACTAGTACAAAACTGCGTTTCGGGTGCCAAAGGCTTCTCCCAAAATAATGAAATCAAACGCTCAAAGATACTTAGAATCCAGGGCCGTTATTATGAGATTAAATGTAATTAAACAGTAACAGCAGTAGTTTTTGTATGGTGAGACGTGAGGCCTCAGATATCCTTACAAATAAGTACGAGTAAGAATAAACCAAGAAGATTCAGGAACACGCTATGGACCATTTGTCTGTGAACAACTGATTGTGCCATCCCTTTTATAATTATATGGTCTTAATAAATATAAATAAGTAAATAAATATTTTGGGACATCTTACACACGGCCTCTGTCCCCAAACTAAGCAAAGCTTGTGATATGGCTGCCAGAGACTGATATACTACATATACTTATTTCTAAATACATACTTATATAGATAGTAACTAAATAACACCCAGACACAGAGCGAACATTTATGTTCGTCACATAAATATTTGCCCTGGGTGGGGATCGAACCTACGCCTCTTTGATCCAGAAGTTAGGGTCACTAACCACTGAGCCACCGAGGCAGTAATGGCACAACTACACACAACTGTCCGTACCAGATGTTTCTCATGGACCAGCAGTGTACACAACAATGTGTAGTGTGTGTGTAAGTATGAACATCTATGAACACTAAAGTAAGTTCGTATAGGCCGCGTGGCTAGCGTGCTCAGTTTTTAAGCCGCCTAAAGGCCTCTGACATGGCTAAACGATTAAAATAACCGGGACTTACAATTTAACGTTTCATCCGAGCCACAGTAGTGCTCAGTTGTAAATGCCACTCGCGGTCACCCATCCGAAGACTGACCATGCTAAACGTTGCTTAACTTCGATGATCGCTAACGAACACCTAGTCAAATTACGAATTACGCTATGAACACTGTATTTTTCAAGCTTTATAGTAGGCCCCTTGACGCGCAGTGTTTGGTCCACTTGACAACATCGCCGTCATCGTGATGTGTTTATCTTCACACAACTTCAGCAAAAACCGTTCAGCCAATAAAAACCACTAACCACTTTAAAGTGGAGAAACTGTCAACCAATCATTACGTGTTTTTATCACGCTAAATATTCTAATGCGCTGCAAATTAGAATCATTCACCTCGAACCACTTAAAACAGATTTGTAAAAAAAACAGCTTCTGACCTTCTGAGAACATAATTATATGATCGATCACAAAAAGCAGGAAAGCATATTTAATTTTAATTCCTAATTGATCGCAGCTTTGATTGATGGTTAGTTTTTTAGCTACCGACCTGGGATTCTCGGGTTTTAGATCTTTCCGTAAGACCTACGCTAATATACTGCTGCGAATATTTTATTAGGAGTCGTCGTTATTTTTTATGTGTGGTACTAATACATATTAGATATTTGGCAGCTTTATGTCACCTAATCATTTTATTTATTTTGATTCGGAAAGTAGAAAACTTATATTTTATTAAAACCCTGAACTATGGGGAATTTGAGAGCCAAAAATTGTTTTTGATTTAAAAAATAATGTTACGTTGGAATTACGAGTATTATGGTAACCTGTAGGTCTGTTAGTCTGTATATCCGGAAAACGAAATTGCATAACAGTAGGAACCTATACGTGAACCCAGCAATAGAGCTAGCGTGGTCAGTTCAGTTTTAAAAGTCTTTATTTTTACCATGATTCTGAAATATAAGTAGGTACATGACCAGAGTACTTGCATCTTGGTACTCGTAGTAGGTACACTAATAGAGATTTTACTGGATATGTTTTATTCGTTCTCACAGACTCCTATAAAAAATTAAATGAAAATTCATTACATAATAAACATAATTATAAATGTATATAGTTCTTGATGTGACAACCTGCATAGTGCATATGGTCAAATTATTAAAAGGTACGCTCTCTTTAGCAGTTAATAGGCTGGTAGAGCCATAAGATGTATCTGTGCATATTCCTAGTACGATAAAATAGCATATTTGTGTTTTTTAAGCTATAATAATAAATTTATTTTTACCTGTCATCAAAGTATTTATCACTTTGATGGCCATAGATTGATGGGAGCTAAACACTGTCGCATATAAATTAACTCCACCTTTCCCGCGTAGGAAGTGTGAACGTTATTATAATATGTCATTTTTACGACGCCACGATGCCCACACACACTAAAAAAGGTTTAATCGATTGTAAATCGTTTTGCCGAAAGAAATAAACTCGATCATAAGAAATGAGATAAATATTTCGAATAGAATCGACGTCGGAACGTCACAAAATAATGGAAACCGATAATGATTTCGGATAATGTGGTGTTGAAGTTGATTTTACGACGTTTTTTATGGCGCCGACTGAGGATTAGAGATGAAAATCTTTAGCTGAGCTTTTTAATTTTTTCTTATCTATATGGAGATGTGGACTGTGATGTGTTGCGCACTTTAACGATGCAACACATCAGTAGATTAATTTTATTTGTCGCATCATCATCATCTGCAGCCTACTTACTCTAGCTTGAGCTGTAGGCCCTACAAGCTTCTCTCAGAGTGCCATCCTCCACAGAGATGTGTTATTTGTAGCCAGGCTCGACACGTGCTACTGAAAGTTTGTTTTTCCAGTTTTTATTCATTTTTAGGGTTCCATACCTCAAAAGGAAAAAACGGAACCCTTATAGGATCACTTTGTTGTCCGTCTGTCCGATTGTGTGTATGTCAAGACTCCTTATCTCAGGAATGCGAAAAGATATCGAGTTGAAATTTAAACTATATACGTAAACCTGTGAACTCTTGCAGTTGTGTAAAAGAAAAGCTTCTCAATTACCGTATAAAAAAGTTAGAGCCGTTTATGTCGTAAAACAACGCATATTTCAACGCTCACAAAAATCAAAACCTACCGGGTACTTCCTGTTGACATAGAACTATGAAATTTGGCGAAAAGTATTGTCTTAGAGTACACATATATGAATAAATCTGAAAATTGTACATTTTTATTTAAACCACATAAAAATAGGGCCACAAAATTCACAAAATATGGGTTCAAAATTCAATCGTATCATATAAAATAACTTCATTAGCACACGCTAAAACAGGTTTTTAATTATTTTAACAATATGTTTGTACGGAACCTTCGATGTGCGAGCCTGACTCGCACTTGTCCGGTTTTTTCGCCAAAGTATAGGTAAACAAAGCATAACGATTCAAGTGATCGTGTATGATCAGTATATTTTTAGCATAATTTCTCGATAACCCTGATATAATACCATTGCTACAGTGTTCTAGAATGTAACTGTTTCTTAGAAGTGTGAGCGGTGACTACGTTGGCTGCGCGCGTGAGCGGCGCGGGCGCACAGAAGGTCGGCGAGTCGGCGCCGGCGCGGCAACCGGCTATTATGCTATTACACTCGCTCGATGAATCGGAATCGGCCTGATTCTGGACCGATCGATATTTGTGTGTTCTTCATCACTGTCTTGTCAAAACTTTCGTCTGTTTTCTACATCAACAGCTGTGTTATACATACGAAATTGGAAAAACAGTGTTTTCTCTTCCCTGGTTTATTTTATATCATAATTTCGTAATTTATACTTAGATTTAGTTCTAGGAAATATGTTACTTGAAAAATAGACATCAAATGATGAATAAAGCTAATTGTTTCTGCTGCAGCGTCGTTGAACCTTGTGTTGACCAGCAACGAGCTTCAGCTTTAAAAGTTCAAATCGTGTTGTCCTTTAATTTGATGTGTTTACAGTTTTCCAGACATAATAGAACATATTTCATTTGAGCTATACCATATATCTATCTTTCTAATTAACATATATGTATAGGCAGTTTTGTGCGAGTGGGCCTTGCTCATCCTAGAAATATCTTTGTCTATCCCAGAACACTTAAAAGTCATATATACACTAGCTGACCCGGCCACGCGTTGCTGTGACTAAATAAATTAAAATTGCGACTATAATTTGAGATTTAAACTATCCTATCTCTCAAGTTGGATCGAACTGCACATGGTGTGCGAATTTTATTATAATCGGTTAAGTGGTTTAGGAGTCCATTAAGGACAAACATTGTGACACGAGATTTATATATATTAAGATAATACATTGCATTTTTCATAAGTGGGCAACATTAGACAGCTGTCCCTCTAGAAAAAATCACTAGCCATGCCAATATATATAGATAGGACTAGGATAGGAACAGACAATAGTCAAAAATAAAAATCTATTGAAAGAAAAGAGAGACAGGTAATCGACGTGCAGCCTTCAAGAAAAAGATGCTGTCGACTTGATTTACGAGTACGTTACACATACAAAGAGCTTAGATGATAGAGTAGTGATGCCATGAGAATATGCTCGCAGGCCAGTAGCGTGAGCGTAATGGATGGGTGCGCGCGCGCAATTACCCACCAATTAACCCGCGCCCGCCCGCCCCCGGCTACCGCTTTCACTTTTATAAATATAGCCCAATTATTGTGTTTAATTCGACGTACATTGTAATGTACAGGTATGCGGCCGTTTGGGATCGATCACGCAACGCTTTGTTTGAGAACGTTTAGTGCGGCCGGGGCTGGCAGTTGGTCGTCGTATACAAACTATAGTTTAAAGGTATATTACTGAGAAATCCGCTGAGATGGTGCATTATCATATCAGCTATAAGACGTTCATTGTTGGACACAGACTTGGGCTTCATCTATTCTTTAATCAGTCGTTTAGAAGCTGGTTTTGCGGTCATAATCATGTCAGGTCGTCAGTTTACCATATAACACCTTATACTTACCGTATGTATAGTATGTAGTATTTCAGTTTGTTGAAACTTTATTTTTGTGATAAACACTTCGAAAATTGACGCGCTCGCAGGATTACGCACGACAAAAAGAAAGTATCTATAAACCTAGTGTATGAAGCACGATAACAATCATTTAATTTCAGTTTGTTAATTTAAGAAGAAACATCTGAAAATTTGAAGGAGATCCAGTTGACAGACATACCGCCAGCAGCAAACTCCTGGTGAGTTACAGCGCAGGATCATTACAACAATTAATGGTTCACTAGACAAGGCAAGCGAAAGTAGCTCATCTGCGAGCAAAGTGTATATCAACAAAATTGACCCGAACCAGGGCCTGATTGGATTACCAGCTATGGGGCACAAAAGATCTTGAATGAATTTAAGCTAACACCACTATTATCATAATCATTACAATGATGGTGTTGTTAGGTTGGATTTACTTACGTTCGAACAACTGCAATGAAAATATTTATTAAATTGCCCCAAATGGACCAGCGCCGTGGATATAGCCTAATAGCTCGTCGTGGGTAGCAGTTTCAGCAGTGTACATACCTATTAGAAAAAGGTCAGTCCAGTACAGCACAGTAATTATTTATTGAGTTGCAGCAATAGTAAAATTAATAGAATAGAAAGGTCTCGTAAATGAAAGCTGTCGTCGGTTAATACCAAGCCAGCCCGCGGGGCGCGCTAGTCGTGCCCCATCGCGATGGCAATTAAACAATCTAGAGCCATTAATTAATTTCCCATTAGGTGTGCGAATGTAGCATTTGCATGTAGGACGTAAATCAGAAGAACTTACTATGTGGTGGTAAAGGTGCGGTCACACCGAGCGCGGTTGTGCAACGTCGCAACTTAGCAACGTTGAGGTCGCGTCAAACGGTTACGAAGGTTACGTTGCTACCAGCTTTGCAGAACCTCACCCCTCACTCCCGCTGATCCTTTTTGATATTACGCAACGAATCATCTATCAATGTTCCAAGCCGTTATGTATGAGTCAAATAAGAGATAATCTAGTTTTGTTGTACGAGTATGAATCTTATAACGATTGCTGTTGTGCTGTGAAAGCAAAGCAACATATTTTTGTTTAATATTGATGTACATACCTACCACATTTTTTACAGGTTATCAAGTTGTTGAGCTACCACCAGTGGCACCAGTTCGCACAAAACAACGTTGTCTCTACTCAATGTGAAGCCAATTCTTCACGATGGATATGGACAAGTTATATAACTATTACAAGCTAAACTGTTAAGTACCTATTTATTACTCTCGCCATTTTGTAAATCTATGACCTAGCTTGATAGCAAACGCTGTGTTAAACACGCTCGCAGTTTGACCACACCTTAATCAAGCCGTTAATTGAGTTGGTCACGAGAGGGCGCTATTAGAGCAGTTGGAGCCGACATGAGTTATGGCGGCGGTCGAGGATGTAGACCGCCGCTGGGGGCTGCAAATGCTGACTTTTATTTAGGCTTCCATACATCTTGGTTTTAAATACGCGATATTTATTTGAAGAAATGAATAGATAGATACTTACCGTGGCCATACCATAATCATCTTTATCTGATTTTTATAGTGCTTTTCCACACTAGGTTTATCTAAAAGAATTATTTTGTGGTAAACTTACGCTATTATAAGTTTCATTTTACGATAAACATTTCACAAATTTGTCGTGGGCGTCAGAAGGTGAACTAGCTTAATTGGGTAAGCATCGGGACGGTGACCCGGGGATGCAGGTTCAAGTCCTGCGTTCGTGGTAAATTTTGAAACATAATCAGCTTTACTAGTACTAGTACTAGTACAAGTTAATGGCGACTCTGTATAGTCATAGTCACTTATTCATAAAGCTGATTTACATGTCATGGTTCACTAATATAAAATAATGTATATAAATACACAAGATCAATTAAATAAAATTCAACTTAAAAGTCTATAGAATTCTTCGTAGCATAGAATGCTTGCTCAATTAGCCAACGTTGAAGTCGTGCTTTAAAACTTAGCAAGCTTGGAGCTCCAGTGACGTATTCGGGCAGGTTGTTGTATACATCAGGGCCCATATTATGTGTAAGTTTTGCCGATTTGGTCAGCGTTCGTTTTACACTAGCTAGATGGCGATATAGAGTATGGGATTAAACGAAGCAAATCGCTGCGTAGTATCAAATTTATGGGTCGGCGGTGGTGAGAGATGGTATTCTGCCCAGCTTGTAGTGGATAAAGCTGCCATAAAGTTTAACGTAACTTTTACATAGGTTTTTGTATAATTGTGATTTGATTTTGTTACAATTTGACATTATCTTTCTTTTATTATTGACTGAGGAAAATCTACCAAAATGGATGGGCAATTGGGCATATGGTTTGGTAGGTTTTCATCACTCATAAAGTGGCACCTTGTTGTGTTTAGTCTTGTTTTTTAGGGTTCCGTACCTCAAACGGAAAAAAACGGAACCCTTATAGGATCACTTTGTTGTCCGTCTGTCCGTCTGTGTGTATGTCAAGACTCTAAATCTCGGGAACGCGTAAAGATAGCGAGTTGAAATTTAAACTATATACGTAAACCTATGAATTCTTGCAGTAGTGTAAAAGAAAAGCTTGTCAGTTACCGTATAAAAAAGTTAGAGCCGTTGATGTCGTAAAAAACCGCATATTTTGCACTCACAAAAATCAAAACCTACAGGGTACTTCCCGTTGACATAGAACTATGAAATTTGGCGAGAAGCATTGTCTCAAAGTACACATATAGGAATAAATCTGAAAACTGTACATTTTTATTTAAATCACAAAAAATAGGGCCTCAAAATTCACAAAACGTTGGTTCAAAATTCTGTCTAAACTGAAAATAAGTTCAAATATAAATTTATATGTAAATGTATAATTGTATAAATATAAAACATCAAACTTAATAGCAATCAAATCAAATAAGTTATGAAATCAGTTCTTAAAGCAACAGTTTAAATCTCAGTATTTTTTCATATCAAAACTAGATGGCGTTGGCGTCAAGTTAGCCCGCGGTATTAACTTTCTCCGTCGATGTACGAGGTATCTATGCGTTCGAGATATTATGTTTTAATGCAAACATATAAATCCATTCCCTGACTCGAACAAATTCAAAGTGAGTGAAGTATCATTTTAAAGAACTTCAGTTGCAATGCTAAAATAAGTTTATAATTATTTAACAACGTGTTTGTACGGAAACCTCGATGTGCGAGCCTGACTCGCACTTGTCCGGTTTTTTATATTTACTTATTTAGGATATTTAGTGTAATGTGGTTGTTAATTGTGTTTAATGTTTATATTTGACTGAAATCAACTTGGTTTTAAGAATGTAGAAAAATGAAATGAAATTAATTATGATTTAACGTAAGTAATTTGTAAACATTGAGTAATTGTAATTTGTTTTGGACTATTCAAAGTATATTTGTGACACCCATTTGTCGTAACAAATAAACTGAAACTGAAACCAACTTTTCAACGCAGCATTGTGCCGAGCAATTTTTGCGGTCTTTAATTATGTTAAAAACCCGGAAGTGTGTTTGTTGTTTTATTAGTTAGTTCCTCTTTCACGCAGCAGAGCAACGGATTGAGTTGATTTTTGGCATGGAAATAAGTACATAGTTTGAAAAGTCTTCTTTCAGATCCATAAAACAGGCTCATGTCCAGCAGTGGGTCTCTTATTACTTACGAATGATGGATGGATGAAAATGAGTGGTTCTAAGATCTAATCGATCGTGAAGTTGACAATAGAGTCGAAGATTAAACATTTGTCCAATTGACCCCGTGAAACTTGTACACCAGTTTGTAAAATAGGCTCATTTGAACTAAAAGTTGTGCGTCTGTCGCACATGGCGTGTCGTGGCATGTCGCGCGTGTCGCAGCCGCACGAAACTGCTTTACGCTAATGGTGGCCACCAATTAAACGGACAAGCACCGGCCGCTTGTAACTACTGAGAACAAGTCAAGTGAACGGAATACCATGGGCAGGGCAGCATTTGCATTCTCTGGGTTGTAAACAATTCATAACATGAAAAGTTGACAGAAATACAGTTCAGCATAACAATAAAATAATTAAAATTTAATCCTAATATAAATATGTTGTTGAAATGATAGCGTAGGTATAGGTACAGGTAACTCAGAGTGCAAGTTTAGTATAAAAATTAGGGAAATTTAGTTCACTACGAAATCTTAAGTAATCGATCGATCGTATCGTGGCTGAGTCTCGATCTTAATTGAATTTCAAATACATAGAGCAAGTCGACTGCAGGCTAATATGTCAATTACTAGTCGAGTGCACATCGACGTCGTACGTAATTAGTTACATTGTGCTGACAATTCACTTCAGGTTTCCTATTATTCCATATCCAGAGCGTACCTTACCAACTATAATAGAGAAAAACCGCTAGCATTTGTACATTCCAACTTTGATAAGTCTTGTCAGAGAGTCAGAGTTGAATGACTAAGATAAAATCAAAAGACAATTTAAGTTATGTTATCTCTAGAAATCTAGACTTTCGAAAATCTATGGATGATCTAATCATGACTGAGTTACGGCTGTTTTCCTACCAGAGATGTGTATATGAACGGCGATTTTATATTATGAGACGGTGTATTGTACTGTATCAAGAACAATCTTTTTAATAGCCCACTGCAGAACATAGGCACGAACCCACGAAGAGTGATTGGATAATATACACCACGCTGGCCCAGTGCGGGTTGGTGGATTCACATACGCCATCGAATTTGTTCTATGGACGTATGCGGGTTGCTTCAGAATGTTTTTTCTTCACCGGTGGTGCGAAATTCCGTACATAAATTCCAAGGAATTCATTGGTACGGGAACGGTATTTGAACTCGTTTATTACCACTAGACCATCACGGCTTATGAGACGGTGTACGTGAAGTGTTTCTATTAATGTTTTCTTTTACATTGAATCATTGGATTCAAGTCTTGTCACAGTCTTCCGATGGCGTTCTGAACAGAACGTTACGAAACAACCTCTCGACGACGTGGTCAACTGTTTGTTCGGTCCTCTCCGCTGTTGATGCGTGCTACAGGCTGTTTATGTCGTTCGCAGGCCCTCCAACTGTTGAAGAGTGTGTGAAGGGCTCTCCAGCCGCTGTACGACTCTCGGCTGTGGGCTGGCAGGTGATGCAAACTTACAACAAAACAACATTGACTGCGAACATGCGTTGGGACTTGAGAGGCTCCCGGGCCCGCTGGCGCTCCCTAATGAATGTACTCAAGTAATAGTTAGTGAATGTACAGTGTTGTGCGCGAGTGAGGGTGCTCGAGGAAGATTGAGATGTCAGGATGACTCGCAGGAGCAGCCGCCGGCAGCGGCGGCGTGGGCGCTGGCACTGGCCTCTTGTTTTGTAAGCACTTGGTTGTGTTGTTTTTAAACTTTCGCGATTTAAACACATTATTATAATATACTACGGGACCAATCGCGTACTAAAATTACGAGATAAATAAATACCTCCTCATCCCGACATTTCGGCCGAGTTGCATCGACCGTGGTCACGGGTAGACTCAACTCAACTTGGTTGTGTTTCTGAAGGAAAGAGACTGGGATTTAGTGTTAATTTTGTATGTTATTTTTAAACTTATGAAAACAAATGAATTTTTTTATTGAAAATATTGGTTGACGATCACAGCAACAGTAAGCGGCAACATACAGATACTTAATGATGATAATATTAAATGCGAGTCATCGCATTGAGCTGGAAACATTATTACGAAAAATTTTAAAAAACTGTCATCTCTGACAGAAATCCTACATGCTAAACTCAAATCAAATTGAAACAATATTTATACAAATATGCTAGGTAATAGTAAAGTGCTCGTCGCAAGTGGTTTTCTAGTCGTCCCGTTGCACCTGTTATTTTGAAAGCACCTGAGAAACCTGCCGCGTATTCTCCGTAATCAGCGCGATAAGCACTAAATAGCCAGCATGGCGCGGGAAGGCCGTGATTGACAGCCAGGGCCGGCCACTGGCCGCTGCCGACACTTTTACGACTAACATTATGCGGCGCGGTGACAGCTTGCAACAGCCCAGAGAGCAAATGTACATACAAAAACTTGACAACGTGTTTTCAAAATATTTGTAATAATTTTAACTATTCAAAAAAAAGTGATGAAGGGATGATTTTGTCTACTTAATAGACTTTCAAAAACTCTACCACTGAACCAAACACGCCAGCTGCAAACCACTTTCCACTGATTATTTTATGAGGATGCCTAATTACCTATGCATAACAGTAAAATGTTCTTAGGCTTATAATATGATCACGTTTTATTTTCAACCAGCTATTGGTGTAAAAGTAGACACAATTTCTTACGCATACAATACGCCACCACTGAATAATATGCCAATTCTAAGGCCACCACCTTTTTTATTGTGATCTTCTCTTGGAATGCACTAAGTTGCATATACTCGTATTGTACACTCTGGCTATACTCTATGGGCAGCCACATCTAAACTCCTAGACTTATGTCGCTGCCTTACTCTATCGCAGAATTGATTCTCAAGATGAGATTTTAATATGAAAGTCTCGGCAGTAAATACTGTGAGTCTGACGTATATGTGCCGAGATCAGGTCTTCGGCTTTTACATTTTCCTAGAATATTTAATGCACCTGTAAAGTGACTAATATTATTATCATTGGGTTTAAATCACGTTGATCTACCTGGCATGTAATAACTAAACGTAAGGCTTCAAAATTAAATTAAATCTTATCCCAACGTCTCCTTCTCTTTACTAGATAACATTAATTACATAATTCGATTTTTCTAGTGTTTTATGTAATTTATGTTATTAATGTTGTATTTCGTCTCCGACTTGGGTAGCTACAGCCAAGTCAGATTTAAAATAATAATCGTAACGCAAATGAGAACTTTGTCTGTAAAGTCGGTTTACGAACGATTAATAATTTTGCGTGATAACATCACAAAAAAAAAATGTTGAATAAACAACTGAAACAAGCCGAACGCTTAAGCGTTCGGCTTGTTTCAGTTGCATGGCCGAGCATGCCTCTCTATATATCACTTGCACGCTCGGCTCAGGTGGAACGTGACACATTTTCGTGCATGTAGCTAGCTTTCATCAATTTATCGTTATCAAGTTAAAAGTATTTTTAGTCACAGTTAAATAACACAAATGTGTACACGACAGTGTGTTGCATAACGCATCACAAGCTTGCACAGGAGAGCTATCAACCACAGTTCCTCATCGATCAATATCGCAAAGACCTGCATAGCTCAATGTTGTATGACAGTTTATGATCCCATCGGATGCGAGGGACCGTTAGTCTAGTCTCGCTAATAGAATAACGCGATATGAGCGAGAGTTATGCGCATGCGCACGTCGCCGGCCCTGTGCATATCTCGCAACATAGTGTACACGTAAATACTCGTATAGTGTCTGCCTAGTTCTAGCACTAATATGAAGAATCTAAATTTTAATGCTTTGCAATCAAAATTTTGGCACTCATCACAGCTACTGTATTTTGAATTATTGTGAGTTTACTTTTATGCAATACTTGATACGTGATATTAAATAACTTAAAAAAGTACCATTTCAAATTCCTCCACGCGGATTAAAAACTCTGACACCAGCAGGGTTAGTAAACGCACCACGATATAATTCTATCGACGTATCAGAACGAGATAAAGTTTATATTTAAGTGAATTATTTACCCCATAACTTTATTTATAGTATAAAACAAAGTCGCTTCCCTGTCTCTCTATCCCTATGTATGCTTCTTATCATATGTTTAAAACTATGCAACGGATTTTGATGCGGGTTTTTTAATAGATAGAATGATTCAAGAGGAAGGTTTGTATGTATAATACACCTGTGCGAAACCGGGGCGGGTCGCTAGTTATTTGTATCTATGATTGACGATAGATCTGTCACTTTTTAGGGTTCCGTATCTCAAAAGGAAAAAACGGAACCCTTATAGGATCACTTTGTTGTCCGTCTGTCCGTCTGTGTGTATGTCAAGACTCTTTATCTCGGGAACGCGTAAACGTCTCGTATCGAGTTGAAATTTAAACTATATACGTAAACCTATGAATTCTTGCAGTTGTGTAAAAGAAAAGCTTCTCAGTTACGGTATAAAAAAGTTAGAGCCGTTTATGTCGTAAAAAACGCATATTTCAACGCTCACAAAGAAGAGCATTGTCTCATAGTACACATATAGGAATAAATCTAAAAATTGTACTTTTTTATTTAAATCACATAAAAATAAGGCCTTAAAATACACAAAATATGGGTTCAAAATTCAAAGTGAGTAAAGCATATCATGTAAGGTATCATATAAAATAACTTCATTAGCACATGCTAAAACAGGTTTTTAATTATTTTAACAATATGTTTGTACGGAACCCTCGATGTGCGAGCCTGACTCGCACTTGTCCGGTTTTTCACATATTGACGCAAACATCGATGAAACTCTTTTTCCGGTTGTATGCTAAGCTACGAGTTGTAGGGCTAGAGCTGACTCCATACGGCTATATCTTAGAACTTATACTAAGATTATTTCAAAAGGAACGAAAAAAAGTGCTATTTGCAGGTTCCCTAGCGCTGGTAGCGGCAAGCTCCCCGGAATGCGGCGAGGTCATCTGCATACGATAACGTGCGAGAGTCGTAAAGGCAGAATTAAAATGGCCTCCTGCTATCTCGGGACGCGCTTACCGCGTGAGGTATGCAAATTAAAAGGTTAATTTTAACTACTTACATAAACATTAAGTAGGCACCTTCTCTACGGGACCCGCTATTGTTCGCCTGAAACTTTTATTACGTTTGAATAATTTATTATCATGTGGTGAAATGGACTCTTTTTAGGCTATTGAGATTTTTTGATTGCGTCATTTTTGATCTTCGAACTTATAAATATAATATATAATATTTATGTAACTACGAAAGAAGAAACTATGTAGTTTGTTAATAGATGCTTACCTGCTTGTAGTCAGATATTCGTTATGATTCGAGTTTTTACGAGACTTGTCTATAGTCATAATTATGATTTTGTGCTGATTACGAGGTGTGTTTTTAAGTATTCTATTTGTGAAGAAAGTATAAATGACAAGCATGTAATAGGATTTCAAAATATTAAGCATTACAACCAAGTTTCGTTACTATCGAAATTCTATTGCAAAAAAGTTCGTTGACTTTCGACAGAAAGTATGGAATACCTATTTTCATGCTTGGTTCTACAGGGTTATTCTTAATCAATTAGCATCCTTTTAGGGGCTTATTCTGTATATTAAAACTAAAAACATTTGTGTTGCGACTTTTGTCAAAACTAAAAACCTGTATAATAAACGTTGTCTATGATCATGACTCACATTCTGTAAGACAACAATAAGAGAGTCATACGTACGAGCACATTACAATTACACACAATAATTTTCTGAACATCCGGGTATCTCGTGAAGATTTTTCTCTCGCCAGCAAAAAAGTATCTCATATCAGCTAAAATCTCGTCCCATTCATAACATACATGAATGTATCGACTAGCGACAAGCAATTTCACACAATATGTGCAACCGTTGCGTCTGCCGTCATAAGTCATCGCCGTCCGCTTCACACGCGCGCAAGAACTGCACTACATGGTCTACATGCCTGGAATCTGACGCACGAGGGCTGCAGGAAAAACTGGGCGATTTTTCCCATAATACGGCTCGGAGATTCAATAATTATTGAGTAATGTCCATGCTGCGGTGGCGACATCTTGCTGCGGCTTAGTCGATATCTTCACGCGCAGATGTAACGCGCTGCCCGATATCAATGGAGTCAAATGCATATCAATTTTGCCAATCCGTTTTGTAATTTATGTTTATAAATATCAATTAGTACAATTCATGGTGAATAATAAAATAAATAGATATTATAGTAGATATTTGCACCTCGTAGGATAAGATTTTAAGTAAGATGTAATTTCTACAAAACAACTATTTCATATAGTTTCACGAAGCAAAATACTTCGATAAAATGTAAAACCTGAAAGATTTTTTTTTATTTGGTGAAAGAGTTGAAACAAAAGCACTGGCAGTAGTGACTGCTCGTAACCTCCCTGTGCTGGCTGTACCTACTCGTACTGTGAAGACCGCGTCATTTTGCTTTAGCTATTTCGTTCGTGCGAGCTGTAGCGTTCTAAACGTCGGTAGTGACGGAGCCTAGCGGACGCGGCCCACCTGCGCTTTCTTGCGCCCTGTCGCAGAATGCGTGTTATGATCGCCCTATGAATTCTATGATCGATGGTTTTTCGCCGTTCATTCATGCGCACTCCCATTCTCACGTGAGACTAACACTGGAGATAATCAACCAACTCTGATGCTTTATTGCTGATACTCTGTAGAAGAACGTTTCCACGTCCGGACTTCTTACAATGTTTCAGTAAAAAACGTACTCGTAATTTTATCAATCTATGGAACGGATGTCGCAGCCTGACTTGGAAATCGTAGAGATTGCTATCTATGAGTTACTGTTGCATTCTGATCCTAAATCACTTTTAAATTTCGAAGCCACAAACGTGCTATTTATTGCTAAATTCAAACAGCGAAGAAAAATTTTGTGAGAAACCCGCGCTTGAGCAATCTTCTTTTTCACCTTTTTGAAGATTTATGTGAAATCTTCGTTGTATTTGGCTTGTGAGCACCATCAACTTTTATCAATATAAGTCCTTTTGTACCTTGAACAGTTACTGAGGTCGCACCGATTACGAAGAATGAATGAATGCATGAACACTTTATTTAAACGACTTAAAACTAGAGCAACAAAGGGCGGCCTTATTGCTTATAGCAATTTCTTCCAGGCAATCATTTATCTAGAGAGGAAATAATAAAAATAGAAAAAAAACCGGACAAGTCAGGCTCGCACATCGAGGGTTCCGTACAAACACGTTATTAAATTAACTAAAAACCTGTTTTAGCATGTGCTCATGAAGTTCTTTTATTTGATACCTTACATGATTTGATTTACTCACTTTGAATTTTGAACCCAAATTTTCTGAATTTAGAGGCCCTGTTTTTTTGTGATTTAAATAAAAATGTACAGTTTTCAGATTTATTCCTATATGTGTACTCTGAGACAATGCTTCTCGCCAAATTTCATAGTTCTATGTCAACGGAAAGTACCATGTAAGTTTTGATTTTTGTGAGTGCGAAATATGCGGTTTTTTAGGACATAAACGGCTCCAACTTTTTAAAACGATAACTGTGAAGTTTTTCTTTTAGACAACTGCAAGAGACTATAGTTATACGTATACAGTTTAAATTTCAACTCGATATCTTTACGTGTTCTCTAGATAAAGAGTCTTGACATACACACAGATGGACAGACGGACAACAAAGTGATCCTATAAGGATATTCCGTTTTTTTCGTTTGAGGTACGGAACCCTAAAAACGGGGTGAGTAGCAATGGAAAGAGGAATTTCTTCTTCGATGATTCTCTATGTGAAAACGTTACACGAAATTCGACGACAGCCATCTCAGAAGAAGTCAGAAGACGTCTTCATTCGATCGTTTAATATACACCATGCAGCTATTACACCACTGAGAGCAAAACATTACGAACGAATAAAAATAACTATGACGAATTAAAAGAAATCCATTTCATCATCAAACTGCAAAATTTCATTACTATTACAGCACCTCTCTTTAGCACTTCCCTGGTATGTAAATATGTAAACAAGCGCAACATGGCTGTCCGTACGCCGCAGGTGCGACACGCACCACGGGCATGAATAATACAAGAAATCGGCGGGCAAAACCGCGCGCTAGCATTGTATTGTAATGGCGGCGATTGCAGCAGCCAGCGCTAATTCCTGCTTAACGTATTAATGAACGTGACAGCTTCTGGACGATCGCAATCTCGTGTAGACATATTCTAGAGTAACATTTTATTTTACTGTCATTCTAAGCGTAGGGCATGCACCCATGTGGACGGATGACCTCGTTAAGACCGCAGGATCACGCTGGATGCAAGCCGTTACCAGCCGGCTTTTTCCTTTTAACCGCGTTTGTAACGCGTTACAAACGAAGAAATATTTTTCGGAGATCTTTAGCGGAGGCCTGTGTCCAGCGGTGGACGTCCTATGGATAAAACGACGACTATCCTTCTTTGGTAACTATACGTTTTGGTCTGTTAGCATTTGTATCCTTACTGATTTTATAAACCCGAAAGTTTATTTATTGGTTTGTTCCTCTTTCGCGCAGCAATTGAGCAACGAATTAACTTAATTTTTAGCACGGACATAGTTTAAAAAACCGGACAAGTGCGAGGCAGGCTCGCACATAGAGGGTTCCGTTCAAACACGTTGTTAAAATAATTAAAAACCTGTTTTAGCATATGTGCTAATGAAGTTCTTTTATATGATACCTTACATGATATGATTTACTCACTTTGAATTTCGAATCCATATTTTGTGAATTTTGATGCCCTATTTTTTGTGATTTAAATAAAAATGTACAGTTTTCAAATTTATTCCTATATGTGTACTCTGAGACAATGCTTCTCGCCAAATTTTATAGTTCTACGTCAACGGGAAGTACCCTGTAGGTTTTGATTTTTGTGAGTGCGAAATATGCGGTTTTTTACGACATAAACGGCTCTAACATTTTTAAACGATAACTGAGAAGTTTTTGTTTTACACAACTGCAAGAGATCATATATATACGTATACAGTTTAAATTTCAACTCGATATCTTAACGCGTTCTCGAGATAAAGAGTCTTGACATACACACAGACGGACAGACGGACAACAAAGTGATCCTAAAAGGGTTCCGTCTTTTCCTTCTGAAGTACGGAACCCTAAAAACGGAGTGGCATTACTTTTTATCCCGAAAAAAATAAATGGATTCAATGAGATAGCAGAGAACTCTAAATATCACGCTGGCATAACTAGTCACCTTACTTGGTAGTTAAATCAGTTAATCATCATTGTCATAGTGAATCAAAAAATATATCTGGCACGACGCTTAATTTAGTCTAGATCCTCGTCCTTTCAGTAGCAATCTGCAAAAGTTTTTATTACTTTAGCAAGCCTGGATTACACTACGCTGCTGGATGGATTCAAAATTTCAAGAAAACTGAAACTCAAACTCCTTTAGAAGTAAATAACGTTGAAAATGTGCTTTTACTCTGAACCCGGAACACAATAGAAAACTAGAGAACTCTAGTGAAACTTCTTACGTTGCTCTTGCTCAAATGTTTTATGAAAATCCGACATTACAGCTCGACAAGAGCAATATCATTATGTAAAGCGTTCTGTTTCTAAAGTAGAGAAAGAAGATCCATATCGATGGAATCGTTACAAACTGGAAGCTAAGATCCAGCGTTACACTGCACAGACGCATAGCCGCGTGCGTAACAATGAGAAACCATTCTCTATGCGAAATATTCATCGGACAGATAAGGCGCCCCGCACGCCAGCGACAGGCGGCCACATTATGCACATAATGTATGAGAGATGCAGCCGATACCGCGGCCACGCACTCGATTGTTTACCGTTAATCGTGCAAACCGACCACGGCTACCGCTGGAGATGGCGCAGGTGAGCCAGCTATGAAGCTTTGTAAACGGTAGCGACCTTTGTGAAACTTAGGTCACGAGTCTAGCAACATTAGCATAAACCGTTTCATAAGACGGGTAAAGCATTATTGTATTGTATAAGTTTACACTACCTGGATAAATGTTTACCATAATACCAATGTGACATAATTCTTATCTAAGTCCGTTGCAATTTATACAGAAGTGTATCTATAAGGTGGGATTCTTATTCAAGTCGCTTAACGAGCCAACGAACCAGCACGGAATTCGGTCCAATTTCAAAACAAAACGTTCGTAAAGCTTATTAAAGTCGGCATTTTTAACAAAAACAAAATAACGGTTACTGCATCAGACGGCATTCAAAATAAACGACAAATAATTCACCGTGAATGGACTCTCACCTGAGCAAGGAAGACTAATCGCCGCGTGACACAAATGCTCCGAGACAATTGTTTTATAATAAATAGCTGTCGTTATAATCCGCGCATTCGCTTCAATGGGAGGCGTCAAATTAGAGTTGTGACGGATGGCGTCACTTGTCACATGTCAGCGGAGTGGCGACGCGAACCGACGCCCCCGCTGCCGTCGCGGCGCGTCGTGAGTGTGCGCCGTGCATTATTCAACCAAACGTCTTTCACTTGGTCGTTCTGCAGGCATTGTAATTATAATCACAAATAATCACGAGTGCATTAAAAATAATTACTTGCTTTTATTTATATCGTAGCATACAAAGTTTACAAACAAACCAGGCGTCCGGAGAATTCTTTTGAAAGGTTTTCGGTCGCGTGGGCGGAGGCTATCATCTATTTAATTGCAGTCGTCTTTATTATCTCCTCTACTTTTGGTGTACATCGCCGTATTATTGAGTCGAGCGTGGAGTAACTTTCCGGGGTCACACCAACGCGAAAGCGTCACAGCAGAAAAATATCTGAAAAATAAAGTAGCTACATTGGAACAAGATGGATACCATTATCCGACAGGTTACTCACCCGTTATAAATATGAATACTGTATGTTCGTCAGTCTTCTCTTCCAACACAAGTCGGAGACGTTAGCAACAAACACTATTACATCATCTTACGATTGATGCAAATTTACTAGGTATGATATAGGTTGAGCAATTTGTATGCAATTTTCGTGGGGTGAAATAAAAGATGTTAACAAGTTTTTTTTTCTGTAGCGTATGTTTTTTAATATGAATACTTGGTTACCAATGATGACTATGGTAACTTGTAAAAAAAAATATGGGATACACTATGATATTGTACCGACGTGGCGACGTTCTTAAGGTCTGCGGACCGCGCCTAATTGCGTAGCATGCGACTTCCAAAATATTTGCGCGTAAGTAGGTAGGTATATACTATACGTTTATAACTGTATAATGAGACAGGATCTATTTCATAGGAACTGTTTTATGCAGTATAGGGCTACATTTGGCCAGCAACTCGCCTGGTGGAAAGCGAAGTTGTAGCCAAAGATATAGTATGTAGACCTAGGGGATACCTATGTATACACACTTGACTTTTTTTTTTATTATTAATATGACAATACTACACAACTACTACATAGAAAGCAATTGGATCATCTTCAGACCCTTGAAGGTCTAAAGATAATGCAAGTGCTCAAGCCCACTGCCAGTTGGCAGCGTGCCCAGCATGCTGGCAGCATTGCCACGCTGAATGGCAATGCTTATAGCCGTTGAGCTAAATAAACACCAGCATTTTGGTCACGCGTGGCGTCCACCAGACGCTCAGAAACACTTTTGAAAACGAGATGAGCTCCCGGCCCCCACGGACCCAAAGTCTCAACTCCAAATGGCTCAAATATGTAACCACTACCGAGGTTAGCATATTTGCGCCGCTTGTGCTGCCCTTGACTTGATGAATTAAGTTTGACATTGAGCATAAAAGCAAAGTGGCTACTGCAGTTCTACTACAGGCTACTATAGCTATGCTACGCCAGCTCACCGCAGTCGCACAGGCTTGTCGTTATCTCCCATCGATCAATCACACCTGCGCGGGCGCGGCGGCGGTCGCGGCCACACGGATCAGATGCCAGGTTCATTAACATTTCGGCTCTAATTCGGTTTGCTCATTTATTACCTGGTTAGAGCGCCTTTATTTCTAGCGACGGAGATTTGAGCGTTTCATTAGATGGAATTACTTAATTATGTTTGATTCGTGGCGTGTACGGTGCGCCTGCGCACGCAAGGGAGACAAATTGTTGCGATAACCATATATGAACATCGGATCGCGGCCCGACGGCCAATGTTGCGACACGATTGATTTTTATAGCAAAGTGATTATTGTAAATCAAGAAATTACTGCGGGTAAACTTTTCTTTATGCAATGAATTTAAATTCATGGTTTTTATATGTCCTCATTTACCCATAGAAATTCTATCACGGGTAAAGCCGCGTGCAAAAGTGGTATATCGAATATTTGGTTATTATAATTATATTTATGTGCTCATATTTTTAGAGCAGTATAGTTTCTAATTACCATGTCGCTGCCTTAAGTTGGATACCTAACATATTACACTAATGTAGTAGTGTAACATATTAGGTACCCATTTTAAGCTCATTAACTCATTTCTATAAGATATCTTATATCATTTCTTAGCCTCTTAGGAAAGAGTAGCGTGTTCCATGTTCCAATATTTACCTTTTTTCTTTTATTATAGGCTGAATTACTCTAGTTGGCGGAAGTGAAGTTATTTACAAGCTGCGCGGTATCCAATCAACGCGCGGCTTTATGTGAGCTGCAGTCAGGATTGGATATCGCGCAGCCTGTAGCTAACTTCATATAGCCGCCGACTTGTAAGATTTGGTCTATAGACCACTTTTATAAATGCTCTGTAGGTCCCTAAATGCGGAGTAGTGTAATATGAAGTCAATCTCCAAAAAGCGTGCGCGCGCGCCGACACGCGATGTGACGCGAGTGACGCGCAGATTACACACCGGCAGCCAGCACCGCGTCAGTCAGTCCATCACGGCGACGGGACAATTACACGAAACCACGGACATCGGGCATTCATCATCCTACTATTTATAGCCTAAAATCATCTCAGTAACTTCAATACGAAAACTTCACACGAACCGTGTACTATAAGTGGTTACAACGTTCGGTTTGACGACGGAGTTGACTAAAAACATCCTCTTATAAAAGTTCCTTAAAATGCTCCTTTGCCTCTTTTATACTAAAATCAATTTATGCTGTTAAACCTGTTCTGTTCAATGATTTGCCTTTACCACTGTCACGAGCAGGTACTGTACTGTACTGTACCAGTTTTTTTTATAATCAACTGCAGGACGTAGGCCTACCTACGAAGCGTGATTGGGCCATATCCACCACGATGGCCTAATGTGGATTGGTGGATTCACATACGCCATCTAATTTCTACTACGGACATATGCAGGTTGCCTCACGATGTTTTCCTTCACCGAAGAGCCAGTGGTGCGGACTTCCGTACATAAATTCCAAAGAAGGCAATTTCGTTTCGAATTCCATTCCGTAAGGCGGGTGTTACTACCTCTAGGCCACCACAACTTTCGTGTACATTCATTATGTGTATTAGGTATCCAAATCAATAAAGCACAAATACATTTATTAACTGAAAAGTAATGAAAAGACGCTAGTCTTTGCTTTTCTTTTCAGTCCTATGTTAAGGCTAGTCCAGCCCTATGTTAAGGCTGTATCCAGGCAGACCACCTTGTTTGATATGAATTATTATTAAAATAATTATTTTTCTTTCCTACATGTATGCACTATGCTTAGTTACAGTTACATCCTAGGACTTAACACTCATAGCGTAGATTGACAAGGTGTTTGTTTGCGATCAGCAAAGTTAAACAACGTTCCGCTCGATCAGTCTTTAGATGGGTGACCGCGGGTGGCATTTTCCAACTGAGCGCTACCGTAGCTCGGATGACACGTTTAATTGTAGGTCCTGGTTATTTTAACCGTTTAGCCATATCAAAGGCCTTCAATGCCGTCAATAGCATAAACACAGTTTGTTCATTGCGACATGATCTGAAAATTCACCCTTCTTCGTGAGATCAGGAGGTTGCGTTTTCAGATCATGTCGCAATGAACATTGCGATGATACTGTATTACTGTATACTGATACTGTATTTATGCTATTGACATTTATTTTATTTGGCGGCTCTGACACCAGAGCTAGCCACCCGGCTTATACGAAGTATAATCCCAGATGTGAGGCAAAAAGTCCATTATCGGGTCTCGGTGGGCATGATGGATGCTGGCCAGAGCGCGCCGCGAAGCTTCGTGACGGCGGCATTACCGGCCCGCGGGGGGCCGGGCCAGGCCACTGCACTGATCGTAGCTGACGGGACAATATCATCAGTCCTCATCTTGTCATCATTATGACTCCTAGATATAGGCCTTCCCTACAGAGTCCCACTTAGATCAGTCCCATTAAGATTTTATAGAAAAAAGCGTCCTACACAAAGTGTTGTTTTTTAAAGTATAATTATGCGAATAATTAATTATAAAACAAAAATATCCAACTGTAAAAGTTTCTGCACTTTGCAAAACAATACAATCTCTAGATTTCCATTCTTGCTATATTTACAACGAAGTTAATAGATAATTAGATATCTACAGTAAGTATAAACTACTAAAACGATGGATTAAACCCCTAAGTGCTACATTTCATCGATAATTTTTTTTTTGTAAGAAACCGCAAGATTGGTTTGCAATTTCATGTCTGAACCCATGGTAAATAGTTGTTCATAACTGAAAGTATCATTAAATACTTCTATAAACATGCCAAAAACGTCTTGTTTATACATCCAGATAACAAAAGCAGAATGGATAAATTAAAATACATTGCAAAAAGCAATTCATACAGAATCCCATCATGTGTATTGTAAGACAATTTAACAGTTTCTTTTAATTAATTCTACAACGCCAATTTAAGCCAAAGCCCCGACCTGTCAGCTGCCATTGCTGCCAATATAAAAGTAGAAATAAAGGCACTTCTCAGTGACTGTGACGTGACGCTTGCTTGCGGGTTGAATAGAGCAATTACTGTGTAGTGTTGAGTGCCTCTATCATATATGAATAATAAGCTCTATTGACCCTATTCGATATTGGCTGCAAGTACTCACTAAACACATACAAATACACAAGCTGGCTAATTTAAAACTTGGCTTTAAAATGAGGGACTAAAACTTGACGCAATATTGTCTATTAACGATTACGTAACTACCGAGGAAGGGTGTAACCAAAATAAACAGAAATGAATAACTATAAAAATATAATGTAATGTAACATACAAGCTTGACCTGATTTTGGATATCATGTAGCAGCAGAGTGCTAGCCAAGACAAGTCAAACGAGCCTAAACACGACGGGTCTATCTTCTTAAAAACGGGAATTTCTATGGTCATCTTCCAACTCCATCATCAGATCAGCTCTATAGTGCCATATTATTGCATTGTCACGTGATATAGATATGGGTGCAAAATTTCAGCTCAATCGAAAACCGGGAAATTGAAGAAACTTGGGGAATATTCCACCCGAACTTACATACATACATAGCTACATCCATTGCAAGTTAAAAAAAATAAAAGTGTAAAAAAGAAGTGTTTCAATTCAGCACTTTTTCAGCATGCTATTTTTGTTTTAATTTAGTAAATAATCTTAGTTCTTAGTCTTAATCGGTAGGACCGAACTCAAGTCTAACATGAGTTAGACTTGAGTTCGGTCCTACCGATTCTTACTTGATGTTGAACAAAAGCAGTCAGGATCTATCAAGCTTACCTGATGCGTATCTGTTTCTTGGCATATCTGATATCTTTTTACTATTGTAGACCTGCGGGCTCAGCATACGGACCATAAAATAATTATATCGACGTGTCAAAACGTGACAGAGTTATGATAAAGCATATATCTGTCACCTTTGCACACGTCGGTAAACTCTTGTCGTGGTCTTGTATGCTAAGCTAGCTGGTTTTAGTCCGAAACTGAACATTTATTTCTGCACTCCTTTTGTCAGATTGAAATATTTTTATTTTAGCCCGGAATAAACTTTTTTATGGGCCGAAAATACGCCATGAAACTCTACTTAAAATGAATTGTAGAGTAATTGTGAATAACTAATGGTAGAACATGTTTGTCCGTGTGTTTGCTTTAACGGTGGTTTAATTGCGCAAGGCGGTAATGGAATCTTTTATTTATTGCCGAAACTAGTCGCAGCTAACGGTCGTATTCTACCATTTTTGTATTGCGCCTTCGATTTATGAGGACCAGTATTTATTTATTTGGTTAAAGTTAATTGCTTTATATTCTGTTGAATTGGAGAAAGACAAGATGGTGGCTGCGGTTACATGAGCACCGAGTAAATGTACTTTCAACATTGAAAAAATGTTGTAAGTATATTATTTAAGTATCTACATATTTATACAATATTATGAACTTGAAATCTATGAATTAGATATCAAAATCATTTTTATACTACACCTGCTCGGAAAGTACATTGATACTTTATCAAATTTACGGTAGAAAGTACGTCATTGCATATCGAACAAATATGCGGCGAGAAAACGCATCTGAACGGGAAAGAAAAGTGTATGAAAATCCATTTCTTACGTGGTTTTTCTTTTTTAATTTTGGGTAAGACTATGCGCTGGTAACCTAAATATCAAAAGCCAAAAAGTTTTTACAGTGAGTTTTTATCTCGCAAGTTCGCAAAATGACACTGGCCACTAGCTGTGTGTTGGATGGTGTCAAACAATTTGAAAAAAGAACATGTGAAAATTGCAGACGCCATTGGCGCCATTTTCAAGTTAGTAAAGATTTAGTTTTTTATTTTCCTCGCAGGTATAGTATAAAGCACTATGTATCACTCGAGAGAAAGTGCGATTCCCGATCTCGGGTGTTTTAAAACCCTCGCCTACGGCTCGGGCTTCAAACGACACCCTCGACGGTAATCGGTCACTTTCTCCTCTCGGTGAACAATGTACTATAACTTTACTGATTTTACGGCTGACTTTTTAAATTAATTAATTACAAATAAGTAATATGGTAAAACTATCTGTTTTGGTTTAAATCAGTACCTTTATTGTCGGTTTCACTGATTTAATGCCAACAACTGTCTCATCATTTCATAACAATCCTTAAAACCCCGTGACACATGCTTCTAATTTGCTGAAAGAGGAATTGAAACAGATTCGCTTTTTTAAACTAAGTAACTGTGTACCTATGTTGTTGAAACTGGAATTAAGTAATATTTTTTAGGGTTCCGTACCTCAAACGGAAAAAACGGAACCCTTATAGGATCACTTTGTTGTCCGTCTGTCCGTCTGTGTGTATGTCAAGACTCTTTATCTCGGAAACGCGTAAAGATATCGAGTTGAAATTTAAACTATATACGTATATCTATAGTATCTTGCTGTTGTGTAAAAAAAAAACTACTCAGTTATCGTTTGAAAAAGTTAGAGCCGTTATTGTGATGTTCTTTTTTCTTTTTTGAATAAGTATGTATGATCTCATAGATAAGTAAAGTAGATAAATTAAGAATAAGTAACGCTTTAGTATTAAAAGCTGCCATGTCATTTAGTTTTATGCCAATAAAGAATTGAATTGAATTGAAGAATTGTGAATGTCGTAAAAAACCGCATATTTCGACACTCACCAAAATCAAAACCTACAGGGTACTTTCCGTTCACATAGAACTATAAAATTTGGCGAGAAGTGTCTCAAAATACATATATAAGAATAAATCTGAAAACTGTACATTTTTGTTTAAATTACAAAAAATAGGGCCTCAAAAAAACACAAAATATGGGTTTAAAATTCAAAGTGAGTAAATCGTATCATGTAAGATGTCATATATAAGAGCTTCATTAACACATGCTAAAACAGGTTTTTAATTATTTTAACAATGTGTGTTTACGGAGGTACCTTCAGGAGAGGATAGCGAAACAACCTTGCGGTGTTTTCAGAGAAACCGTTTATTAAATAACATACAAAACATTGGCGTGTGCATCCCAAACAAAACGCCACCGCGAGCTAACTCGACGCACACGCCATCTAGTTCACTTATGTGACAACTTTTTACATACATAAAATATTCTATAGGGAACAGTTTAGACATACCGCCCACCAAGGACGAGTCGTCCTTAATAATAAACAAAACTAAGTAATTCCATCAATACTAGTATACAAAACAAAAATAACTCAAAATCTACTAATATGTACTTAACTAACAGGGTACATCATTTTAAATAGACGTTGTATCACGGAGTTTTATAATGTGAAAGAAAAATAAGCTTGAAATCGACTGTTCAGCTTATACATAAAACTAAGTCATTTTGCTTTAAAAATTGCTCGTATACCAAAATTACACACGTTACGACTTCACGAATTCTATTCTACGAATTAAATACTCATGTGACCATTTGACCAGCGGGTTCAGATGTGTTTCACAATTTGCAAGTTTGCTCGGTGTTACAATTGTTTGTATACCCGAACTTGTGTTTTGATCTTGGAGATCCTACGTTTGCAGTAAGGAGTTTCAGGTGCGCTGCTATTTACTAAGCAGAAATCGTTCGTGCGCCTCTGAAACTTTGCTCTCGTTGCGGCAAAAAACAAGATGCCGCATGCCATTAACCAATAGTTGCTAGTATCAGGTAAGTCCGTTTTTCTACAATTTATTCAATTACAATTAACTTCTTAAAAAATGTTTTTTGAAATCTATTATTTAGTTTTCTTGTTACTAATGTTTTCTTTTTCAGGAGACAGGTGATTTCTTCAGGCAACGAGCGAGCATGATAGTGTTGACGACAACAGGTAAGGAAATCTTCGAGTTCCGGTTCTGTAACTTAAGTAGGTCGTAATTTCCAACGCTTTTGATTTCCACGTTTTTTTTTCCATCATCAATGGAATTAAGTTATCATGAAACACTTTCGTCGTGCATCCAAAAAAAAAACGTATTTCCACAGCATATTTTTCGGCAGCTCGACAGGATGTATCCCGTGGGATTCACTGTATGCTTGGTTGTCAGTGGACTGTATTTATAAATGACCATAGAGTTGCCTCATTGTCTCTAACCATATCCTTGCTGCAGAAGTCCGGTTGGGGTCGAAAGTTTTCCATGTACCTACTTGGATAATTACTCAAATCACAAAATGATAATGATGGTTGAATCTATCCAAGCGGTCAAATTTTTCTCATCTAATATTTTAGCTACTTTCAAAATTCGCTTGCTGATACCACAACTACACAACTCTAGCCGGTGAATGAAAAACTGCGTTAAGAATAACTTTCCTCGGAGAAATCACCAGGTGAGTCGCAATTCTACTGTCATTAGAGATGCCTCTAAAATACACGAAAGCTGCATAAATGCAGTGCTAGAAGCATTACTAAAGACGTGTAGATCCAAACAAGTTTCATAATTTGTTACTTGAACCCTCGGTGGCGTATGACAGTTTACCACTTTGGTCATTTTTCTATTCTTTGTTTTCCATTTATCTTTAATTTTTATGTCTTCTGTGTGATCTATTTCTTCATGTACCTTATCTTCATGTGTTTCTTCATCTTCATTGATATATTCTTCTAATATATCTTTTGTGCCTTATTATTTTCTTTTAACCGTGGGACTGTTTCTGTTTCAGATTGGCAGCCACGGTGAAGATCATTGGAGATGAAGCCTCTTTTATCTATTCTTCTAGTATCACTTGTGATTTATACTTTTTTTTAATCTTCTAAATTCTTTTTTTTGTTACAGATTGGCAGTCACTGTGAAGATCATTGAAGTTGAATCTTCGTTTGTTAATCTCCGCAGTTACGAGACAACCGTGATCTTCATCTTTACTAATCTGCTGTAGACCTTTTCCAGATAAGTATGGGGCATTTGAAGTTCTAGGATTGACTTCTATAAGTCGTGATTTCTGAAATTCACCATGAGCATCTTCTCTCCATATTTTTCTAGGAAAATCTACGTGTTCTTTTGCAGTTTTAATTGGTAAATTGGTTTGTACTCTTGTTTTTGGCGTTCTTTTTTCAGATTCAACTACAGCATTAGGTGGCCACAGCACCATTCCATCATCATTCAAAACGCAATCTGTATTTGAACAGAATGGTGGCTCAACTATGTTGGGATCCATGGAAACTCTTCGAGTTGTTTCCGCAAAAAGCTGTTCACTTGCTTGTACTTCCGAGGGTAGAATCTTCGACTGCGATAAGCTTGGCTCAAGCTCAAGCTCCCACTTCTTCTTCCTTGCATTATTTTCTTCTAGTTTGACTTGGAGATTCTCTATTACATTGTGACAAACTTGTAATTTGTCATTTTCACCATCAACCTGACCCGACAGCACCCATCCAAGGTAAGTGTCCTGCGCAATCGTGGAACCAGCAGGGCTTCTGATCAAACCCTCTTTCAGAATACGACAACAAACCTCGGAGCCTAATAATATATCAATCCTGTTAGGAGAATTGAACTGTGGATCTGCCAGTTTCATCTGATCTAGTTCATTGGAAGGATAAATTGCTTCTCTGGCAGTAACGATGTGACCGTGTCAAGCACATAGGCTTGCATTTGCAATTGAAAGGTAGGATCGTAGAGTGACTGAATAGTCACCATAACCACATGTTTAGCGGTTAAGCCACTCTGACCACCACCTAATCCCGAAATACTACTTTGAATTGCTACCTTCTTCAGCCGTAGCGACTGCACGGCTGCTTCGGATATGAAAGACGCTTGCGATCCTTGGTCAAGGAGCGCTCTCAATATCTGAGGATAACCATTGCTGGACTCAGCCTTAATCAAGGCCGTGGGTAATAAGGTCTGACTGTGGACCTTTCCTGTCACGAAATGGTTAGCTATCGTAGCAGTTACGTTCGTACCGGATGATATTTCCGGCAGGCAATTCTCACCATCTGCTGCTTCAGTCGCATTCGCGACGGTTGTTGAAGTGGACTTCCCATGAAGCAGCGTGTGGTGTCTTCCTCGACATAGACGGCATTTCGTTGTTACACGACAAAACCGTCCCGTGTGACCCTCGCCAAGACAATTGAAACAAAGTCCCAGTGACTTCGTAATCTCTTGCCGCTTGCTAACATCTTCTTTGGCAAACTGGCCACATGAGTATAACCTGTGGGTTTCCCTGCAGAGAGGACAGGACATGATATTATTGGTTGAAGTGACGTGTATTACTTTGGTAATCGATTTAGAATCAATCTTAGGTGTGATAGGCTCTACTAACTCTAACGCGCGAAACCTTAATTCTAAAAACTCTTTGAATTGAGCGAACGAAGGCAATTCCTGACAAGTATGGTTCACATAAAATTCCCATTGTTTTCGTGTCTCGGCGTCTAATTTCGAACTCACAATATATATGATGATAATATCCCATGATTCTACGCCTACCCCTAGGTTCCCTAACTCGTGAATACAGTCTGAAGTGGTATCCAAGAGATCCTTTATTGATTGAGAGGATTCAGTATGCATACTACGTTGGCCAAATAAACGCTTTAAAATACAATTTGACATGAATCGCTTATTGTCGTATCTACTTTGTAACATGTCCCAACATTTTTTATAATTCGACTGTGTAATCGGGATATGCTTAAGCAATTGTTCAGCTTCGCCTTTCACTTGAGTCTTCAAATAGTGGAGACGTTGTACATCGTCAAGTGCCGCGTTATTATGAATTAACGAAAGAAAAAGATCCTTAAACGACGACCATTCAGAATAGGAACCACTAAAAACCGGTATCGAAATGGTCGGTAAGCGAACTAAGGAGTCAGTCCTTGAATGAGGCGACTCGGAACTAGTGCTTGCAGAAGGCTTAGCTACGCGAATATACTTCTTCAGTTCTCCCTTGTACATCAAGTAAGCTTCATACGCCGTGTCGAAACTGTTATTCTGCATGTAGGAACTGGCATCTAATTCTTCGATCTCGTATGACGATATTAGCGCTTCGTGTTTAGTTGAAAACCTATTCATCAACTCTTCTAAGCCTTCTAATCTTGCTGCTACATATGGCTCCGTTATTCGCTCCTTTGGCAATTTTCTGAAGTTAATTATTCCTCTTTCTATTTGTCCTTTCAAATTCTCTAATACTCGTATATCTCGTTCCATGTTTTTATCTGCACTCTTCGACATATTGATCTATTTATATCTTCAAATCGGTGTATAAATTTTCTATTTTGCAAATCGCCAAAAAAATTCTATGTCCAAAATCGTCGTAATTTTTCTAAGTGTTTAAGACTTGTATTATTTCGCTCAGAAATCGGGCATAGGTTCCCCGTCTTGTCGTTTTTAGCGAAATTATTCTAAGTCCTGACTACTTCTTGAGAATATTACAAGTCCATGCAGTATTTGAGAAATTTGACAAGGCCAAGATTTTGATACTAACTTTAAACACGAGATTATAAAATGTACTCACAGTTTGTGCACTTTACCACTTTTAAATCACTTCCACGGGTCCAAAGTCCAATTTTTGATCCGGTGCAATCTTCAATGTCTGCTGAAGTCCAAAGTTCAATGATGTCCGGATCCGCCTTGCTGTCCTCTAACCGCCCACCGTGCTTTCCTCTCGACTGCTTGGTTCTTTGTCTTCACTACAATTGTCTGACCAAGGGATTTCCTCCACTTGTGTCGTCGAACGGGAAGACAACTTCCAAAAATTATCCGGCTCGAAGGACCTTGTTTACGGAGGTACCTTCAGGAGAGGATAGCGAAACAACCTTGCGGTGTTTTCAGAGAAACCGTTTATTAAATAACATACAAAACATCGGCGTGTGCATCCCAAACAAAACGCCACCGCGAGCTAACTCGACGCACACGCCATCTAGTTCACTTATGTGACAACTTTTTACATACATAAAATATTCTATAGGGAACAGTTTAGACAAAGTGTAATTTTCGATGGGTGATGAGAAAAGTGAAACAAAAAATTTTTTTTTTGTTGATGATTAGGTATAGTATAACATCTTACTTCCTAATTTTGTGAAGTTTTCTGGATTTGTGCGGAACCCTCGGCGTGCGAGCCTGACTCGCACTTGTCCGGGTTTTTATAATATTGTTTTATGAACCACCTTACGCAACAAATTCTTTCCGATCTTTTATTCATAAAACATTGCAAAACAATCAACACAAATAATTTATTTATCCAAATCGACAGTAATAAACCGCAACGCTACCACAACCAGTATGTGCACACTACTTTGCCCAGTTATTTGTGTACACAACATGTACTCTGGTCATAGCTCACTTGATTTAATTCCACGTTATCTGCAATCAAGGGCGGAACAATACGTTCATTTGCAGCTCGCCTGTCATATCTGACGTGAAGTTTGACAACTGACGTACACAAATGAGGCTGTCATATGTCAGAGCGAGTGACCTAGCTAGTGACGGTAGCGACGTGTGTGATTTATACCTAGCTCAAGATTTACGTGCTTCGTAACTTAAATCAATGTGCATGAATTTGGAAATTATACATTGGTATTGTAAATATAGCGAAAGTTTATTCAAGTTACAGTTTTTGGCCTTGGCACAATTATGCTATGCGGTTTCATATAGAAGTGCTGTACAAAAAAGGTATGTGGCTGATGCCACATTCTTTTGCCTGTTATGGTAATCCATAGGTACCAGGTTGCGGTCTTAGCCTGGCTTGATTACATGGACCTAGCCGAACATTGATGTGTAACTACAGTCCGCATGATCATATTTCGAACGGGTGACCGTGTTTGGCATTTGCAACTGGTCGTTGTACCAAGATATGAAGATTAACAAAATGAAATGGTGCTTAGGATATAAGTACACACCTATGTACATATCATCAAATAATGCAAGTCGAAGGATAGACTAGTCATGTGATATTTTAAAAGCTTAGTAGTTAAAATATTTTTGATAACTTTTCCTTGATTATTGCACGGTTGCAATTCAATCCTGCGTATCTAATGTAATCAGACTCCAGTACTGAGCCACTGAGTTATGAATGTCATGATATGATCCATGCTCTTAATGTCAAAATAAAACATATCGAGTGAAGCCGGGTGGAAACAACACGACCGCAGCTAGTTATTGTTATTTGAGGCACACGTCAAAAGCGTTTACAACACGAGTGCTAATGGTAACTATGGTTTATTCTGTGGCTCAATTAAATGGTAGAGTGCGCATGGATAACGTACTGACTGTTCCGTATACTGTGGCGTCGGCGTAGAGACTCCACCGAGATCTCTATCTCCAAATACATCTTAAAAGCTTTGCTTTGAGCAACAAACGTTTGCTTTTTTGCTCTGGAGCCGTGTTGTGATAGATAATGCTTTTGTTCTGGTTTGGAAATCATTACTTTTGTTGGAGTCGCGGCTTCAATGCCGGGATCTCGAGAGCTGGTTTTGTTTTGGGTTGCATTTCACCGTTACAGACTCACGTGAATTTTAACAACTTTTAGACCTGAGAATTCTTCTGACAAACTTAATGGACAGTGTTATAAGCTTCTGTACAGATTTTAGAATCAGTAATAGTGTAATAAGCTAAGCTAGCCTTGCAACAATAGTGAGTACCCCGGTGGGCGACGAAAATAAAACATAGGGCTGTGTAGTTCCTTTTAGCAGTTTAGTTTCATATTTTTTTTTGTTTTCTGTTTTTTCCTGTGTTTGCTTTCTTCAAATATAGTCTTGTTATTCTCTTTTTCTTCTTATTTTCTGTCTATTGCCACTAACATCTAACATGGGCTGAAATTGATTGAAATTAATCAAATTTTAAACGTTACGGTTTTAATTTACTACAACTTAATTGTATATAGTGTATACCTTCAATCCCACAAAATCATTTTGATGTGCAACGCAGCCAACACAAGACAGGTCGTGCTATCAAAAAGTTATCAAATCTCATGTAGGGCCAAATTTCTAACTTAACGCCTTAACTCTACAAGTCTACTCATCTGAGTTACGTTATCTCTTAAACGACTTGTAGAGTTATCTAAGAGTTATGATAATATTAGATTGCTTGATCGCTTAGATCGCTTATCTAAGCGATCAATCGATCTAATATTATCAGAGAACCCAACTCGTCCTGTAAGACTACTTGATTACCTTAAAGCACCTAACTTGCCAAAGAAATTTCATGCGAAATTGGAAACCTCCCCGGCTTCATTACCTGTAGTATATTGAGCCATCCATCGCCCGCATCAGATGAACGGACGGACGCGAGATATTTATGTTCGAGCCGATGTCTAATAAATGATGATGGCTGACACTCGCTGCAGCCCCCGACCTCGCCTGAACGTCCATTAATCATCCAATGGCTCCGTGGTAGAGCGTATAATACCAGTGCCTTAACTTTCGCCTTTTTTACCAATCAAAATGAGTATTTACCAGATTAATTATAAAGTTCGTCGTGTCTATAGTCCATAATGGTCAAATTATTTCCTCCCAATATTTGGATAGTGCAAAATCGCATGGTCTACACCATGCGATGTAGGCTTTCCATAGTATAAAGGTACAGACGCTGTGGACATGTGAGCACAGCATGTATGCTCTGCTCGAGTGCTCCACAATTACACTATTCCCTGGCAGCATTCGATTGCAAAAATCCCCACTAGGCTAAGTTTAACCTGCAGCAACCCATTTGGGTAGAGTCGGTTCATTAACTTCCACGTAGAGGAGGCTGAGCTGCCTGCTGGAAGCTGTTCTGCTGGTTTTGAGCACTCAAGAGTTGGTGCTAGCGTGCATTCCTGCAGCTTTAAATGGGCTTCATCTGGACTTTTTTTGTTGATTACATAGTTGGCATCTTTCATATTTTAGCTGCATTAGTCTGATTTACCTGCTATCTCATGCTGCTGTTCCCTAATGTTCCGGGGCTAAATAGTGTTATTTTTTAACATTTTCACTGACTCTCTATGTCACGTCAAAAAGTTGCAAAGCTGTGGTAACGTATTACATTTGTCACAATGTCGTAGTGCGTTTGCTGTAATAGAGTTACGATAACAAAGGTTACTGACTGCACGCAGTTGCCCTTTTATCAGTAGATATTCCCTAAGATGTTCCAGTTCATACACAAATACATTAGATATTCAAACGTATGTAAAAGTGGAACTCTCCCCCCTCCTATAAATTTGAATTTTATTTATATATACTTACCATCCCAAGATATTCTAAAATTACTAAGGATGGTTAACTGTTTAGCTTTACATTGTAATGTATTCCAACCATCTCTTCAGAACAACGCCAAGTCAAAACTACGCTTATCACAAACTAGCAAAGTGCAAGATTATCTTACATTTTAGCTGCAAGTTTCTACCTTGTCATAATGAAATTAGTTACAATCTATTATTAATTTCAAGATACGTTATTAATATTGTAGTTTGAAAGAGTACCACTCATATTTATTTGCTAATAGCTGCAGTTGGATAGTTTTCTTAAACGGTTGGGATTCCATTGTCCGACGATCAATCTCGTTCGACGGACAACAAATTATTTTGCTCCAGAAAGTATGTGTTTGCGCAAGTTTTTGACGCGAATTTATGAGTAACAAGTGGGCTTGATGGTCGGAGATAGCGTCGGTCACGCATGCGTGCTGACTATTCGCTATCAATCATGGCGAATAGTAGTTTCACAACTTTATTGAAAGTAATAAGTGAGATTCTCAAATTGTTTCTATCGTAGTGAATAGCGATCTGACGCTAGTTTTCGTGTAAAATAATCATAAACACTACATGCCTATTTTTTTAGATAGAAACACAGATCTGGTTTTACACTAGTTATGTCCAAATCTGTCTAAAAAAAACCAGTGAAATACATATATAATCTAACAACACTTTCGATCTTTTAGACGATAAACTGTGGCACTTTATATTAAGTACAGTGTAACAGCCCTTTTTTCGGTAGGTAACTAGACAAAACATCAAGGAAATCTATAGATCTATTATAGTACTAAGTTTTTGATAAGTTTAGATGCGAGTTAAATATTATTTTAACTGTGTAACAGTAATAGTAAGCTGTCTCACGCAAATGATGGCTGGTAAAGGTAAGCTATGGCATACATTTACACATGTGCAGCGCAGTTCGTGCAATCTACTGCTCAGTAACAGTAAATTTTGCATCTCGGAGCTCTGCGCATCGCGGAAATTATAAGCCCTTCCTATCTTAACTCTACAACTACTCTAGACTCCCAGTAACAGTTATGTAATCCACGGCAGGCTGTAATGAAACCTTGGCAGTTCTGGAGATTAGTATCTCAGCGCTACGCGGAATGCTCCACTGTACAGAGACCACCAGATTGTTATCTCACTAAATGACACCGATTAAATGGTGCAGTAGTTGTGAGAATTATAATAACTCTCTTAAGTAATTATACGTAAAAACCCTAAGTACAACATTTTGTAAAAAGCTGTCTTCTTTGTATTGACTAATGGAAAACACATGACAGGTCTACCAAGAATCACTATGATACAATAGCCGAGTAATGAAACTTTATTGTAGATATCGTTCCAATTTTCAGTTATCATTTTTCCATGTTATATATTTAGGTACATGAAAAAAACTGGACGAATAGTACAATTCATAATATGAAAAAAGTCTCAGTAGATAAACGTAGGTATCTAAAACCTCACGTGAATAAAGCAAATGTGCTTATAACTGATAAAATTTTCTAATGGGGCTCTCACTACCTCCTCTCAGTACGGTAAAAACTAAAGAACGTAAAATTTAAATACCGAGTAAATAAAAAGTCTCCACCACAATAAGAACTAAACATGTCTAATTCAACCGAGCTTAATTTGACCTGTAGATTCTCAAATAAAATAGTATATTTGTGACAAATGAGTGAGATGTCGCGGTCGCCAGTACAACTATAATTAGCTGTCCGCTACATTTACGGCGCCATTACGGCATAAACCAAAAGAAAGTAGATTTCCGTCCACCAGCGTTAATGTTAATGGATTGTTTTGGTCAAATATACAAGCGACATGTTTAGAATACAGTTACAACTTAACTATGTCAATTGCCGGAGGGAAACCACAGAAATCGGCGACTGCAGTCGTTAAAGAGAAACGTGAGTTTTACAGCTTTGGAGTGGCACATGAAGGACAGATAGAGCAACTTGAATCAACGCTCATCGTTAAATCAGTGCTACACGTGTTTAGGTTAGTCCATACACTGACGTTTGTAATGACGTTTCTAAGCACATGTGATATGTCAATGGAAATAAATGAATTTTGAATTTTGAATACATCTGATCTGACCTAGGTCCAAGTTCTATTAAGAAAAAACGTAATCGTTACACTCGTGGTCCTCGACTAGGATTTCATCTTCGCTTCCTAACCAACCGGAACCAGACCTCCAACGGATCTATTGAGGAGACCTATGTTTAACAATAGACGTTTTATGGTTGAAAGGACGACAACGAGGAAATGCTTCACACTCATAGAAATACTCCACTGCGATTCCCTGGAACGAGGTTGTCATAAAATACGCACATAGACAAAGTCAACTAACGCCTAGACCCAGGACAGATAGGTATTTAAATTCATCACCGAATACCTACATCTGCTCGGTCGAGAATCACACACATGCACAAAAAGCAGAGGTGCTAACACTGCTAACAACTGCCAGGAAGGAAAGTAGCCTAACAAAAACTACTATGTACCTACTTCGCTCTTTTGTAAACTGAGTGTAACCAAAAGATATTTTGACCAACGCTTTTCTGGTGAGTTACATTAAAAGCTCGATATAAAGTTATGGCTCGAATAAGTGTACATCATATTAAATAGCTATGCCTAAAAGTTGTGTTATAGTCCTAAATCTGCGTGTAGAAGCGATTTACGAGAGATCGCGTAGAGAAGCGGCCTTAATGTCTGTATTACACCTGTATCGGCAATACTCGTGGCTGCCAGTTGTTGGCACGACTTCATTGTGTCAAGAACATGCTGAAGTAGACTCTTCCATCATCTCGGAATATTTTGTCGTTTCAGCCATGTGACGTTTACTGCCTCTTAGTTCTAAGGCATCACCTACAGATCTCCAAGGGAGAGGCTGGCAATCAGCACAATCTTGCGGTCTTATCAGTAGACGTCCTACGCTACGGTTAACGACTTGGGGTACTTAATGCTTCTAAATAAATTTATTTTTCGTTTTACTACGATTATCAACAACTTCTTTATTAGAACACTGTGTATAGTATAGGCCTGTGCCATCTGCTGCGGTCCTATGCCAATCGTATCCAGGTTCAACCTGCAATTTCAACGACATCATCGATTAATCTGGCAGCTCGACTCCTTATCTTGCCGGGCACTATTTGTTTTACCACAGAACTGGAATTAAAATGACTATTTAATGTTTAGGGAAATAATTTTGGATAGGTACCTATCAAAGAAAATGTTGTTATCTTAGCATTAACAAATTATTTTGAATCACAAGATTTAGCACTGTTTTATAACACTCTAATGAGCTGAATTAAACTGCCAGCGATGGTACTGGTGATTACCGGCTATTAATTTGTTTCATATCATTTTCTAAAGTTATGAATCTCATTTTATGAAATCTCTCGCAGTCAGATAAATAAATTGGCACAGATTAAACTTACAGCCGCCAAGTGAGAGTAAAACCCATCCATCCTGCTTGTTTCCACGGCGCGCGGAGATGGTCATTCTACGCAGCGGAAACCAAACGACTCGAGGCTTTTATAGTTCTTAAATTATGTTTTTAACCTAAAATACGGAGTGATGCTGCAGTAATTAGAATACATATAGTGTAGTTCTCTCGTAAAAGTAAACATTTAATTTTCATAAATTGCTTTTCTGGTATTTTTGTTGGAATTATTTTTATCTGTGGATCTCGTCATTCGTGATTTTGGCCGGTACAGACTCCAAGTATTGATAGCGCTCTAAACTGATAGCTCCCCAGCCTCTGCATCGTCATAGTAGCTGTGACATCCACTGCTGGACATAAGCCTTTAATATAGGTATTCACTAAGGCCGATTGAAAGCGGCATGCATTCAGAAGCGCGTAGACTAGTCGTGGTCTGTCCACGACGTCTTATACTGTGTTTTTGGTACGTGGTTTCCATTTAATTTTGTAAACGCATGTGGTTGTACGCCTATCGGCTATCAATCAGTGATATGTCTCCACAGTAGCAGTGGAAGCCTTAATGTACTTACAAATACCACCTTATGCTGAACGTATACATGTCCACGAAGCAGGAGATGCACGAGGCATAGAAATCAAATGAAATCGTATCTATTAATATTGAAACCAAAGAAATTTCGAGGCAGTGCCAATATTACGTTTTTCTGCGTCGTAAATACTGGAGTCTTCAAACGTGTCCACCATGTTTGCTCCTGCAGCGCGGACTGGTGCGCGTTCAGCCTGATAACTCTTCATGAGGTGCGGAGGGCGATGACGGCGCGCCGTCGGTAAATTTTATTGATAGCTAATTAAACTTGTACATTGTGCCTCTAGAGAGTTTATTGCAGGAACTTTCCAAAAGATCTGTTTGTGGCCCGATGAATCCGGTAACATAAATTAAATCCACACGCGCCGACGGATATTTAAGTTGTATTTTATATCAAAACCATAAACTGTTTCGAGTTTTTGGCTTTCAACGATATCTTTTTTTTACTAGGGCAAGTGCCTTTATTAACTACCTCTGAATACAATATATTTTATAGGTTATTAGCGGAACTATTTATTTATATCAAATTCTAGACTTTAAGTTAGGTGAAATTGAAGTAATTTGATATCAAAAAGTTTCAAAATCTGCAGAATGAGCTGATGTGTGAAGAGTTTCACTATACTGTGAATTTTTTTCCGAAAGAGTTAATGATATTTTATAGTATTACGGTACTCGTAAAGTTCTCGAATGGCGATCAAGTATTTGCTGGCAAGCGCAGCGTACAACGTTCAACGTAATATAAACAGATGACCTGGGGAAGGTCGCAGAAACGCGTTGAATGCAAACCGCTCCCTATGATCTTATTGGAAATCTATTGGGGATATTATCCTACTAATATTATAAACGCGAAAGTTTGTGAGGATGGATGGATGGTTGGATGGATGTTTGTTCCTCTTTCACGCAAAAACTACTGAACGGATTGAGGTGAAACTTTGCAATAATATAGATTATATCTGTGGTGTTAAGGAAAAAGGAGATGAGTCAAAAATTTCAAAAATACAGATTTTTGTACCTATTGTTTCAAAACATTAATATGTGTCACAGCAATAAGGAGATGAGTCAATAAATTTATTATTTTTATTTTACGCCCCAACGTACATAAAGGGATTAGTCATAATTTCAAAATGTATAAATAAGTAAAAGGAGTTCAATAGAGTTAGCTCAGTATCGTGCTTTTTACCACCAATAATTTAGTTATGCATAGTGAGATGAGTCGACTCGTGCCTAAAGTAAGTGACGATATTTTGCATCAGTTGTGACGTATGCGTTGACTCGTCGTGTGTTGCTCTGACGGAAAATATTTTTAAAATTAGTTTTATTACATTATAAGTGTTGCTTCACATCAATATGAAGAGAATTAATAAGATAATGTCATTAGCGTTACAAGAAAGAGACACAGAACGTAAGTATCTTGTTTACAATTTTTTATCGGTAACTGACAAAAAATTTAAAATGATTAGTTCAAAATACCTATTTATACTCTATAAAATTTAACTTGATCTCTGCGACAGTAGAAGATTGACATTTTTAGAGTTGGGATAGTGGTGGATAAAATCGATTTTCAAACAATGTTGTAATGAAATCGAATGAGTAGTTGAAGGTGAGAAATTGGATTTCAGTTACTTACTATTATTTAAGATCAAGTATGTACACATGTAAATAATGTTATGATATTAATTATATACTCATAATAATGTAACGATAGTATTTATCGACGTTTTTCACTATTATCGATGCTAATGTAATATATAATTGGGTTTAATTTAATTACACATGTAAAAAATGTTATGATATTAAAATATACAATAAAATTAATCATAAATCAAGTTTTATTTAAAATATCGTCAGAATAAACTATCGATATTTTAATTAAAACTCTATCTAAAACTCTGTGGTCACGATCATTCGTCGCCCATCACTAATCGGCATGCCCACAAAGTATGACATTGACAGGTACTGTCTGTACTATTAAGAAATTGAGGACTTCATAGGCGTGATTTTTCTGACAGCTGTCGCAGAGATCAAGTTAAATTTTATAGAGTATAGGTTATTGTTTTGCACCGTTTTAAGACAGTTCAAGCAGTTCTTTTTATGATTATTTTTGTCAATATGCGACCTGCATAATATTAACAAAAATCTATTATTTTTATTAAAATGTTTCCCCGGTAAGCATGTACTTCTGTGCTGTGTAACATATTTACGTACCTACCTATAGGACTCACGCCGCGCGCGCACTGTGTCGCCCGAAAGAAAAGGTTCCTAACAATCCAGTGTCGTATACATTTTTTGGTAATGTTTTTCGCACTATGGGTTTATCTTTTAAAAAACCGTCTTAGATACTTGTAATATGTGTGACTCGTATAAAATGAAAATTAAATTGGCTTCACCGCAAGATGCTGAAACTCTAAAACTAGAACTTGATGCCCATCAATTGGAAGCAGATTCAGCTTAGGCAATGAAAAAGAAAGACAAGGAGGACTGTAATGATGGGAAGAGAGTTTATTGTTTTGACCTTCAACAATGTCTTCCAACACCCTACTTGAAAACTAATGTTGTGTTTTACAAACGGCAACTTTGGACCTTTAATCTAACGATTTATGATTGCTTCAGCAAAACAAGTTTCTGCTACGAGTATATTTGGCATGAAGCGGATGGGGGCCGTGGAGCAAACCAAATAGCTTCATGTTTGTTTCATTTCATAAGATCACTTCCTTCTAATATAAAAGATATTACTTTCTTCTCGGATACATGTGGTGGACAAAATAAAAACAGCCACGTTGCTGCCATGTTTCTTTGCATAAGCAAATTACTGCCAGATATGCGAATCGATCACAAGTTCTTAACTCCTGGCTATACTTACATGGAATGTGATTCAATTCACGCTCAGATAGAACGAAAAAAGAAACGCACTGATATGTCTATACATTTGCCAAGAGATTGGTACAATTTAGTTAGATTGACAAGTCAGAATATAACTGTAATCGTCATGAAGAACGACATGTTTCTAGATTTTGCAAGTTTGTTCAAGGGTCCACTGCAATTGAGGAAGGTTGATTCATCTGGAGAAAATTTATATGGCATGATGTGAAGTGGTTTCGGTACAGTGGCGAAAATGAATCAGGTGTGGTACAATTTACAACTAGATTAGACTCAACAGAATTCAAAACTATCTCCTTTTCTAGAAGAGGCAAAGCAAATGAACCATTAAATCCCCAGAAATGTTACGTAAAACCATTGCCCATAAGCCAGGAAAAGAAAAAGGATCTCCTTAGTATTATTCATTTGATCGACAGTGATTGCCACGAATTTTATAAGAATTTAGACACCAATTCAAACATCCATGATGTGGACCCTGACTTAGAAGAATTTAAAGATGTCTAAAATGATTCCGTTTGACAATTTAAATGTATACAGTTATTACGTTTGCTATGTAATAACGAGATATGTTACTAAATTTAATTTTGTGTTATTTTTTCTCGTTAAGGTAAAATGGGACATGTCAATTATTTTAATAAAAAATATAATTTTTTCATACTTTTTTTTTTAAATAAAAACTACAAAACTAGCTATTGTTTAATTAAATGCTAAAGTAACACTAATAAAATCGAACATGGTGAAAATTACAATTTTATAATAAAACAAAAGAGTTGCTTTCATTTTTTGCCCCTAGTGAAAAGTTCAAGTGTATGTACTTAACTCCTTTTTCCATGACACCACAGATATATCAGAATAACACATAGGCTATAAATTATAATGATATTGCGTCAAAAATTAAAATATCATGCGGACGAAGCCGCGTGTAGAAACTAGTATTTTATATAATATCCCTCAACGTCGCGCTACTTATCACCCTATTTCGAAAATATATGGCAAGATTGTATATAATATATAGAACAAGATTTGCGAGTACGAACCAAATGGGTCAAGAGCGAGTCGAGCCTTATAAAGACTTATAAAGATTAAGTTAAGAAGATGTGTCACGAGGTGTCTGTTTGGAAAACTACTAGTTTAATTAGTGATTGGCTTGCGTTCAACCATATTACTTGTATGTAAAGAGAACCATACCATCAATTATAAGGATTAAACCTGCGAAGAGCAAGTGAGTAAAGCAGTGGTAACGCGGGAGGTCGTGACAATTAGGCCCCGGTCAGACCGGCGCGACACGCGGCCGCGGCCCGCGTCACGCGAGATGCGCCCTCATTAGCGCGCGTGTCGAGACACTAGGGCTGTCGTACTACTGTAGCCTAATCTTTTTGTCCTACCTAAAATGAGGCATAGGTTTGCTAAGAAATGTTCATTGCCATTAAAACTTTATCAAGTAAAATAAACAGATGAAAAAAAAAATTAGTGTAAAAGTAGCTGTCATCCATAGGGCGGTGGACTCCCCCGAACCCACCGCCCAGAGTTTAGGGCGGTATACGGCGACTACTGGCCAGCCGTCTGAAAAGTATCTGAAATCCTGGTTTAACACAATACAAAAAAAAATTACAAGTTGATGATTAATAATTATTACTACTTTTTAGCTGCTTGTAACACTTTGGGGTGTAGCTGGTTAATAAATATGAGAATGAAATGTATATAGAATAACAATTTTCCCTTTTAACAACAACGCTAAATAATGATTTCAAACATTTCAAACTTTACCTTTAAAATTTGTTTATAAAACCCTACAGAGGCAAGTGCAGTGACTGCGCATGCTCTTCGCTGCTACAACCGACATTCGTAATGTAAAGCGGTCGCTCGCTGCTCTACATGCCTCGCTAAATAAATGGCTCTCATTGGCGTGCTAATTCATGTCATTACAATAATTACTTGAACTATATTATGCAAATAGTAATGGCTAGCTTACGAACACAACAGACGTGTGAAAATGTGACAGATACTTCACCATACTTTTATCTCGTGTTACGTCTAGGTATATAATTTTGTCATGTTGCAATGCTAGCTGGGCTGGTATATATTTACCAGATTTCAAGATAATAAGTAATTACAGTACAAACTTGTTTTAATCCTATTGTGATCAAATAAAAAAATGTCTTTGACTGCTTACAAAATAAAGTACATGACTGAGAGTTGAAGTTTTTTCGTTAGAAATTTCCCCTGGGTCAAATAAAAAGGTCACGTTGAAATGTAAACTGATGATAATGATGACAGACATTAGTTTAATCATGTAAGTATGTGTATATAAAAGCAAATAAATTTTTCATCTAAAACTGACCAATCACCTGCCAACAAGACAAATGGCTACATCTCGCCATCGAGTTACAAATCGAGAGACGGATCGGATCGATAGATTTCACGTGTAACGCGATGGTTTTCGAATAAAACATCGAGTCTCGAGAGATCTGATGGCGGTGATAACTCGCGCAGTCAAAATAGACAAAATAGACGAAATAGACCTGTCACCGCCCACGGCCCCATTGTCGACGAGGGACAAAACGGTCGACCACCGGACCACCGGCACGGGTGACGTTAGGCGCTTCTATTCACTGCTTTATTTTTAAACGCAGGTTGATAATTTAAGGTTATTTGTTAATCATTACCTAACATATAAACAAAATAGTTTAGAGATATGTTTTGCTAAAGGTTTGTACAAACATAACATTTGATCGCAATTCAGCGACATTCGCACGAAACTATAACTAGTCGCACTAAAAATTTTAATTTAGTGCAAAACTAGCAAAAAGCTATTCGGTGATTTCTTCGAACTTAATTAAAACCGATTTTAGTCGTCCACCGTAAAGAACTAAGTTAAGTAACGCCACTTACGCCATCTAGTGTTGAGTAGCAATATTAGTTCGGAAATAGTTCACTAGATGGCACAAAACATTAATTACTGTTTTTATTTTATCTGTGGCACATCTATAGCTGCCAAGGATTTAGTATTACATCCATGATAGCTGCTCCCAATATGTTGCCATATCGATAACAAGTGCTCTTTTCTATTTTAAGTTTCATGTCATACTTAAAATCTGATACGATGATTTTGATTTGATTTTACTCCAAAAACGGCGCAACGCACTTTATTTTGGAATAAGACTTTTACATTATTTATCCCCGTGGAATGCACTAGCTTTTAAATCTATGATATGATTATAGGTTTGAGGTAAAATACAACTTGTTGGCTTTTATCGCAAATTTTGGTAAATTACACTGGCAACACTATTATTTACAATTAATTTTTCAGTTCACATTTTCACGAAAACTGCAAATTCTTCGCAAAGAAAGAGTTTCCAATATAACTACGTTAGACTTTGACAAACATAATAAGAAACGCGCCAACAAAAAACACAGGGAGATGTTCTTGGAGCGATTCCACGCCAGCAAGTAAGTAGATCTCTTTTTGATAAATCCTAAGTAACCACTATGAGTAATTTTCTTTCAAGTTATTTGGATTTACAATAGTCTTTATATGAAACTTTTTCAGGTAATCAAGCTGACAAACAAGCTGTCGAGTTCTTGGCAAATCCGGCCAGTGAACTCAATGTCCTGCTGCAGCAGGACGGTGCAGGAACCTTGAACCTTGTGGTGCAGGAATGGCAGCAAGTGTAAGTTTTCAAATTGTTACTTCTCTCTTCTTAATATGGTTTTAATTTGATAAATATTGGCCAAAGGTACAACAACTGGTAATTTATTTATTTTTACATTCAATTAATAAAGCAAGTTACTTGAATAATCCTTATTAAAAGAATCATGTTAACTGCTAATATTTATACTGTATACAGTGAAGGAAAACACCGTGAGGCAACCTGAATATCGGGATATAGTAGCATAGTCCGGAGAAGAATTTCAATGATGTATGTGAATCCATCAACCCACACTGGGCCAGCGTGGTGGATGTGGCCCAATCATCTTTCGTGGATAGGCCTACGTCCTGCAGTGGATTATTATAAGGCTGATACAGTACAGTACATATATAGCATTTAATGGTAGTACATATAGCAGTATATGAATACTACGAGTACTATTAAATTAAATTTAGTAAAAATATTTTTTTTTTTCACAGGGTTTACTGCGATTACCATCTGAGCAGACAATCCCTGCACTAGGTACATCAGGATAATGGGATCTTTCTACTAGGATGAACTTATACCCATACAACCTCCAGCAAGACAATCTGCGGAGTCAGCCACAAGCCAACCTGTAGCATGCAAGTCGGCACAAAGCCAGCCCACAGCGTGCCTGTATTCTGATCTGCCACAACCAAGTCGTGATAGATCCAGTCGGCCAAGATCAAATGCGGCATTAGTCCTTAGCTATTTTTTTATGCATTTCTACAACATGGGTATCCAATGAAAGCACTTGTTAAAAGTAACTTGAAAAATAATGTGATGTCATTCTAAATCATACTAATATTGTAAATCCAAAAAGTTTGTTGGTTTGTTCCTCTTTCACGCAGCAACGGAGCAACGAATCGACTTGATTTTCAGCATGGATATAGTGCAAGGGCTGGAAAGTGACATATGCTACTTTTTATCCCGAAAAAGTAAGACGTTCCTGTAGGATAGCACAAAAGTCAAAATATAGCCGCGGGAAAAAGCTAGTCCAATATAAATCATTTCTAGTAAATCAGTGTTCACCTGCTAAATATCTAAGATGAAAGACAAAACTAATACAATTAATACAACTCAACAAACCTGGTGTGACAGATTCCACATACAAAATGAAGGTGTAGAATCTGTACCACCAGTGGGGCACCTTGGTGCGGCAGAGGGTAATTCACTAGATAAATTGATTATTTTTATTTTTTATTTATAACACTACTGTTTAATTTTTGTTGGAACAAATAATAAACCATATAAGTACATTTTTATGATGTTTTTATTATTAAATCTAGTACCTAATTAAACTTTGGCATATCAATCTCTCAATCTCAATGGTCTCTCACTATGGGCCTTATTAGTAAGCTCCAAGTAGCCCAACGAGCTATGCAGAGGGCTATGCTTGGAGTCTCTCTGCGAGATCGAATCAGAAATGAGGAAATCCGTAGACGAACCAAAGTTAAAACTGATGACCGACGGGGTCGAAAAGTTCTCGAATGGAGACCACATACCGGCAAGCGCAGCGTAGGACGTCCACCCACAAGGTGGACGGATGACCTCATTAAGACTGCAGGATTGCGCTGGATGCAAGCCGCTTCTAACCGGTCTTATTGGAGATCCATAGGGGAGACTTATGTCCAGCAATGGACGTCCTTTGGCTGATGGATGGATATCAATCTCGCTTCCAAATACAAATCTTGATCTTCATCATTAGTCACATGACACATCTATCGCTCTGAGAACTAGTTAAATATGCTGCAGTTTGTCTTCAGTACCATCCTCATTGTTATCTGCAATATAATATAATTACTGTTTAATGTTTGCTGGAAGAAATAATACCTAAACCATAATATTAGTAGGCATATTTTTATGTTTTTATTATTAAAAAATATAGTGATTTTTGTTGGAACAAATAATAAACCATGTAAGTACATTAATACATTTTTAAGATCTTTTTATTATTAGAAAAATCTAGTACCTAATTAAATTTTGGCGTATCAAACTAGCTTACGACAGGAAATCTTGATCTCCATCATATCTCTTCTATTGCACCAAGTGCTGGTTCAATTTGCTGCAGCTCGTCTTGCATACCATCCTCATTGTAATCTGCAATGTGATATACAATATGATTATACAGATAATTACCAATCTTTATAAGTTTCTTAAGCTCCGCTAGCGGAGCAAGCACCAATCCTTCATCTATGAGTTTCTTATTGTAAGGATCTATCTGACAGTTGGATAATTAGGTAATTAAGGACTTATCAAATGGTTTGAATAAAAAAAGTTCTCTGTCATTGCAGTTTGTCAGCTGGCGTCATTGGGAATTTGATGATTTTAGAGCACAGTTGTGAGACGATTGCATTACTGTGACCTCAAGACATCTGCTGATGGTTGGCTGGCTTAAGCCCAAGAAACTGTCTTGGCCAACAGCAGCCTGATAACTGCCTTGGGCAAAAAAGTAAACAGTACTAAGAATCCGCAACAAATGTTATTTGATTACAATACAATATGATTACACAGATAATTATAAATCTTTATCAGTTTCTTAAGCTCCGTTAGCGGAGCAAGCACCAATCCTTCATCTATGAGTTTCTTATTGTAAGGATCTATCTTACTGTTGGATAATTAGGTAATTAAGGACTTATCAAATGGTTTGAATAAAAAGAGTTCTCTGTCATTGCAGTTTGTTTGTCAGCTGGCGTCATTGGGAATTTGATGATTTTAGGGCACAGTTGTGAGACGATTGCATTACTGTGGCCTCAAGACATTTGCTGATGGTTGGCTGGCTTAAGCCCAAGAAACTGTCTTGGCCAACAGCAGCCTGATAACTGCTTGGGCAAAAAAGTGAATAGCACTAAGAATCCGCAACAAATGATATTTGATTACAATACTCAGTTTGCTTATGCAGACATGCTGAATGGAAAAACATGACATACAACCTCTATAATTATGTTTTGGGTTGCTTTCTCGAGATGTGCTTCTCAAAGTAAGATCATTTATTAACTGTTGAGCTCCTGTCTTTGGAACTCTATACAGTTTTTTCCTCTTCTATCAGAAAATAATTTGGAACTAGATGAACGACACAATTAACTCTCACTTGTTTAGTGAATCAAGCAAAAACAGGTTTATGGGTTTTTTACTTACCCTTTCAATAGTTGCTGCCACAATAAATTCGTCCATATTTCAAGATTAATTGCGAAAATCGACGATAAAACACATGCAACTTCCTCAAACTAATTTTAATCGCCGTGTTTTTCGTAACGTCTAATTTGACATTTGACAACTAAATTTTAGACGTATATCACCCTAAAATGTGGGCCGCCGAATGCACTTTGACCAAATTGAGTAACTAAAATCGATTTAGTCGATTCGACCTAAATTTAGTTTAATCGTGTAGACATCCGAATAGCAAAACCTAGTTTGACAGGACTAAACTTATTTTAGAGAAAACTAAACTATAAATGCGTGTCGCCGAATTGCTACCATTATCCTTATATTACGAGACTAATCTAATCGCGTACGAAACATACGAATGAAATAAACACGAAATTATTTATCACTCATTTAACCTTTTTTTTAGGTTCCGTACCCAAAGGGTAAAAACGGGATCCTATTACTAAGACTCTAAACTCTCATGAACCGTGATAGCTAAAACGTTGAAATTTTCACAGATGATGTATTTCTGTTACTGCTATAACAAAATATACCTACTAAAAACAGAATAAAATAAATATTTAAAGGGGTCTCCCGTACAACAAACGTGATCTTCTTGGGAGCTTTTGCTCGCTATTAATAACGACAAGAGGAATCAATCGGGGCTAAGGGGGGCTCCAACACGGTTCGGAACCCTTCGTGCACGAAACTCGCACTTGGCTGATTTTTTTCATTCACTATATAGCTTTGGCAGGCAAGACTTTATTTACATCCCATAAAGCTCCACACACGTTTAAAAACATGCTAAATTTATTTTTAAAGAAAAATGCACACGTTTTAGTTTGATTCTCATTTAAAATACGTGACTATGCGTCTATAGTGTGAATTGTAGTGAAAAAAATAGACTCACTGAGAAATTCGGTGCTAAGAAATAAAAGAAACTGCCACGTGATTGGGGCGTGAAATTCCGCCGCTCCGCGATGACACCGTGACGACGCGACGCGAGCGTGACGACGGCAGCGTGGTGATGGCGGCGTGACGTGACGAAACGTGGTAATTATGGTGATACACTTTTTATTGGCTATTGTTTCATGACGATAGACTTGTTTCACTACTCATTGAGTGACGTTCCCACGTCGTCACAATCGACGTTGTGTGAAATAATCTTCATAAATTTTAATAATCAATTCTTACATTGCTACTAATTGTAATAGGGACAATAAGTACAGAATAGATAACCATCCTTAAGATGACTTGAATAATGAAACAGAACCGTGGTAGATGCAATGCACGTCTATTATTTACTACAAAATAGGATAAAAAATTATTTCATGGTAACTAAGTCCATTGAAATATTTATTATTTTGTAACTGGGTAATGAGAAAGGAGAAAATTTTCTTCGTTTGTAACAAAATACGGTTACAAAATACAGTTACAAATACGGGAAGGGTTTTATTGCGGATCAGAAGAGGAGAGTGGGACCCCTATCCAGCAGTGGACCTCTTGCTTGAGACTGCAATTATTATAATATATTTAGATTAATCTTGTAGGCAATGAAATTATTTATTTAAATTGTTCCAGAAGGTTCTTGATTCTTCAGCTGTACCAATCTGTAGGCTCGATGTTGTGTTGCATCAAAACAGTTATTTAAAATCGATTTCAGTTCAAAAAACAATATTATTATATACTACGGGATTAATCGCACACTAAATTTACAAGTTGAATTGGCGGTACCAGCTGTCTCACATTCCAGTCTACCCGTGTCCACGGTCGATGCAACTCGGCCGAAACGTCGGGATGATGAGGTATTTATTTATCTCGTATTTTTAGTGTGCGATTAGTCCCGTAGTATATAGTAATAATGTGTTCAAATCGCGAAAGTTTAAAAACAACAAAAAACAATAATCAAATGTCGTAGTCATCTTATTACGAGTTGAAAACATTTCACCTTCTATTTACCACATATCATCGAAGCATAGAAATTCAATTCCAGCCTAATAATAAGATTAAATATTGCATTATTCCAATCAATCAGTTGTTTATTCGTGTGATATATCCAATAATTGGGCGCATGTTCATTAATCACACAACACAAGGCATGTAATGAAACGCACGCGCGCATGCGCATGCGCCGACAGCTCCTCTTACACTTTTAATTAAATCTATTATTTCTTGAAAGCGCGCTCGAGACGGACGCTATACAATACTTAACTCGATTTGCTGCTTAAACAAATAAACCAAACTTAATGCTCCACTTCGATAAACCTTACTCTACACGTAATAAGAACGTAAACCCTTCAAACGAAAGCTATAGTAAGTTTGTCAGGTTGATGGTGATCAGCTTCTTTCACACGACACCCCTGACCCGAGGGATCAATAAATTATTTTACTCAAAAGACTTTTCATTCAACTTTCACAAATTCTTTGAACACATTATTTGCCTCGAAAAGGGTTGAAAGCAATTTTGTCTCTATCAGATTTTTACGGTTCTTTTGACGGGAATGTATAACTTTAAGGCGGAACGTCGTTAATAAACTTTATAAAAATTTTTGTCGAGCTCGTCTCGTTTTTTTATCTCGCAACAATGGGGGAACAATGTAACCTAATCTGGCGAACAATCTATTGTTCCTAGATCGTGGTCTCAATTAAGCGGCATATTGCCGCGGTATCGCGCGATCGCAGAACAAATTGTGCGCGAAATCGTCAGCAGCGCATGCGACGGTCGCGTGACCAATCGCAACGCGTTCTACCTGCCAATAGCGACGCGTCGCTTTGCTTATTGGACGACGTCACACGCGCCACTGCGCACAATGCGCGCTGAAATCTGAAACTTTACCCGCCATTTTGAAAATGCAGAATGCCACATTCGTCGCGGCGAGGACATACAATGTGAGCAGATTTTGATTGCAGGCTGTATTGTGTTCGCTCGCAAAAAGTCACGTACGAAGAACGGCTCGCACCGATACGTATTTGATTGATTAAATGACTGAGAATGTCACACCAGCGTTTCTTTCACAGTGATTATTTGTATACAAATTTAAATCTGGCTTACTTATAAAAAGGTAGTCAAATAAGTACAACAACAAAGTAATCATGAATACGTAAGAAAACCACAAATAGGTACCAAATTTTTTAATAATCTTTTTATTTCAAATAAGTTCCTGTTTAACCATCGCCCGTTAAGCATGGACAACTTTAGACCTATCACTGTTTATTTTATTAATTTCGGGACTAACTAACTAACTATCCGATTTTCGAATTCATTAAGTTGACACAACCATCACAATAACTCGTGAATCATATTACAAAGTCATCAAATTAAATCTGCATACACCTGCACAGCGCACAGTGCACACGACTGTCATAAACATTGCTTGTTAATTGGTAATTACCTTCCTTAAGTTAAAACTCTAACTCCCTTAACTTTAAGTTTGTAATTCCGTAGCATCGTGTAGGAGTTTCCTCGTTGAGCGGATGAGTAGATACGGTAGCGGCTCGAACAATACGGAATCGATGGCCAATTATCAGGCTATTAGAGCGACGGGCGAGGGCGGGGTGAGGGCGGGGGGCGGGCGGGCGACCACCGGCGACGACCGACGACATCGTCGCGGCTATCGGGTGTCGCGGAGTGAGCTGCATCGCCACATCCATCTGCAGGGTGATTTTTTAAACATAGGACATTTTCTCGATCTTAATAAATATGTGAATCTTTTACTATAGGGCTAGCGGTAAAATCGCAGAGAACAATCAGCTATTCCTCATAAAAAGTTCAGCAAATGATAAAGTTTATAGAACAGTACATATTTTTGCGATTTCATGAAGTTTCATTGTAAAATTTTGTCATAGTGATGAAGTGCATAGCGCAAAGATATTCTAGCATATTTACATAGTTTAAGAAACCTCCTGTATAAACTTAGTGCTAGGGATGCTAATGAACTCGTAGCCGCGAGGCAGACGCCGATGCGGCTTTATAACCCGGGACGAAACATTTCTATTAACTATCGCGTGTTTATTTACTGGATATTTTCATAAATAACTAAAAAGACTAACATTAACGGAGTAGATACAGCCGTGGTTGTTGTGAAGCAAGCTTCTGAGCTTGATTTAAGACCAAGATGCTGTAATATCCAGTTATACTTATGATTTTACGACCATCCACTGGCATATGAATCAGTAGAGTAGTAGGGAAACCCAAAAAGTAATTTTTGTATGTATTTAAGCACGGAACATTGCAATAGAGACTTCAGGGTCTATTGCAATGCTTATGGGCTTACATGCAGTAGAGGTACTCTGTAGTAGTACCTCTACCGCATGTAAGCCCTTTATATAATTATATAGAACCGCACATCTAATACGTCATAATAAACATACTCGTAGACTTCTAAATAATCGTCGGGTTAAGACTTGTCACACTGCGAACATCAACTTTTTGTCTTTTTGTACAAAACCTTGACACGCTTGTATTAGTCAAATCGCAATATGGCGATTCAACATTTTCAATTTGATACCTCTATCGTCACTTTGACAGTCTTTTGTTGGTCTCAAATTTGTCAACAACGCTCGAACATAGGTTTCTCTACCACAGATGCTCAATTGCTCATCAACCGAGACACGATATATTTCAAATGACGAAGAAAGCTCATCATTAGGTACCGTTGATCACTGGTCACACCGCCCTATCGATGGCCGTACTTTGTCACTGATCTCATTATGTCGACGACTTGTAGATAATTTGTCGGCGTCGCACTCCATTTCTCACTTTAATTGAAGAGTCTTAGAGTTATCGTTCACGACAGAGTAACAACATGTTGTCTCTATGAAATTCTAGAGGGAACCATTATTTTACTATGGAAATTACCGTGGTTTTCACACATTTTATACTATATATATAACGGGACTGAACTTACGTGTGGGGATGGTCGTAACGACTATAGTTTCGGTCGCATTCGGCGACATTTCTCAAGTTGGCGAGTGCTAGCACGCGGAGCCGTCTCGCAATGCACAGAACATTGTAGTTATATATAGTATAAAATGGAACCATTATTTTTATCTAGAGCACGAGACTTTATATGTAACAAGTACAACGTAAAATACATGTTTAAGATACATATATTGCAGAATGTAGTAGTAGAAAACTCTGAATGAGTGATTTTTATCTTAATTAAAATTAAATCTAAAAAATACCGGACAAGTGCGAGTCAGGCTCGCACATCGAGGGTGCCGTACAAATCCAGAAAATTTCACAATATTGGGAAGTAAGTTGTTAAAACTCTATCACTTTACATGTAAAGTGATAGAGATTTTAACATGATTTGACTACGATTTAAAATTTGAGGTGTGAATTTTGAGGCCCTATTTTTTGTGATTTGAATTAAAATGTACAGTTTTCAGATTTATTCCTATAATTATGTGTACTCTGAGACAATGCTTCTCGCCAAATTTCATAGTTCTATTTCAACGAAAAGTACCCTGTAGGTTTTGATTTTTGTGAGTGTCGAAATAAAGAGTCTTGACATACACACAGACGGACAGACGGACAGACGGACAGACGGACAGTCGGACAGACGGACAGACGGACAACAAAGTGATCTTATAAGGGTTCCGTTTTTTTCGTTTGAGGCACGGAACCCTAAAAATAATGGCATTACAGTGAGTCGATGGGCAGATAGTTTCGTTCTTAACTAGGTCTTTGGTACATTGAGATGACATGTCTCATCTCATAAGATCTGTGTTTGTATCATAAAGCTTTGTCAATACGATGCGATCATGCGGCGGGGCGACTGTTTCTATTGTTTCGATGCTATGAGTAATGATATCGAATATTACTTGTGACAGAATAATTGTAATCCCTTATGACGGTATTATATTTTATATAGTCACGATATACATTAACTCATTCTATTTGTAGCCAGTAGTAGTATTTTTCTTCACAATATTTGTCAACGTGAAATCAAATAAATCAAGTAACCGATGATTTAATGACAGTAATTAACAGGTTGTTTTAACCGTTCACCCATTTCAGAGGCCTTCAGGCGGCCTAAAAACTCTGACACCAGGGCTAGCCACCCGGCCTATACGAACTTACTTACTTACTTAATGACAGTAATTCTTATTTCTGACCGAAGAAACGAAGGGGTACCTACTCAATTCGACGCGTATATATTTTTATGTATAACCACGCATTACTTTTTAAGTAGTAGGTTTATTTCAATAATTCTATTTTTATTGGAAAGAATATCGGCTGAGCCATTTTTTATAAGTCAACAATAATGTCAAAAATAAAAACAACAAATATCAAAAATGCTACATCGATCCGTGCGAAACATTCGCGAATTCTGTACATGGTTGAAGTCGGTAATGCCAATTTTTACAAAAAAATATGTTGTTATGTATTTCAAAAATAATTTGATTTCTAGAATTTATACAACAATTTTACTACTATCTACTAAAATTTTATTCTACTACTTACTAGACATTAGGTACATACTGGTAATCTAAGTATATTTTCTTTGTTAAACTTTTTGGTATTGCATCAAAAAAAAGTAGTGAATACACCACTTAAATTTCCGTTTACAATGTCTGGTAAAATAAGTCCAGAGTGGCATATGCCACGCTCTATAGAACAGGGTGATCATGTATAGTATTAGAACTAATATATTAGTCCTTAGCTTTATAAGTACTACTTTAGTCCTTGCGTACGTGTGTTGCGTAAATAAATTACTATTGCGTTACAAGTATTACAGTTGTTATTTTTAAACTTTGGCAATTTGAGCACAATATCCTACGTAGGGAGAAAAGGAGGTAAGTATATATTTCATGTTTTATTGCGCGATAAGTTCCGTAGTAATGTAGTAACTTATACCTTAGAGTATTTATCAGTAACTATTTATTCTCTAAGGCTTTTACAGTAAATTTTATGATCGTTGAAGTACGCCCTTTTATTGATGATTCATAAACATGTGTTACCAACTGAAGTTTCGACATCAATCAAAGATAGAATTATTGCAACAGTTGATTATGTAACACATTGCAAAGTACTTACATTCGAGAGTAGAGTTAATTTGCGTACTGTTAACAATTGCCATGACGAGGCCATAACTGTCAGATGTAGATCTGGACAAGTGCGAGGGGCCTTAAATGGCCATTGTTTATTTTTTTGGCTAGCGCTGAGCTCGCATAGAGAATTTATCTATTGCGCGCAGCTGTGCGAATTACATGGGATGCATTACATTCATTAAGGGTTATTCTATACTGTTATAAGAGACATAGCTATGCTATTTTAGAAAACATATATATATATATATATATATATATATGTCCTTCCGCGCGGTAGAAGTGAAACTTCGAGGCAACAGTGCTTTCATACCGCCTCCATGGTAGCGTTAAACGTTTAACGCAATCTTGTTGGAAGTCGCGTTAGAAGTTCAAAATCTTCAAAAATTGTAAAAGTTATTTTGCTTAGTAATAATCTATTAACTTATAAATTAGGCTATACAGACCTATACTTAGTTATAGAATTTTTGTTCCTATTTAACCAAAACGTGGTCAAACATTTTTAAGAAAAAAAAACGTTTCTTATAAAAGTATAAATATTTAGTTACCACACAGATAACAAGAAAAACAGTTAGCTATTACTTAATAGGTCATAATACTCATAAATATCTCTCAAAAATCGAGGTACTGGCTTTACACATAAAGTTCACACTTGCTACGAGAAGCAAAAAATTATTTTGATATATGCATTAAATAACAGATCTGTAATAACTATAACTTATAGTAAAAATGTGATATCACATACAGAAACGATAAATACCAGCATAGCATACTACCACCATCAAATAGCATAGCATGTCAACGTGTACAGTGCCACCCTTACAAAAAAACTGACCCTAATCCGCGTAATGAAAGTGTTTGTTCCCATTAACCCCACATCGCGCCCGCGGCGTTGGGTGGACAATAGCACTCAGCCCCCGCGACTGCTGCTCGGGTTCTACTGATCGGACATTTAATTTATAAGCCACTTGTCGGTTCGCTTCAGTGTTATACCTTTTGTTTTCTTTTTATATTTTTTACATTATTTGTACGAATATTATAGTAAAACGATTTCAATTTTATGTCAATATAGGATACGTTTTTGGTTATAATAACGCGTCACTTTATTTCTTACGAAGAAAAGACATCAACGCACACTCGCTCAATTTACATTCTCGACAAGTTGTCTTACCATCTGAATCTTAAGAGATTACAATAAAAGTCTTCTGTTAAGACAGAAGACTTTTATTGTAAGTATCGAACCGTGCTCATTATACCTACTTTTTACAAGACAGCAAAAATGCACAAAAATTTATTGTAAAAGCATGCTGGCCGAAAAATGAATAAAGTATTATTGCCATCCCATAAATGTACATTTCCGGTCTAATTAGAAGAGTTATTAACGCCGAGTCCACTCGTTACTTACATGTTGCCCGCTCATGAGTCCAACATTTGACACGATAAAGACAAATGTACGAAATAAATAAAAAACTGTATATTACTAATACCAAAAGTGTTAGAAAGATCTCCGTCGCGCGCGCCGATAAGAAGATGAAATGTCCCGAGGCTCGAGGCGCTCCTCGCCCCTCGACTTCTCCGCGATTAGATTATCAACTCTTTAATTGGACTTTACAATTTCAACTCGACTTTTAGGGTTGCACCTAATCGCACCTGTCAATTAAAAGTAATCGATAAATAGGCAACACTAGGACTATCGATCAGCGCGATGTTAATTAGAGATACGCGATGGAGCCGCGGAGATACCACGCAACGCTTTCCAATTTGTTGCTGACAATCTCAGATACTCGCAGAGAGATAACCGGGCCCCGGCGCAGCGCACTGTCCAAATATAATTGGAAATGTGACGAACGCTTCTATCATATTCTGTTTAGGAATTCGTGAAACACGATCGAGACGGAGCGGCATTTCATTTAATGAACTCGATAAAACGAAATCAGATCTCGATTGATTTATTGACGAGTCGATTGGTCGAATTCTCGCGAATTTCTAAACAGGTTCTATCGGATCTAGATATGTTTAATATGTTTAACAGTAAACATAATACATTGCGGGCGATCTTAATTATTTCGAGTTACTTTGCGCTGCCCGCGCCTGCGCCCGCGCCGGGGCCATTTACAATGGGAGCATAAAACGGGTTTTTTCTAATTAATTTCTAGTGCAGGTATGTCTGTATGTCCGACTGCGTGTATTTTATAGCGATAAATAAACTTGTCGGTTTGAGGTTAATTACCCGGTTTGAAAAGCTATGCTTGTACAAGAACTAAAATAAATTTATCTGTTTGTCGGCAATCCAGATTTTGATAGAAAAATATCCAAATGTTTGATTCAATGATGACAAAGTAGCAGTTCCTACACAGTTTTAAAAAATAAATTAATATATTTACTAATCATAAGTGCCTGAAATTTATGTCATATTTGTTTTTGGGACAAAAAAATAATAACAGTTGACACTTTATTGATGCTATCGATAATACTTACGCTAAATTTTATATTTTTAGACATACTTACTATTAGGTATTTTTGATCTAAAATTGTGTGTAGGTAGTAAGTAAGTATATAGTTTAAAATGGTAATTATTGTAGTTAATAAAAATCAATAAGTATATAATTAAAAATCCTCAAGCAAATTGTAGTAGCACAGCAATAGCTGTCCAAAATACATGTGAATCATTCCTGCGCCGGTAAACATTAAGCTTATTCAGGAAAATAGTTTGTAAATAGGACAAACTGAGCTTCTATGTAGGCATGCCGGACAACTCCAGATAATTATAGGCGTGGAGACAACGTCTAAAAATATTTAAATATTCTATAATCATTATAACAGATTTACAGTTATTTTTCAAAAGATGGAGCAATAAAAAGCCTTTTTCAGATAGAGCCTTTAGAGTGAAAAAAATAATGCTCTAATAATTCTAAGAAATAATGATAGGCCCGCTCCACCAGTAACTGACCAGCATCTAGCGTCCAGTGACCAGACACATTCACACTCAGATTTATTGGACAAGCTCCGCTTTGCGCGAGTACCGACTACCGACAAATTAAACCAAATAAATGTATCATATACGAGTCATGCCATGCCCACATTTTTCTCTTGATTACCCATAAATCGTGCAGCCGTTTCTAGATTCCGAAATAAGATAGATTGGACGCTAATGCCGAGTTTTATCAACAGCAATTATGGCAACATCGGATCTAATGGTGCTTAATGTTGGTGGTTCGATAGCGATCTCTAATAGATTGGTTTTATCTGTTAATATATCTTAACATGTTATTAAACTTCAACATTGAGTTTTTGTTATCAGAATCAGTATAGTAATGTATAATTATGGTATTTCTCTAGACGACAGTCATACTCCAGAATATTATTGTAGTCATAATCATCAACCTAGATTTTACGAAGAGATCCAGAAATAGCGATTTACGAATAGCAAAAAAACTGTTCTATAAAGATAGTCTATCGACTTTCTATTGACAAAATCTAAAGAACAGTAGTATTCACAACTTCCGGGATGGCCTATAATAATAAATGGTTCAAAATGAAGAATACACTGATATCTTAGATTTCACAGAATAATTATGCGTCGTCACCTCAAGTAGGTACTCCATCTTATCCGCGCATAATTATCACAGTCATCGAAACGACGCTATAGCCTTGCTCATTATACAGGGTGTTCAGTAAAAAGTGGATGATACTAAAATTGCCACGGTTTTCGAAATATTTAACATTTACTACATTTTAAGAAAAGACTCACCCTTGGTCTCCTTTTACAATCTTGTGACCTGAATCCTAGTTTTTTTTTTGTGTCTTTTTTTTTTCAAAGTAATTTCGGATAAGTTCGCTATCAAATTCAAACAGCAATTTTGGTGTCGCATCATCAGTGTTTTAAATATTTTCTTTCTAAATTTTCTAAGGAGAATATATAGTGTCTACTAACTTTTAGCTCCTATTGTGGAAAAATTTGTATGACCATCAAAGTGCCCATCATTTTGAAAACTTGTCTAGTTCACACACAGCATTTGTAACAGACACCCAGTAACAAAGAATTAGCTAATAAATTGTAGCAAAGTTGAAGATTTGCTAATGATATGACTGTGTTTATGAGTTTTTCTCTTCCGTGATAAGCTGTGTAGCTATTGAAGGTTCTGTAAAATATTTTCTAGCTAGCGGTGTCCGCTTTTTTACGTTTTTTTCACTAATGGTAGAAAAAGGCACTGGTGAGTTTCTGCAACTGCGCAATATGGAGTGCGCTTTTCCTCGTATATATTGTATTATTATATCTATGAAGGAAATGTTTAAAATCAAGTAATAGTATGTACTCTTGAAAGCCTTATAAGTATGGAGTGCGGGAGGCGCGGGGTGTGCAGCGGAGTGCGGGGGCCAGCGTGCGGTGAGCATTAACTTAATTAACCTTATTAATTGGAGCGCCTCGCAAACCCAGCCGCGGAACATTTGTTATATTCGGGAAGGAGACATCGACAAGCATAGAATGGCAATTGGAAGTACCGTGCGTGAAAGCTTTAGAGCTTTTTCAATCTTTTGCACAGTAATTTCTAAGTAAGGCTACTCAGTAAGTCCTAAGCACAGATCAGAAAACAAGGATTATCTGTGGTCCTAAGTAATCTATGTAAATGTTGCGACAAAAGAAAAAATAACATTTTTCTAAAGAGCATAGCCATTAGCCTTGGCAGTATTTCTGCTCAAAATCTATCGATGAATCTAAGAATATGTGTATTGCTTTGTATAACAAGGTGGTGAACTGTAACTACATAGTATATGGTTATGAAACTACTTGGGACAGTACACAGTGTTCTTCTAGGCGACGGACGTATCCTAGCTAGGATATTAAAGTACTTCTTATAACATCTAAAAAAGGTGTGTTATGTTAAGCTTATTTTAATTATGCCAAAAAAAGAAAAAAACGCCCTGATTACCTCTTAAAGAAAAACCCCTACACTATAAGTATTTGCGCTGTAGCATGGTGAGGGTGATAGTCACTTTTTTAAAATCTAATTAGGTTTTAATTTGTACAATTTACAAATAATGACTTAGTATTTCCGCTGTACCATATTCGTAATAAATACTAAATAATTAATAACTGCAGTAAATTAAATTAGGTTAAAAAAGCAACTGTCACCCGCACCATACTTCCGCGCAAATAGTAAAATAGTTGTATTTTTACAAGCTTTTATTTAGTTTCACCTGCCCCGTTGTCTGTCTGTAATCAAATCTTGCAAGTTACATTTGATCTACTTTCCAATTTACGATTGAACTGAAATTTTGCACACATGTGAAAATTGCGTGACAATGCAATATTCTGATCTGATGATGGAGCTGAAAGGTGACCACAGGAAATTTGCAATGAAACGACACAACCTCATCGACTTTGAGCTCATTTAAATCGTCTTGACAAGTAGTTTGTCTTTCAATGGTAACCACGGTCTGATGATGGAACTGGAAAGTGGTCTTAGGAACTCTGTAACAAACCCATCGGGTTTTGGCTCGTTTGATTCGTCTTGGTGAATAATTGTTCAGTAAAAACTTGTTTTTTAAATTTATTTTTGCTACATTATCTGCTTACTTTCTATTGTTTGTTCTGTTCTACAGCCGTTCTATGAAGAATTCTGGGCGCTGGTCCGCGGTCCGCAGCGGGAGGCGCACGAGCGCCGCTGGATTAATGCGCGGGTGTCGAACCCATCAATCCACGTCGCGGCCGCGCCGGCGCGCGCGCAGCCATCGCGGCGGTCAAGCCGGGAAAATGGAAGAACTCTCGTATTGGTGCTTCCAAGGTAACTTATTTGTTCTGATTTCTTAGAGAAAATACACACACTGCACACTGGGTGACCTCATGGAAGCCTCCCCTTCTAGGGTGGCAGTGGCTACCTACTGGGCGAAACTTGTATAGTTAGCACCATTGGAAACTATTAGAACCTTAAAACTGCAGTAACGCCAATTACTTTAGGCAAATGTCTGACAAAATCATTGCAATCCGATTTTTGTGGTAGGTGCATGGGTACATCAGCATATAAATAATTGAAATAAAGAATGAAGTTAACTAATATTTAATTACAGTGAATTTATATAATCGTACATATTTGACTGCAGCATACAAAATTATCATCGCAGCAGTCGGTCGACTCTGCCTACTCCGGAGACACATAGGAACTCTCGTATTAACGCTGATTGATGCAAAAATTACTCTACTATCATAATAACAACTAGACTTACTGCTGTGGCAGTATATGCCAATTAAATAATACTGACAATGTTATATGATGTAGATCACGTTCACATATCGTAAAGCAGTTGTCTCTGGGCTGCATTAGCAAGCCCAATGGATGACGTCAACTGCAGACAATAGAAAAGAACTAATATTTGACTACAGTTACTGCAGTTTTTCATAAAGATGACAGTAATTTATCAGGAACATAAAATCGTCACGCCCATGATTGTTCCAGACAAAAAAATCTATATATTCTTCTTCTTGTATTCCTGAAACATATCTAGAAATTCTCAGAAGTAGGTAATTTTTTGGTTTTTCGCAAAAAAGTCGCCAACATCATACCTAATTATCTATCCAACTAGGTACATATATAGAGTCTTCCCGTGTAATCATTATCCTAAGAAATGAGACAATCACATCAGCCTCATCAGTAATCACCCGGATGCAGAAAGTGGTAGCCGTAGCCGAATTTGAAGTGAAAAGGCATTAGCATTGCCCCACGATTGTGTACAAAAGCTTTTTACATACAAAACACTAGTTTGTTAGGCTGTCCCAGATTCTGTGTAGCAAATCTAAAGCCCAAAGCTAGCTACAGAAGAGATTCGAAGTGACTCACATTGGAATGTCAGAATAAATCATCCCATTTCGCCGTGTCTCGCCGTGTAGCCATTTATAACTAAAGAAGATGCAATTAATTCACTTTCTACCATCACACGATGGTCGTGCAACAACAATAGGAAAATAAATACTTAACGCTTCTTTAAAACCTATTAAGTTTATTGAAATATATCCAGCACAATTGTACCGTATACTAAACGATATGCAAATATAAGTTGTGTTAGTATATCTGTAATTGATTTGATCACTCGTTGTTGGAATGTTTAAGCAAACTAATGTCGCTACGCAGCGTTACCTGTTTCTGTCTTTAACGGTATAATTTTCAAGGACAATATTATGTACTTCTAAAAAAGTATTATGTTATAGGTATAATAACAAGAAGCAAATGAAAAAGAGAACCGCCTAAAACCATCAATATTTTGTGTGTAACTAGCCACTACTTGGTTTCAAATAGAAAGAATTAAAGCCACCTCATAAAAACAAAATTAAAATTTAGTATAAAATTACTTCTGACAACTCCGTTCTTCAGGTGAGCGATAAGAAATGCAACAGTAACAACACTTTACTGTTTCTCAGTCTATCTACTTTTAAATCATAGTTTATTGCATTTAAAACAATGAACTACTTGGATAGCCGAGATCAATGTTTCTTTGTGATTGTGGAGCAAGTCCTATTGAACCCAAGGATTTAGGGACCTGCAGCAGCGGTCTTCTAATTGCATCGAGCAAACCTGAGTCCTTATTGGATAAGGGTAGTGATATTGGTCTTTGCGTGTCCATCGAGACTAGAATGGCATTATATTTTGCTCAATCATAAAATTACGTTCAATACTGCTGGCATTTTTTCCACATCATAATTTAATCGACGTGCAATGTGACAGATATATACTTCGTCATAACTTTGTTTGATTTTGACACAACACTAAGAATCGATAAAATGTCAATAATGCTGCGTATCCTTGCTCTGCTGAGGCGTACTTTAGCCGCGCGCGTTGTCTAATTTCTCACGTCACAAGAGGAATCGGGATGAAACGCGAAGACCAACCCCACCGCACTTAGCCGATAACGGCCCTGATGCGGACGATAGCCACCGTGTCACGTGATTTAAGAGTGCTGCGCCTGCGCCGAGTTTGCATGCGACAAGTGCATGCGCGGCGGAGTTATAGTCCCAGCGATCACGACCATCGCTCGATCGCTATCGCAGCCCATTAGATGCCACAACAATGAATTGCTGTTTGTCTATCGACAATAGATTCTTTATTTGCTTCTTTACTTCCTATAATAGTGAGCAGATTCATTACTTTGAAACTTTCGAATGTTTTCAAAACTGTAGTCCGTACCTGCTATAGTTTATAGTTCAAGCTACTTTGTGCCAATTTTCTTTGTGGTTAGAACAAAAACGATATGCAATGTTCTATAAAAAAAAATCTACTTTATAGCGTAGATCGACCCAAGGAAATACGATAAGAATATTTTATTCACATTTTTCTTGTTCGTCATTGAATGAGTAGATAACACACGCCCGCTGATGTAGTTGACCACAGACGACGGCAGAGACGTATTATCATGCGGCGGCATGTCAACTTTTAGCCACGCCATTTTTAGGCACAACTTCGCTGAACCAACAAACCAACCAGAATATACCGTATGATGTGTCATCTAAGCCACAGTTGCGTTCAGTTGAAAATTCACCCGCGATCACCCATCCGAAGACTAACCGTACCGAACGTTGCTTAACTTTAACTTTCAGTGATCGCTGACATACACCTAGTCAAACTACGCTATGAACGCTACAATATGATGAAACTGTAATAGCAAGCTCTACGGATGAGAGAACACAACCAACCTGAGCTGAGATTAACGTCATCACCTCTCAAAGGGCGGCAATTTGTCCCGAGTCAAGCTCGAGAGAGCGAGCTTATCTCTGGTGATGACTGTGTATTATGTGTGTATGAGATCTATTGATTTACAGCGCTGTTTGACTCATGCGGCTAATGCTCCATAAATACTTGTAATCTCTATGGCGTCTAGTCGTTCACTAAACATTGTAGCAGTAAAAATGAATGTGTGTTAGTTTGAATGTAGCTGAAGAGGTTCCAAAATGGACGAACAAGGTTTGTCCACAAGTTTAATTTAACTATAATTTTACTAAAGTCAAGAATGTGTAAGTGTGTGAAAAACGATATAACGTAAAAAACGTACGAACTTCTTATACTTTTCAGGTTTACTATACAGGTATACTCTATATGTAAGCGCGCAGAGTTTGTTAGAAAATTGAAATGAAACGTAATAAACTCGCGAATAAAGTAGAGTATTTCAATAAAAACAAAACACTAAAACCGCGTCCAAGTCACCTCCGTGGACGGATTATTATTAATTATTTTAATTATGAACGCACGTGAATCCACGGGCAGACGTAGTGTTCCATAAATACTAATAATCTCTCCGTGTCGGAGTCTGCGACTCTATCTATTAGCTTGAAACATGGCGACGAAAGAAACTCATCTGTACTCTGGGACTCTATTTGTCAACAAACGTCTGGAAACGTATACAGAACTTTAAGGTCGACTTTTTTTTCTCGAAATTATTAAAAATTATCCATTCCACGAAGAACATTACAAATAAATTCATTTACTTTTGAAATTGCCATTATTTTAAAAGAAATCATAGATTACATAATCGAAAATCGTGAAATGGAACGTTAATTAAGAAAAAACTAACAAAATAAGAGCCGTGGTGGTCTAGTGGTAATGACACCCGCCTTACAATCGTGAGGTCGTGGGTTCAAATTCCGGTCCCGTACCAATAAATTCCTTGGAATTTATGTACGGAATTTCACACCACGGGCTTTTCAGTAAAGGAAAACATCGTGAGGCAACCTGCATGCGTCCTTAGAAGAAATTCGATGGCGTATGTGAATCCACCAACCCGCACTGGGCCAGCGTGGTGGATATGGCCCAATCACCCTTCGTGGGTAGGCCTACGTCCTGCAGTGGACTATTTAAAAGGCTGGTACAGTACAGTATAGTAACAAAATAAATATGGCGAATCGTTATCGAACCTGTCATGCACTACAGACAAAGTTTCGCATACGTTCCCAGGCGTTCGAAGTTGAAAATAGAGCCCCTGTACTGTATGAGTTCATGTGTGTCTGGTTGTGTACGTGTGTAGCAATGGACGTTTGTCAAACGATTAGCTGCAAGATAGGAGGGAAACGAGAAAGTTTGTTGTTTAACTCTTTAATCGTGCATTTTGATACCGATCAAGCCACGGACATAAATTAGAATAACTAATTGTACAAGGCACTTAAAAAATAAACGTGTAGTAAAAAAAATATATATTTGCCTAATCTAACTGTAAAAAACAGCCGTTCAATAAGTAGGTACCTACATCTAGTCAAATCTGAGTTGCGATTTTGTTTGGGACAGCAAAGATTCCTCAACGAATTCTGGATTAGTCCCAAGGTTCAAAATGGTCATAATTATAGTCTGGATTACCTATTTTTGTTTATTATACAAATAATTAGCCTATACGATTGACCCTGTTTGAAACGTAATATGTGTCCAGGTTTACACGCCCCTCACGTGACACAATGAATAATCATCATCAAATGTTCATTTAATGTTCATTACATAATTAATTCTAATTTATAGTCTCTAAAGCTCTTTCTCAGTAGCTAATGCCTCCACTCTGAATTGACAGCTTTATCAGCATATGTCATTTGCAAATGCATCCGCGGACGTTTAGACGGAAAAAAGTTTCTCTACACTAGATTGATCTCCCCGTGACGTATCAAAACTGACAGTGTCCTGCGACGAGGGTCACTCGTCGCCACACGTGCGCGTGCGCCTATAAACTCTATATTGTTATATTTTACGGTAAATGTATACAGATCAGACATCACCCCTAATGATCCCTTACAATTAGCGGGCTTTGATCGCCGCTCTTAATGGAGTGAGTTTAATTGATGGCTTCACAGATAATTACCGCTCGGAGGGCGGACTCTGTGAAGCGTACCGCGAGGATTACACTGCACAGAATTATATTATCAGTTGGCTGTCTCGTGATGCTTAGACATACAGTATGACAGTTGACCACGTGTGAACTTTCACATTTGTCGTATTGTATTTAAAACAAACAAAAATACAAAATCAGAAGAAGAACAGTGATAATCAACTGAATGTTTTTTAAATAGCCAAGCTATATACTTGTGTAATTTTGTAGTTGTATCTATTTTTCTACCATACTCTTATTCAAATTAATTATGGTAGATGGTATACGAGAGCATGTCACCCTTGTTATTTCTTATAAGTGACTGCGCCGGACTCAAAATACTGCGAATCTAAAAATCAGATAAATTATCGACATAATTTTAGCAAAGTAGTGTTTTGTTAATAAAATAATATTAATGTCTTTCGTAAAATTAATATCTGATATATATGGGTAAGTAATGCCTAGATTACTCATTATTCATCAGGTACTTACCTACCTACCTATCGTTGTGCAATTAAATTATGTCTTTCCAGCACCATTATGTTTCTTCTTTCATCCCATAAAATATGTTTTATTTGTAATCATCCATAACAGATGCAAACACCGAACACATAATAGAAAGCTATTTCTATGAAGTAATGTGATTCACAGAATTAAGAGGGATCACAATAAGTCGACACTCTTAACTCGCCTGACTTACGGCGCGGACACACGCGCCTCACTTAATCAGGATTTATGGGAAACGGTGACCACAACGCTATGTAATGATCAAAATATACAATGAAAATAATTCGAGTATGTCATTAATTTTTATGTTAATATGAAATTGTTGAGAGCACCCAATACTACACTAAGTCAAAATTATAACAGACCAATATGTCTGTACTACTGCCTACGTCCCAACTACAGTTGTTGAAAACCACGAGCGCACGCAGCTTTTACATGTATTAATCGTGAATATACTCATTACGTTAGCGTGTGTGCAAAGCGATACACATATGAAATCAAGTTGCAGTTTAGCAAAGTACAGAGATAAAAAAAACAGTTCCATACATTTTGTCGAGCGTCGGCATTAAGTACCTAACCAAAAGGAGTCGACACTGCAAAGCGTACCCTTCTGTAAACTTGCTTATATTTTGGTATGTGTGCGTTTCTTCACCCCTCACTGACTCGGCAGACTTCGGTGCTTAGGCGTGTCGACTCCTTTTGGTTAGGTACTTAATGAGCGTCAGTGAACATTTTGTATTTAACATGTTTTTTTCGTGATTCAATGTTAGTCCCATAGTAAAAGTTGTTTATATATTTATATTATACATCTTTTAAAGTCCCTGCACTTTGCTAAGCACATCAATATGGAATGTAAGAAAAAATGCCAAGTCGATGGCTAAGCAGCACCTTGTATGAACGGCTTAAGCACATAAAGATTATGTGCACTCGTGGTTTGTAACAATTATACAACATATCGGGTATGATGACAAAGCCTGAGCTTTCCCCAGCAGTGGACAAGTGTTAACTGCGCGCGTTCGTCCGGTCGACGTAGCACGTAATCGTGACGAATGCTTGCGGGCATTAACAAATAAACAAGCCATAAGTTTGGGATAACTGCCTTCCCTATGGCTTAACATTATGTTTCGGTCTATGAAAGAAAGACTTGTTTGCGTGAAGTTTCCTTGGACTAGTGTGACGTGAAAAAAGTACGCACACGAGTATACTAGCCATTAGTTCAGAGATTATCGAATAAGCCTAGGATTACTATAGTTTATTACAACAAATAACTGATACGAATTTGTAATCTATTTACAGATACAAGGTAAGGTTTTTTGAAACATTATTCTATAAATTAAAATTAAATTAATATAGTATCTGATACTATCGTGGATGGCATAACTAGTTTTGCATACACAATTAGTTTACAAGGAAGACGGAACTACGGGAGACAAATAGAAAACTTGCTGCAAAGCTTATAGTATCATGTTCGGAGCTTATTAGAAAGCTAAATGTTCGTTTCAGGCAGGTTACGGACTTACATCTACTAACAGTATAACTAAACTGTGATGAAACGTCTAGCAATAAAAAGCTACGAGACGTAGGATGTCTTAAATATATCACATAACAGGCGGGTGTGAGTGAGCACGTCGGCCGCTAATGTGCGCGCTACATGCGCACGCGCAAGCTCTCGTCGCCGCCGCTCGACCGTTACCTCTCCACACATTACGTTACATGGAAACTCACCTCGTCACATAATTATACACACAAACAGGTCGATAACGTCCCGAACATCCTCAACAAACAAACACATTACAGTGATTTGTCTTCATTACAAACGAGGCCCGCCGCGACACGCTACACCGTTTTAATTCTCCTACAAATGGGCTATTAATGCACTTATTTGTAATCCCATATTTATCGGCGTCATTACCATAAGCATTTATAGCGGATTGTGGACAACAGAACATAATTATCGAATAACCTGCGCCCGCGCATTATGCGAGAACTGTTACGAGTGCCCAGCGTTGGGCAACCGGGGCCGTCGTCTTACCTCCCGTGGTAAGTATTATTTACTGCAGTTAGCATAAATACGGTTTTACTCGTATAGGGCAGGAGACAAGTCCTAGTGTCAGAACTTCTAAAACTGCCTAAAAGCCTCTGACAAAACAATCAGTCTGCTATCAGCATTAGGTGCAATGACTAAAGTTAAGTTAAGTGCATAACTAGCTCAACTTTAATCCACGTTCTGCCTGTGAGGTTTTGACAAGATTGAAATAGAAACTATAAAATCTGTACACAAACCACAGACATATAAGAGTAAGCAGACCTAACATAACATATGTATATTGAAGCCATAGTTAACACATACGTAATGTCATTCAGACGGGGCCGAACTAAGGCTGACAACTACGTATAGTAGAGTAGTCCTCACAGGTTAATACTAAAATTAAGTCGGGTAATTAAGTGTATTTTTATGTACCTACCGACTTGTTTTCTTATTAGTCTTAAGCAGCGTGCATCCAGTGCTTTCCCGCCATGTTAATTAGGTACATCGTTAGTCCACCTAGTTGGTGCGCGCGCAGCGATGAGATTGCTGATCCGTGGGTAGCATTCGAGAACTTTACGGCCTTAATTATTTTTACCTACCGCTACATTTAAAACAAAACAATTACCTATATTGCTGACGAAAATGTCTTTATTTAGGTTTAATTTTAAAATATAACAATTTTATTGTACTTTATTCAGGTTTCGGCAATAGCCAACACATCTGGAGTCTCGTGTCCTACCAAGAACATATTAGAAGAACATGAAAAAACAAAAGATAAAATTAAAATAAAATCCCTTCAAAACAAAACATTGCTTCAGAGTAAAAACATCAAAGCCCTGAAGCAACTAAACAGACGACTAAAAATTAAAGTGTCAAAGCTCTCGGATGTTATCTCCAGCTTAAAAGAAAAGCTGGATCACAGCAATGTTCACATAATATATATTATCTAGCATACCATTCAGCAACAAAGTATTTCTCAAGATATTTGAAAAAAGCTCAACAATCTTCAGTGGACAGGACTTATTCGCCAGAGTTAAGAGCGTTTGCTTTACAGCTCCATTTTTATTCACCTCGAGCCTACAATTATGTATTCGAGAGATTGTCATTTAATACGGTTTTTCCCCACCCAGGTACATTACATAGACGGTATATAAAAGTTGATGCTGAGCCGGGCTATACGTCAGAAAGCTTAGACACATTAGAAGCAATAGCAAAAACACCAAATCGCAAAGTTTTTGTAAATATGAGCACTGATGAGATCTGAGTCTTATTTTTTTTATTTTTTAAGTTAATTTTCTGTTTCAGCTTTTCAACGTTGGACGAACCAGGTTCAGGATCTTCAATCTGAAACAAAATTACTATTGTTAGAGTTGCCGCTTAGTACTTATATGAATAGTATTCTGTCTATTTGTCGTAAAACAAGGCTCGTTTGTATTATGCCTGTCCATCCGAAAAAAAAATAACCCACGGCATGTCCTTAATGTGAAGAAACTGGTGTTATAATAAAATGAAAAAACAAAATACTATTGCAGTGTTTGAGGTCTAAAAAAATGTGATAAATTAACCAGTCCTTTATCAGCTTAAGGGGTAACTCCCATAATATAATTATGCTAAATGTAAAGCAGGGATGATTTCTTATTACTGCTTCCGTGCTACGATACTACACAACACTTTTGTGAGAGAAGGTACCTTTTGTGAAATATGAGCCACCAAAGTCAAAAAGCCTCTCCAATTTCGAAAGTAGGTATGCAAGTCAAAACAAGGTACTATACCTACCATTCGTTTTTTTGTAAGACACTCCATTTGGCGGTCAGTGATACATTAAGAATTCTTAACTTCCTAAGTTGTATAGCATACTTTCCGGGATATTTGATTTGGAAAATATAATCACTTTGGATTACTTTTGGTTTGTAGTTGCTAACTGTATTCATCGGCATGTTTTAGCCAATTGGCGGACGGTAGCAATAGCAAAAACTTTTAAACGTATAAATAAATATGCTCTCTAATAGTTAAATTATTAAATTTACTTACCTTTTTGTGACATCAATTTTAACAGTGATAGCACTGTGGGATGGCGAAGATAGTTGGGGCCCAGATATGTTATGTACATCCTGTAGTACACGTATTGGTAAGTTGTCTGTCCTTGAAGATACAGCTGTTGGCACATTGTCTTCATTCTATGACGCCAAAAAACAAACATTATAAAATATCTTATAGCATAAAAAATTATGTTATTATATTACACAAATGATGAAATCAAAAACATCTGTAATTCAGTATTTTTATACTTTATCATTTACAGAAAACTAGCGTGAAGATCTTAAAATAATAATATAATCGGCCAAGCACGAGTCGGATTCGCGTACCGTATGGAAATAACCCCCCCCCGTTGCCCCCCTTAATGTATTTTATTTTAATTTGATATATTCTGTAAATATTTCAAGCATAAATCAGATGCATTTATTAATATTGTGCAAAATATAAATTTTCTTGTATGGTACCCCCCCTTAAATATTTATTTTATTTTAATTATTTATTTTTGAAGTGACTATTTAACTTTTTTTTTAAACGGGCAAAAGTGCCTTTATTAACTACAATAATATACAATACTAGATTATATGCTAAAAACTACCTACACTACTACTACATAGAAAGCAATTGGATTATCCACAGACCCTTGAAGGTCTAAAGATAATCTAAATGCTCAAGCCCACTGCCAGTTGGCAGCGTGCCCAGCATTAACTAAATATTAACTATTTAACTATATATTCTGTGAATATTTCAAGAATCTACCTGTCACTATTATGTTATTAATATTTGTGAAAATAACATTTTAACTATCACGGTTCATGAGATACAGCCTGGTGACACAGATGGACTGCGGAGTCTTAGTAAAAGGGTCTCGTTTTTTACTCTTTAGGTACGGAACCCTAAAAAAGAACAGTTAACATGGAAGGGAAATTGATATTCAAATGATGTATTATACTTACTTCTGAATTCGCTTCAAATAAAGTTGGGATCGTCCCAGGCCGAAGTACAGTACAAAATGCACTTATGTCCTTTGGGTGTGGTTCAAAATGATTTGAACGCAAAACACTGCTCGAAGAAGGCTGCCAGTCTGGACGGTTTACGTTTTGCAACCAAATTTTCTTTAGGTTATCATCTTTCGGAAACCTGAAACCATGTCAATATTCAAAACAGGTATGGGTTATAGAAGGTCTAAACTCAGCAGTACGTGCATATGGGCCAATCCAATGGATACTTATAATAACAATTTAGGTTATAATTTATAATAAGTAAGTAAGTAAGTTCGTATAGGCCGGGTGGCTAGCCCTGGTGTCAGAGTTTTTAGGCCGCCTGAAGGCCTCTGACATGGCTAAACGGTTAAAACAACCGGGACCTACAATTTAACGTGTCATCCGAGCCACGGTAGCGCTCAGTTGGAAAATGCCACCCGCGGTCACCCATCCAAATACTGACCGTGCGGAACGTTGCTTACTTACTTACTTAGTTCTTTAATCTTCAATAACCTCAATCCAAAAATTACTACCATAGTGTATTGTAAAAATATTATCTAATAAAACGAAATAAATTAATATTCAGACTGAGTCCGACCCAGTCCGACCCTTCGTAATTTTACAAGTACATGAGACGTCAAAGTATGGTTGCGCTATTTGAAAAACAAATAATATACAAAACTAGTCAAAGCGAAGAAGTCTATAGGTATTAGAAACAACTCAATAAAGTTATTGTGTATGTTTTATAGGAATATTTTAGCATTCTAACTGCATAAACTAAAAAATAAACGCGATAAAACCTTGCTCTAAACAAACAGACGCAATACATACCGGTGAAAACTTAATCCAGGTGTTTTATTATAAGTTGAACTGTTACAATTATTCGCACTACATTTCACCATTTTATTTCACCAGTTCACCAGCTATTAACACAAAATCCACTTATATTTTGCTCAATTACTCCGGAACGTTATCGCCATTGAATTCGCAAACGTCACTCACCAATGTGGCGGCCGGCTTCACGTCATCTTTTTTTGTATGTGTTAGTTAGTATTGCCACAAGGGAAAACAAAGGATAGCGCATATTACTAGGTAACTAGGAAGAAAGAGACGACATGACGTAGATAAAAGTATAACTATATAAATTATATAATGTTAGGTCTGCTTACTCTTATATGTCTGTGACACAAACAAGCTACTGACATAACTCAGGATCAGAAATTAAATTTTTAAATCAATACAAAATGATTTTTATACTCAAATGCTGTGCTGACTCTTTTACACTACATTGATTTGCAATGATCTACTATTACTCAATCTCGTAATCTGTTACGAGAGATGCAGTTTACGCAAACACCCTAGCGGGCTATCGATGCATAAAATAACCCTAAGTAATAAAAAAGCATATATCAGGAAAAAACAGTTTTTTGTCTACGAAGAGTTTTTACAAGTAAATACATATTTTTACTATATGTAAAAATAGACATTACAGACTTACGCTGAGGCTAATAGGATAAAGTTCTCAAATATCCAATTTCAATTTTTTATCTATCTTTTTAATTGTGTTAGTGTGTTTGGAAATATTAATAGGATTACTGTTGGATAAGTATTATTTGAGTTTCATTTGTACAAACCAAATAGAAACCTGATAGGAGCCTCCATCAAAACGATGTTCTGCTATTGGATAGCAGTGTTATTAAATTTGTGAATTAGAAGCAGGTCATTATTACAATGTGAACGTAAAAATCTTTTTTATATTCTAAAGAAACAATGTATGTTTGTTTCGAAATTCCAATTACAATTCAGTATTGTAATAATTAAGTTCTGCTATAAACATATGATCACCAGTTATAATGCGCGCGTTGGCTCGTTAAACTAACGGCGTAACGGCCTGTTGTGTCACCGACGCCGTTCGAACACAAATTAAAACTTTTACGAACTAACGCCGTTTACAACACAATAGCGGCCGTTAAACGGCTAGTTTTATTATATAGGAAATTATTAGAAGATAATAAAATATGTCGTGATGAGTCTTTACGAGATTGTTAAAGTTGATGGGCGCTAAATCAGCCGCAAGTGCGGCTTGTGACGCCGGGCAGGGGTTCAATACCCGGCGAGGAGCTGTACTTACTAACCGGAGTTAACTCATCTTGATAATTTTGGTTATACTAAATCGATGTATCAGAAAAAGGATGTTCACTGCTGGACATAAGCTTTATAACATACAAAAACTTATTAATTGTAAAAAGTGTCTTAATAACCAGTCAGGGCAACCATTGGTTTGCCATATAATTATGTAGGTACGGGTATGTTATGTGTTACGTCACGTTAATCAGAAGAATCAAGACTCTGGTGACTGTATAATTATGTAGGTACGGGTAAGTTATGCGTTACGTCACATTAATCAGAAGAATCAAGACTCTGGTGACTTTTTTTTTCATCTTTCATCAAGCTGATTTCTTTAAGTAAATGATTGATGTAAGAGTAGATATAGACATAATTAGCGATACTAAAATGCAATGCACTCTTAACATTGCACTCATAACATGCAATATAATTTATAATTACGTACTAAAAACTTTTTATTCCGGAAACATTAACAGAATAACTACAGAAATACTGTAGTGTCGTAATCAGCCTGACAGCAAATGTCATTGATTGGTTCAATTAGCGTTCGGTCAGTCGGCTTGACGGGCGTTTGACGGCGCGCTTGACGCCCGATTCGGTCAAACGCGCCATCATAGTCGCCACGCCGGCATTCCGCGCCTTCCGGGGACTGACGGGAGCGGTTTTTTTACTGGTTAGTACTAATTAAGACGAGCAAATACCTTGATGACGAGAACTTTTCAAAGGTTACATTTTTTATGATAAAAGAAATGACGACTACTTTCAAGGCTCAAAAGAGATGCATCAGGGCAATATTTCATCTCTACAGGACGGATAGCTGCAAACCATATTTTATAAAATATGCTATACACACACTACCGTCATTATTAGACATATATATTAGAAGTGGCTTCGTTTGTAATAGCAAATCTCCACTTCTTCGGTAGCTGGACTAATGTAGGCACACGTACCCGTTCCCAGGACGAGATGAGACTTTGCCCTAGACCTGCTAAAACTGCATTAATGCAAAAAAGTATCTTTTGTATGGCCCCTATAATATATACCAAAATTCCCAAAGACATAAGAGACTTGGACATTGGAATGTTTAAACATAAATTGAAGGGCTTGCTAGCCAAAAAGTGTTATTATGAAATGTGGGAATTCTTAAACGACAAAAATATTTTAAAGACTGAGTGATTAATTTCTGACAACAATATTAATATCTCGAACTCTTTTGTTTATATTCACTTCTGTTATTTATTTATTTTTTTGACATTGTATAGCTTGTTAGTACCTATATTATTTCTTTGTGACATTTTAGATTATATTTGACATTTTGATATTTGACATTTTAGACTACATTTGTCATTTTTTTTATGAATTGTATTTAGCTGTTGTGTTTTTCATATTTGCACGCCACGACGGCAAAAACATGCGTTTTATAACTCTTGTAAGATCTGTACGCAACTTTGTATGTTGTCTACACTACCATGTGTCTAATAAATAAATAATTTTGAATCTTGACGAGGGAAATGTAAACATTTTTGGAACAAAATAGAAGCCATTCGACTTCCGGTTACTGCTGGGGAACAGTGAGGGAGCTGTTTTTATACTGTTTAGTACTTATTGAGACGCGCAAATGCCTTGCTCGAAGCCGAGAATTTTTTACATCTTATATATTTTTAAGATATGAGAAAAGGCAAAGTCCAAGATTTTTGTTAGGAAATAAAAGGCGTTGGCTCGTGACATACGGTATTTGACTAGTATGGGGCATCCAGGGCAAATTTTATACTTAGAGGTATTTTTTTTATAAATTAGACTATAAAATATTATCATGAGTATTACAACAAAAGCTGCTTTCAACATTCAGCGACACCAGGGGGGCAGGAAATAGATATCTGTTATTTTTTCATTTTACATCCTTTCTATTCACAATTTGTGTTAAATTCACGTATATCAATACTTAACATTTAATTATGTTAAAATAAGAAATCATTTATTTTCTATCACGATTATTTACGTTGGGGTTTTGACCCCAGAGAAGTAAAATAAAAATAGGAATTTCTTAACATAAAGATTACTAAAGTAATCTTTATGGTAAGAAACGCTTATCAATTTAACAAATTATGTAAATTGATAGATTGCGATAAAGAGCTTATTAAATGCTTGTAAATAAAAGGATAACCACTTAACGAGATAAAATGTACTAAAAATGAGCAATAAATGTAGTTTTTCTGCAAAATGGATGGTCAGGTATGAGTCAGCGGTCAGCGGCCGCGGCCAGACCAGAGAGCCAATTCCACTAAGCTTTAACACGTTTTTCCGCTCTGGAAAATATCAAAACACACACGTTTTTTATTATTAAATGTTTTTTTAAGCTTACCCCGTTCGTTTTCTTGGGTCAAATTTAGTAACTGAAATTTCACCCTCTTCCTGTCAACCGATTTATTTGAAATTTAGTACACGCCTTTGGTTTTGGTGACAATACAATTACATAATGTATATTCAATATTATTGTATATCCAGATGACTGCCGCTACAAAATGGCGGATAACCTATTTTTTATCCCCTCAATACGAGTATAAAATGAAAGGGTTTTTTATGTAGAACACAGTTTGTATTAACTAAATAAAAACTAAAAACACAAAAATATAATTGGAAAAAAACTTTTTTAAACTAAGCGGTTTCATGTACAAAAATCTAAAAAATAATAACTCCAAAATAAAATCGTGGGGCGTAACGTCCATAATGAACTCTTCCAGGCGAAGACCCTACGATTTTCTTTTTAGGATATTGTTCTTTAGCTTTTAGTACACAAAACCGTTTAATTTAAAAAAGTTTTATACCAATTTTATTTGTCATCAAAATACGGTACGTACTTTACGACTGGACCGAAAGATTTGAAAGCTTTCGTGACGCTAAATACGTACAAGATTTACAAACGTTCCAGTTCAGCTTCATTTCTGGTAGCTGAATCAGCACCCAGCTCATTATGATTAGCAGCGTGTAGCGCGCCCGTGAGAACCTACACCACACATGCATACATACGAGTACCTACATACATTCATACACGCAGTCTTCTGTCACATGTACTCTGTACATTTACTTCCTACACAGACAGTATTCTCCGACTATTCAAAAGTGGAACAATAAGGAATTTATCAGGCTTCCGATTTTTTAAAATTTTGATTGCAAATCAAAACGTTAAAATAACAAGATTTGGTCAGAGGGTTAGCTCTACTCTTATCGTATCAAGAGTAAAAACATAAAATACTAAGAAAATTTTCATTCATAAAATAATCTAGAGTGTGAAAATCAGAATAAATATAATCGAAATCGAATTCTTCTTTGTAAATTACCTGTCGCGGATGAATAAAACCTTTTAGCCAAATTAATATATTCAATTCGAATCTCTAATTTGTTTAAAAATGTATACTTACATAATTATTAATATCAATCATATGTTCGGGGTAAAAAAATATTGCAGACGCTCGCTAGACATGTTTTGTCATTAGGCTGTTTTTGTTTTAGATTATAAATTACAATTTAAACGGATAAAAATCTCTACTATGAAGATTTCACTTGACATATTACTAAAGTAGATTAGACTAACGTCATTTGCAAATCGCAAATCTCTAATTATACTTTAATTACAGTTTATTTAAATTGACTTCATTTTTGTAGAGAAGTGGTTAATTTATTTACACAAAACTTCATTTTTAAATAAATTATTATGATTTTTTGAAAAACTTTGTTTTAGCTGCAGTACACCTTTTGTTTTTAAATATTATCATTATCCATGTAATTTGCCAAAGAATTCAAGTTTTTACATATTTGTACATAAGTTTTGAAATCAAATAGTTGTTTTTCTGTAGATTATTCCAATTAATTGAATATTCACGGGTGGTCTCTATCAGTTTATGGCTCCGAGATCCGATCGTTAAGTCTATCAGTGTCGTCCCGTCGGCCGGTCGAGCTCGGGTGTCCTCGGCTCATCTCGTGTGTCCTCGGTTCGTCTCAGGTGTCCTCGGCAAATCTCGGACGTCTTCGCCGGCTTTCGCATCTCCGGATCTCATTAGCGCATTCCGCTAACATATGTGGTTATTTTACGGCTGAACTATAAAAAACGACTCCAGGAGATTCCAAGAGGCGTAGGTGATTCAGCCAGTTGTTTGAAACGGCTATGAGAAAAGAGAATATGTATATATATAATATAATTTTTAGATTTGTAAACAAACTGGGCTACCGATTTCGCTTGATAACTTTTAACATATAAAAACGTATATTATTTCCTTACACGCTGTATTGAATGTGATTTCTACTCGTCTATATTTAGTTATAGTAGGTAACTATCTCATTGTCATAGTAAATGTAAAATGTATAATTTAGAAATATTCACTGGTAAGAAAAATAACACAATTACGAAACCGATAGGAAGTGTGGTTGGCTCACCGACCGGCGCTTTATCTCAAGAAATTACCAAAAAGCTATATCATGTTTGGTAAAGGTGTTCCGATAAAATAAATGTCTCGTGCGCTCAAGTTTCAAAACAAAAAGCCCAATATTTTAGCCGATATTACGCTTGTCCAATTATTACCGAAATAACGCTTCCTCAGCGGCCGCGTTTATGAAATTGCTTTTTGTGTATAAATATAAAGTGGATAATTTATGAGTTGTCATTAGTGCCGTATGAGGTGAGGCCACGAGGTTGTGTGCTGTGAGGCGAGAGTGCAGAGCCTCGCGCGGGCTAATGAATAAACAAGAGGAACCCCCGGAGAGAGCTATCATGTGCGCATAACGGCGACGCTTTGGGCTCAGCGGACAGCGCGGCGATAGAGTCAGGCGAGAACAACGGTTATTGTTTCATGGGAAGAATTTGTGGATTGAACCATGTGATCAGAGATACGAGACGCTTTCATCTAAATGAAATTTTAAATAATGATTTTATGTTCATATTTGTTTAATGAAATTGTCGGAACACTACACATTTAACATCGTGAGGTTTGCACTTCTGGGCAGTTTTAATGTTCTGGTGGGTCTGGTATTTTCTGGCATATGAAACTATTTTCCGTGTTGATCAACTTAGGAGTGGGACAAGCTTCACTCCGTTTAAAAATTTTACTTCTCAGCGTTATTATGAACACGATAATTTTTTACACACACTTTCGACTTATTTGAATTTCGAAAGATATTTTATTATTTAAACCTTTAAACGCGGCGTAAACATAGACTGATAGGCTAGCCTGTCAGTCTATGTCTATGAACTCGCATATGTTTACGCCGCGCTGCCCGCCGCTCCCAAGCCGCGGCCGAACGTCCCGCGCGGTGTTGCAGCACGCGGCCGCTCGCGCATGAGTTCGTTGCACTTGTCCACTTTGTTTTAACACGCATCCAACAAATGTAACAGGAAATAGCAAATAGAACATCAAATGCCATTGACTTTACGACTCTACGCGTATTTACGTGTCTTGTTGCGACAGATTAGAGAAATTACTTTAAACTATGCATGAAAAAATGCGCTACAACTACATATACGTCACAAAAGTGTAAATTTCAAGATCTAAATGTGCGTAACAAACTAACAAACTTTACTATTTAAGCCTTGTATATTTGTAAATAAATTTGATTCAGAACTTTATCATCAATCAAATGTGCGTAATATTATATTGTATTACAAATTTGTCATTTTGGCCGCAGATTAAGAGTCGCGTTTATGAACCATGGTATCTTCTCAAAGCGAGTGACACCAGTCGTGTTGTTTCTAGCCACAGGAGCAGCAGGAAGAGATGCGCCCAAACATTTTCATGCAGATCGCGGCACAAGTTACAACGTGATTACCTAACGGCACCCGCACCGGCCCGACTATGTAGAGGCGGTCAATCCTGCAACCTCTCAGTCTCATGCTATCACTTGTCCTTATTTTCCAATCACTTCGCCAGGGATTCAAAGACTAAAGTTTCTCTTGTTGAGCAACACGGAGGCTGCTCGTACTAATGAAAGCGATGTTTATCTATAACTTACATTCTTAACGTTAAATCTGCTCAAATTGATCTTATTTAGAGCCTCTAAACTCCAAACTGGTTCGGATGAAAATTAAATAAGATAGTGTGCATCCGCCGGGACCGGCGCTCGACGGAATAATTATATGTTTGTCTCATTAGACGCAGTCGTGCCTTCCAGATTATCGCTCTTTGTGAAGACAATCGTTTTACATGCTCTCGACTCCGCGTTTATCTAATATCGCCCCTAATTTGAGCTGTATAAGGTGCAAGGATGCGTCTGAGGATGCAGGCCGCTAAGTGCTCGGCTGTCAGTCGCGCGCGGGATTAGTTCCGATCAAACGGAGCGATTTATCAAGATCTCAGACCATAACTGTCAAAATTCAATAATTGATTGTTTAGACACGGCGAGCGGCTCGCCCGCGCCGGGACGAGCGGGCTACCGCGGCGCGGCGGAGCGGAGCGGCGGCGGGTTTGCTGGTGTTCACTCAGGACGCTTCCATTACATTGGCTAGGATAATGGCTTGTTGTTCCTCGACTATTTGTTTCACAACTCGCGTGATATCTGCGGGAAGCATCGAGCCCATTAGGCGCGTGTTATCTCCGGAGCCGCGCGTGACAGCGCCAGGCGTGGGCGGACAATAACCTAATTGGGCGACCATCGACGGCCAATACGTCCACTCTCATATCACTCCGGCTATCGCGCTGCATCTAAATTGACAAAACGCCGTCCGTGGTGATGGCGCGATACGACGCCCGCCGAGTGATAGGCGACTACAATCGCTCGCCCCATCTGTAGACAAGCTCGAGGAACTATCGAATACATTTTCAAACTGATAGTACCTAATATGAATACTTATTTTTAAAGAAGTTTTTAGACAAATGGCTTGATATTACTTTATAAAATAGCCTAAAGGACTATTTAAAGATGCTTACATTATTGATAAATGAACTTAAAAGTGGTAGCAGCTAGCTAGCCAGACGAGCATCAGAACTCTTATTATTTATAGACAAAGACAGCTTTTTATTGACAACAATACAGAACAAAATACGTAACTAAATAGTTATGTCAAAATAATTTAATATTTCTGTCACAAATCGGCTCCACCCCATGCAGCGTATGCTGGTTAGGAACCAACCAGCGCTGGTCTTCCGGTGGAGCCGGCAGGTGACGTCACATGGTATGTCACATTTATGGTTTCACCACAATGATGTTCTCTTAAGTTAGGAACTAAAACTTGTGATCATTATATCGTTATTTTCAGGAAAGATCATACTTGTACCCCGGCGCTTATAAAAGTAGCTAACGTTGATAGCAAGTAAAGCCGCGAGTAGAAGCTTGTATGTTTTAATGATATTATTCGTATACTTCCACGGGTTACTTGAAGATGTTCCTCGGTGCGACCGCGCCGTAAGCCGTGGCCACGGTCGCTCCGGCAGTAAACGTGGCAGATGAGCCGCGGCATCGCCCGCCTGCCTCCTCTTACGACTCATTAAACGCTGGCTAATGACTAACGGTGGAGCCACCCCGTGTGACCCCGCGACTGCCACCTTCACACTACGCCATCTTACTTTATGTTCCCTGGTGAACCTTCATATAATATGCCATCTTCCATAAACATAATGTTATGGCCGTTTAAATCATCTACAATACAATACAGTACAATGCTGATCCAGTTGTGGGATCCGAATAGACAATCATTTATATGAGACACGTAACATAGGTATATAAAATATTATACATTTTCTTTGGATGTAGTAAAAGTATGTAAGCTCTTATAGGCCGGATGGCTAGCCCTGGTGTCAGAATTTTTAAGCCGCCTGAAAACCTCTGATCTTGCTAAACGGTTAATACAACCGGGATCTACAAATTAACGTGTCATTCAAGCTATGGTAGCGCTAAGTTGTAAATGCCACCCGCGGTCACCAAACGGGAGACTGACCGTGCGGAAGGTTGCTTAATTTTGATGACGGCTGACACACAACGCTATGAGCGCTACAGAGATAAAAAGAGTGAAGAAAAGAGAAATGGAACATATTTACTGTAGTACGAAGGTACCGCGACGTGTCGGTACATACACAATAATATGTACAATATCTCCGTCGGACTGTCTGAGTGTCGAGCGCTATCGCCAGGATCTGACGCGGCGCATTGTTTCCGACACAAATGTTTCGATCCGGCCATTAGTGCCGCAGATTACCTCACAGTCGCACTACAACACTTTACATAGCATAACTCATAATGTACAACATGATTGATCTGGCTGAATTTTTGTTGTGTATGTGAGATTTATTTAAACACTAGAGTACACGCGTGGCCCACTATAGTAGACCAGGGTCATATTATTGGCTATATCTTTGCAGGTTTACGTTTACTTATTGAAATTTACAGATAGATAAGTAACTTACATGACGAATGTGAGTACACACATTTGTGTAATTTGGCGCTAAAACCGCGGGCCTACCATAGTAGTCCGCGTGTGTATTGGTGTACCAAAATTAGTTCAGCAAGTTTTTTTTTAATATTAAGTTTGTTAGGTTTTTCTACCATTTTTAATATTGTTTGATCGTATATAGAAAGTATAGTAAATATATTTGGTTAAATTCATATTATTTTGGTTTAATTTCCACCACTTTCATTATTTGTGAATCTAAGATAGCACTATTAGAAAGGTGGTCGGAGGAAAGTAATGATGATTATAATAATATTTTTTATCTGGAATTTAGAATAGAAATACTAAATACATCTCATCAGTAGTATAACACGATTTCACACCAAAGTTGGGCCAAATTGGTCGATGGCCACTCTGTCAGAGAGCCCTAAACTGGTTGGTTATAAAAATGTCCAAAACATGTGATATGCAAGTGAGTGTTCCTCAATCGCCAAGTTGTTACGAGTTCTATCTAAAAATACTACGTTATTTGGGTAAAAATGCAAATTTCCGAAAATACATCTCAAAGTTGCCATTTTTCCCACATTTTCGTATAATTTTGTAAAATTGTCTATATTACTTAATTTCTTACAGCTATAAAAAAAACATATTTTCTTAGATAACTAGAACGTATACTTGTAACTACATCGTTTCAATTGCATATTAACTCGTTTTTTTTGAAAACTTACTTAGGGCCATTTTAAAAAGGTCTACCATAGTAGGCCACGCGTGTATTGGTGTAATAAAAGTGAGCGCGTGTACTCTAGTGTTCAAGAAAAATGATAAAATCACTTTTGATTGGAATATACATGTACGAAAAAGTTGCAGTCTTAGCGATAACATATCAAGAACGTAAAAAACCCATCGCATATAAAAGCATTTAAATGGTAAACTAAAACTCTGACACCAGGGCTAGCCACCCGGCCTATACGAACTTACTTACTTACTTACTTAATGGAAAACTTCTTAAAAAGAATTTCAATGACTATTTGATAGCCGGTGCTGCTGTACTGACGCTGCGCTATTTGGTCGGGGTTCGAAACCAGCAAAGTGTGAGTGTGACTCGAGGTTCTAAGGCATTGTACTGAAAAATAAAATTTCAACACTTCCAGATTAGCTAGTTGCAATCACTTTACAGAAACATACATTATTATTAACAATGGGTATTATGACTGGGCAAAAATATTATAATCATAATTAGTCCGTGAATTAAATTATCAGAAAATATTCGACACGTTTTTTTCTTTTTATCAATCAGACAAATAAATGAGAAAGATAAACATTGTCAAAGTTTGGGAGTGGGGGTCGTGATGTCACTTCTCTTACAGGAGTCTATACATTTGTATGGCGCTTGTGACGTCACGCGGTACTTAGACGGGCTATATCTTTATCAATTTTTGTTTAATTGACAAAAAGAAAAATACGTGTCAAATATTTTTTGGTAGTCTATCTGACGGACTAATTATATTTTTTTAGTTATCATGCCTATTGTAATACCGAGATGAAGAAAATCTTATAAACTATTATTATGAGCATACCAATGTTGATACTTTCATATTTGTAGATATCATTTACGTGATAAGGTAAAAGTAAAAAAAATATATTTACTAAACTATTTACTTTGTAACTTGCCAGTGTCACATAATCTGATCTGGTCAACTAGCAGCTAGCTACATATTTACAAATTGTGAAAACCAAACGAAAATCTTAAAACTACAACAGCTATATAACTACGACATACTTTGTCCCATAACCGCTGAGAACTAGGGTCGCGACGACCTTTGTTACCTATTGGGTTGCTTTAAAAATATCGCTATATGATACTTTTCAAAAGATAATAAATGCGTGCTGAAAATAGGTAATAACTATGTATTATTTTTACGACTTTTTTTTTTTTTTTAATTCATTTATTATTTATCCAGGGTTTTTTAAGACATGACACCCTTATACACTTAACAATGGTTTTTAAATTAACAGTTGATTGCGTTCTGCAAGAGCTGCACGGTATGCGTCGTACAGCCCTCTGGCGTCCTTTGAATCCGGTGAAGATAACACGCTATTACAGCCTCCCACTTGCCAGATAACATGATTACTATCAAAGAGTTGACGACGCAGTCCTTGGTTCCAGGCACATTCCATTAAAACATGATACACATCTTCAATCGAGCCACAGCGATCACACGAGGGTGACTCCACTTTTCCCATAATATACGCAAACATGTTTAATGGGACGTGCCCAGAACGAAGCCGTGCAGCTGTAACAATCTCGTTCCGTCCCATGTTGGCCCTTAGAAACCATGGAGAACGAAGAAGTGTAGGCTGAATTGTTTTATACCAGATACCTTTAGACAGTGATCTTTCATCGAAATATTCAGACCAGTTTTCAAAAGCAATATTTTTTATAAATGGTATTAAATCTGTGTAAACAGGAAGGCAATTAAATATATCTCCGTCATCAGCTGCTTCTTTAGCGAGTCTATCTACTTCTTCGTTTCCCATAATGCCCACATGAGAAGGGATCCATTGAATTTTTAAACATATCTTCATATTATTTAAACGATTAATGCTATCTAGAATTGTATAAGCTATGGGAATGCCCCTAAAACTACCACTGACGCAACGAGCTAAATGTAAAATTGCACTTTTTGAATCAGTAAATATTATAAATTTATCACAATTTATAGATTCTATGTATGCTATGGCTTCTGACAATGCAATAAGCTCTAAATTCATAATACATATTTTAGATTTTATTCTAAGTTTTATGCTACTTCCAGTCTCTGCGTCTAGAAAAGCCGCTCCCCGTTTGTTATCTGTTAAGGATCCATCAGTAAATATTTTGTAGTAGTCCTGGTATTTATCACATAAATATTTTACACATTTTAGCTTCAGATCTAGCGAGTTATAACATTTCTTTGGTTTGTCTAAAATGTCAATGGTAGGAACTAATACGTTTGCTACATTAATATTACTAACCCAAGTATTCAGACTAAATATTTCTATTTGATTACTACAGTTAAAGCTATTGTATTTAAGGATATTATGAACAGATACTAATAAAGGTTTCTTTTTATGAGCCCAATATGGTAATCTCAACAGATAAGACAACTCATCTAGTATATCAATAAGCTCATTGTCCCTAATTGATTTGGTTTTAAGCCAAAACTTTGACGCTAGATATTGCCTACGAACATATAAGGGTGAGACACACAGCTCCGATTCCATCACGTGTATAGGTGTACTTTTGATAAAACCTCCTATCAGTCTCAAAAATTTATTTTGTAATTTATCTAATTTCGAGATTCTAGTACGACAACAATTATCGAACAAAAAACTACCGTAATCAAGGCGACTGCGAACAACAGCCAGATACAATCGTCTTAAATGAGTAGGGTGAACCCCCCACGATGCACCAGCTAATATTTTAAAAATATTAATGAATTTCAAACATTTATCGTACAGTTCGTTTATATGTTTCGTCCATCGTATTCCTCTATCCAGCCATAGTCCTAGGTATTTAACAGTTTCTACGGTCTCCAGGGACGATTCATTTATTTTAATATTTAAGGTATCATTGTAAACGCCTCTTTTGAAGATACATAATTTTGTTTTGTTCGGGGAAATTTCAAGGCCTAATTTATCTAAAAGAGAACATAGCTTTTTTAAACTAGATTCTAATTCCTGACCTCCATCTTTAATATTTGTGCACTGTTTGTATATGACGAAATCATCAGCATATTGTGAAATACATATCTCATCTTCTAATTTTTTACAAATATGTAACGTAATAACATTAAACAGGATCGGAGCGAGGGGGTCCCCTTGGGCCAGGCCAGTGGAAGTTGATCTCGTCAAACATTTATCCCCTATACGTATCTGTAGTGATCGATCGCTAAGTATATTCCATAAGTAATTGCATATTTTTGGGCCAGCCCTAATTTCATCCAATATATTTAAAAGTACTGTTATATCTACATTATTATAAGCATTTAAAACGTCTATAAAACATCCAACTGTAGCCAAACCTTCCGAAAACCCTATTTGTATTTTACTAATTAAAGTACTCAAATTATCCATACATGACCTACTTTTTCTGAATCCAACCATATTACGTGAAAACATGTTATTGTGTTCCAACTGCCACTCTAATCTCTTTTGTAAAATCAAATGAAATGTTTTACAAAGGCATGATAATAGTGCGATAGGTCGTAGTGACGAAACGTCGTTTGGATCGCGTCCCGGCTTAATGATAGGCACTACAGTTACGGCTCGCCATTGCGTAGGTACAAAACCTGTAGATAAGATTCGGTTGTACAGCGACAAAAGTAAACACTTTCCATTTCTAGGAAGCTGTTTTAACATAGAATAACTAACATCATCACATCCAGGAGATGTATCCTTTGATTTAATACATACGTCGAGCTCCTGTATGGAGATTTCGCAATCTAGCTGTGGGTTCGAGTTATTAACTATAGGTTGCTTTGGAGTGACGTAATCAGGTGCCAGAGAATTAAGTAAGTTAGACGCTTGTACTTGAGTAATTTGTTGTTGACTATATTTCTGACCTTTGACCCACCTCATGCGCTGCCACATTTCTGAGGAAGACGTTTTTTCGTTAACGGATGAACAATATTCTGACGATTCTGATTTTACGACTTGTACCAAATTTTTCAATAGATTTTCATCTGGTCCAATCTCAGCGGTTATGGAACGGACTATACAGTATACACGTTCGCAGGCTTATTAATAAGAGCTCATTTTACTTGCTAGCATGGAACTCTAAAAAATGTAAACTTATCAGTAATCGAGATTCTGGGTAAAACACCTATAAAGTGTGCTATTTCTGGCACGCGTAATGGTCCCTGCTGCGTGGTGACTCCGCCGCCATCCGTCCGCCGGCCGCCCGCCCGCTCGGACAATAAAACTAATACGTTTCCACAACATCTACTGTTTATCGCCTTACCACGGCCCTGGAATTCATCCAATCTCACTTATGTCGACTACACCGAGATATCAATTCGTATGGAATCTGTGGTATTCACATAGATACTAAAATTTAAACTAAATGTCATCGATGAAAACTTAAGAACTCACTGGATGTCAGCCGCTTCTAATAGGTCCTATTTAGAAGAGAGAACTAAACATATCCAGTGACGTCCAGTCACTAAAGTTTGTTATGATCCTGATAGTTACAAATATATGTGACAGCTGTAAAAAATAAGTGCCGAAGCCGTGGTGGTCTAGTGGTAATGACACCCGCCTTACAATCGTGAGGTCATGGGTTCAAATCCCGGTCCCTATCAATGAATCCCTTAGAATGTATGATCGGAATTTCACACCACGGACTTTTCGATGAAGGAAAACATTTTGAGGCAAGCTGCATAAGCCCGTAGAAGAAATTCGATGGCGTATGAGAATCCACCAACCCGCACTGGGCCAGCGTGGTGGATATGGTCCAATCACCCTTCGTGGGTAGGCCTACGTCTTGCAGTGGACTATTAAAAAGGCTGGTACAGAACAGTAAAAAATAAGTAACTCCTAATTATTGGATTGTATTTCATTGTAAGTTTTTAGTAAATAAACTTTCTTTCTTTCATTTCTATTCTCGCTGTTTTCCATTCATTATCTTTCGTAGCAATTTAGATCATGTCACTGTCCGTTGACAAAGTGACGGCCAACTGAAATATTGACATTCTCAGCTCCACTATCGGTACAATATTGACGGACATTAGCATACATGAATACATCGACGCCGCGGCGGGAATTATCGCACTACGTGACTATCATTACTACGGGGCCATTACACACTACACAGCCGTGATACATACTCTTTAACATGTGCAGTGCTTATATTGTATTTCATTAAACCTGTACTTACGTATAGTTTTACGAGATTTCATTACAAAGTTTAAAACATGGACTGTCACGAGTTACGGTACACGCGTTGATGTCTTTTCTATGAAGCACTGATTGCATAAAATTATGTTTGTTTTAAATCATCTTTCACCTGGATCTTATGCTATAAAGATATTTTTAATGACAGAATTTTGCGACAAATATATTTTTTTGTTGTATACTTAGGCATAAATGGTTGAAAAATTTGTTAATCATGAGGATGCCATATTTAAGTAATAAGAATAAGTATAATACTTTCATTGAGTTTCTCCAATTTTTCGAGTTTTTTGAGAACGTGTTTTATATTATTAGCGACTACGTAAACTATTTATATTTTTTATGTTATTTTAAAGTTAGGTATAAAGAGAGGTACGTTCTAGTTTTATTCTGTTAGGTCTGGATATTTTAAAAACAATCTACAATCAATTCTTAATCGATATTACCAATGAGCGTGTGGGATTGAGTGAGTAGCACTCATAGCGTAGTTTAACTGGGTACTATCCTGGAAACGATTCTCATCGTCACTTTCGTGGCTCATTTTATATTTTGATAATTTGTACTATTCTTGTAACAAACTATAGCGCTGGATAGTAAGAGTAAATTCGTATACCTACAAATAAATAAAATCGTGAAACATTTTTAAAAAATCATTCAAAAACTTAATTTTTTACTATTTCATGTATAGTGTATTTTATTAGGATGATTTTAGTATATAATATTATGTATCATACATAAACACTGATATTTGGTTTAGCAGTAGTTAAATGTTCAACTGAAACGGAATGTGACACGAAGAGTACACAAAAAATGCCCCCGTTTTTGAAAATTCAAGTCTATTTTTGCAATTACTTTTGCTTCTATTAATATACATTTTATGCATTTTGTAGACGAATAAATGTTTTGTCTCTTGTTTTATAAATCATATTTTTATTTCAAACCGTTAAATAAATATAACCGTGTGACTGTCTTTGAGCTTCCAGGAGAAGTACCCAACTAGGTTGTTGTCAGCGATCACCAAAGTTAAGCAACGTTCGGCACGGTCAGTCTTCGAATAAGTGTTCCGAATGAGTTTGCTACTGAGAGGTTCCGTGGCTCGGATGACATGTTGAATTGTAGGTTATACTAACCGTTTAGCCATGTCATTGTTTGGTCTTTATGGCGTTATTGGCTCAAAAACTTTGACACCAGGGCTAGATACCCAGCCAAAACTTAGTTACTTATCGAGTGAGTGACCCTCTCCATCATATCGGGCTCCAAACCCGCGCCCCGCTGCGCCGCCGCCCGCGCCGCACTCAACCACTCGCCGCGGCACAGGACTGCGTCTCGATAAATTACACTAAATACGAATTTATGGGCACAAAGGCCTGTGTCGCACATATTCACATTATTTTATTGGTATCAAGAAAGATGTGACTCAAATCATGATTAATAATAAAATAATCATTATTTTCATTAAATAGCGTGAATGATGAGATTTTACTTTAGTTTTGTGAAGTGACCTCGTCTAGTTTTAGTTTATCGAGTAGATAGCGCTACGCAAGTCGTCGTTTGAACTGGCCGCGATGTTGATAAAACCAAACGCCGCGTCGCGCAGACAACCACAACATTAAATCTCTCTTTGAGAAATAACATCATTGTCCCATAGATGCAGTAGGTAAATAGAGTATACAGTGCTAAAAACTAATTTCTCAAACAGCCGGACGATGTCAATAACCACAAGAGCCTGCATTTTACAATACGTGGTACTCCTTAAGAAAAATGACATCATCGAGTCACAACTCGCAAGTTCGAGCAGTATATAGAGCAGCTATCACTGAACAAATTGTCATTTCTCGCGGCGGCCGACGATGTTGGTAGATCAATAGTCGGCGCGGTGCACTCTTAATTACGGTTACTATAATTGAGGCCAAACTTAAAAGCCTCATCAAAATGTAAACATGTATCTTTAAAATAATCATGCTGCACCCGGAGCCGCATATCTGCTTAGCATCCATCAAGACGTGGTCAAATGTCAAGTATATAAAAAACTTTATATGTACATATATATATATATATATATATATATATTGCAATTTGTTTTGAGTTCCATGCGAGTATTTCTCATTGTTTTATTTTGTACGTAGTAAATACATTAATACCATTTGCACAGAGAAATTTATTAAAATGAAAACCCAATTCTAACAAAACATTTTTAAAGCTGGCCTAACCTGATAGCATATTAAAAAGTTGGAGTAATAAAGCGAGCATGAAGTTGTGTGGAAGTGTACCCGGCGTTTGTTCTCAGGCTGCTTTGAAGCTTGTAAACTTTTATTTGGGAGAGCCGTAAACTTGTGGCGTGATGCAAAGTCAGCGGTGCCTCACACGCAACTACATTTTCAAATTATTTAGCTTAAAAATGTTTTTTTCCGGCATTTTTTTCATATAATTATAACCGCAATACTTGATTGAAGACAACTGGTCGATAAAAATTTTGCAGCACTTCATCCAAGGCCAATCAAGCGGTATATAAAATCAATATATATATATATATATATATATATGTATATATAACTGATGTATTTAGTTAATTTACTTATGTAGTAGTGACGTGCGTGAAATTTGTTGTAAGCTTTATTTCACTGCGCTGTCCATAAAAGCAACGTGATATATTCATTTTATTCATCTATTTACTAAAATACTTAGAAATTTTAGCATGGTGGGTTAGATTAACGCAAGTCAGTGCCAGTGTTACCTAAGTAACACTGGCACACAGGCAAAGCCTATACTCAGCAGGCTTGGCACATAAGCGATGATGATGATGATAATGAAGCATTTTAATGTAGCAGAGTTTGTGTAGACGGGCTAGTTTGTTCGCATTAGACACGCTGAGCCGCGGGTCCCGTGACGCTCGTAAAACCAACTTTATCGCGATCACACGCTGTTAAACATGAAACTCTCGTGTTCCGATTTGGTTTGCAAAATTACTGACCGCTAACCAATTTATTTTTTCCCAAATTGCCCAGGATGTGTGAATCAAACTCGTTGCGAACATCCGATCGCGTGGGTCCGCTTGTGAGAATGGCACGAGATAGTGATTACCTGTATTATGACTAACGTGATCCTTTCCAAAGCTGTATCGATAACTGAGACGGTAACTGTCGGAGCGACCCGGATCGCTCGCGTGTCGCAGCTCGGCTGGTGACGCGGTTCCCACACGGCTCGGGTTGCGTCCTCCTGCCACCGCTCGTAAACGGTGCGAAATTGCGCACCCAACGGATTTTCAAGCCATTTACTAGTCATTCTTAAATTAAGGCTTGGCCAGTCATGGGAGAAAAATATCTCATTCATATAGTACAAGAGTATGATTTAACTCTATAGCTACTCGTAAACATTTTAAGCTTTCAGACATTGTGTCATGTTATAAAAGTTTTACGGGAACTGTTTAGAATAGGTGACAATGTCTATCTTAAACGCATAGAAAAAAATGATACAATAAAAAAGAGAAACATGTTCGCTGTCAAAACAAATGGGACACACAGAACCTCAAGCTCTGTGTGTTTGTGACGAGGTCATCAAAAGCTCCGCTCGGTTTTGCCGACGAGAAACTCGCCAGCTCAGGTCGAGTGAAGGAATATCGGTTCAAGAAACAAGTTTAGTGTAAATGATTGACTTGCACGCCGATCCTGCCACCGAGCCGCCGAGCCGCCGCCGAGCCGCGACCGAGCACCGAGCGCGGGACAAATTAGACAATAATAATTTAAATACTCGCGTCCCGTCCCCGCGCCCTTCGGGACTCACCGCAATAATGAAGCTCATTAATAAGCTTTGATTGTGTTCGACTCGAGCGGCCGCGGTCGGCGGTTGGCGCCTTTTTGCCGCGCGCGGGCATAAATCCTCCTCTCGGAGGACCTCATTAAAATGCCTAAAACAGAATGGCCCGACATGTCGCAATAAAGGACTACAACTCGTGAGAAACCAGCGCTAATTAAGGCGGCAAAAACGCGAATCGCCAAAATCAAACCAGAGTCGGGCGGGCCGCGGCGGGGCCGGACCGGTGCCGGGCCGGGGCCGGGCCGGGAGCCGCCGGTGGCCCGGATCGTATACTGGCACGACAGATGCAATCGATAGGGGTTTTTTTTCGACTTTATAATTTCCTGTCGTGATTGAGGATATATGTAATTAAGAAAGACAAAACCTCGCGACGGTTGCTTCGCAAAATTCTCAGGGCCATTTTGATTTTGTGGTTCATAATTGATCGCTCACATCCTGCGACATCAGGTGATCACGAGTAACTTCCAAAGTATACATATACATAAAGGCGAGTGCGTATGTAAATCAATGCGAGTGTTTTTCTTTGGACTTTGTTTCGTTTTTCCCAGATGTAAGCAGACATCTTTATGTGTGCCGTAATGAGTTTCATCTTGTATAAAGCCATTGCGACACAATGCCGCGCGGCGACAGTGGGCGCGAGGTGCGACGCCTGCTGCGGCGGGCGGTGTGACGAGAGCCTGCTCCACCGGCGACCTGCTGTCTGCAGCCTCGCAGCGCTATTGTTTGCCATTCGAAGGTAATTATACATATTAACTTAAAGTAATTAAGTAGGTACTGCTCGTCATCATACTTTGCAATGTGACTACAGATAAACTGTAACTTAAACTAAGCTGAAAACCACACTCGCTTGAACTGCTAGTACCTGGATAATTTTTGGAGTCGCACATTTTCGTGCGGCATACCTTGCTTGAAGCTACGCCAGCGCCTTTAAGAGTAACGGTAGATCGAGATTGCGTCGCGCACTGGCGGAGGCGTGTAGTTCCCAAATCGGCGCCGGTAATAGCTCGCGAGAGTTCGAGCCGAATATAGCACAATGACTCTTATCGGGGGTGATTGAATGGGGAATCCAGGGGCGCCGGAGACGATGTAACATGGCGGAAAACTGATGGCTGATCTGGCCGGGCTGTAAATATCTCAAGCGATCACGGATTGGGACGGATAACATGATAACATAGAACCTGGATGGCCTGGCTCCGGATACAAAACACACTGGATGGAAACTACTGCCCAACAGTTCCATTGAAAACTCAATAAAATAAGAAAAACGTCTCATAGCTAAGAAATGACGAAGTATGTATGAATTAAAAAAACTTTGTGCAGAATTCGTAGCTATGTATCTACTATTGTCATAAATGTAATACAAACAATTGTCTATTTACGAAAATCCTTAAAACTTTGTATGATACCCTTTGACGCAGCAATAGAAAGAGGAGTCGGCTTGATTTTCCGCATCGTCTACTTTTTATCCTAAAAAATTTTTTTTATGATTTAGTTCATCACGAAAACAAAAAATCACGACAGCGTAATTGAGAATAAAATCTAGTTTTGAACAAATTGAGTTCAGACGCATGCTGGTTGGATGATTAGTGACACCAAGCACAGACCTCGCACCCGCCTGCCTGTTTTGTAAGCGGCACCTCACTTTCAATATTATTGAGATAATCTCCGGATAGGTATTCGCAATGGTCGCTTGAAAGCTCGATTAATCGACTGTTGTGTCATAGATGAAGATAACGACCTCGTAAAACCTCCATCGGGTAGCATTCCTTCCGAGTTCCACAAACAGGACAGATCGGTCACATTCTGTCGATCGCATTTTTAATCAGCCACTAAATAAGTAAGAATTCTTCGATCTGTGTTAAAAAAATGAGCACCACATGTGTGCCGCGGTATGTAGTTAAGCGACTGATCTTGATCATAAATAGCCGGTACCTGGCGGAGACACAACCTCAGGTATTCTTTATTTTATAGGCTATGGTCCAAACGGTCAGCAGAAAGCAAATGTAGCTTGATATCTCCTCTAGGGGGAAGACAAGTGCCTTGTTTTGGCACGCCATTAAAATATAATGTATTGATTTTCAAGTTTTCTTCGATGGACCGAGAAGTTTCTAGGTAGGGCCCACCCGGACTTTCCCTTAGCTAATCCTATGTCTATTAATTTGGTAATTTGTTAACAGTCACTCGCTGTGATGTAAATATTTAAGTATAAACTGTCCATAAAAGTCATTATGCTGACTAAATATTCCTGATTAAAAGTTTTACATCGAACCAAATCAGCTGCAGCTTTTCTGTAAAAAAGTCAAGTGTCGATGTCATGACATGCGTCCGATCCAAATAGGATTATAATTATTTAATTAAGCTTGCGATTATTCAATTGAATTCCAATGATCCTCGTCCCGGCGGCCGCGGCGGTGTAAGGCCGTAATTACACTATCGCGGGATATTGAATAGCGTCGATGCGCGTGATGAGCGCAAAAAGGCAATCGCGCGTGCGACCGGGCGACGTAAACAAATCATTGTAAAAACATGTGCATGCGCTTCAAGTAGAGATGAGCACATTATCATTTTCTTAGTATGAAAACTTGTAAAACTGGATCTGCTTATGTTAAAGCCGAGTCGTTAATGATAGGATTGGGTGTTTGCTGTAGGTATATTCTTTTTAAGATACGATGCAAGCCGTAGCACTAATAGGAAACAAGTTCAATTTGTTTAACAACTATAAAATTTGTGTATAAAATAAACACCAAATTAACTTATTTATGCAGTTCTTAAAATAACTATGTACATAACAATAGTGTAGTAATTATTGGTAATCGCATTTAACATTTTATAAAATACAAAAATACGACTCGCGAACTTTAAAAGCAAGAAGTAGCCGTTTTTAGTAATTTCTAGTAGTTCTACTTCTCGCCTTACCTCTATACTGCAAATGTTAATAAAAGAATATATATACATATATATAAAGCATAAACTCGCTGAGCTTATAAAAAATACCAAAATAAGTACCTACATATATAATCACCATGCATAGTGCTTAGATACATACCTACCTAGTGTATTATAGTAGCGTTATCACATCTCTAAGGAGCAAATGGAGCGGATAATCTCTGGCGAGCGATAATGATGGCGGCCCTCAGCCCGCAGCGCGCTCCCAGCCGCGGGCGCGGGGTCGCACACGCCGCGCAGGGCTGCGACCCGCTGATCTGCGGGACTTTTCTGCGATTTCCACTTCTTGGTTTTTAGGACCATTCTTGACCTCTTGAAAAACTACTCGTGAAGTCGTGAATTGCGAATTCGCGTGATTTTAATGATGAATTTAGTGTACGAAATGTCGATCCCGTGTTTATGTTCAATATTAATTTGTTTATTCTTCATTCCATTGCATATTGAAACAATGCATCATGCAGTGCGGGTGACTATAATAACAGTCATGGGCAAAGCAGTGAAATACGAGTATTATGCAAGTGCAAAGAGCGCGACAACTTTTTTGATGTTCTCTTTTAGGCTGAAATAAGAACCATCAGTTTCACAAAGTTGCAGCGAGTGCATTTGGGAATACATTTTATAACTTGCAGTAGGTTTTATATCATATGGGTTTGAACCCCATAAGCTACCCCGGTTACCCTCATTTTCATTTTCAGTCGTATATCTTAAAGATAGGTTGTATTTTATTCATTCTTTCATTTAATTCTAAAAACAATTTTAGTGGAGCGATTCAAAAACAAAATAACGACTTTTCTCCCGACAACAACGCAAGAATCTCAATTCGATAACCCTGCGAGCAAGAGAAATAAAACAATCGCGCTGAGGTGCAGGTGTGCGCTCCCTCATACATGCACACGGAGGATAAAGCCTTTTAGACGAGAATTTTAATTAAATTCTTCGGGATTTGAACTCGCGGACAGAATGTAGCTGTCAGTCGCGTGACGTCACCGTGCGATAGGCAGGTACGCCGCTGATGCGGCCACTGGCCAGTTATCTGTCGCGTCGTGTCGTGTCGGAGCAGCACTGACAGCCCAGATAATACTTTCTGGTTACAAATTAGAAATGGACAAGTAATAGCTCAATGGCAATCGTTACCATCGATAGAATTCAAACTTACGGCTTGTTATAAGTATCTATGTATTCCAGATTCATTGAAAACATTGCTACCTATTAATTTTATAAATAACAATCATGAGTTTCTGTATGACGAAGTTGTTAATATTGTAGTACTGATTCTGTTAACCTGACGCCGGTGTATTGGCACAGGTACACTAGTATCCACAGATATCTATTATTCTATTGATAAAAAATTGATAGATAATGCTGTTGTCACTCGAGGCAATTTTCAAAACCACATAAATGCGTGGAAAATCTAGGAAAACTGCTGTCAAAACTGTCAAATATGTAATGGAGTTTGATGTTCTCTTCATAAAAATTCGGCAAAATCTACCGAATGGACATATCATTAATGACTCTTTCTGATTTGTGCCGTATTACATCAATGCATCTCTTTCAGATTTCTCGATTGACCACAATATTATCCCTCGAGGGCTCTATTTTTTACTTTTGAACGACTTGGACGTATACGGACCTTTTATGGAGTATCCGCAAAGTCCCGTAAACTTTCTAGCGATTTTATTTTCTATACTACCTGATAAAGATCCGTATTCCGTATACGTTGCCAGCAGTACGAAAGTCAGAACTAGAGCCTCTGTTATAACTGTGCTAGTACCTCTCGCACCGATGGTATCAGAGCAGCCGGAGACGGGCGCTCCGGTCCCGGACGGCAGGACGAGGTTGTCCACCTCCGGAGCTGATACCATCAGCTCGGATTAGAATGGGAATTAATAAACCGTTTCAAATGAACTGCCTCGCATTACCATACCGCCGCGATAGCCGTGACGCTGTGCTGATACTGGACCATGTTAATTACTAGTGAGATTGAGATCTTTACGACATTTAATATACCTACTCCTATCTATGAACCTAATAATTATGAACATACATACTTCTACAATTCAATCTATTTTGCCATTCCTTGGCATGTGAAATATACGACAATGTCATAACTCATAATAAAGAAATATGTATACAAATAAAGTGTCTAATTATGTCAAATTTAAAAAATTAAAAAAGTGTTCCTTAATGTCACAATATTCAAATATATAAATAAAAAATGTTCAATAATGTCATAATATTCAATTATACAATGTTATGATATACAATACATTCGGATAATTATCTCGATCTAATATGTCAATTGTAATTTACGTTTTACAAAAAAATCTCTTGAGCTGTAAAAACATTTTTCTGCTAACCACATCTTAAGTTTTTAACAGAAGTTACCATATGGCACTTTTTTTATTACTTATTACTATTGGTAACTGGGTATACACTGTGATACACAAAGCATAACTGTTCTATTGGTATAATGTCAGTCTAGGGGGGCGTTCAAAAACTAGTCTTTTTCCTCCTTTGTACTCCTTGGATATTTGTCATTAGCTGTACGGAATAATTTTGGATGTTTACGAACACAAATAGCTATTTCAAAAATATACATGCATGTTAATATGCCAAGTTTTTTTTTTTTAAATAGACTCGTATTGTCGAATCCCTACAATAGCACGTATACATTTGTTCTGGGCTAGAAAAGCTTTCTGTATGTGGGTGAAATTACCCCAAAGAAGTAGACCATAATAAGCAACACCAGACAGAATGCATTACAGAATGCTTGGTGATGCTTATTATGTGATCTAGGCATGAGTTTAGCCTAGTAGGTTCTGTGATGTGTTGAGTCAACTCATATTTTTTTAATAAGTCAGTGAAGTTATTAACTAAGTACAGCATTAACTTTTAACGTGTTGATGTTAATGTCCCCCACGAAAACTATAGATTTTTTACTCTTAAACAACATTTTGAATAATAAAGTTTCAAGATATTCCAAAAATTTGTCAACATTAGTTTTCCCTCTTCTATACACACAAACCAGTAGCAAGTTCTGTTTGATAATATCTGTGAGACCTAGTGCGGTTAGCAGTTCAAGTATTCTAATGGTACTTAAACGTTATCTCAACTACAATTTTTATAAGGTTCACTCTTTGTTAGTAGTTAATAGTACCATACATTTAAATTTGATGTTGGAACAAATTAAGAAATTTATTTATTTATTTATTATTTATTTTATATATTTATTATTTTTTGTTTTTGGCCTGTTTAATCATTGTTGCTAGATATAGTAATTGTAACGTTACAATTAATATATATATGGGCGTATACGACGGGGTGTCCGAGGGGTCCGGACCCCAATTGGCCTAAACATTTTTATAAGTGTATCCCATGAATCTGTATACTTCGTAAACGTCGTTATAGTAAAGGTTCGTGGTGTACCCTAGTAAAATAACGCATAGAAAATCTCTGCAAATGGGTCGACGGTCTTTTCAAGTTTTGCGATGTAACACAGACTTGATGATAAAAAACTATTTAGAGAACGAATGTAACTAGAGACCTTTTCATCAAAAAAGTCCTACGGAAGTTAATGGAACTAATTTTGACAGATAGGGTAATGCGACTGTAGCGCCGCATCTGCGGACATCGTTCGTGAATTGGATTCCAATAGGGTTCCAATGAGTTCGCTGAGAACGGTACTTAGGTGCTTACTCCGTCACACTTATCAAAATTAGTGCTGAATATAGGTTTCTATTTTTTTTAAAACCTCACTCCTCTTTTTTGGACAGTCGGATAAAAATTTTGTTCCCCTCTTGCAAGAGCTATGTATACGTCCATGTATATCACGTATATAGGTTTCCGATTCCGAGAAAAGGATCAATGTAATGAAGCTCGTAGAGTAGTAAAGCTCGAGGAAACAGACACCGTCGGCATGTCCGCTGCCGAGAGGATTCGCCAGCAGCCCGCTTTTTGTTGCTTGTTTAGCATAATATGTAACCAGTAACCACCGTGTCTATTGCACAATTGTACTATTATCGAAAACCTATGACGCATTTGCTTGACAAATGAGTGAAAATGGAATAATCTGCACCCATCGGGTATTATACCTACTCTACCTAAACTGTGTATAAATGTACTGTATGCCGAGTATGTACGACTAAAGATTGCGTATGAAAAGTTTTTTCGACACTAAGGTATATGTAGTAGTAATGTAAAGTGCTGCCAAGCTCCGGGAGGGTGGGTCGTTCCACCGTGAGATATCTTTGTCGTTTTGCGGACGCGTCATCTCACGGCTCCCGGCGCGGTTGCCCTCGTTTTATTTGAATACCTTTTAAATCGGAGCTAATCTCTAATTTATTAGCTAGATTGAGAAAATAATTGGTAGTCTAGCGAATGGTAGTCATTGTCAACTATTGCATCAAAAAAAGTGAAATATTTGCGTTGTGTTGGTATCCATCTTGGAGTGAAGCTCTCAGTTGTAAGGCGCAGGTCGCGACTCGTGCGCGCGTGCTGCAGCCAGCGAGGCCGCTATTTTCTAGGATCCGCGTCATTACACGCCGACACCCCATAAACATAAAACATTTAGCCCCCGCCCGCGCCCCGCGCCCGCCCCGTCGCCGGGTCGATACTCGACGCCCCGCGCCCCGCACCCCGCCCCCCGGGTCCCGGGGTCACGGAGGCTTCTATTTTTGTACGAGTCCGGGGCAAATTGCGGCACCGAGGTCCGAGCGCCGACTCCGCCGCGCCCGCGCCCGCGCCTGCGCCTGCGCCGGCCGCCCGCTGCGCCGCACACAACCGATCAATTTATCGTTATGTACCGAGCTTAATGAGAATTTTGTTTTCGTACTTGCGAGATGGCTATCTGCAAAGATTGTGTTTCTCGTTTTGTTTGCTGTAATAGCACGCGGTAGAGACGAGGTCACGCCGCCTCCCCGGGCGACCCCGGGCCCGTCGCGCGGCGGCGGACAGCGAGCTCCGTGACCGATCATCTCGTCGAGCCGCACAAGAATCTGCCTATTCACGGGTCGTTACCGGCCACAATGGAAGCAGTTTTTGTGGAATCGCCGGCGCGGCTTCCCGCGAGATCTAATTTAGTTTGGATCGGCGCACAATGGCGCGTCGACACGCTCGCTCCTGACTAATAAATTCGATTACGCGGCGTAAGCGGCTCCGGTCGCGGCCCGGCCCGGCCCGGCCCGAAGCCCGAGCCGCACAATGCCGCCACAAATTAAATTTGTCCGTTTACGAGCGGATCATCGCGCGATGCCGCGGCCGCGGACGACTGACGAGTCATGTTTCTACTTTAATTTATTGGATTGTGCCGCAAAAAAGGCGTTTAATTAAAGGTCCATTATACGCGGAAATCGAATTTGTACGTGACTCAAGGGAAGGGACGCCTCATCATCCGGGAGCACAGAGCATTAAACCTGTGACGCTCGGACCACCGCACAGGTTTAATAGAATTCTGTTCCCATGTGGAGCTAATTTGGTTGAGCCGTTTAGGTACAAGGACCCTGGATTATGTTCTACGTTGTACATCTCTCTATATAATTTATACAATGTGTTTGTCTACCGGTGCCGCAGCCTTAAGCGGTGACATATATGGCAAATTTTGAATAACTTTTACTGTGGGATCAACTCTGAAAACTCAAAAAAAACAGCCATTACATACTTTTTGTCGAAAGTCTTTTAATAAATCGCATGGAACAGCAGTTTTTTTACGTTTTCAGAGTAGTAAAAGTTGTTCAACATTTTCCATAGATGTCAACGTTTAAGGCTCCGACACCGATAGACAAACATGTTGTATAAGAGGCAAGTTGACTGACTCAGGTATCAACTCACAGGCCAAACCCTTAGGGTTAGAAAATTAAAAAATTGTACACGTATACCTACCTATTATGACGTAGGGATCCACTAAGTAAGGATTTTTGGAAATTCGTCTTCGAAATGGGTAAAACGGGCCCTTTTCCATTGTATGAAACTTTTTATTGCCTGGACCGATTGATATGAAACCTGGCAAAAATATTTTTAAAACAAAATAAAAAATACGTTTGATTCAACTTTTACGATTTTTATATACTGGGGGGCCCGATAAAATTCCAAAGTTTGTGAAATACAATATCGATTATATCCAACGAGCTGAACAGATATGAATACAATGTGGTTTAGAAGATGCTTATAAGATGTATATGTATCGGAGCTATAGCCATCCTGAAAAATCTGTACCGTTCTTTCAAGAGTTCATTCTTCATTAATTAAGATCAAAGCGTTTTAACGAAACAAATAAATAAATTCCAATGATAATTGGTGTAAAAATAGACATTAACACAAATTAGCACATGGGATACTGTTATCCCGAAAAAAATTTAGAAGTCCCTTAGGGAATTGTTAAACATATTTGACAAAAGGACTAAACGTAGTGGATTGAAATTAGCCTACAGTAATAACTAGAACATAAACTTTCGATTTTTTCGAATTATTCCAGTCTGTCCCCTGGATCTGTCCCCCGGGGGACAGAACGGAAGAAAAAATTCTAAGCAAATTATATGGATTAGTTTTTAACAATCCTTTGAAATAGGAACGGTTCCTACAGGAGTAAGTTTGGAAACTCTACAAATTAAACAATATAACTACTAAATTTTAACGAATTTTGACTTAGAATAGAATAGAAAACACTTTATTGTACACAGTAAAATATAAGACTAGTAAGAGTAATACATGAACGAGACGAGTAATACATGTAAAACTTATTAGTGTAACTCAAGGCGGCCTTATAGCTGGAAGCGATCTCTTCCAGGTAGACTTACTATATTATTATCAAGTACGAAAAAATGCGGGCCGAATCACGGGCTATTATCATTTTAAGCTTGTACTTAGGTAGACACCGTAGGCTTAGCCGCAGGCTATTATTTAAAACAAGTATGAACCAAACGAAACAACGCGAACCAAACGACGGACTACTATAATTTTAAAACAACGCGGGACCAACTGCGGGTTATTATCATTTTAAGCAACTTAGATAAAGAGAGCCAATTCATGGGCCATTTATTATTGTTTCAAGCAAGTACTTAGCCAAACCGTGAGTATTATCAATTTAAAAAAGTACCTACAACAAAGCGCGGGACATATCGCGGGCTATTATCATCCACAGCGACAGAGAAACGGATTGGCTTAATTTTTTACCATGAGTAGGTATAGTTTGAAAGATTGAACGTGATATACTTATAAATACTTTTATCCCGAAAAATTTATTAGTTCTCGTAGGTTAAGGTAAACACTTTTTATTAACTCACCAACTTATCCATATCCTTATCTAATATGGATGGATGAAAAGTAAATCTCTAACGAGTCCCTTGCAACTATGAAAAAAAAAGTCACAGCCATTTAGATCGCAAAAAACAGTAACTTATCCATATCCGTGTTTAATTTGGATAGAGGAAACTTAATTAGGTGGCAGGTGACATTGACTGCAGACTTTCACACATAGAAGAAGGGAAAACAATAAGATGATCACGGCAAAGTGGCATTGAAAATGCATACAAATTGACTTTGTAGCGCTCATAGCGTAGGTTAGGTACTAGGTGTTCGTTAGCGATCATCGAAGTTAAGCCACGTTCAGCACGGTCAGTCATCGGATTGGTGACCGAGGGTGGCATTTACAACAAAGCGCTATCCGAACCACGTCGAATGACACGTTAAATTCCCGGTTGTTTTAACCGTTTAGCTATGTCAGTGGGCTTCAGGCGGCTTAAAAACTGACACCAGAGCTAGCCACCCAGCCTATGAACTTACTTATTGACTTTGTGTAAACGAGAGCAATTTCTTATGGGATAGCGTAAGAATCAAAATATAACGCGGGCGAAGCCGCGGGTTAAGCTAGTTGTACGATAAAATGTGGCGCCAGAAGCATCGTTACTTGAAACCTCCATGAGTATGTTGACTTGTCGCTGATTTCGATCCAGTTTGACCGACGAGGCCCTGTCGCGGGCCGGATGCTCGCGATGCGCAAAAACTGAGTCATCTTTCCGGCATCTTGTCTCACCTGCTGCTGAGACGAGGTTCCTCGCAACGCCGGCGTCAATCATGCTTTTAATCTACCAAGTATGTATACAAAAAAAATATGCCGATTCTACGATAAATAAATACGGTGCCCCAATTTCCGTTTCCACATTAGATAGCGCTATTGAAAGTTAAAATTCTATAAATGTAATTGATCATTCTTATTGACTAATTTTAAAAATGTATTTGTTGTTTTGTTACTCTTTCACGCAGCAACAGAGCAACGGATGGACTTTACCTTTGGCATGCATTTAGTTCAAAGGTCGGAAATTGACATGGGCTACTTTTTATCCCGGGCGAAACTACTTGATACATAGTTAAAGCTGCGGGCAACATTAAGTATGATATAAAAATGACAGCTTTCACGCAGCACGAACTTTGCCTTGGTATTGCTGAAAGTATGTCTTCCACTTTAGGTAGGGGTAATGCAGAGAGCATCTTTTACTCCACACTTAGGTATCCGCAGGTTGCGGGCGGGTTCCCGGCCGACCCGTGAACCCGCCGCTCCGCCGGTAATTGGATTATTTGATTTATGATTGATGAACCCGCCGCCGCCGCCGCCGCTCGGCCATTTCACGCCACTTGCGCACAAATTTTCTCGTTCGAGATTCGATGGAAATACGACCCCACATGAAACGAAAACGCTTAAATGTACTCGTACAATTACTACAAACATTTTCCTTGCTCGTAAACGCGATTCAGAGCTAAAAGTTTTAAAGACATGCTCTGTTGTGAACACATTTAAAACAGGTATTTTTAAAACTGTGCGTCCTATCCTACGAATCTCTTGCGTTTAAAATTAATTTATAAAATATGACTTTAGTCAGTGCCATAAGTTCTTTGAAATTTAATGTTTTTAAAACTCAGTTAACACTTTGCCAGCCGGGCATTTTATAACCCATATCTATACTACACTAATATTATAAACGCGAAAGTTTGTAAGGATGGATCTTTGTTACTCTTTCATGCAAAAACTACTAAACGGATTTAGATGAAACTTTGCAATATTAAATATAGCTTATACATCAAAATAACACATAGGCTATAAATAATAATGATATTGCGTAACTTTTCCATAATAAAACGATAAGTGTTAAGTAAGTAGGAAAAAATCTGCTATCTGCGAGCTATTCTAGAGTGCGCTTCAAGAAGTGTAAAAAAAACAACTGTCGAATCGAACAACCGTCAAATCGTGTCTTTTTATTATTATTTTTTTATTTTCCATCTCCTTTGTTAAGGGTGGTAAGGTAGGGCCTCGGGTTTGAAAGACGGAAAGTGACATTCTACTTTAAATCCCGGATAAAAAAAGGTTCCCATTGAACAGCAGAAACATCAAAAGGGCGAAGCGCGGGTAAAAGCTAGTATGCTTTATATATGTGTATATATATATGCGCCGGCCATTTTCATCATTATTGTAAATTCTATAGAAAAGTAACTATAATAGTAATGCATTTAATTCTATTTGCATATGCTAGAGTAACATTTTTTATTTTAATTATCAAAAACAAAACAATATTCATGTCTCATTTATTTAAAAAATTGTAATCAAACAGGCAGCCTTCTGTCAAAAATGAAAACTTTACTACACATTGAAATAAACGCTGATCACGGCACAGCGTCGTAATTTTAATGAAATTTCTAAGAAACGGAAACAAATCATCAACGTCGCGATCGGCGAAACTTATATAAAAAACATTTGATGGAATAAGTCGTGATCCGCTGGCGAAGTGTTAAGTTAAAAAAATGACTTCTGAAAATAGGTTTGATCGTACGTACTAACCTATAAAGCCACTAAAAGCAAAATAACAGCTGTGACCCGGTCGTACTGTACGTGATCTGTGATTTGACTTGTCACTTGTTCTGCGCAAGAACAAGGCATGCGCAGTCGCCGTGTGCGCACATTACGTGCGATTACCCGATAGTTGCACCCAATATCGACAAAAACTCCCCGTTTCCTGACCACCGCCGGCGCCGGTGTGCGGCCTTTCTTGCCTCGTACGGTTAATAACTGATATTTTCTACAATATTCGATGTTATCGCGGCCGCTGAATGTGCGTTAATTGGCAATACGGGGAACACTCGGCGCCCAACTCGGCCAGACCGCGACTCGTCCGGAATACTTTATTAGCTGAAAACTTTCGGAACTCAGGAGTATGGACACTTGACTTGACCGAGATAACGTTAGAGACGATAGAGATTAACGTGCTCTCTTGCTCGCACTCATGTTCGCTTCCATTCTTCAAGTTCTTTCTTTCACTCAATCGTCGTCTCCGTCAAAATCACGTGCAATAAGTTTTGCTTTAATTTGAGCTAAGTTAATCGTTTAAGTTAAGTAGAAAAATATTAGCCGACATTAAAACTGGCTTTCGCATTTCTTTGTAGCAAAAGGTTACTTCTTTTGCTACATTAATCAATACTTCACATTTAATTTTAATAAATATTGAATTAGTACATCTCAGCTACGACTAGATAGGATTAGGCTTATAAAGTTAAAATCTACCTGATGAAACATTCTAAAAGATAATATGCATTACACTCCGTTGTGGAAGTAGTTTAAAAGAAATAAGTAGACACACAGACAAAGAATGACAAAATAAACTTGATAAGTATTTTGGAAGCCATGATCCATCCACCCGTCAGCCGTTGTAAAACGCCCACGGGAAATTTTTCGTCCATGTTTTTGGAATGTTCCATCATAAATAAATAGTAGAATTGATTGTGTCGCCAGTTATAAGAATGCAATGCAATCTCGATGATCGTGAGATAGACCGCTGCAGGAGCGAGGCACAAAGGCCGGATAAGACGCGGCCGCGGGACGCATCGCTTGCATTCCTGTACACCGCTCTTCAAGTCTTCACTCTACTCATAACATGCTTCGACTGAGTCTTTTTAGCAATCACCGAAGTTAAGCAACTTTCAGCACGTTCAGTCTTCGGATAGGTGATCGTGGATGGCATATACAACTAAGTTTGCTCCGTGGCTCGGATGATACGTAAAGTGGTAACTATTGATCAAGTTGATGTCTTAACGAACTAGCTTAGTATGACACTATGACAGTTTGTTAAGACATCACCAATCAAATATTATTTACCAATCATCGAGAGGTGCAGCAAGCCCATGCGGGTACAGTAGCGTAAATATCTATGGGTCGGATGGCAGCACTCTGACACCAGGACTGGGAGGATTTAAGCCGCCTAAAGGCCGCTGACATGGCTAAATAGTTAACAAACTGTCATAATAACAGTCATTCAATTGATACAATTTTACGTAACGTCCGTCCGAGCCACGGAGCGAGCGCTTGGCTGTAAAATATGCCATCTACGGTCACCCATCCGGAGAATAACCGCCGAACTCGTATAATTACCTACTCTACTAGTATCGTAGCTTTTTTACAAAACCAATATAAAAATATATTAAAGAAATCACTAGTTGTTGAACACATAGGTATAGTTACGAGTTATTGAAGTTGTATTCCTGATCGAAGGCTACCATGGAGGGGGGATGAAAGCACTGTTGCGTCAAAGTTTAACGTCTTCTTCCGCGCGGAGGGACTCCACGGACTGTTTGTTTTTCCTATCACACATTGATAGTTTATTCATCATCACAGCCATATAATACGTTCATTGCTGGGATTCGAAGTTAAGTTACCTTTAAGGTTGTATTACCTACGGTTGTTTAGAAACAGTTTACATTTTGCATGCAGCGTGTTTCTGTAGTCTTATCGTTACTTAGTAATAAAATTACTATTGTATTGTAATTGTGCTAATATCGAATTGTGCGCTGGACCAGTACTTATTCCTAATCTGTAGTTGTGTTGCAATTATGATAAGTGAAGTGGCAACAAACGGCTACACTACACCACACGCGTTAGATGTTGGCCAACAGCCCTGCGCCCGCGCAGCTGTCGCGATGCAGATCTTGCAAAGATAACGCGCTGGTTGTTCTGCGGGACTCAAGGCTGGAATATCTCCAGTTGCTTTGTGCTATTTGTATTTTACTGGCGTGTACTTTTGAAGTAACAAATTAATAAATAAAATAGGTTTCAGAATGAAACATAATTAAATTATTATTTTTATAAGTAGTTACCTACTATTATTTTATTCTTCTGTTGTTTTTCGATGAGAGTCGTGCGTTGCGAAACAGAGAATTAGTAGTGATGTAGTTAGTTAAAAAAGACAAGTGGATATCTCATAGACTGTTCATTTATAATCTCATCTCCGATAGATAATCTCAATGTCCTATTTCTAAATGCAAAATGAAGTCTTTAAGTTACCCGGCTCTGTGTGCTCGTCCACCGATTATTGTTATATATTAACTTATATAATAACATTATGATCATTATAACCTGGCGAGCCAGTTGTTTCCCACACCTCGAGACGTGATGCCGCCGGAGTCCCGCCCGCCGTCCAGGCGACCAGCCGTAGTCACACGAAGGTCTCGGACAAAAACTCGCGTCCTCGAAAGGAAGCTATAAACAGACTCCTCGAAGCCGCAAACAAATAGGTTCATTTGTACTCATGCTGTAGCGCCCATTCGGCTTCAGGGAACCTACTTACATCCTACTTTTTGCGCGCCGTCCACTTGGAATTGTGAAATGATGAATGTATATACGCAAAAACGCGTCTGTTTCATCACAAAGGCGCTTGTTCGACTAGATTCTGCTGGATTTTCAACTGTTTTCAGTTGTAATAAAGGCGAGGAAATGACGGCGAAAGAGCGCAGGAGATAAGGAGACAATGAAATAAGCAGTCGAGAGACGTGCGGGACCGGCCGCCGCGGTGACCACGCGGTCGGCTGATTGCTGGATCGCTGCTTCTACCTTTCTACATTAGGCAACTCAAAAATAAAACAATTTTTTTTTCGTAAATTTCATAACCTACTTTAACTGGATAAAACTCGTTGACATATGGATGATAATTATAAACTTGTAAGTAAACTTCATTATAGGTTCTCGTTTTAAAAAACACAGACCAGAGAAATAGTTCCTAACCTTATTTTCCTGACAGGTATTTTAGCCTTTTGTTATAAATTTATATTTATTAAAAAACATAAGAGTCATTATTACCACATCTAACAGTTAGAACCGAGAGGGAGTTACCTTTTTAGAAGATCCTAAAAAACAAATAATGTAGAATTGAGCTATAATTCCTGGCTCGTATCATGGCCACATGACGGGCCGCTTCTGACTGTGTCGTGGAACAATACCCCATCAGAGGCGCAAAAACCGGCGTTCGCCATCACGCGGCTGACAGTTCGCTGCTCCACTCGAACAAAACCTCCACATTGTGGTTTACGCGCACTAACTCGGGGCAACGTCGCCGTCACCACGTCCGCGGGATAAAGCTCTCAACACGTAACAAAAACCTGCAGATAATATATGTAAAGTGTATTATCTTCTCGAAACAAAAAGGTTATTCTCACTTGCTGCACAGACACTAGCGCTTACAGTCATTTCGCTACATAGTGGGGATAATACATAAATGACAGTTTGTAATATCCGTGCTCAATCAACGCGGGCGCGTTGGCAACGTAAACAATATCCGGTAAATAATCACAAATGTACAATATTGTATAACCAGTGTATATTACATCTATAAGTCCATAGTAAATATACTTAGATTCTGGTCTTTGATAGTCTCTTCAGACTAGGTCGAAGCACCAGCTCATCGGCGCCGGCGCGGGTACGAGCGGAAGGCGCGCCGATAGCGGCTTCCGACTGCTGATAACTCCGCTCGATCGCTGCTATTCTGTCTCTACGGCCTCGTCTAACTAGTTGCTAACTTTTCACAAATTGTTTGATAGGTTTGGTCATGATCAACGAAACATTTAATTTCTGCAAACGAGAAACTAAAACTTTAATGTTCAAAAGAGATTCAGAGGGGTTAGTCCAGGTTTACACATAAATTGAAACTACAGCTGTTTTCGTATAGCCCTATACATTTCTGTACAGCGTTTCTGGCGGCAACGAGGAAGAACTAACTAAAATGTATGGAACCACACGCAAACGCGAAAGTTTAAGTATATTACGCAAAATGGACAAAGGGCTTAGTTATACAGGGTTATTCCTAATCAATTAGCATCCTTTTATGGGCTTATTCTGTACCTACTCGTACATCAAAATTAACAACTTTTGTTCAGCGACTTTTGTGAAAACACAAAAAATAATAGTTGTTCCATACATTTTGTCTAGGGTGTACGATATAAAGTTTATCGGTGATTTCTAAAACCCCGCATGTTACACTTTTCTTGAAAATGAGTTAACTCACAACTGGTATTCTCCTTATGAAGACGTTAGTGTAAAAAACTCACAGGTGGCACTATTCTTTCAAGTAAAAAATACAACGTAAAATTTATGATGGTTGCAGAAACATCACAAATGATGTAACATGAGGGGTTTTTGAACGCATTCTGGTTGATTCTGGAAAGTTTCAATCTGCGAACCATCACTTTCCCAAACGAGGACATTCATGCCTCCCGCGAATCTTGCGATAGAAAAGAGATAATGCAAAAATATATCGAGCTTAGGCCAATACCTGGTACAGTATTTAATAATATACTATATTTGTTTGGGAAAATGATTTTCCTATTATTTTCTTAAATGAAAATCACAATTTAAAGGAATTTCATATATTCGTATCTTAAAATTCTTTGACATTGCTTGTAAAATATAGTGGTGTGATGGCGGCCTTGAACAAAAATCAAATTAGAAAATATAAAATTCTATTCAAATTTAGCATTCAATGCGCTTGTTTTACTCAGCGCATTTATTTACCATGTTTTAATGGATTTTTTGAGCTACTGTACGCAGTCTGGTCCCACTTTATAAGATTGTTTAGTGTGGCCAAAAGAAAAGTCAGACTTTATGACCGGTACTACTTAATGGAAGAGGTGTTGGATATTATGAAAGAACCATCTAAGAAAACAAAATTTCATAGCAGTCCCAATAAAAACAAAAAAAATGGAATTTTGTTGACTGGTCGGCAAAATTTTATAGAAATAATAATTCTATCACTTGAATCATCGAAATGTGAGAAAAGAATATAAAAAAAAGTAAGTTCGTATAGGCCGGGTGGCTAACCCTGGTGTCAGAGTTTTTAGGCCGCCTGAAAGCCTCTGACATGGCTAAACGGTTAAAACAACCGGGACCTACAATTTAACGTGTCATCCGAGCCACGGTAGCACTCAGTTGGAAAATGCCACCCGCGGTCACCCATCCAAATACTGACCGTGCGTAACGTTGCTTAATTTCGGTGATCGCTGACAAACACCTAGTCAAACTACGCTACGAGCGCTACGATTTACGCTTATTATACGCTTTTGATGTCAAGAAAAGAATATAAGTAGCGATTTAACTTAACCACTTACATGCAGTTAATTTATCAAGAAGAGAAAAGAGCAACAATATTAGCATATATATATATTTTATAGACAATTTGACATGACGAGAAAATACGTTCAAGTTCGGCAACAAACCCAACATAACTCTGCCAAGTGAAAGGGCAAATACTGACGATACTATCCCAATTGATACAAAACAAATCAATTATCTCGAAAAGCTATTTAGCTACGCTTACGTTTACCCGGAGATAATGGAAACACCAACGATTGATACACCAAGTCCTAAAGTTAAGGATTACTATTAGTAAACTTACAAAGAGTAGTGTTTTGATGTCAAGTAAAGTTCAATAAAACCCCACATGTTAAAATTAAAGTTGGCTATTATTTAACCTGATGTTATGACAAAATACCGCAATCTACCTCAGTCAACGATTACCTTAGTCTAAACATCAATGCTATATGCAGTGAAAATTCCTCTGGCTGCATAATCTGGGGGCAAAGTATCGTCGTATCAGGCGGGCGGGTAATTTAGTAGACTGCGCTCGGCGAGGAACTTCATTAAGACCCGCAATCAACTCGTAATGCATCCGCAGCTGCAGTCAAATGAGCGCACAATTCGCAAGCTGCCGGTCCGGCCTCAGCCCGGCTCGGTGCTGACTCCGGCCCGGTCGGCTCGCTGGGTCGTGCACATGTTACAACTTTTTTGGAACACTGATCTGCAGCATGTGAACCACGAAGAGTGTCAAGACCGGCCCTTGCAAGTGTCCAAACTGCAGCAGGAGCAATTGGTCGGGTAACAAGTCTTTGACTGCTTGTTCCAAAATCTCAATCCTCTGAAGATTTGAAAAAAAAATACCTTGTAGAGATGCATAGCGGTCTGACGACGGTTTGAACTGATTGTTTTATTTTGCTGATTGCAGGAGATTTTTATAAGTCACTACTTACTATGCTAACTTTTATGCTGTTCAATACTTTCTGTGAAATATTAGGAACAGATAGTTAGCATCTCTGTTATCATCAGTGACCTAAAATAATTACAGCTGTGTGCGTGCAACATTGTTTGATATCAGGAGTCGTGTCGGTGGGACATAAGGGCCGTGCACGCGCTGATAGCGGGTATTCCCAGCGGCGGGCGGTCACTGCCCAGTGCCTGGGTGCCTACTGGCTCCGAACTCTCTGAACGGCACGCGCCAATAGCGGGTTTTCTCAGCGGTGGACTGTCGATCACACTCCACTTCCCTGTGCCCGGCTGCCTACTGGCTCCGAACTCTCTAAGCGGTACGCGCCGATATCGGGCTCCCTCGGTATCGATATCGGGTTTCCTTGCTGATGGACAGTCACTGCCCAGTGTCCGCCTGCCTGCTAGCTCTAGACTCTGTGGACGGCACGAGCCGCGACGATATTCCGCTTACTCTGGTTATAAATATGACGTGTAAAACATTCTACTACTACGTTATTTGCTGCCAATCCTTACTAATATTGTGCATCTCTTTGATTTTTTGATTTGTTTTATATTCTTTCATACAGCTTATGCAGCAACAGAGGGAGAGATCGAATTATTTTTTTAAGCATATTGCTCTGGTGATGTCGCTAGCAAAAGCTATGCTATAAATATAATTATGTAGTTTAATTAGCCGTCTTGGTAATAGTATAATATATAAATATTGTAATAACTATGAAGACGCTTGTAAGTACAACCACTTAACTAGTCTTGAAAACAGACGCACAGTTTTGGATATGACATTTTTACATAGCATGTGTAATGGATATATCGATAATCCGGATCTAACTATGAATGTCCTGAGTTTTGTACTCCTATGACTCGCACTAGACAAAGACATACCAAGTTGTTTGCTGTTTCTCAATATCGCACCAACTATGCACAAAACTCAATAGTTAATCGCCTGCATTGAACGTATAATATGAAATAACATAATTTACATCTTTCATAGTAGTAAACTTTGAAAAAAGAGGTGTTTAAAATTTTACAAGACTCAGTTGGAACGTAGGTAGGTAAATATAACTCTCTCTCTCACACACACACATTAGAAATTGTGCAACTGTATACATAAATCATATGTAAATTTACAATACAATAAAATGTAAACATGTAATGTAAAACTGCAATTTTAAGTTAAGTAACAGTATAAATCTTTGATTGGTCTTAAGTTTTGTTTATATGTGAATATAATGTTTTTAAGGGCTATAAATTTAGTAAAGAAATAAATAAAAATAAAGTTTTAAACGCTGGTGAAACGCCTTGTGATCTTTTTGACGGGCAACCGCGAAATAACATACCTAATTTACTGTGCGTTGTGAACTATCACGTCAAATTTAAGTATTTTTGGTATTATCATATTCAAAACAAGTCACCATATCCGAGTTTTAAAATATTTCAGAAGCGGAGGGATTACGATCTCTACTATTATTATAAGCAGCGGTTCCACATTGCGAGCTATTTGTCAAAATAAATGACTCTTGGTAACAGGTTTTTCGAAAATGTTTATGTTGTACTGTAAATTATAGCAGTTTATGAAGAGTTGTTTTATTCGCACGCGAGCGACACGCGGCGCTCGCGGTGCGGGGGACGGTGCAACACGGTGCGACGTGACGCGTCAAAATGAGTCGTAACGCGACATAATGTGATGTAGCGTGACACGGTGCAACGTGTTACGCAGTTACGTAGTAGGTAATGTTGCGTTGCTTTTACAACACTACTTTTTCACTACGATTTAGTCCGTAAAGCCAGTCATTTCATTACAAAATGTCTGATTGGTATCGGTTTCATTGTAGCTTTGTTGTAGATCTTATACCTGGGCGAAAGAACTCCATCATGCCACTTTAAAGTCTTTAAATTAATAATTAATTCTTTAAGTAATTACAACATGCAACACATAGCTAATGTTGCGAGATGAGAGAGGGGATACTTATGAAATGGACAATCATCATTGGCAATACAAGTAGGTACGTAGTAGGTATTTAAGTGTTTTAACAATTATTTTTATCGAACCTACATTTCTTCGGACAGGACATTACATTATATTATATCGTTGGTTAAATGATGGCAGGTTCTGGTCGGGCGCTTATCTGACAGAATTTAACAAAAACTGGCCCAGAAGTCCGAATCTCGACGATAATCGGCGCCGCGCACCCCGTCCCGCCCCCCTCCGCTTTCAAACTCCCTCACCCCGCACTTGCCTTAATTAAAACGACTGATGTTGAATTTGGTCGAGGAGTTACTCCTGCGGGACGTTTCCGTGCTGTACTTTACTGTACCAGCCTTTTAATAGTCCACTGCAGGACGAAGCCTACTCACGAAGGGTGATTGGGCCATATCCACCACGCTGGCCCAGTGCGGGTTGGTGGATTCACATACGCCATCGAATTTCTTCTACGGACGCATGCAGGTTGCCTCACGATGTTTTCCTTCACCGAAAAGCCAGTGATGTAAAATTCCGTACATAAATTCCAAAGAACTCATTGGTACGGGACTGAGGATTTGAACCCACGACCTCACGATTGTAAGGCGGGTGTCACTACCTCTAGACCACCACGGCTTTTACCACCACGTTTCCGTGCGGCCGGCGCTAACTATGTCATACGTTATCACTATATACAATGTACTATCTGCCTTTATTAGTCCAATGTATGGTATAAGCCTACCCACGAAGGGTGATTGGGCCATATCCACCACGCTGGCCCAATGCTATTTGGTGGATTCACATAATTACGCCATCGAATTCCTTCTACTATGTATTCTTATATTTTCTGTGATAACTTACAAAATACAAACACACTTAGGTATCGAGTACTAGTTGTCTATTTTCCGCTTGACTCTCATAAATTCATGTACAGTCCAGTCACAAAGCATATTTCTATTATGTTAAGTATAGGGTTTTCATAATTATTATTATATTCTAAGTTATGAGGGAAAATTCATGTTACGATTACAACTTTTAGATACCAGAGTGTATTCCAATCCAGAAACCCAAAAGCTTTGCATTTCTCTAAAAAAATTAAATGTTAAGATTGATATGTTTTTGGGGTTATCCCGTTCTTGGAGTTTATGAAAAGTACATAAGCTTATCTAATTCAATGACAGTGTTATATAACGCGCGCGGTCAGAATGCGGAGACCACAGAGCACGTCTACAGAGGTGGCATCGACAAACTGTGTGATACTTGGACAGCCGAATCTGCCTTCCGTAAGCGGCGCCACACAAGAAGCGCCGCGCAACAAGTGCGCACGAGTAGTGTGAGTGGTCGCGAGCGCCAGTGCACGCACACACACACGCGAGCGCCGTCTCACGCCGACTCACACGCCCGCTCTTTATTGGGGTATTATTTGGTAGCCAGAGTTACAATTACGTGTTGTTTTTGTGTGATGCCATCGTAGAATGTATAATGAGCGCTCCCTTTAACGATGATTTTACGCTTTTTGAGCCCGAGCCCTATCGGCGCGGTAACGAGCCGGGGCGCCGCATCATGTTTTTACATCCTCTACTAATGAAATTCTTTCCCACAACCTGGGTTTACACAATTAATGCTATTACAATTAAATTATCGGCTAATGACGGTAGTTTTGGAATAACGTAATAATCGGTTCCGACCTGAAGCGGCGCGCGGCTTCACCTGCGCCAGCCGCCCCGCGCTCCGCACCCCGCCCCGTACGATTTGCATGAAAATGAAATGATGCGACAAATCAAGAGCGCAGATAGCCGTACCGAGCACGCAAGCCGTAGACTGTCGCTTAGTTTCGTGACGATAGTCATCGCGGCGTGTGAGAACCGTAAACGTGACGCGCCCGCGCCCGGGCCGCGCCGGCGCCGCCGCCATGAATAACCATCGACTGTGATCAGTCGCTTGGTAATGTGGAGTTACGTCCCCGGCCGCGACTAATGTGCCGATTGTCGCGTCGCCGGACGGTAAACACCGCAAACGAGCGGGCTAACGAGCGCACCTCGCACCTCGCCGCGGCCCCGGCCGGACCGCGCTCGCCCGCACTCGCTAGCGCTCGCCCGCGCCCGCGAGAGATGCATCGACGCTCCCTTCGTGAGTCCGCGAGAGCGTAATCAATTCAATTAACCTTTCCGTGCAGACGCTGTTTATCGCCGCCTCGACCGCGACTAACTACGCGCGTAGAATGCACACGGAATTAGAATAAGTCCCGCAAACCCACAGACGCCTACTTAGGAGAAACGAGCCGGCATTACTTTACTAGCGCAGTTAGGATCTGTAAACGGATCGGTCCGCGTGTGGGGACGCGAATGAGCCGTCACGTAGGCGGATGACATCACGTCGCGCTGGGAACGGACTCTAATGGCGGGGAAACTGCACCACCACGTCACTTACGGTCCTCTTACCGTTCGCCATCTCGACGTAGAAGTCTCGAACAACCAGACTATTTCCACGATATAAATATCTTATCGACGTTTTAAAACAAGACAGAGTTATGGTAATGTATACCTACATATGGGCAATATTTCACACGATAGCAAAAATTTACAGTGGTAGGCTGGCTGGACGTCTACTGTTGATTTATGGGCGTTCCCTATATCTTCAATAATACGAGTTAGAAGTGGCGCAAATGCAGGGTCCACAATAAGTAATTGTCATAGCTTTTGAAAGTCTTCAGATTACGTCATGATGTCCAATTTGGTGACACATGGGCGTAGTCATTAATACCAATAGAACCAAACTGCGCCCCATCTGCCGAGAGCTGCAGTACCGCAGTAGTCAGCACCCACACTACTCTACTACGATGGCCCATGCCGGCTCTTGTCATACACAGGCCCTTATGCACGTCGTCGATGTTAAACTGCTAACAATACCACGCGTTAGATCTATTCATACGATTATACAAATAATAATATTATAGCTAGAGGCGTGCAGTGATACACAGGCGAGCTCAATGGGCGCATTGTTTGCTCCCCCGGGCGCGGCCGTCGCGCCATATGCACTTCTGTCTCTAACCAGCTATCTAACACTTACCAATTTTTTTTTCACATCTGTTATCATTTTTATGTTAGTTATTGTTGTGAAATGTCTACAGATTGCGCGGTCGGCGGGTGTTGGAGTGGCATTGTTGGTGGCGCTGGCTGCGCGCCGAGGGACCACCGCGCTCTGCGCATCTGCATACCTCTCGCCGACCAACCGCCGCTACATAATGTAATGCAAATACTAACAATCCGAGCCGACAACTTACTAATGATATGATGATTTATTAGTACTTAAAAAGTGATAGAGGTTTCCGTTTTAAGTCGACGATTTTGCTTTCATCTGTCCCAATGTTGAATTCTCTCTACATTTCGCATTTTATTGATGATTTTTTTGTCGTCAGCGATTTTTGATTGGAGGGGTATTTCCCTCAAAAAGAGAGGTTTACTGTCGCTCTAGTTATCAGCCGATTGCGATAATACTTATCATAATTGAATATTACATATCTAAATCCTAACAAGATTTGTGAACTAAGGTATAAACCAAATCAGTCAAGAGTGAGTCGATATAAAGGCTTAAGAAGAATCAGTTAAAGAGATGTGCAGCAAGGTCTCCTGATTGGAGTACTAGGTACCTACTAGTTATATGAATGAGCATCGAAGATTACAAAAGTAACTCAACGATCTATAATATTGTTTTAGCACATGACAGGTTGTCGACGAAGGAGGCGTGAACCAGTCCCACAGGTACGCCGCGGTTGGCGATGTCGTAACAGCGATTGTCACATCACTGCTCGCGTCACGTCGCGTAATGTCGCAGCGTTGTGTCGCAGGAAATCATTCCAGAAACTGGCTTGTCTGACTTACAAGTTTTTGCCCGACTCGCGGCAGGTACGACTCATACAGACGTAGCTTAAATAAATACACAGGTTGGCTATAATAATTCTAAATGAAGTATGTAATTTAGGAAGACAGTAATATTTGTATGTTTAAAAATAGGCACCTCAATATAGCGCGTGCCACAGATGGACGGATGACCTCATTAAAACTGCAGGATCACCCTAGATGCAAGCCTCTACCAACCAGTCTTATCGGAGATCTATAGGGCTATGTCCAGCAGTGGACGTCCTATGGCTAATGGATAGATGGATAATATCTAAAATGATGAATGAAAGGTAGGTTCTGTTGCGAAAAATTGCGATCATCCGGCGTCGGGTCCGCGCGGTGGTCTCGGCTGCTGCTCGTTACTTCCACCGACCACAGTTACTGCGAATTTGAATAACGGACCGTTTCAATCAGCCCGCCTTATGACTGATGAGATGAAAACCTCTCCGACGCGCCGGAAACCGTTTGCAAGCCAAATGCATGCTAACTCGCGGAATGTATAACTAATCAACTCACAACGACCGTCGTTATTTCTGCAGCCACGCAAATGGGAAATACAAAAAATGTTACCTATATGCAAATTTCTAAACTAAAGAGTAAATAAGGTTTTACTCCCGCAGACTTATACTTAAGACAATCGTGAGGCGCCAACTTGACCATACAGAAACAATAAGCTGTTATCTACCTCTAAATATTATCAGAATTGAGTTTTTTTTTATCGATCGCAAGGATTAAACGTCTTATTTTTATTTTTTTTCTATAAGGCCTTAAAGTTATAAGCCTCTAAAATAATATGACTACATATAATAATATGTAGTTATATTATTTTAGTAATATGTAATATGACTACGCCAAAATTTGGCAGAAAAGTATTAACAAACTAAAAAAAATCTGAAAAAATAAAACGTATTAGCGTGCAATATTTCTTACTCAAGCGATTAACATCAAAAATATATACATCCAACATTTTGTTTGTTGCAACAATTTAAACACTGATAATTATTTTTTTGCAAAAAAACGGCATGACCGACTTCAACCATGTACAGAATTCGCGAATATTTCGCACGGATCGATGTAGCATTTTTCACATTATTGTTGATTTATCAAAAATGGCTAAGCCGATTTTGATAAAATCTGAATGGGACCAACTTTGAAGTATATTCTTACCAATAAAAAAAGAGTTATCGCAATCGGACAACTAAATAAAAAGTTTTGCGTGGTTACACAAAAAAAAAATTACGCGTCGAATTGAGTTTTGTCGGTCAAAAAGAATATTGATGATATGATGCGCTGACATTAGTCGATTCACGGTCCTCTTAATTTGCAAGTAGTCGAAGAGTTTAGTTCTCATTAGGAGCATACGGTTCACACACGAGGTCCGCTGCCGTGTAACGGAGCGATCACGACGCGATCCGGCGACCGGCCCGCGGACGGGAACACTCCCGGCTAATTGGCAGCCGGCGGACGCGACACGATGCCGCGCGACACTGACGGACACACGCCGCTTCACCGCTCGCTCCACTTACTATATTCTAAACTTCTAACGAGTCGTGCTGATCATCGTGTAGCATTAGTAATTAATCATATTTTACGTAACGTGCTCATTCACACATTGGAAATGACAATAAATCATTGTGATTTCTCCATGGCTTGTCCATGGTTCATGCTCCATAGAAAAAAATTTTGTGCAAACTATCACTGACAAATCTGTGTCTCCGAAGTGATTTTGTCGATGTTTAATAAAATTTTAGACGCCGTCGTTGCCATTTTTGCGGTAGGTCGTCTAGCTTTCACATCTGTTTTGTAGAAATTTCCCGTATTTATTCTGCGGCAGTGAGAGCAGATATATAACTGATTCCGTCAGACGGCAGATAGAGTCTTCAGAGCGCCGTCAATTAGCCGGATCGTCCTTCATTTGCTGCATAAAGTTCGGATACAAATGCTAAGTGAGTCGGCGAAGCGAACGGAAAACCGCGGTCGTTAGCGACATGTTGCGGCGATATGGGCGCAGCCGAGTTACGAGTATAAAGTATTCATTTATGAAAAGTAAACTGAGGCTCGGCTAAGAACTACTGTTCCGTGGGTGCAGCGCGCACTTATAACGATAATTAATAGGACTGATGGGACCGAGGAGCGTTCAGTGGTTGTAGATGTAGAGTCGCTCGGCTGAAGTGCTTGTTTATCGCTGATTGCGCGACTGTCAGCGCCATGTGCGCCGAGCTGCCGGCGCAGGTACTTGGCAGATAACAAGGGTCGGTTAGGAGCTGCTTGTTACCGCTTGAACGAATAGTTCTCCGAACAGTAGACCTCGCTGAAACCGAATGTTCTTAAGTTTGTTTCTCGACTCGTTCTTAAAGCTAAAGTTCTAGATCGATTTGGTTCATATACACAAATATTTATTATTACTATTTAGATATTAACGACGTCGCGAAATATTATTGAAATTGGCTGATAAATAATAGCGTGACAGTCAATTTCCACCCCCTTTTGAGGTAAATACCCCTGATATAATTATTTTTAGTAGAGAAAAGCTCCGCAAATAGGGCTCGCACTCGCGCTTCGCCACCAGCGGGCAGCGCGATGCGGGCAGCGCGGTGCGGACCGCCCGGCGCGGGCGCTCGTCTCGTACGGTTGTACAAACATCACGACTACGTCCCATTCCCATCCACCTGTTGCACTACATACAGGCCGCGGTGGCCCAGGACCGGGGCCCTGTCGCGTAACAGCAAAGCTCAAGGCGCAGTCGCCCGCTAAGCTAACTTGCCTAGTATACGCACCACGAAATAATTCTTTTGACGTGTCAGAACCAAAACAGCGTTATGGTAGCGAAGTATATATCTGTCACTTTTTCACAAGTCGTAAAAAGATTTTTTTGTGGTCATATGCTAACACCTTTACTATTTTCAATTAACTCTGTGTAAAAACTGCAAAACTCAATAATTTATTTTGAGCGTCTCTACAATATGTATGCTACTTGTCTTGTCGTTTGCTTTTATGAATTTAAATACCGTGTAGTGTAGGTAGAGTCGATAGGTTTATGCACAAAAAATACATAAAGATTTAGTGCAGTAATATTTATTTTAGGAACTGTCCAAGTGGTGTCTTGATCGACTTAATCCGATTAACGAACGCTAGAAAAGTTTCCACTGCGCGACCATTCGACACGCGCAGGCTTCATTCGGTTGTCAATGTAGGTAGGTACGAAACTACTACCCCAGGATCTACCCACAATTACTGTTTATATAATACATCCATGGTACTAACGTTAAGTTTCGGGTCTGGATAAAGCAATAGAGCAAAATAAATAAAATATAAACCTATTTAATTTATTATTTTATTTCAGTAAACCAACATTGTATACATCAATTCATTGTTTAAAGATTATACATAAAAACTAGGAGCTGAATTCCCTATAGGTGAAGACAAAATGCATGAATAACGAGCAAAACAAAATATTCTAACGCCGCTCTAGTTCAAGCTCTAGTTTTCGTAGATGTAATTCAATGTTGTTCCGGGATAATTCAAATTAGCAAAAATCATCATATTTTATTATTTTGGCTGATTTACTATTTTGATATTGATAATTGTCGCTCATTTTTTATGTAAAAACTTTAAACTATGCATATGTCTATTTGCAATTTATAAAAATACTGAGTAACGTAGATCGTTAGGTTGCTAAAATAAGATTTGTCATCATCCAGTGTCAGTATCTCCACTCCTCGAAATAAATTAAGATAAGGATTACATTAGTGTTATCTAAGCCAAATTAAGTGCTTCTTTTTTAGCTCGGCCTGGTCGGCAAACACTGTCAATATGTTGTGGTGTCCCACGCCCATGTCGCCGGATTGAATCAATTATGCATAAAATGCAATTAATTCGCATAATTTATTCTGCTGACAGGTCGCCGCGCGCTCCGTCCGAGGATTAGTCTGAGCCCCGTCTGGCCGCGGTTGCTCGTCAACTCTACGAGATAACATAATCTCGTCCAATGACATTCGCCCGCCTGCACTCTGACGATACCATAGATGAATTATATAAGCAATGTTATTCATTACCTAGCTGTTGATCTTTCAGCTGGAATCTTTCAGAATGTGATGTGACTGTTGTCCGACTGTACAAGAAGGGAAGAGTACCTAGAGTTATCGTAAGCAGTTGCGATGTCATACAAATATAACATTTTGTTGATGGCAGTTTTAACTAGCGTACCTATGCATAGTCGACGGAGAGTGGGGAGAGAGTAACGCTCGGCTAATCCCCGAGTTGACTCCAATTAACTCTGCGACAATAATTATAATTGACGCAACTCTGCTCGGAGCGTCGCTCGCAGCCCGTCATACGCTCATGTTCTACCGTCGATCTGTATCATACTTATTTCTACATGTTCACGAAAACCTAAAGAATTTCTACTTCGCTTCCGACCGAATCTCAGTTCCCTAGGTGACGAACACCTGGCCACTAACCCCCGAAATATCAACTTTCTTGTTTGACTTCAATAAAAAAAAACATAAGTGGTCGATCAAAGCAAATGCACAGGTAGGAGAGCGAGGATCGGAACCAACCTGTTAAGTTATAAATAAACACGGGAACGGCCGCGGCCTGCGCCGAGATTGTATCCCGACAGGTTCGGACGAGACGCCCCCCACCCCCACCCCCACCCGGCCGCGAGCGAACCGGCCGCGGCCACTCGGCCAATGGTCGCGAACTCTGCAATACCACCACAACAACAACAATGAAGCTTACAGCGGTGCTCACCACCTGCTGCTTAATACTGACGCCTGAGTAGGAACAAACCAATGAATTTTAAATAGATTTTGTTTAATACGGAAGCAGTTTGCAGTAGGTATGGTTAAACTAGATAATAATATGGTTCCACATCAGGAAAATATATAGAGAGCGATAAACGTTTTAAAAGCACAGCCAACAATCGCATTATCGTACGAGATGATTCCCGCGGGCGGCGCGGCGGGCACACACGCTCGCCTGTGTGTGTGAGTGCGTGTGTGCGCGTGCACTTGCAGCGACCGGTTCCCGCGGGCCGCACCGACTCATTCAATTTGTCTAACATACCAACAATTGAATGTTTATCATCCATCACAGGTATGCGCCGCGACCGCCGCCCGCGCGACCTTCTCCCCTGCGGCTCCTGCGAGTGATGCACGGAGATGCACTAGCTGCGTTAGCCTGAACAAGGACGTACAGTAGAGCAAGGGTGAGTGCAGCCCGCGGCGGCGGCACCGCACCTGCCGCGCGCGAGCCTCCGCGAGCGCCCGCACCTGTGCGCGGCCGCGGGCGCTCGTGACTCACTGCACTTGCTGCTGCCGCTGCCGAACCCTCCGCAATACTTACTACAACTCTGAATAAGCAAGTTATACTAGTACGCATGTGTACTAAAGCAGGTATTTCACTTGAACATCATAAATGAAATCAGTGTGCTGAGAGTTGACACGTATCCTTTAAATGAGTCATCTCTCCGAATATGCGGGAGATCTCGCAACGGTAAATTTAATGAAGTTAGCGATATATTATCGAGAATGACCGAGACCTCTCCCGCAGCCTCTCTCCTCGGCGGAGTTCCGCGCGCAGGCATTTTAATTAAATCCTCCTCCTCCTTCCCCTAGCCTCCCCCGGGCGGGTTCAGGCCCGGTCGCGTGATGCGCCGTGATTACTGCGCCCGCGCCCGCACAGGGCCGCCAGCGCGCAGCGGACTTCGCTCCACTTCTGCGAAACATCACATCGAACACTGTCAGCGCAACAAATCCATTTCCTTCAAAGCCCCCGTAAAATAAATTATAGTGTTCATATTATGACGATGCGCAGCGGTTCCGGCGAGCGACGGCCAGCGCTCTCACGATGATTGTGCTAATTAGTCGATACAACGCGCGATTAATTCGCAACTCGCACTCGTCGTAATTGGACTTAATTTGCGTGAGAAGTTGCGCGCTGGAGCGACACGCGTGCCCTTCCCACCAATCAATTTCTGTAAGAAAATCTTACTTTTTCTTTTCGATAAAGAAAACCAAAGCAACCAAAGATGTTCGAACAAATAGCTGATTTCGATATTAGGTATGTGAGTGCGGACCGCGGGGTAGAATCGGTGTCCGCTCCGCGACCTTCGAGCTCTACATGTTGTGCGTAATTTCGTCACCGACAGTGGATATTGCCTATTAAGGCGATCCTTATCTTGAATAGATCTATAGATTTCTGATAATATTACAAAAATCATTTGAATAATTCTTCCATAACAGATTGATGTGTTCGCGTTTGTCACCGATGGTGGTAGAGATAACGATCTGTTTTCTATTTCGATATAATTAAACTTTTGTGTATCGCCTCGAGGTCAAACCATTTCGATATAATATTATAGATACGAGTATAAAAGTTAAGCTGTTCTATTATCTAATATTAAGAAAATATAGAGCCTGTCAGTCATTCTAATTATATTATTGATACTGTAACTTAATAATGTTACACATGTATTTGTATTATTTTTTTGAAATATAAAGAGTCAATCTGATCTGGAGACGTTGGGGATAGATGTCAGATCATCGTGCGGCATGCGACGCGCAGGCGCAACGTCCAGCGCAGCAGCCGGTGTAGGCACTGTGCCCCCGCCCGCCGCGACCGCTGCTGCATATCGCAATAAAAATAAATCACCGCTTCGTTCGCGGGATTAAAAGCTCCAGGGGCGGAGTGGGGACCGTGCGCGGGCGCGGGCGGCGCGGGCGGCGGGGCCGCGCCGCCGGCAGTCCCGAGCCGAAGCCCGCGGCGAGCGCGCGTCCGTTAGCCAGAGTCCGCGGTCAGTGCAGTGAGTGCGGTGGTTGTGTGCAGTGCAGTGAGAGGTCGCCACCGGGCGGCATGCGGGAGCGAGCGCCCGGGCCCGGGCGCCCCGCGCGCAGCTGACTCCATGCCGCGCGCGCGCGCGCCCAGGCGGCGCCTGCCGCTGCTGCGAGCCCTCGCCCTCGCCTGCCTGCTGCAAGTACGTGCCAGCCCGCCCCAACCCTGCTCCACCGACCTCCTCACACAAGGCGTAGGGAACCGCGGACAGATTCGCATGAGTGGAAGAGTTTGGATCAGAACGGAACCTTTCAATTTAATTTCCTTCATGCTATACCTAAAGTGCTTATGAAGTTCCTTGGGAAAAAGAACAGGAATTAAAGTGTATAGTTGTTCAATAGATGCATCATAGGTGCTTCAGTGTTTTTGCATATAATTGAGTGTCTATTCACACTCTCATAATATACTTCCTATAGGCTCTAGAATTGGCATATAGTTAATTGATTATTTTTGATTGTTTATGAAATTGTACCTAGTTCACTGCAATGCTAGTGCAAGAATACATCGAAATGCCTTAAAAACTTTATACAATACGAGTTATCATCCTCAGCTTTTATATATAAATATTTTCCTCAGATTACAAACCTTACAGAAATCCAAGCTATAATAAAAACAATGAAAAATCTGATAGGTGAATAAGTACTTACGGGTAGGTATTGCAAAACAACATTTTTAGAAATTCAAAATATGAAGCGAAGAGTTCTTCAAAATCGAACAAGTCATCCGAAAACAATACCTACTCACGAACTCTCGATCGTGAAGCAAAATTCCATGTTGAATCCGAGCGAAATCTTGAGAACACATCGCCAGGCGACATGTCGGTTGCTGCAGCCGCGGCGGGCGTGCGCGGCATGCCGATGCGGGCTCACGTCCCGCGACAACGGCCGATGGTCATTTCCCGCACTCGGCTCCATTCATGCTCAATTGTGTCGTTATAGCTGTTGTTCACTTTTAAGTTTTAGGGAAACTCAATCCTTATCACATTCTTTTTTTGTCTCCGCATTGACAATTCGATCGGAAAAAACTTCATTCAAAATTTAGACTCTTCGTCTCTGTTGTCTTCATTGGAGCTACGCAGATCAAGTAAATGAAGTTGATTTATCATATTGTCTCTAAAATTGAGCGTATTTGAAAATTATACGAGAGCCAATTTCGTTATTTCCTAAAATCTAACGCAGAAAAGGGCAGTTATTTAAGTAGGTATAATACCTACTGGAAGAATTGAGAAAAAAACATAGTCCCTGCATCATTACGTTCGTAATATGCCTTGGTTTATTTAGTAGGTTCATCGTGCTCAGAATCTTCATTAAATCATTTCCAGTTTCCTCTAAGTAATTATGTTTATATCAGAAATTAAGCGAGAAGTAAAACATCCGGTCCACTGTGAGCAATAAACGAGCGTTCAGAACCGGTCCCTGTTAGATGAACTCCACCTGCGACTTGTTTCGTGTTCGCTTTCAAATGCACCTTATCTCCACATCTAAATTAAACATTCTAATGTGGACGATACACTCGCTCCACTAAATCAAATATTTCTAATAAATATAATTAAGATCATCAGTTGCCACTTTAGGTTGTTAGTTACTTTACATCGTCAATAAGTTGCAGACAACGGTAAGGTCACATTATTGAATGGCCAATTATATATTATGACTATTTTATAATATACCTGTATTGCTCATTTATTAGATTAGCTTTATTTTTGTTAATATGCTCTCTTTTTTATCTTAGATTCTAGTCAATACAATAATTGTTATGGCATGTGCGATTGTGCGTGCAATCCTCAGATTTTGTGAGGTGTAGTTTAATTTTGTATTATTTCCTTTCAACCACTGTTCACTTGTCACTTCAGCCCGTTTTCTTGTTTCTCCGAATACGCGCTCACTTTTAGGTGAAAATATGATGTCCAATTTTCCTATTTCAACTGCTGCATCAGTCTAAGTCATATCTTTTGATGCATTAGTCGTAAAGAACTCCACCGCTCTCTGTGAAATTCTCTCGTCGTTGCTCTTAATCTAATCTGGGTGTTTATAAAACTGTTTTCGAATCCATTTATTACCTAATTTAAGTAACGTGAATTAGGTACTCACCAATAACGACAAATGATTTGAGTGACATTTTTTTTGGCACCTTGATTACGGAAATACAAACAAATGCTTTCGTGTAGTGCTTTCTTCTAGATAAGACAATGTTCTTACTTCACACTCGAATAGAAAGAACGGTCCTTCTATTCGAGCGTGAAGTAAGGACATTGTCTTATCTAGATAAAAAGCAACACCACTTGAACAAAATTATGTCAGATACATTATCATGCCTTAGATTTATATAGACGGAATACAAGGTTTTTTAGCCAAATGAGTTTTAAATTCGGTATGCAACCCGCATACTTATGAGTTAAAATTAAGTGTTTATGAACAAAGTTATACCCGGAAATTTAATATAGTCAGCAAACTAGAATAGTTTTATTTATGGCATGTAACTATTTCAATAATTTTGCAAATTGATCTTCTTGTGACCGATGTTGTTTGCCAGAAAATTATTGGATGGCGCCCGACACAAATAACTGCATTGACTGTAATTTAATAGTAACCATGTTTTAAAGTAAGTAAGTTTGTATAGGCCGGGTGGCCCTGGTGTCAGAGTTTTGTAACGAGTGGATAATAGTCTGACCGAGGCTTGCCAGAGCCACATATTTTAAGTAGGAGACTCTTAAAAAGAATCAGCATATTCACGAATATCTGCTATTTGCACGTCGCGCTATCAATTAATTAGTATCTGGATGATAATCTAATACTTAAAAATTCTACTCATTCCTTTGCACCGCGTCGGTGGCCCCGTGGTTAATGATCCTGACTTCTGCTTGTGCCAATGGGGCGTGGCGTGGGTTCGAATCCCACCCAGAGCAAGCGTTGTTGTGATCGACATGGGTGTTTGCTCTATGTCTGGATGGTTTACTATCTATTTAAGTATGTAGGTATTTAAATCATATATCTATGTATGTATATTAGTCTCTGCCAGTCATTTATTACAAGCTATGCTTACTTTAGGCTCAGGGACCGTGTATAAGATGTCCCTTATATATTTATTTATTTGTAATCAGTGAACAAAACTACTCTAAGATCAAGATTGCCCCATCGTGATGTTGACGTTGTCGGATGACGTAATACCTATCTTGTAGGACAAATTCAAGCATTTACACATCATTAAGTCAAATTAATTTCAATTCATTAAATATCAATTAACGTTACAATTCAATATAATCCTGCGATTAACAGTATCGTGAATTTTGTGTTTTTGAACTATATGTAGCGCGTGTCCAGAACTCCATGCGGCCATGGATCCCTTACAAAATTGACAAACTTCAGATTCGAAGTATGGATTTCTAGCTTTTACATAAACGAACTAAACCAAACCAAAAAATACTAACAATACATGTATTTTATTTGCGGATGATATTATATTATATAACTAACTACATGCTCAAATGATTTACATCTAAAGAATAGTCTTAAAGAAATATTTGACAAAATAACTAATTGGATGAGCGAATATAATCTAGAGTTATATTTTTCAAAAACAAAAATATTATAGTTAAGTCCCTACCAAAAAGCCCCTCTTGATATAAATTTTCAATATAAGAGCAATAAAATTGAATGCGTCAACTTGGTGACATTGCTCACGCATCGCACGTAAATTGGAAAGCACACATTAAAAAACTTAAGACCAAATTAAGTAGCTTCACTAACGCCCTTAAAGAACTCGGACTTGCTACAGACTTACCGATACCGACAGCCAAAAGTGCTTATCACGCCTTTGCATCCTCGTGGCTCCAATATGGTATTATTCTATGGGGGAATAGTGTAAACGCGCATGAAATATTCATGATACAAAAAAAAATGTATTCGTATTCTCGCAAATATAAAAACTCCCGCCCGCCCAATATTACCAAACCAAAATTCCATAAGCAATACTTTATGAAACTTGAATATTAGTATATTATGTCCCTAGTATATATTTATACATATATTTGAAATATACAAATTTGTCAAAAAGCACCCTGACTGTTTTAGCAAAGCGTCTGATAAAACGCACAAAATTAGATCGCAATATAGACGCGTGAGACATAAACGCGTGGATCCAAAGTCTAACTTAACAATGCACACTTCTAGCCCAAATTCTATGGCTATAAAAATATTCAGTAAATTGCCAAATAATTTAAAAGATATCGAAAGAGATAAAACTGTTTCATGAACAAACTAAAAATTATCCTGCCTCCATGCCTGGAAGCAATCGCTTTAAGCGATAAGGCCGCCGGTTGTCGCACTATTTTAGTTCTATTGTATTCTTTTATTGTTAAATTGTAAATTGTGTGAACAATAAAGCGATTTCTATTCTATTCTATTCTAAAAATTATCCTATTATCGAAATGCTATTACACATTAGACGAATTTTCAACGATAATTTAGAAAACATAATAATAAATCGTTCCAATACAAATAATAAAATTACCATATCCTTATAGGGTTATATAAATACAAAACATGTTAACTAAGAACCGCATGTAAATTTCATATGCTGCAATAAATGATTTGAGTTTAAGTTTGATTCTGCTCATCGCAAAGTGCGTACTGAAAGATGCTGGGGTCTAATCACCGTACGTGCTACAGAATGAGCGTTGCAAGAGCAGATTAGATGACCGAGCTGAGCTGGACTGTATTAGTAGCCGTTTGATCAAATAAATAACAGCTATCAAAACCTTTCCTAGGCAGTTTCAAAATAATTCAAGCCAAATTAAGAATTTGGGACAAGTCTGTCAAAGCTCTTTTCAGCCGACTACAAAAAAAGGGTTAACAATAATAAATAATACGAATGTAGATACGAGTAGGTATGTTGTATTTTTTTCGAACGAACTTTTCCACTTTTGCAATTATTGAAGTCGGCTGCGCCATTATTGGCGAAAAATAATATCTATATTTGTTGATAGCCTCGTTTAGCATGATGTCCAAAAACAATTTTAACTATGTAGACATCGAACAAGGAGTTTTTCATAGTTTGTTTAGTTCGACATCGTCAGATGTCGAACTAAACAAACTACGAAAAAAGTAAAACTAAAAAAACTTGTGCAGAAAGGAAGAGGGATAATTAAACGACAATAGCTAAAAAAAAGTTCATGCTCTTGGTCAATTTTACGATTGCCTAATACTTACTATGATGAAACCTGAAATGAATTTCCGAAGGCTTTTTAACCAGGTACGAACAGGAAATTGTAGTCAAGTACTTCTTTTTATCAAAAATAAATAGTCAGTGTTAGACCATCTGACTGAGACTAGTAGGTACGAGTATATAATTTAGGCATTACATAAATTATGCTAAAGAGTACGTATAGTTTTGCAGAACATATATTGACATACCTATCTAAATAGGTATTATCAATTATATTTGTAATAACATGTTACGTGTGTAAAGTTTAACGTCAGATAAATGTCACATAGTTAAAATAATTAAGCAAATTCAATTCCAACTGACGATTTGGATCAACGCAATCATGTCATACAAAGTATATTTTTGTATTATAGATTATAAAAACAGACTGTGTTAATGATTAATAGAAAAAGACCTGAGAGAGAAGCTATCGACCCAAATAGAGATCTGGAAAAAACAGAGTGCGAACAACGGCTTCATCCCTCGTCAATGGTTTTGGATAAGAGAGCTTCAGCCGCCTTCTGGTGGACGAAGCTCTAATGAACCATTTCGTAGCTATGATAATGGCTGCAAGGCTGTCTGGTGCTAGCGAACTTGTCCTCATTGAGGACGTCAATCAGCTGCCTTATATCGACACAGAAAATCTCTTCGAGATGAGGTACCATCGCCCGACCCTGGTTGCGAACATCACCCAGGAGTTGCTCTACACACATAGGAACCCAATGGATGTCGCGTATGGGTTGAGGGAAATATACTCTGGTATATATTCTTCAGCTCCCTGTATTAGGTCTCATGAGCAGAAAAGGTCAATGGGGGCTCAAATATCCAAAACCCTCCCCAACACCCTTTTCTTAGTGCATACACAGGAAGAAAAGGAGATCCTCACCGGCCAGGGTCATGCAAAGGGCGCATGATCACGTACCCTTACCATCCACGAAGCTCAGGGACTAACGTACGAGTCGGTAATCGCTATCAAAACTAAGCCTGGAATGAAGCTATACGAGAGCGTGTCACACGCAGTCGCTGCACTATCGCGGCACACTGGGACTTTCATCTACTATGCCGACGACATCGAATATGATGCCATCAGCCGATTCGTGCGGTGTGCATCTTCCGCGTCATTGAGGGTCATTAAGGAGTACGACTTACAGATGGCCATCAGGGATCGGAACGAGGCGGTGATGGAGGCTCTGGGCAGGGAGGAGGCAAGAGAGTTGTTATAAAAGGACATGGGAGCGATCACAAGCAGAGTCGTAACCACCGAGTAACACACGGAGACGTAGCCTCGGACTCTGCAGGTGATCGCTTTCACAAAAAAATCATTACAGATGTGTAATATCTAGAATTTAGCATTGCCTGCATGCCCTGAGCATTCATTCTCGCCATCGATGGCTCCTTCTTGCGGCGGCGTCGTGTGTCGGGTCGTTCTCTTTCCTCAAATATGGTCGAGGAGAACGATGGCTGGCACATGTGTCACACTCGTGATCGGGCTTGCTTCGGGTATATGCTCGAAGTGATCGGGTGCTGCACGCGGGTTGCTGGTTTGCTCGTGGCATTCACGCAATGCACCGAAACTACTAACATAGGCAAAAAATTTAAACTAACCCATTTTATTGTTTTAAGTATGACCGGTTTGGTCACCTGAAGTAGAATGTAGAGTTAACTACTTGTAGCGTTTACCCGCGGGTTCGCTCGCGATATGTTTTGATCTCTATAATATCCCACATACACCAACTAACAAATTATTCTCTTTCATATATTGTAATATGACCGGGTTGGTCACCTGAAGTAGAACGTAGAGTTAACTACTCGTAGCGTTTACCCGCGGGTTCGCTCGCGATATGTTTTGATCTCTATAATATCCCACATACACCAACTAACAAATTATTCTCTTTCATATATTGTAATATGACCGGGTTGGTCACCTGAAGTAGAACGTAGAGTTAACTACTCGTAGCATTTACCCGCGGGTTCGCTCGTGATATGTTTTAATCTCTACGATATCCCACATACACCTTTTATTTTTCAGGAATAAAAAGTATCATCTAAACTTTGACATATTCATCCCCAAAATAAAGTAAATACCTATATCCGTTGCTCCGTTGCTACGTGAAAGAGTAACAAACTAACAAACACAATCTCCGATATGTAATATTAGTTCTTAGTATGTACCTACTTGAACAACAGTAAGGATTGCTGCGTGAAATACCAACAAAACAACAAACAAACTTTCGCATGTATAATATTAGTTAGGATAGTTACCTACTCTAGGTTCGGGTGAAAGCGTTAGCGAGGCAGCTACCAGCCAATTACATTCGCAATTGTGATAAAGAATCGAATAAATTAAAGCCTTCGGTAATCTCCTTAATGTCGAAGATTGCTGCAACTTGCAAGGCACAGCTGACGAGCGCCGAGCGTTGCAGTCACGATATGGGGCAGCGTGAAAGCGGGCGCTGGGCGGCTGGGCCTGGGCAGTGGGCGTGCCGCGCGGAGGGCGGGGACGCGGCCGGAGCGTACGCTGCCGGCGGGCGCCCCGCCCCGCCTCCCACTCCGCCCTACTGCTGCTGCACTTACTGCCACTCTTCTAATCACCTAACAAAGATGTTTTCACTATATTTGAAACTAGCTTTTGCTCGCGGCTTCACCCGCGTTATGACGTGATAATAATGTCTTATAAATCGATGGACGCCGGCTGCGCGCACGAAAGTGTCACGTTCCGCCAGAGCCGAGCATGCAAGCGAGAACGCGGAACAAGCCAAAATGAGGCACGATCGGACTAATTATAAATATCAGCGTTTGGCTTGTTTCAGTTTTTGATTCAACAATGTTTTCTTAAGACGTTATGGCGTAAACTTGTCGTCCGTAAACCAACTTTATTCTTCTCTTCTTTTTCTGGGATCTTATGTCACCTTTCCAACCTTTGAACTAGGTATATAGTAAGCCCGATTACAGAGGCGCCATCGTAGTTATAATAGCTAAATATCATAGTTCTGTTTCTTTTTCACTTTAGGCATACGATAGAGAGAACGCTTGTTACTTTGCTATTAAATTTACGCTGGCGTCTATATGTGATCTATATATGACGTATTTTACTAAAATTTCTACCGTTTTTGTGTTGCTGTATGAAGTACCTATCTAGTAAGGATAAGGAAGTAAGGATTAAGAAATGCTTGTAACAACACAACTTATATTCAAGAGAGTTTTCACCACAAATTATTTAATTAAATAAAAACCATTGAAATTATATAACCTGAGCTAAGTTAACGGAGACGTCTCTCACTTCGTTCGCTCGGTTATTTTAAGACTAACGCAAAAAACGTATAACTAAAAAAATCGAAGGAGTGCGAGTCGGACTCGCACAGGAAGTAATTTATTTTTTGATGTGAATATATATATATATATATTATATTAAGTACCTAAATTCATTTCTACATTACGTGCATACCTGAATAAAGCATGTACCTGGTGCAGTTATTAATTTTGAGCAAAAATAACGCGTTTTTTGGATATTTTTTGTATAGGCATTATTATTTTTACAATAAACCTGAACATACGACTAATTAAGTATTGTATGAATCTTTCAAGCGTCTACCTGTTACCTTTAATAATATCAAGCGAAAAAGGGCGAATAACCCAGGTATTTTGTATGAGATGGGAGTCCTGAAGCTAAAAGTAATAATGATATAGTTTTCGTGCCCTAGGTATTAACAACAGAAGACTAAAGAGTTACAACCGCGTATAAACGCATTCAAGTAGGGTTATATCGAAAATAAATATTATATACTTTGATTATTATAATCTAAGATTATGTATTAGTTTTAAATATCCACATATTTAGTCTCAGATGAAAAAAATTAAAATTAAAATTATTAACAGCTTAGATGACTTATTACATCAAATTAATGTCGATTGTCCTACTGGATCGACCCTGTACCACGGCAATCTGTGAACCTGATTACAAGTGTCTTATTTTATCAGATCCCGTTTACAAGTCAGTCTTTTTATGAATTCTTACACAGCTTACAAATAAAATAAACGATTTTATAATGGGTAATATCGGTATCTATTTACAGTATCTTTAAATAAATGAAAAATCTTAGGTAATTTCTTCAGAAAGTCTTTCGTGTCTTCATATGAAAGTTACCGTTCTTATTACTGGTAGTACGAGTAAGATTGGTAATATGGACACTGGGAATAAACCGAGATTTCAACCATTTCAAAATTATAGTTTTAACTTCATGAACTTTTTGTTTTTATGACATGTAAAGTCAAATAATTTTATTACAATTCTAATTCAGTTCTAATGATATTAAAGTCACAAAACGATGAGAAAAGCTTATTTTGGTTGCTGGGAAGACATTCTATACACACGACGTTTTACAATTGTATCATGGTCAGAAGACGATAAAACTGACTTGTGAGCTTTAAGTGCACTTAATAAGAAGGAAAAAAGCCGGACAAGTTCGAGTCAGGCTCGCACACCGAGGCGAGGGTTCCGTACAAATCCAGAAAATTTCACAAAATTGGGAAGTGGTTTGTTGAAATCTTCATAATCATCGACAATTTTTTTTTTCACTTTTCTCGTCATACATTGAAAATTACACATTATGAAAATAATTAAAAACCTATTTTAGCATGTACTAAGGAAGCTATTTTATATGATACCCATATTGTGTGTATCAAGGCCCTATTTTTTTTGTAATTTAAATAAAAATGTACGGTTTTCAGATTTATTCCTTTATGTAAGACAATGCTTTTCGCTAAATTTCACAGTTCTACGTCAACGGGAAGTACCCTGTAGGTTTTGGTTTTTGTGAGTGTTGAAATATGCGGTTTTTACGACATAAACGGCTGTAACTTTTTTAAACGATAAATGAGAAGGTTTTCTTCTACATGACTGCAAGAAACCATATATATACGTATACAGTTTAAATTTCAACTCAATATCTTTACGCGTGCCCGAGATAAAGAGTCATGACACACACACACAGACGGACAGACGGACAACAAAGTGATCCTATAAGGGTTCGGTTTTTCCTTTTGAGGTATGGAACCCTAAAAACTGACGCACATTTTGTACCCCAGGTTCTCCATAAATGCTTTTTATAGAGTACAAATACGGATTTCGGATATATTTTTGCAGTCTTGGCGCCCCAGATAATAATAGAGTTTGTGAAATTACGTCCAAGTTTAAACCTTGGCTCTTTGAGATCTGATAATAACTTTTTGACAGTGCGAGCCATAATCTCGTCTGGACAGCATTTTACATGAAAGTGTTTTAGTGGTATTATATTTATTACAATTACTAGTTTGCCCGTGTCTTCCCACAGGACCCTTTCATTTTTCCAGAGAAAAAAGAAGTAAATGACTCTCTTCGACCTCTATTCATTATCAGAACTTACGGGCAAAGCTCATGTCGGTGGAGCAACTTCCACGTTTTGTTGGAAATCTAAAAAATTACCTTAACAGTTAACAGAGAAAATTATACTTATATGATTTATTTATTGTAGCTTTGAATCATCCTTCCGGAAGAAATAGTTACTACCACACTGCTTTTTGTGGTTCACAATAACTGTGCGTTTACACAACCAGACATACACAGCCAGGGCTACTGTTTTGTAATAATATACCTATGTTGTAATGATTACAGCAAACCAACACCAGCCAATTTATACTCGTATTTATGTCTATTTATAATAATAACAATATAATTGATATAAGTTTTGTTGTTGCGGCTTTGGGATCTTAATCAATACTTCTTGGCTTTATTAATTTTAGTGATCGGTTGAGGAAATCCTATTGTTTTGGAAATCTTCATTTGAAGAAAATCAAGATCAATTACATTATCGACCGGCATAACTAGTTTATTCTCAGAACAAATAAAAAATCAAGACAGAATGTTGTGAACAAATAAGCGAGGTCTGCAAAACTACGCCTCGGCGTGTACATACACAACTATACACACATGTACGTACAACGAAACTACGTCTTGGCTCGTCACTCGAACTATGGCGGCGCACTCACCACATATATAATAAAACGCCTCACTTGTCTGTTCACGACGTTGTCTTCATTTTTTTATTTAGTCTGTGATCAACTTATGCATTTCTCTCTGTATCACATCATATTTTAAATAATTCGTAGGCCCCATCTTGAAGGTTCCGTAGTAAGACGACGAACATCGTTATGACTGTCCGTCGGCCCGTCCCAATGCCAATGTTAAAAAGCTTCATAATTTCTATCACCACCGTTTTACCGGACATAATCATCATCCGCTTTACCACAAAAGAATAAAACACGCTTTAAACACTGTTTAGGCGTGCAATTTGTACCGTTAAACATTGTCTTAAGCGTGCGTTAACCGCTTTACCACAAAAGAATAAAACACGCTTTAAACACTGTTTAGGCGTGCAATTTGTACCGTTAAACATTGTCTTAAGCGTGCGTAAAACTTTTGTGGTAAGACGGCATATGTTTTATACTATATATAACGGGACTAAACTCACGTGTAGGGATAGTCGTCACCCGACGGGTAAACTGTATGCACTAGCGGGAGTGTTAACGGTTCGACAAATATACCTGACACAAGGTTTCTCTGATTGAACAGTGGACGGTATCTTCTCAAAGCTCCTCTGGCTCTCCAAAAAGGAGGCCTCCTCGGGTAAATGATCCTCGCACTAAAACTATCTTTGCTCAACGCTTTTCAGAATTAAGATATCCCTACATTTACAATCCAATAAACAAACAGTATCCCATTCGTGGCAAAACAATTAGATAATGCAAAGTGGCACTACCAAAATACCTAAGTACACTCACGTATGAGAGAGGAATTTCTGAGAATAATTAAGTAAACAGCAAACACATACACATACTAGTGCAGCACTAAAACATTACAGCTGAACTACAATTGAACTTTAACCGAACTTCTACTTTTTGTCTATTTTCGTATCGCACTAATGATTCTGACTAAAGTTGAAACGGAACTCGATCAGAATTGGAACGTAACCAGTGTCAAATTAACGGTTGGTGTATGATGTTTAGCGCAATACCTAATTTCTTGAAGCTGAATCGAAACTTAACTACAATTGCAACCGAACTTTAACTGAATTACAGATGGAACGCAGCTGTTTAAAATTAACGCGATTGGCCTGCTTGTCTCACAATCATACTGTGAAACCTTATTTTTGCTTTGGTGACGATGTCTTTTTTTTGCATAAATTAATTTTAGTTTAAATTGTAATATATTGTAATATAATATGATTTCCTTAAATAAAATTAAAATTATATGTTAATTTAATCATTAAGGTTTTTGTAAAAGTTTTGGTAAATAAATTATTTTGTTTTTTTTTTTTCGCGAGTATTCACGCCAATATACCACGGGTAGGTACAACTACATTTAGATTTATTCATATCAAGTTTGTTAGTAATAGTTACTGTAGTATTGAAATTGGTCTAAATCTGAATCAGAATCAGAATATCGTTTATTGCTATAAAACTGGTACATATTATGTTGTTAAAATATTATAAGAGAAGTATCACAGTCTTACCCTTTTCGGGCGTGCAATATTTTCACAATACATACCTACCTATTTTATAGGTATAGGTAGGTATTATATCTTATAACTACTATAATACACACAAAACATAAAATGTGTAGGGTAACATAACATATTATAATATTTACAATTTCTAAATTGTGTTTTAATCACAATTTAATTTAACTGACTGGAGCAATTCAAAATCATAGTAATTACTATGATACTGAGATGATATGATATAATGTCAATAATAATAATTTAGACGATTTTCATGTTTTAACGAAAAGTAAGAAGTTGAAATGTTGAAAACATCGGATAATGTCATTCACAAAGATATGTGTATAGCGGCACAGGATAGATACCTGCGGCAATCGGATGGAATGATTGAGAGAGCTGACAAAACCCCAATCAAGGCATTGACAGTTTCAAACAAGGTTTCTTTCTTTGAAACTGTCAATAATTCAAGACCACAGTTGGTACAATCCCTGACATAGATCTGATCCTGACAAAGAGGAGATAGATCACCTCAGTAGATAGTCTTGACAGGAGGAGTAGAGCGATCCAAACGATCCAAGTTTTTACGATAAGCAGTTCATACTGCTTCTACTTGGCTTCTCCCTCCATTCGAGAAGTGACAGCATCTATGATTGTAACATTTGTAACCTAGTTTGAAGTAGGTAGAGCTTCCCCTAACCGTTAGCTAGCGACGTGGTTTTAGCGTATCACTAACGCCAAGATCACGTCTCACAGAAGGACACAATTTTTAAAATTATATAAAATAAATAAAGCACGCTCGGCTTTCATAACTTTTTAAGATTGATATTTATATGTTTTAGGTAATAAATTTTAGAACAAATAAAAAACCACCTCTCCAATGTTAAGATTTATCACCATCATGCTTGCTTGATTTTCGGAATTTAGTTCTCTCTATTTCTGGGATTCAGAGTAAGTGGGAGCAGCAGAGCAGCACAAGCCGCGCAAATAAGCCTCGGTAGTGGTTACATATTTGAGACATTGGGTCCGTAGGGGCCGGGAGCTCATCTTGTTTTCAAAAGGCTTTCTGAGCGTTTGGATTATCTTTTGACTTTCAAGTGTCTGTGGATGATCCGATTGCTTTTCATGTAGTAGTAGTGTAAGAAGTTTTAGCATGTAAAATGATATTGTATTTTATTGCAGTTAGTAAATGCACATTTGCTAGATTTAAAAAAAATATCTCTATCTTTAAACTATAAAAACCTGACAACCCATGCAATTGTTAAATTTCTGGTGTTCACATATCAGCGGATTATATAACCCGCTCTGCGATTAGTCGCAATTCATGAAGGATCATCTAATTTTATTCTTCTAACTAATATTACTGCCAACGACCTACGGTTGATGATAGTGATGGTGGCTGGCTGCGTCTTTCCATTCTATACAACGCCAGAACGCAGGCATAGGAAACTGCTCGCGTATATATTGTAATGTTGTTTTAAAATCTGTTATTACAATGCGTACAATAATTTTCCGTACTGATGGTGTATACCTAGTTTGTGTCGTGGATGCTCGCGTCTTCGTTCCTGACTATATGCAATTACTCATACTCATTTAATTTATAATAATAAGTTACATGTAAAAAAACCTAAGGTAAATCTAATCCTACTAATATTATAAACGCGAAAGTTTGTGAGGATGGATGTATGGATTTTTGTTACTCTTTCACGCAAAAACCACTAAACGTATTGAGATGAAACTTTGCAATTATATACTCGTAGCTTATATATCAGAATAACACATAGGCTATAAATTATAATGATATTGCGTCAAAAATCAAAATATAATGCGGGCGAAGCCGCGGGTAAAAATTAGTAACTAATGAAATTGATTTTATAAAATAAAGCATTGATTCAATGAAATAATAATGAATACCAATCAACTTACACTTGACAAGAGTGTAAAAAGTCGAAGTATTTTTATTACACAACTAGCTGCGCCCCGCGGTTTCACCCGCGCATCTCACGATTGTGTTTGGTACAATACTGAGTAAAATGTCTTAGTGACAACTTAACAATTAGGTAGGTATGTCTGAAAAGCCGTGGTGTTCTGGTGGTAAAAAAGCCGTGGTGTTCTAATGGTAATGACACCCGCTTTGCAATCGAGAGGTCATGGTTTCAAATCCCGGTGCCGTACCAATGAATTCCTTGGAATTTATGTACTGAATTTCACACCTTGGGCTTTTCGGTGAAGGAAAACATCGTGAGGCAACCTGCATACGTCCTTAGAAGAAATTCGATGGCGTATGTGAATCCACCAACCCGCACTGGGCCAGCGTGGTGGATATAGCCCAATCACTCTTCGCGGTTAGGCCTACGTCTTGCAGTGGTCTATTAAAAGGCTGATACAGTACAGAACAGTTATATCTCACACCGATAAGGCGCATCACATTATTGTTTGGTGTAGGTACCCTTCGTGGGTAGGCCTACTTCATGCAGTGGGCTATTAAAAAAAGGCTGGTACAGTGAGTAACTATAATTAAATATTAATTTTTCTCATGTTACTTTCAAACTACTTTCATATGCAACCACGAAATGTGGACAGACAATTAAGCAGGTTGAAAGTTGCGTAGCAGCATTTTTGGTGCTCCTACCTCAAGGAGCAACTCATGTAGCAAGCTTGGGGAAGCGAGACTGTGTAAAAGCTCTACAGGGCGGCGTAGACTCGAAATACCCATAAATTACGGTTGATAGGACTCAATATGGCCGCCATACATACATAGTATATTTTTCACCAAAAATGGCACACCCGATTTCAATCATAGGTACAAAATTCAAATAGTTCGCTCGAATCGATGTGTACCATTTTTTGATAATGATGGTCTTTCAAAAACGACTGATGAACTGAATAGAACCACAAACCACAACATTATTTAGCTATGTAATTCGTTTCTAAAACACTGCTTGTCAAATGAAACTACCTCTGAAATACCTATGATGTAGCAAACAAAAAAAATCAACAAAATCGGTTCATAATTGTCCAAATAATCACGTAACTTAGATACACAAAAAACATACCGCTGAATTGAAAATCTTCTTTTTTGAAGTCGGTTAAAAAGCATTGGTATGCATCATGCACTCGTGCATAATGACAATATAATTTCCGCACTTTCTTATGTAAATAAATGCTCACTATTAAACCAATTATTTTAGCAGTACCTACGTAGTAAGTATTAATTTACCAAAGAAATATGAGAATGTATTATTTCGTTAGGCACTTTTATTTAGTTATTATGATTTTTTTGCATTTCAAACAAATTAATTTGCCGTGTTAACAGAAGTGCGCTGAAGGCCTCTTATGCAAAAAGTATGTACTTTTACGTCCTGTTTTCTTAGATGCGGTGTACATCTTGCTTTTTCCTGTAATTTTACGAGAGGTTCACTTTCAGGGAGGTCTTAAGTTCATAATTTTACCTTCCTATAGAATATCATGTGCATTGACTCCCAATTCTCAAGGAAAATGTGTACTCAAACTGGGCTTCATGTGATGTTTCGCCAATTGTAAAGCTAATAAGGGGCTACAGAACTTGTTAACAGGAACAATAACAATGATTAACAGAAGTTTGGACGATTAGCATCAACATAAAGTCCTACCATAGACCTAGTACCAACTTGATCCAAAATGCATCCGTAAACAGCAACAGGGGTACAGTTTCACCACGGCTACCACGGTTTAAGGAAAAAACATGACTTACCGTGGCAAGTGGATGCGTGCGGCTGATTGTATTCACTCTAATTAAACAATAGAATGAGCGTTAAAATATAGTGTACGATTTGTGATGTTGCAGGCTGCGGCGGGGGCGGGCGTGTTCGAGCTACAGATTCTCGAGTTTTCAAATTACCGGCTGGAGCTGGCGTCGGGTGCGTGCTGCGGCGGCGGCCCGGCGGCGGCTGCGGCCGGCGGCCAACCCGCGGCCTGCCAGCACGCGTGTCGCACGCGCTTCACGCTCTGCCTCAAGGAGTACCAGTCGGTGGCGGCGCCCGGCGCCTGCTCGTTCGGCCGCAACGCGTCGCCCGTGCTCGGCACCGACTCCTTCACTCTCGCTGAGCCGCTCTACACGCTCGCGCTGCCCTTCTCCTTCCGCTGGACGCGCTCTTTCACGCTCGTACTACAGGCGTTCGACGACTCGCCCTACGAGGACCCCGGTGAGTGCCTTTTTTTTTTTTTTTTTTTTTTTTTTTTTTTATTAGACTACAAAACAGTATAAATGTGTAAATTACAAAACAAACATTCTTAAAAATACTTACGAGTACATCTACACTTCACGATGTAATCCTAACATGCAAAGAATACACGCTACATCTTAACATTAAAAAAATTGAAATAAAAAAGAAACAACATCTAGAACGCGACTAACCAAGAATAAAACAAAGTATTAGAACACAACTTACGAAATTAGGTTTATAACGTGACTGATAACCATACCTATCACAAAAACAGCAATCAACTAACATGAGTCACAGCTTTACAGAGTTTAAACTTAAGTGAGGTCAACGAACAGGACGAAAATATATCAATGCTATCTCTAATCATTTCATAATGCTTACACATGCGATAGATCGGAGAATGCATCAACATGTTGGTTCTGCATGGCGGATATGCAAAGGTACCTCTGCTTAACGACACAAAAGAGCCAGGACGCGGCACCCTCAGTGTGATCTGTTGCAGCAACTCTGGACAATCAATGTGGCCATGCAATATTTTGTACAGCATAACAATGTCTGCTGTAGTTCGACGATTTGAAAGAGACAATATTTTATAGTGTTGTAAACGAGAAGAATAAGATCGAAGAGATTTACATAAACGGTCCATGTATGTAATGTGATATAGAAATCTAGATTGTACACGTTCCAATCGATTGGCATGCACCTGATATACTGGATTCCAGACAACACAACAATATTCCAAGATGCTGCGTACTAAACTATAGAAGAGTTGAATAGAGAGGTTAGAATCCTGGAATACTTTGGACTGCCTAACAACAAAACCACCAATTTTCATAGCCTTTTTGATGACATGGTCATAGTGGTCATGGAAAGAGAGCTTATTATCTAGAATAACCCCCAAATCTCGAATCAAAGCGGGCCTTCCGCCCGCGGCGAGCCCCGCCCTGTCCGCCCTCGCTCGTCTCACGCGTGCGCTCCTTGCAGACGAGGGGCTAATCGAGGAGGCGTGGTGGTCGGGCATCGTGGAGCCGAGCGCTGAGTGGCACGCACTGCGGTACGCGGGCTCGGCCGCCGCCGTCGCCTACCGCGTGCGCGTGCTCTGCCAGCCAAACTACTACAACACCACCTGCACCACCTTCTGCCGCGCGCGCGACGACAAGTTCGGCCACTACTCCTGTTCCGAGACCGGCGACAAGCGCTGCCTGCCCGGCTGGCACGGTGACAACTGCGAGAAACGTGAGTGTCTCTCCTCCGTCCCCCGCCATATCTTGTCCCCCGTCTGAGGCCCATCGTCGCTCACGTCCGTTTTATCCGCAGCCGTGTGCAAGGAGGGCTGCCACCCGGTGCACGGGCGCTGCGACCGGCCCGGCGAGTGCGCTTGCCGGCCCGGCTGGCGTGGCGAGCTGTGCGCGCAGTGCCAGCCCTACCCGGGCTGCAAGCACGGCTACTGCAACGGCTCCTCGTGGGACTGCACGTGCGACACTAACTGGGGCGGCATCCTGTGCGACCAGGACCTCAACTACTGCGGCACGCACGAGCCGTGCCGCCACGGCGGGACTTGCGAGAACACCGCGCCCGACCAGTACCTGTGCCGCTGCGCCGAGGGCTTCTCGGGCGCCGACTGCGAGCGCGTGGACAACCCGTGCGCGCCCGGGCCGTGCGCGCACGGGGCCTGCGCGCTGGACGCGGCCGCGCCGCGTGGCTTCCGCTGCGCCTGCGAGCGCGGCTGGGGCGGCGCCACGTGCGACCGCGATCTGGACGACTGCGCCAGCGCGCCTTGCCGCAACGGCGGCTCGTGCCGCGACCGCCTGGACGCGTTCGTGTGCGAGTGCGCGGCCGGCTGGACCGGCGCCACGTGCGAGGCGGACGTGGACGAGTGCGCGGCGGCGCCGCTGGGCCCGTGCGTCAACGCGGCCGCGTGCAACAACACGGCCGGCGGGTACGCGTGCGCCTGCCTGCCCGGCTGGACGGGCCGCGACTGCGAGACCAACGTGGATGACTGCGTGGGCCAGTGCCTGAATGGCGCCACGTGCATCGACCTGGTGGACGACTTCCACTGCGCGTGCGCGGCCGGCTACGCGGGCCGCACGTGCGCGCTCGACGTGGACGACTGCGCGCCGCGCCCGTGCCGCCACGGCGGCGAGTGCGTCGACCTGCCCAACGCCTATCGCTGCATCTGCCCCGTGGGCTTCTCCGGCACCAACTGCGAGGTGGGTCCGATCGCGCCTCTCTCTTGTGCACGACATCTCTTACTATTCATGTTTTGCTATTAATCTTTCGCTTTCTGTGCTCATTTGTATCTTCGCTTGTCCCAGGTGATATCTACTGTACTGCCACACGAACTAACCACCTTCTGCTTTTAGCTATCCTCCTGTTCTGGACGGTACTGCGCGGTGAGTATGACTAATCTTCACCTTACTAACTTCGATATGTCGTCGTTTCGATACGGAGACATATTTATCTAACCCTGTCTAATCACAGGACCGTTCCGGGAGACGTTATTGAGAGCGGGTGTCGAGTCGAAAAGCTGAAACTTACGATAAAAGTAAATAATCGGCCAAGTGCGAGTCGGCCTCGCGCACGAAGGGTTCCGTACCGTATGGAAACCCCCCTTAGTGTGTTTAATTTAAACTATTTATTTCTAAATTAAATGATTACTTAAATAAATATTCTGTGAAAATTTAAAGCACCTACGAGTACCTGGCACCGTTATTAATAACGAGCGAAAAACGGCTTAAAATTCAGATATGTTGTATGGGAGCCTCCCTTCAATATTTCTTTTTTTTTAGTATTTTTTAGGGTTCCGTACCTCAAGCGGAAAAAACGGAACCCTTATAGGATCACTTTGTTGTCCGTCTGTCCGTCTGTCCGTCTGTGTGTATGTCAGGACTCTTTATCTCGGGAACGCGTAAAGATATTGAGTTGAAATTTAAACTACGAGTATATACGTAAACCTATGAATTCTTGCAGTTGTGTAAAAGAAAAGCTTCTCAGTTACCGTATAAAAAGTTAGAGCCGTTTATGTCGTAAAAAACCGCATATTTTGCACTCACAAAAATCAAAACCTACAGGGTACTTCCCGTTGACATAGAACTATGAAATTTGGCGAGAAGCATTGTCTCAGAGTAGACATATTATAACTGTACATTTTTATTTACATCATAAAATATAGGGCCTCAAAATTCACAAAAAATTGGTTCAAAATTCTGTCTAAACTGAAAATAAGTTCAAATATAAATTTAAATTTTTTTTTTTTTTTTTATTGACAGACTACAAAACTGAATGAACATTTTAAAAAACATAAATAACTTACATAAAAATAATAGCTAACGAGCACATTCATTCTTCTAGGAGTAGTCCTAACATGGTTAAGTAATAGCTAGCTACAAGTTATAAACAAAGACGAGAAAACAAAAACAGATATGTTACTAGTATACAAACAGAAACTAAATTTTGATTTGTCTACCTAATCATTCTTATACAATATAAACATAATAATTAAAAATTAAAATTTAGCTCGAACGCAAAACAAATAATAAGTTAAAATGCATAAAATACATTAAAAAAAAATAATATTTATATATATAAAACAGAAAACACACAACTCATAACTTATGAGAACGTATCAAGATAACCTTACATCATTCCATTGCTCTAAGTAGGTTCAGTTTTAGAGAGGTCAACGAACCAAACCTGAAAATATCTATGACATCTTTAAACTTATCGTAGGAGTTGAACATACGGTATATTGGAGAATGCATAAGGAGATTGGTTCTACACCGTGGTCTAGCAAATGTAGGTTTACTAGCAGATAAATACGTCCCAGAACGAGGAACTTTGAGCGTAACTCTTTCAAGGAGTTCGGGGCAGTCAACAAGGCCATGCAATATCTTATACAACATGACAATATCACTAGCCATACGGCGGTTGGCAAGCGACATTACATTGTAATGCTGGAGTCGAGAATCGTATGATCTAAGTGATTTGCACAATTGATCCGTATACGTTATGTGGTAAAGAAACCTGGATTGGACCCTTTCCAGCCGATCAGCATGTACATTGTATACAGGATTCCAGACCACACTACAATACTCCAAAATACTACGAACTAGGCTATAAAAGAGACTGATAGAGAGGAAGGAATTGCGAAATATTTTAGAGTGCCTAACAACAAACCCACCAATTTTCATAGATTTCTTTATCACATGGTCGTAGTGACTATGAAAGGAGAGCTTATTGTCCATCATCACGCCTAAATCACGAACACTATCGACCTCGCATAAAGGCTTGTTTTTAATTGTATAAGTTGCCGGAAATGGTGACTGTTTACGTGAAAACCTAATAAAGCAGCATTTGTCAACATTGAGTGACATATTGTTACTTGCACACCAATGAGTGATAGTATCAATGTCGGCCTGAAGGTCTTCGACATCTGTGGTTGTTTTAATGGTTTTATAGATCTTCAAATCATCGGCAAACATCTTGACGTCAGAAGTTAACAGTCCAGGCAAGTCATTAATAAAAACGGTGAATAACAAAGGCCCAAAGTGCGAACCCTGAGGCACACCGGACGGTACTCGAGACTCTAGACCTGAAACCTTTCACTACCACCAACTGCGAGCGCTTTTCCATATACGAACTCAGCCAGCGTAGAAGAGATCCATGCAAACCAGATTTCTGTAATTTATCAAGCAAAATATCGTGGTCTACTAAATCAAAGGCTTTACTGAAATCAGTGTATATTGCATGTACCTCCTCACCCTTGTCTAGACTTTCAAGAATATCTGTAACAAAGCTAACTAAATTCGTGGACGTGGATCTACGAGGTAGGAAACCGTGTTGGTCGCTGCACAAAAGATGGGAAATATGCCAGTAGATCTTTTTGATAACCAGTGACTCAAACAGCTTTGCAAACCCTGACAAGATGGATATTGGCCTATAGTTTTCCACAGACGCCAAATCTCCTTTTTTATGAATAGGGGTGACAAACGCCAATTTCCATCTCACTGGGAAGATTCCAGTTGAAAGAGAAGCCTGATATATTGTAGCTAGAGGCCACGCCAGATTATCCGCACATTTTTTTAATACAATAGATGGCAGCGAATCAGGTCCGGGTCCCTTAATTTGCAGTGATCCTAGAGCAATTTTAACTTCCCTTTCTTGAATAACAATGTTAGTTAACGGAGGTATACCAGTTTTGCAATTTTCATCGGAAGCAGATCCACTAGGTTCCTTGGACTGATTGATCTTATATACAGAATTAAAGTGCTCCAGAAACAAATCACAAATTTCCTGTCCTCCGACAGCAGTTTTATCACCTAAAGTCATTTGATCTGGCAAAGAGCTGTTATTGGCTTTCAATTTATTCACATATTGCCAAATTAGCTTAGGCTTTTTCTTAAGTATTTCTGAGGAAGATTTTTTGAAATTATTGAAACAATCAACCAGCAACTTGTCGCATCTCTTTCTACTAGATTGAAAGGCTAATTTGTCCTGCAGGTTTTTATACATTTTATACTTTTTGTGGTGCTTAGCTTTTTCTTTGAGACTCTTTATTAGAGGAATGGAGAACCAAACTGGATAATTATTATTCCTAAGCTACAATAACGGAGTATTACATTCTACTATAGGCATCAAGACCCTATAAAATACGTCCACCATCTCATCGACGGTGCTACACTTCTCAAAATGCACATTCCAATCTATTTCCGACAGTTGTTGATTAATAACGACATAATTAGACTTATAAAAATTCAGTTTAGGTATTAGGTTCTTTTTCAGTGGCCTGTGGCTGTGAAGATTTACAGTAATATACAAAGAAGAATGATGTGGAAAATCAACCTTGACTAATGGATGATGGTTATCGCTAACTGATACATTATTGCAGCCCAAATTACTGAACGAGAGATCCAAAATACGATTATTTCCATTAAGCACACTGTTATGCTGTACAAGATCATTGAATGCCATTGCATCAGCCAAAAACACTTCCGCTTGTCCATTTCCATGTTGTGGAGCTAAGATTTTAGTATTTGGGTCACGCACCCAATTCATATTTTTCATATTAAAATCTCCTGCGATAAAAATCTTGGAATTAGGCATTATTTTGTTATTTATAATGTGACTAGTATTATCCCAAAAGCATTTAAGGTTTTCAAATCTGAGTGGTGATGGCAAATAAGTAGCACAAATATTTATAACATTGTTATCAGAAGCTGTCCCCAGTTTGAGAGTCAACCATAGATCCTCACACGAAGATTCCCATGAAGACATACGTAGTACGTTATAGCTACGCAGTACACCTACCATAACACCCCCTCCACTTTGTTTAAAGGAACCACTTTCTGACCTATCCCGCCTAAATAAATTATATCTGCTGTCCAATAATTCGTTATCAAAAAAAGAATCATTTAAATAAGTTTCTGTGATTATAATAATATCATAGTTCTCCGATAATGCGTTCATATATAAATCCCGGAATTTGGTTCGTAGACCCCTCACATTCTGATAGTAAATTTTTAATTGGACCTTCGTGACGGTTTCATAAGGATTTAACAAAATCCAAATCCTTTATGTGAACAGGCTTAGATTTGATGTCCCTGCGAACAAACACACGTCCGTTGCGGACCCACACAAATCGGTAGCCCTTCTCAGCGGCGGCCGCTCTTGTGGCAGCATGAAGCTTTTTATTTGCCGGCGAAAGGTGTTCAGCCACATATATGGGGCGCTTTTCTCCTGACATTTTTATGTGTGAAGTATTCAACTTGTTCTGTTCGTGGCTCCTGTTATACATTCTTATGGTCGCGAGAAAGTTATCCCTGATGCGAGGAGTTGCCAATCTAACGATAATGGAACGAGGTCTGGTTGAATCATTTTGAAGCTTCGCAACTCTGTGTACCGCTATTATATCCGTCTCATTCAGTTTGTAGGAGACCGCGTCGCTGATTTTATTGACGATGGACAGAATGTTCTCAGTTTTGCTTTCAGGAACACACTGAATTTCCATATTGCATTCACGGGCTAATTGCTCCATCTGCGACAATCTGCTGGTGACATCTTTCATCTGCGTCTTCAATTCAGAATTTTCCACTTTAAGTGAGTTAATCTCTGCTACTTGCGCGTCACACAAAAGTTTCAATTCTCTAAATTGAGCAGAGATATGATCCACACTCTCAGCCATGTTCGCGATGCGATCGTTTGTAAACTTGCTCTCATTTATTATTTTTGATTGTATATCCTTGGACAGTGAGGACGATACTTCCTTGAATTTCGAATCAAAATACTCCTTCAGCTCATCTACGACGTTAGAGTTCTGATAAAGGCTGGACGTCGAAGAGCTAGGCTTGGTAGGTGAAACGTTTCGAGCCTGTGGACGCACCGGTGTATTAGAGTTGTCTCCCTTTTTCTCGCTGTTTTTGCAGGCCGGGCACTTCCAAGAGGCTTTAGCTTGTTTTCTTTGTGAAAGTTCTCAATGGTTATACCCAGACATTGGTAGTGGTAATTTTTACGACAATTCCTACAAGTTTTTAACTCATTGGCACTTATCACCAGTCTGCAGCCCTCGCAAGTGCTCAAATTTCCCGCGCCTGCCATTATCGGGAAGACAATAAGTTATCTGTGGTCAGCTGCAGTGAACGGTTTTAGTCAGTCTGACTGTGACGTTAGTATTAAAGTGACAGATGACAGTAGTGACTTCTTTATGATCAATCAATCCTGAATATGTCAAAGTCAGTTCAGTGAATACACGACAAGACGTAGGTTATGTTTACAAAACAGTGTAGTTTTTTCTATGTAAATATATAATTGTAAAAATATAAAACATCAAACTTAATAGCAATCAAATAAGTTATAAAATCAATTCTTAAAGCAGTTTAAATCTCAGTATTTACTCATATCAAAACTAGATGGCGTTGGCGTCAAGTTAGCCCGCGGCATTAACTTTCTCCGTCGATGTACGAGGTATCTATACGTTCGCGAGATGCTGTTTTAATGCAAACATTTAAATGCATTTCCTGACTCGATCAAATTCAAAGTGACGTATCATTTTAAAGAACTTCATTTGCAATGCTAAAACAAGTTTATAATCGTGTTTGTACGGAACCCTCGATGTGCGAGCCTGACTTGTCCGGTTTTTTTGTTATAGCGGGACCATAAATACATCATCTGTAACAATTTCAACGTTCTAGCTATCACTGTTCCTGAGATACAGCCTGGTGACAAACAGACAGACAGACGGACGAACAACGGAGTCTTAGTAATAGGGTCCCGTTTTTACACTTTGGATACGGGACCCTAAAAAGAAATTTATTTTATTAATACAATTTTGGAAAACCAACAGCTTTAATAAACAAACTATAGAAAAAATAATTTAAACAAGTAAGCCTTAAAGTTTCCACTTGTAGCAATAGATTTACTGATGATGAAAAATAGTCTTCTTAGCAACAAATTAATACATAAAAGTTAATATTATACTAAGTATTATACAATCATAAAAGATAAGATTATACAAAAAATATAGTTATTTGAGGTCGTAGAAAAAACAGAATAACGAAAATACAGTCAGACTAAAACAGCAACGAAAATATAGTCACATTAATAAACAGCCAAACCTACTAATGAAATGCTAAATGGAATCTTTAAACTATAATATATTTTTACATCATAAATTCCTCTTTTCAAAAACCAGCCATAATCTGCAATCATGTCACCCTGATACCTTTCTATCATCTTTTTTAAATCCTGGTGGATGCACATTTCCTGTTCCACAATATAATTACCACAGATTTTTTTTTTTTTTTTTTTTTTTTTTTTTTCAGGCAATCTGAAATCTGAATCTGACTGAAAGAAACTGTGAAGGAAATGAAACTTTACAATTAATATAAAGTAAAAACTACGAATAGAGCCAATTCTGTACTTTCATAAATATATTCAGAAACTGTGAACTTGTAAAATCCGCAGAAATATCCAGGGCAACAAAAAAAATGTTAAATATTGTGTTATCTTTGAACAGAATGTGACGTAAAGCATATTTGCTCGTGTGCAGGACGACCGTGACCACTGCGCGGGCGCGCCGTGCGGGAACGGCGCCGCGTGCTACACGGCGCAGAGCGACTACTACTGCCACTGCGCGCCCGGCTGGGCCGGCAAGAACTGCACGCAGCGCGCCGCGCCCGCGCCCGCGCCGCCCGCGTCCGAGCCCGCGCCCGACGCCTGCCTCGGCGGCGCGGCGTGCGCGCGCGGCCGCTGCGTGCGCGCGCCGCCTGCGCCGCCGCGCTGCACCTGCGAGCCCGGCTACTCCGGCGCGCTCTGCACCGACCGTGAGTACCGCCCCGGCGACCCTCCGGCCTCGTCCGTCGGCGCCCGCCTCAACGCCGCCCTCTACTTCACAGAGCTGGACGAGTGCGCCGCGAACCCGTGCCGCAACAACGGAACCTGCATCGACGGGACCGCCGACTTCGCGTGCGTCTGCCGCGACGGGTGGACCGGGAAGACGTGCTCGATGCGAGTGGAGGCGGTGGACCGCTGCCCGGAGGGGCTGTGCGCGAACGGCGGCACATGCGTGCGCGAGGGCGGCGCCTGGCGCTGCGCGTGCGCGCCCGGCTGGGCCGGTGCCACGTGCGAGACGGGCGCGGCCTGCGCGTGTGCAGCGGGCGGCACGTGCGTGCCCGCGCCGGCCGGCGGCTGGGCGTGCGCGTGCCGCACGGGCCGCGCCGGCGCGCACTGCGAGCTGGCTGACCCGTGCGGGGCGGCGCCGTGTGCGCACGGGCGCTGCGTGGCGGCGCCGGACGGCGGCCACCGGTGCGAGTGCGAGCGAGGCTGGGCGGGAGCCACGTGCGCCGAGCGTGCCGCGTGCGAGCCGCGCTGCCCGCCGCCCGCCGCGTGCGAGTCGGACCCGCCGCGATGCCTGTGCCCCGTCGCGCCGCACCACACGGCGCGCCGCTGCCTCGAACGTAAGTTACTATTTTTTGCATTTTTTCCTATTTACGTGGTTAAAATCCTCACTTAAGTGTAACCTATCTACGATCAGTTAAATTTGTGAACGACGTATACAACGTTTCCTGCAGAACTGGCGGGGCTCGGCGCGGGCGTGGAGCTGGCGGAGGCAGAGGACGCGGAAGAGGCGCGGGCGGGGTTGGAGGGCGCGGGCGGCGTGGCGGAGGAGGAGGCGGGCGGCGGTTGCGGCGCCGGGAACGGCACGTGGTGGTGGGGCTGCAACGTGTGCCGGTGCGCGGCCGGCGCGCCCGCCTGCACGCGGCTGTGGTGCGGCGTGCCCGACTGCCTGGCGGGCGGCGCGGCGCCGTGCCGCACGGACGAGGTGTGCGTGCCCGCGGCGCCCGCGCTGTGCCTGCGCGCGCCGTGCCCGCCGCTGGGCGAGTGCCGCCGCGTGGCGGGCCGCAGCGTGGAGCCGCCCGCGCTGCCCGCTCCCGCCGCGTGCTGGCCAGGCGCGCGCCTGCCGCCGCCTGCCGGCTGCGCGCGCGCGCGCCTGCAGCTGGCCCGCGAGCGCCTGGCGCCGGGTGCGCACGCTGAGCGCGCCTGCGGAGCGCTGCGCCGCGCGCTGGCGGCCGCGCGCGCCTCGCAGGCGCCGCGTGTCTCTCGCGCGCCCTCGCTCGCGCTGCTCTGTGACATCGCGACCGACGACGACGACGCGCTCGACCTCGCTCTGGTGAGTAATATTTGACATGAATCAATGAACACACGCGGCTGCACCATCGACTTGGCAATTATTAATTCCATTTCCAAACAACACAAAAAGGATATTATGGTTTACGTAGTCAAATGCCTGGGTCATATCACAAAAAATGGCACATACTGCATTATTTTTAAAAAAGCACAAAAAACAATCCACGCCCCACTTAATATAATTAAAGCACTAAGAATTACACCGCTAAATTATTCGATCGCTCCGCAGCGTCATGCGCGGAGCGGCGTTAAAAGATTACTACCTACCTGCGCCGTGAGCCGATTCACTCGCGCGCAGGGCGGGTTTTATTCTCAACAGACACGTTATTTTACTTTCATCATAATTAACGTTCAGTGAATTCGTTTCGGTCGCGGTTCGTCTGGGCCGTTCGGCGGGTCCGATCCGAGGAATCTTACCTTATGCCCCACTCTCACGAGGCGCCTCGGCGAGGCTCTTGCCACGAGTCTGGGCGGAGGAAGGCTGCACGAGTTGTAGCCACCCACACTCTCGACTCGATTCATTTAGTTGCCCGCTACGTGTACTACGAAATGGACGCGGTTCAAGTGACTGCGTAAGCTATATTTTATGTGAACAGATATTAACGCAAGATATGTATAATAAATTGATGGCAATTTATTTTACATATTTTGCGTTAATATCTGTCCTAGAATCTCCACGCGTTCTCGAATAATTCTTGCCCTTCGGAAATGCTTCGTATTCGTCGCCCGGCGTGGCGGGCGGTGACCGTAACGTGTAATGAGAGCTCGCTTGGTGTGTTGCAGTGGATCGGCGACGAGGTGGGCGGAGGGGTCGGCGCAGGCGGCGCGGGCGCGGAGCTCGCCGCGGCGCTGCGCGAGCTCGGCGAGCTGGTGGCGCGGCGGCGGCTGGCGCGCCACCCGCTGCTGGGCGCCGCGCTGCGCCTGCGCGTGCCGGACGAGCCGGGCCCGGCCGCGCCCGCGTCCGCGCCCGCGCCCGCCGCGCTGGTGTGGGGCGGCGCGCTGGCCGCGCTGGCGGTGCTGGCGGGCGCGGGCGCGCTGCTGCTGTTGCGGCGGCGGCGCGCGCGCGCGCTGGAGCGCTCGCGCTGCGACGAGGAGAAGTCCAACAACCTGCAGAACGAGGAGAACCTGCGGCGCTACGCCAACCCGCTGCGCGGCGCGCCCGAGCCGCCACCCGAGCTGCGCGCGCACTCGCTCTACAAGGCGCAGAACGCCGACGCGCGCAACGACACGCCGCCGCGCGACAAGGAGCTCACCAAGCGCGCGCTGCCGCCGCCCGAGCCGCCGCCGCCGCGCCTGGCGCCGCCCGAGCGCCTCACCGTGCTCGTGTGACGCCTGCGAGGCGCCGCGCGCCGCCCCCTCTCGTGTGATACTAGTGTAGTGTGAGGTGACCCGACTCGCCTCTAAGATTATTTATTTTCTCGTTGTGAACTCGCCCTGTAAATATTGTACTTTTGTAAATAGTGTTGATTGTGGAATGTAAATTTTTGTCGAGAGATTATGAAAATGTATTTTTGTAAAGGATGTAAAAAAATTAATGAAAATGTTTGTTGTAATAAAGTTGCCGATTTATATTGGTTATTTGATTGTTTTTCTCCCAGACCCAAATTATATTATATTAGCGATCTTATACTATGAATTGGAACAATTAAATGCATTCATTACGAACTAGCTGTCCCTAGTTGAACTTCATCTCACCATCTGTCAAAAGAAAAAACCGGACAAGTGCGAGTCAGGCTCGCTCACCGAGGGTTCCGTACAAACCTTACAACAAAATTGCACGCAACCGGGGATCATATTGTTAGTCTTACACTGAAGATAGTCTGATGGTAAAAATATATGCAACAAACAAATGAATGAAAAAGGCTTTGTGACGCAGGACTCGTATTAATGAGACCCACGGACGGACGGATAGCCGGACACAACGAATTTATAAGTTTCTCGTTTTACTACGGAACCCTAGCTGACTATTGCACCGACCTCCGGTCTGGCCCCGCTCCCGCCGCGTGGCTCGCATGATGCAGTCGCGCGGCGGCCTAGTCTAGATTTGCTATTATTTTTTTATCTAACTTTAATTGCAGTAATAGTCTGCTTTAGTTTTCTTATGAACATACATGTATTTAATTGTAATTAGATTCATAACTGGTAATATTAATGAAATTCTATAACACTTTACTTTTCTTAATTTATATAAACAGCTTGCCTTCAGCAACAGAACATCACTGTATCATGTTTGCAGATGATGCTACAGTTTATATACCTCAAAATAAATTAAGTGCAGTAGAGTTCGAAAACGAGGTAAAACTAACGTTAGAAAAGCTAGTTCAGAATCTGGATTCGATTAATTTAAAAGTTAATTTAAATAAAACGAAGATTCTACAATTCAGAAACCATCAAACTTCACCACAACAGCTAAATGTTTCCTATGATGGCATACAAATATGTGAGGTGAACAAATCAAAGTTTTTAGGAATCACAATTGATTGTCACATGAACTGGAAGGAACATGTATGTCAAATTAACTCCAAAATTTCCAAATATCGCTATGCACTTTCGATTCTAACTAATACTTGTTCAAAAGACGTATCAAAAAATGCATATTATGGCTATGTTTACCCACATTTAAAGTATGGAGTAATCTTTTGGGGAAACTCAGTAGACATAGATAGCACATTCAAAATACAGAAGAGTTGCATTAGATCTATATTTAAACTCCGCAGTACGGACTCAGTGAGAGAAATCTTCAAAAATAACGGTATTTTAACACTTACCGGTATTTATATATTTGAGATTTGTCTGTTTGTAAAAAACAACCCAAACATTTTTATAGTAAACCAATCAGTACGCTCAGAATCTTTACGTCGTAAATATCAATTCAATATAGGTATTCCACAAGCAAATAATGAAATGTTTCACAGAAGTACTTACATGATGGCAATCAATACTTTTAATGACTTACCTCATCATATTAAGGCTTTGTGTGGAAATAACTTTAAAAAAAGCTTGAAGAAATGGCTTATCGAGAAAACTTTTTACACCATGAAGGAATTTTATGCATGTACCCATGGGTCCGGTCCATATTTATACTATAAAAAATAAATCTAGAATAAGTGATTTCATATTGAGTAATGTAATATAAAATATGTACCTACTCGTACCTACCATACATATAGGCTGTTCAAGTTTTTACTTATCTTTTATAAAATGCTAAGACATTGTGAATGGTCGATTTATATAACTTTTTATTTTGTTTTTAGAATGTAAGTGTAACATAGGTAGATTTATTTAAATAATGATCTCAAATGTTGGCTATGACAGGTTGTAAATAAAATGTGTGTTTATTGGTGATAGAATCTCTAACTATGCCAACTTAAATAGAAAATGTAACATAGTTTAACTTAGACAGGTAAACTCTAAAATTTATGTTACCAAAAATTGCATGTCCGCTAGGATAGACTGTTGTTACTAAGAAAATTTGTACCACCATTTTACACAGTTTGTGCAATAAATTTTTACTTTACTTTACTTTACTTTACTGAATAGGTAGGTACAATACAATACAATACAAAATTACTTTATTTTCACACCATACATTACAAAACAACTTAAACTAGAAAAATAAAACAATAATCCGGTAGAAAAATGGGCGGCCTTATCGCCTGCAGCGATTTCTTCCAGGCAACCTAAATTAAATAATATTAAGATAATTATGTTGCGGTCGGTGCTGTTCAATAGCATAAACTACATAGACCAAATACACAGATACAAAAATAAATTATAATTATTACATACAAATAAATAAATAAATAATTATATACCTAGTTAACTTTCGAGAGCGTTTATTAATCTTTTTAAAAATTACAATTTGATTAATTCTAAACTTATATTAATTGTACCGATGCTAGGCACGTCTTAACCCTAGTGAAGCTGATACTAAACTTGTTTAAACCTACACCTTAAGTTCTAATGAAAGCTCGGGCTTATCTATGCTGACACTGCGTCTGGGCTGCGGAATGCAATGGCGTGGCTAGTTCGGGGAACGTAACGCCTTCCCCCTTAGACCGAAGTTATCGGAAAAATGCAGTTTTTCCGAGAACTTTGCTCCTTACAATTTCCCGACATTTTCTTATGCTACTAAAAGGGGAATTGGTACCCCATTAACATTTTCTTCAATGTTCTGCTCCATATTGTCTCTTTGCATGAAACACTTATATTTCCACCAAATGGCGTACACTAAAATGACCATAATCACCATATATAACACTATGGTGGCAACACTAACACTTTTTACACTAATTTCGCTGTTTCCGCGGCTGGGGCTTTTCTTTACTAATTCGTTGAGGCGTTGAATGGCGTCCAGGTCCACACTCTTAAGGCTTACCGGATCGGCATTCGCTTCGACGATTTTCTTGTTGTCGGGTAAATTGGGCAGGTTAACTATAGGTACCTGCTTATAATGCGGCATATCTAATGAATGAAAACGGTGTCCGTAGATCAATAAGTTATCGATGAAGACGTCGCACGGCTTCTGTATAGTTAATATATATGTTCCTCGGATTCGTTCCTGTGTTACGTCATCTTCACATCTCTGGGCTATGGTTTTCTCAATTTTCACAAATATTATCCACATGTTTCGGCTAATTTTCTGGGTTTTCACGTTTTCCAGCTCGACTCGGTGGGGGTAGCATTTCGTAGCATTCTGTTGAAACTGCATTAGCTGCTCCTCACAGGTTTCCGCTGTGTGCATGGCTAAGGCTTTTTCTGGGCATAAAAATTCTCTAGCTGTTATTTCTCTGCATTCCTGGACTATTGGGTGGTACTTATTACCTTCTACTATTAGGTAAGGGAATTCAGGGATAATGGCGTAAACTTCTTCGCTAGGATCATGGAACACAGGGAGTGGGTACAATTTGAAATAACTATATGTAGTGTTATCAACTAAAGGTACATTAATTATAAATATAACATCAGTATCTCTAGCATATGTCTTTACCGTAAATGTCTCTTCTAAGTTTACTAAATTTTGCTCATTTACTGGATACATTAATTGTTCAACCTTACTTATTTCCGTTAATAACATTAATCTTAGTGGAATTAACTATATGATCTAACATTTCAGAAATGATTGTTATTTTATTAGATGTCGCGGTTTCGCGGCTATCTAGGTCTGCTATAAGTGTATTAAAATGAACGGCGTCTTCATGGTCTAAATTACTGTATCGATCCAGAAGGGCCTGGGTCGATGTCCATAACATCAGGGGTAGGCAGCACCACCTGTGGAAGACGTTTGACATTTTTAAGGGGAACTTTGGTCTTCCTGTTTCTGACTTCCACGGGGACTATGTTCCTAACTACTTCTCCTGTAACAACTGCTTTTTGGTATTTAGGTTTATCTTTTGCCTGTCTTTTATTTACAGCTTTCGCGAAAATTACTTTTCCTGTTTCCAAATTCGGTCCTATTTCTCCACCTCTTTTCCTAATTACATTCTCTTTTCTTTGCTCATTTTTAGGGAAATATGTTTGTATAACTCATTAATCCTTTTTCTGTGGTCTTTTATTAATTGTTGTTTATATGCTTTATCGAAGTCTGTATCGAAGGCAGAGTTTACTGAGGTGTGCCCAAATACAATTTCAAACGGAGTTAAATCGGTAGCGCTATGTATAGCGTTATTGTAGGCTAGTATAGCATAAGTCATTACGGAGGCGGCATCTGTATATTTTCTCTCATATTTAGCTATGCGGTAAATTTCTATAAGGGTGGAATGGAAGCGCTCTACCATTCCCATAGAGTTCGAGTTATTAGGTGTTCCGATATGTAGTTGAATTTTATGTAAATCTGTTAATTCCTTCATTAATTCGTTATTAAATTCAGTTCCGGGGTCACAACTAATTTTTCTGGGGATTCCGTAAAAACTGAAATATTTTAGTAATGCTCTAACTATTTCCGGGGTAGATCGGGATGGTACTTCTAAAGCTTGTCCTAATTTGCTGAAGGCATCAATAATTGTGAGATAATGTTTCGACTCTATTGAGAAAATATCGATGAATATTTCCTGAAATGGGGATTCTTGAGTTTCCGTAAGTTGTAATACCGGTTTAATGGGTTTACGGTCATATTTGGTAGTTTTACATTTTTCGCAAGAATTTATAACAGCTGCTACTGTTTCCTGCATGTTCGGCCAGTAGTAGTTTCGTTTAATTCTTTTAACTGTTTCTGATATGCCTCTATGACATGTTTTACCGTCGTGTATTTTTTCTATTAGCTGCTTTTGCTCGGTCTCATCGGATACATTTACTACGCGTTCGGTGCATTCATAAAAGTTAACAGTGCCTTTCTTAAATAGAGTAATTATCGTTTTTCCGAAATCGCGCCTGTGTTCAAATTTTTCAAAATAAATAAAATATTTAACTTTTGGTTTTACGTATTTCTTCAAAAATTCTTTAATTATTTCTAAGTTATTTATTGGGAGAAATACTTCCAGAATTTTCTGGTGTTTCGTGGATAAATCGGTTACTTGCATATCGTTTCCAAATTTCTGAAAAACTAATATTTGATTTGGTTTCGTGTCTACGGCTTCTTGCAAAATGGGAATACCGGGTGAATCTAAATCTTTACCTGAATGAATAGTTTGGCTGTGGCTAGATTCGGTTTCGGACCTAACTTGCCAATGAGATTCTTTACGTAATAACTGTTCATTTATGTCTTCGTCGTCAGATAAGCTTATAGGGCTAGCTGTAGCGGTTCGATTCGAGTCGGAAAGTATAATAGTGCCAGAGTCACTGTCGTTCGATCTGTTAGTCGTTTGTTCGGTTGGTCTGTCTAAGTTAACTATCATGGAGCGGTCGTCGTTTTCGTCGGATTCCAGGGCATTTACCTTAAGTCTAGATAAGGCGTCGGCATTTGTATTTTTGCGGCCATTTTTGTATTTTATATCAAAATCGTATTCCTGGAGACGTAATCTCCAGCGCGTTAATTTACTTCCTGGTTCTTTAAGTTGGTAAAGCCAAAGTAAGGGTCTATGGTCTGTTACTATGTCGAATTTGTGCCCGTAGAGGTAGGGGCGGAAATGTTTGGTCGCCCAAACTATAGCCAATAGTTCTCTTTCTATTGCGCTATATTTCCTCTCGGTTTCTGTCAGCGTTCGGCTGGCGTAAGCTACAGGTTTATCTGAGCCTATGGTACCCTGAGAGAGAACAGCGCCGATGGCTACTTCTGAGGCGTCTGTTGTGAGGATGAAAGATTTCGTCATGTCTGGGTACTGTAAAATTGGGGCATTTACTAATAATTTTTTACATTTTTGGAAAGCTTCTTTGTATTTTTCGGTAATTTCTACCTTTTTACCTTTTTTCAAGCAGGCGGTTAGGGGTTGCGTTATTTTGGAAAAGTCTTTTATAAATCTACGGTAATATCCTATAAAACCTAGGAATCGCTTTATTTCTGTCTGAGTCTCTGGGATAGGATAGTTCAGTACTACTTTTATCTTGTCGTTATTTGGTTTGAGTCCGTCTTTAGTCAAAGTATGTCCTAGATATTGTACTTCTTTTCGGAGGAATTCGGATTTGTCTAGTTGTACTTTTAGGTTGGTTTGTCGGAGTCTGTCAAAAACTTTTCGGAGTTTTTCTAGGTGTTCTACTAGACCACTTGAATAGATTAATATGTCGTCTAAGTAGACAAGACAGTGTATTCCTTGTAGACCTCTCAACACATTATCCATAGCGCGTTGGAACGTCGCTGGTGCGGTCTTTAAACCAAAGGGCATTCTAAGGAATTCGTAATGTCCATTTTGGGTAGAAAATGCGGTTTTTTGTCTGTCTTGTTCTGAAATTTCAATTTGGTGGTATCCGGAAGCTAAGTCAAGAGTTGTAAAATAGCTACTTTTACCTAATTTGTCAAATAAGTCGCAAATGTTGGGAAGTGGGTATCTATCGTCAGTCGTAATTTCGTTAAGTCTGCGGTAGTCAATAACCATTCTGTATTTAGGCTGTCCGGAAGCATCCATTTTTTTTGGAACTAGGTGAACGGGGGCGCTCCAGGGTGAATGTGACTCCTGGACCACATTGTCCCTGAGTAGTTTATCAACTTGTTCTTTAATTTCCTGAGCTTGGGCTGGAGCCTGTCTATACGGTTTTATATAGATAGGGTCCTCGTTAACTGTCCTAATATGATGTTTAACTTGATTGGTAAATGTCAGTGGTAAGTTTTCACAGTAAAATATATCTTTGTATTCCTCACATAAGTCTCGTATTGCTTTGTTTTCTTCATAATTTAAATGGTCAAGTCGTAATTTTTTCAAGTTTTCTTTCAGTAAGTCATCTATGTCTACGTTGGTCATGTCGTTATTGTAATTTACGTCGCAAATTTCATTTTCCTCACTAATTTTAGTCACTTTGAACGGTTTTGTCACTGTCATAGTCATGTTTCTGTCTGATGCGTTTTGAATTACGGTTGTCGCGAAATAGTTCTCACACCTAACTAAAGCTGAGGGCATTCGTATGTTTTCGGAAAGTTGGGTAAAATTAATAATAGCGTCGCCATTTTCCAAATTTACGGGTAATCTTACTCGGTGCTCTGAGCGTGCTTCTAAATTTATTATGTATTCTCGGTCGTAAATTATAGGTATAGCGGTTTCTTGAGTTTTCAGAATTTTCCTGCCTAAATCCATGTTTGCTTTTAATTTCGACATAAGGTCTAATCCAATTACTCCATCGTATTTTCTGTCTACGTCATATATGAAAAATTTGTGGAAACCGGGTTTGTTAAAAATTTGAAAATTCGGAATTTTCACGACTTCGTTGTGGGTGCTGGTAGCATGCGTACTAGTTACTGTAAATGGTTCGTATTGTTTTGATTCACTGTAATACTCGTTAGCCTTTGTGGGGCTTATAAACGATCTAGTACTTCCTGAGTCTAGCATGAATTTTCCATCTATGTCTGGTATGTATATGTATGGTAGTTTTAAGGTGGCGTCATAGTTTAACTGAATTATTTCGGGTTGTTTGGGGAGGCTGTTATATAAAAATTTTCGCTTTCAATACCTTCGTCGGCGTTTTCCGCTGCATTTTCCGGAATTTCCTCGGGTTCCGGGAAATCGTTTATAGGGTATTCTACATAAGGGTAAGGGTCGTAATATTGTGCATACTCACCGTATTCAGCGTTGTAGTCCTGCGCGTCTGTAGTGTACATCTCATTAACTGGATGTCTAGGCGGGTGTGCAGGGGCAGTGCGCATTGTGACGTCATTGCTCCCTAGCTTTGGTGCTTGAGGCTGTGGTAGGCGGTAACCAAATTGAGCTGGTAGTGGGCGGTACCCAAATTGACCAGGCTGAGGGCGGAATCCAAATTGTGCAGGCTGCTGGGGTCTGAATCCGAACTGTCCAGGCTGCTGGGGTCTGAATCCGAACTGTCCAGGTTGAGGGCGGAAGCCCTGTGGACTTACCTGTGGCCCGAAGTTGGGTTTAAATCCAAACTGCGGTCTGCTTACTGCTTGGTGCTGTGCAGGCTGTCTAGGCGCTGGCGGCACATATAAATTTTGGTTTCCGGGAATTCCAAATTTAAATTGTGTGGGAATTGTTGGTTTGAAGTTATTTTGAGTTTGAAGCGGCATTGAATTTTGGGGCCTATTCAGTAATTTCGAACGGAGGTTATATTGTTCGTGGAAATTAACTTCTTCTAAAACAATTTTCAAAGCGTCCTCAAGAGTCGCAGGATTTTTAAGTCTGACAATTCGTACCATATTTTCCGGTAAATTATATAAAAATATGTTAAGCGCGGTGTTGTCGTAAATTATTTTCTTGGCTATTCTCATTTCTGGCGTGTTAGTTTGGAAAACTTTGGAAAATAAGATAGCGCGAACATCTTGAATTCGGCTACAAAAATCTAGGTAGGTTTCATTACTTCGTATTTTTAATGACTCGAGTTCGATTGCGACACAACCTTCGCTACGAGGGTCTCCAAAGTGTTGCACAAGGACTTCTCGTAGGTTATCGTAATTTTCAAAATCGCTACGCTCACTGATAACAGCGGCGGCTTTTCCGGTTAATTTACTTGTGATGTATTGCATCAAAAACTCATTACGGGGCTGTGTGCCTTGGAGTTGACGCAATACATATTCGCATTTTCTCAAAAATAAATTTAGCAATTTTGTCTCGCCATTGAACTCGGGAATCAATGATAGTACTTCTTTAGGAATCTGAGCTTGTGGTAGAACGGGTAAAGGCAAAGGGCCTCTGTTTTCTTGAGCCATTTTAGTTAATTGTAAATAATCTGTTTACCTTATTATTATACACTTAATTAATTAATTCACTTAATCTACACAAATTCTAACCAAATTCCTATATTAAAACAATAGATTTTATACTGTAATAATTTTTCGGAAATTAGTAAACTATATAAACTATAAGTAAAGTAGTTTACTTAATTCTGTGCAATTCTCGTCACAAAATACTTAATTACTTAACTATGCGCAGTTTTCGTCGCAATTACTTAATTATTGTGCAGTTTTCGTCACAAAATACTTAATTACTTAACTATGCGCAGTTTTCGTCGCAATTACTTAATTAATGTGCAGTTTTCGTCACAAAATACTTAACTATGCGCAGTTTTCGTCGCAATTACTTAATTAATTTACAAAAATCAGGGAAATGATGGGAAAGAAAGGAAGTAGAAGGATTTTACTTGTACTCACAGTCCAATCGCCATGTTTCTCTGTACTGCTCGAAGTAACGTATTTCTTTGGTTCGAGGATAGCTGGTTAACGGGTGCACTGACTCTAGGTTTTTCTAGGTAGGCCGTTAAAACTTTTTGCTGCCACTCACTAGAGAATTCACTATTTGAGAAATATACTCCGCGATGACAACAGCCAGCTATCCTACCGGCTGCGCCAGTTAACTTTCGAGAGCGTTTATTAATCTTTTTAAAAATTACAATTTGATTAATTCTAAACTTATATTAATTGTACCGATGCTAGGCACGTCTTAACCCTAGTGAAGCTGATACTAAACTTGTTTAAACCTACACCTTAAGTTCTAATGAAAGCTCGGGCTTATCTATGCTGACACTGCGTCTGGGCTGCGGAATGCAGTGGCGTGATATCGCGTGGGTGGTCGCAGTATAAACATAGAGGCTAGTTCGGGGAACGTAACGACCTACATAAAATACATACATAAAACCATAATAAAATATATACATATATGTACCAAATTAACAAGTAGACAGATAGTGTTTAAAAACAAGAGATTTAAAAATGTTTAGTGATTGAGCCTGTCTGATCGTGACAGGCAGTGCGCTCCACAGCATAACGGATTGGACAGTAAAGGAATGATGATAGGATAGATTCGAGGGACCGGAAGTAGGAAATTTAAGTTTGAGAGCACGAGAGGATCGTAAAGGGCTAGAGTGGGATTGAAGGAAAGTAAAACGCTCCTTCAGATATAGCGGAGTGGAAGGATAGAATAGGATTTTATACAAAAAGGCCAGAATATGTGAGTTGCGGCGAAGACGGATTGGTAACCATTTAAGCTTTTGACGAAATTCAGACACGTGATCATATTTGCGTAAACCAAATATAACCCGGATACAGACATTCTACCTATAGACATACTACCTATGGTCTAGGAAGAACCCCATAGACCTTGACTCTTTTTAAAAATATGTATAATTATCTAGTAAGTAATATATTACCGATACTGGTATATATATTGCTTTGTAAACATCCTTTTCTAATCTCGTATGGATTGCTCGCCATGTGACCATGTCAATACGAGAGCCGAGAGGACTATGTATTATTGCACTAACACTAGAGTACACGCGCGGCCTATGTATAGTAGACCAGGGTCATATTAGTGGTTATAGCTTTTAAGGTTTAGGTACGGATTATAGAGACAAAATTCCAGGAAAGCCTCCATCTTGAAATTCGTCAACAGATTAGTAACCCTCATGATGAATGTGAAAGTGAAAACAAGTAGGTATATAAAAACATGGAATAGGAACATTTCTTTTTATTCATATTTGTTTTTGTATACCTACAAAAAATACATTTATCCCCAATTTCGTCATATGTTTGAATCTAGTGATTATCGCAATATTGGAAATATTGCCGACGGCAACTTATGATGATGATGATATAAATTTTCAGCTGAAATGTAGAATATAAATGCTAGTTATACATCTTATCAGTGGTACAACACGATTTCGTACCAAAGCAAAGCAAAAATTGACCATATTGGACAATGGTCACTCTATCCGAGAGCCCTATATTGAGTTGCTAATCAAATGTCCAAAACGTACTCGCATAGCACGTGAATTTGCACGAAAAGTAAAGAAAAATACTATGTTATCTAACTAAAATGCAAAAAAATTCTTCTTCTCTTCTTTCTTCTTCTCTTGGCTGCACTGTAATAGATACTAACGACAGGGAAGATGAAATAGAAATACGTGCAAAACACCCTACGTTGCAGTGCAGCTTTCCATTCAGTTCTAGCGTCCAAGTTGCTGAACAGATGTACCAAGATTGGAATTTATAAGACGGTGATCAGACCAATCCTTTTGTACGGATGTGAAGCGTGGACGCTGACTCAAAAAGAAGAAAATAAACTTCTAGTTACAGAGAGAAAGGTACTTCGGAAGATACTGGGACCGGTGAGAAGAGACGATGGTAGCTGGTGCGTACGGAAAAACAGGGAACTGGAGGAGCTGTTTGTTGATGCTAACATCCTGGGAATGATAAAGGCACACAGACTGCGGTGGCTCGGTCATGTCGAGCGGATGGGGGAGGATAGGGCCGTCAAGAGAGCTTACCTGGAAAAACCAACGGGGCGCCGCCCGGTGGGACGACCCAAGTACCGCTGGGTCGACGCCGTGGAAAAGGATCTGAGCGACATGCAGCAGCCGGACTGGCGAAGCGCCGCGTAGCGCCGTGACGACTGGCGCCTTTTAGTGTCGGAGGCCACAGCCACACTTTGGGGTCACAGCGCCAACGCAGTAGTAGTAGTAGTTATTTTTCGATATTTTTTAGAATATTTGCCAAATATATTTATTTTACTAATTTATATTTACTAAAAAAATATAGAAAAAAATTATAGCCATAGAATTTGGGAATTGCTAAGTGTATGTCTATATTGCTATCTAATTTTGTGCCTTTTATCAGATGTTTTGTTAAAATAGAATGCTTTTTGACAAATAAATACCAAGGACATAATATCAATTTTGTGATGTCGGGAGTTTTAGTATTTATGAGAATACGAATACATTTTTTTCTGTATTGCGAATACTTCTTGCGCGTTTGCGCTATTCCTCAACTAGACTGGAGCCCACATCTTATAGATAGCGCGGTCTCAAGATAGCAACGATCTCAATCTAAAAAAAGGTAGGTAGGTTTTCAGGTAAAATTTATTAGTTATCCGCTGAAAGATAACCACTGTGGAACATAAGCCACTCAAATAGATTTCTTTCTTTCTTTTTCAAAAATCTTAAACTCTGGATTAGACTATCTCCGGTAAAATAATTATTTAGGCATATAGTTCGCACAAATAGATGTATCATCAACGTAGTAATTTTTACACTAGTGTTAATTTTTCAAAAACGACTCATCATAATGTTGATAAAATTTTAATGGGACCATTTCTGAAATATGACCTACCAAACTAAATAAATAAATAATATCAAAATCAGTTCATAATTGAAGGAGTAATTGCGTAACATAAATACAAAAAACATTGATCAACACCCTGTTCTTTGCTTAATAATTGAGTGAGAACATTCTTTTTTAAAATAAGTTAAAATAAAGCATACAACTAAATAATATAGATCGGTAATAATACGTTACAATCTTCTATTATATAAAAGGCTTCCCTGAGTGACTGACAGACAGACAGCCTACAGCCCAAACCGCTTAAGATATGAGCTTGAAATTTGGAATATAGGTACATTGAACGACGTAATGGAGCACTAAGGAAGAAAATTTTGAACTTTCGACCTCTAAGGGGGTAAAACGGGCCCTTTTCGTTTGTATGTAACTTTTTATTCCCTGTACCGATTGATTTGAAACTTTGTATACATGCTTTTCAAACAAAATAAAAGTTACGTTTTTTCCTGTTTTTCCGAATTTTCCTCATCTAAGGGGTCAAATAAGGTCCCAAAATTGGTGAGAAAAGCATCAATTACATCGAACTAGCTGAACGGTTATGGTTTAAAATTGGTATGAAGGAGGCACACAGCATGTTTTAATACAGGAACTAATAAAATCCAGGAAAATCTATAAGGTTCCTTAGGGATACGTGAAATTAATAAGTTTAGGCTACAGCCCAAACCGCTGAAGATATGAGCTTGAAATTTGGAATATACGTACATCGTACGACATAATGAGTCACTAAGGATGAAAAACGTACCCAAATCTAACTTGCGGGGTAAAACGGGCCTTTTTTGTTTGCATGTAACTTTTTATTCCCTTTACCGATTGACATGAAACTTTGTATATATACTTTTGAGACTAAATAAAAAATATGGCTGCACCTGATTTTTTAATTTTCTTTAAAAAAATCCTTAGGGGTCAGATACGTCCAAAACTTCAATGCGCTTTTTTAAATAATGTTGTATCTAGAATAGGATTATGATACTGATTTATCCTTAAATGGGGCAAAATGGGTCCCCAATAGTTAACGATTTTTTTTTATTTTGTGAGCCAATAGTCTCAAATTAAGCGCACATACGGATCATTATACGTATTTTTTTCTATGGGATCAACCCTGGCAAGCGAAAATTACCAACATTTTCCATATATTTTGTCGCGGGTCGATGAACTTTTAGTGACAGCTGATTTTATTCACGTGTTTTTGGGGTTGATACCATTGTAAAAGTTAATCAAATTATGAGTATAATAGCATCCTAGAACATGGCTGACGACGTCTAGATATACACTATGTGTTTTTAAAATAAAATAAGATATAGGCACCTACTTGTATACCATTTTTCCATTTACCTAGAAAACTAAATTTCTAATGACTTAATGAAACATGTCGAATACCTGTACCGGCCTTAATTAATAGTGCACTACTGAACATAGGCCTACCCGCGAAGGGTGATCACGCCGACCGAGCGCGTGTTGCTGAATCCACTAACGACATTGATTTTTTCTCTATGGACTTACCTATACAGGTTGTCTCAATGTTTTCCATCAATGAAAAGCCAGTAGTGTGAAATTTCTTACATAGTTACTCATACAATTAATATTATTGGCTCCCTCGGTGGCTCAGTGGTTTGTGACCCTGACTCCTGGGTCAAAGAGGCGTGGGTTCCATTCCCACCCAGGGCAAATATTTATGTGATGATCATATGTGTTTGCTTTGTGTCTGGGTGCTATTAATTTATATTTATTTATTTATTTAACACTCAAAGATTCAAATGAACACTTTCTTGCACACCATTTGTACAAAAGGAGGACTTAACGCTAAATAGCATTATCTGCCAGTCAACCTACAGGTACATGTATATATATGTAGTATATCAGTCTCTGCCAGCCAAATCACAAGCTGGATAAAACTCCAGATAGCTAAGGAGCACGAGCGAGGGAACTCTCAGTAAAACTACTGTTTACATTTGCTAATTGCAGTATGCAAGAGCTCTCTGATTTATTTCAATACTCAACACCCTACCGATATCGAGAAACATAACGCTTGCGCGAGTTAATTTGCTGTGTGGCGCCATCTCTTGACAAAGTTAGGAACTACATGTTCCTTGCATTGGACATACCGCCCACCAAGAACGTCATTAAACGTTCTTCAAAAAAAGATACACAGGTAAGTACCGCCCACCATGAATGTGGTTAGGAGTTGAAACTTAAACTTAGCTAAGATTTAAGACGGATGGCGCAACACGAATTTATACAAAAACTATACTAGTAACAAAATTTACAATCTAAATTTACAAATGCTCAATCTGTCACTGGCAGTACGCATAATTTGGATGTGGTTGATTTTAAAGTTACTACTCTTGTAATTTGGTCCAAACCTGGATGTTTAGTAACCACCCTGCCCAATAGCCATCGAGCTGGAGGAAGGTTGTCCTCCTTAACGAGGACCACATCGTTAAATTCGGGTTCTGGGTTAAATTTTGTCCACTTACTAGTATATCTCTGCAAGCAATGCAAGAGATATTCATCCGACCACCTACGCCAGAAATCTTGCAACATCCGTTGTGTTAGTTGCCTACGTTTCAAAGTACCGATGTTGCTCAGGTCATAATTGTGTTCGGGTACTACAATCAGAGGTTTTCCGATGAGGACGTGTCCTGGCGTGAGGGGAGATGGATCGCCATGATCGTTGGGAAGTATCGATAATGGTCTAGAGTTGAGGCATGCTTCGATTTGTGAGAGAACTGTCGTCCTCTCCTCGTCCACGACGCGACTGAGTCTCTGCAAGGATGAAAATCTTGCCCAGATGGGATCGACAGTAGAATCTACAGCAACGTGAGCTTTAATGTTGCGTTCTTCTATATCAGTAGATATAGATTTCGGTCTGCTATATTCCAGCGTAGAGCTCTTAAGCCAAGCTGGACCCTCAAGCCACATGTCATTCTGCGCTAATTCTGTAGGAGTGCAACCTCTGGATGCAAGGTCTGCTGGCTTCCGAAAAGATTCTACGTGAGACCACTGGGAGCTGTCTAATCTTGTCAAGATTTCGGATGTCCTGTTGGCGATGAAAGTTTTCCACCGACTTGGATGACTGCTGAGCCATGCTAAAACGACGGTCGAGTCAGTCCATCCATGAATGTTTGCTTTGTCAATGTTCAACACCTTGGCGACTTCCGTGCTTAATTTGGCTACCAAGACCGCGCCCATTAATTCCAGACGAGGTATGGAAACCTGCATGGTTGGAGCAACCTTGGTTTTTGCTGCGACGAGGCTGACGTGTACATTTCCGGTAGCGTCTCCTGTACGTAAGTTATCTACACAATAATCTGTTTTTATTTTTTCAGGTGTTCCAGATTCATCAGCTTCATCGACGGCCAGTTGCTCCAGCGTCTCCACAGCCAGATAAGGAGAAGAAGCCGTGCCGAAGGTCACTCTTATTAATCGATACTCTTCTATTTCAGATTCCGGATCATCTCGCCGAAGCAGCCGCTGGATCTGTCTGTCTGCATCTTTCTGGGTGACGAGCACCTGGCGGTACGTCTTTATAATGTCTGCGCTCAGACGTATGGGGTGAGTACGCCACCTCATGATGACGTGGCGTAAGTCCTGTTGTAAAGTAGGTCCTACCATCAATGTGTCGTTGAGAGATACGCCATTGGTTCCCTTGCATGATGCATCAAATACAACGCGAACCTTGCTCGTCGTTTTGGAGTCACGGATAACGGCGTGATGTGGCAGATAAACGCCATCAGTGTTGTCATCTGTGTTCTTGATGCGCTCCATGTGACCAAGGTCCAGGTATTCGTGTATCACCTCGGTATACCTTTTCTTGAGCTCAGAATCTTTCTTGAATCGATGTTCAAGATGGTGAAATCGTTTCAGAGCAATATCTCTTGAATTTCCGTACTTGCACATCGGATCTTCTTCTTTGAAAGGAAGTTGAACAATGTATCTGCCTGTAGAATCTCTTCGGGTTGTATGCTTGTAGAAATCTTCACATCGTTGTTCTTCGTGAGTGAAGATTTTCTCTTCGAAGATGTCAGATTCGATTTCCCAATATTTCTTGGGAAGCTCATTTTCTTCTACATGAGCATGCATGCTTATTGTCACGTTATGATAAGATTGTGTTGAGAATGATTGATCATTATCATTGCGATATGTGGGGCCTGATAAAACCCATCCCAAGGCTGTATGTTGAGCGATTAATCTTCCGTTAGGACCCTTGATCAGTCCTTCTCTCAATATCTTACCATATGCATCTGCACCAAGCAAAATATCTATTTTGTTTGGTGTATTGTATTCTGGATCAGCCAAACTGATCTCGGCTAGTTCCGGCCATTCTATGGTTTCAATCTTCTGAGATGGAAGCAAGTTTGTGATTGAACCAAGTATGTGAGCTTGTACTTCAATCCTAAATGTAGGATCGTGTCGTGATTGCACGGTGATCATCACCATGTACCTTGACGCTAAAGTACCTTTGTCACCACCCAAGCCTGATATTATGCTTTTACTTGGAATCTTCTTGAGACTGAGCAGTTGAACGACAGCTTCTGTGACAAAAGATGCCTGCGAGCCCTGATCCAGCAACGTTCGCAGTAGATGAGTGTCGCCGTTCCTCGCTTGTGTCGTGACCATTGCTGTTGCAAGAAGAATTTGACTGGGCGTGACTGCCTTCGAAAAATGTGTGGCAACGTTCGATGCTGATGCTGCATTTTCGGAGGTTGTTTGAATGTTTGGTAAGATCGATTTTACTTCCAACGCTACCTCTCTCGAAGAGTCGGATGACCGTGATTCTGACGTTGGTTTTGGATGCAGTAGTGAGTGATGATTATGTTTACAGATTCGGCACTTGGTAGACGTTCGGCAAGTATTTGCAGAGTGGTTTCTGCCTAAGCAGTTGAAACAAAATCCATTTGTTTGGACGAAATTATGTCGAGCGTCATAATCAAGCTTACTAAAATCTTTACATTGCCATAATTTGTGAATACCATTTTTACACATTAAACATGTATCTGATACAGTATTGGAACTAGTTGTAATGGCATGCAGTACTTTCGGTTTTTGGGTTGAAAAACTTGGTTTAGGTTTCACTTTAGGATCAAGAAATTCGAGAGAACGAAATCGCGCTTCGAGAAATTCACGCATCTGAAAGAGGGTTGGTAGTTCATCGGACACGCTAATCTTTACCTCCCATTGCTTTCGCGTTTCAGAATCTACTTTCATGCAAATGATGTAAATGATGATGACATCCCACGAATCTACTTTAATTCCTAAGTTTTTCAGTCCATTAAGAGTGTCGTTAGTTGTATCCAACAACTCTTTGATAGCGCTGTATGATTCTGTTCCGATACTGGGTTGATTCATAAAACGCCTCAGTAGACAATTGGCAAGATATTTTTTATTATTATATCTCCCGTTCAGAATACTCCACGATTCTTGATAATTATCTCCTGTGATAGGTACATGTCTCAGAAGTTGCTCGGCTTCTCCTGAGAGATGCCCCTTTAAGTAGTGCATTTTTTGCACATCATCTATGGAGGCATTATTATGGATCAATGATACGTACAAATCTCTAAAACTAGGCCACTCTGAATATTGGCCCGAAAATATTGGAATATTAATTTTAGGTAAGCGAACATTACTATCATTGTTACACATTGTTTTTACGTTACCGCTTGAAGAGCTTTTTGGTGCGAATTGACATAACGCTTCCTTAATATCCGATTTATAATTTATATAAATTTCTTCCATATCCGAAAACATATCTTTAGTGAAATATTCATGTAATAACAAAGCATCCGTTACCTCAGTAATTAACTCAGTATGACTATCCGATATTAATTTCCGTTGACTTTCTAAAGTTTCCAATCTAGTTTGCAAATAAGATTCTTTAGCAAGACGATCTCTGGGAGATTTTTTGTAATTTTCGTAAGATTTTTCTAAATTACCTTTCAAACGTATCAAACCTTTAATAGAAGCTGCCATATTAAATTAGTTGAAAAATAATTTTAAAGATAACAATGCTAGTACACTTCTATTTATGTTAAACAACAAGTTACACAATTTTATAATTTAGTTGAAAGTTGAAAATTTTACAAGTTGATGGAAAATATCTTCAAATTTTTCTAAGTGTTTGAGTTTAAATACACTTCTGGGTGAAAACCGGCGTGGATTCCCCGTCAGAACACTTTTAGAGAAACTATTCTAAGTTAATATTAGCATGCAAAGTTAAAGTCCAAGATGAATTTATTGATGAAATTTTTCTATGTCTCTGGAACCTTGTCAAACTGAACTTTTGTAGCACTTTATCACTTTGAATATTTTAACGAACTTTATCACAATAAATTTGTAGAATTTGATCGCGCTGATTTTGAACTTTATAATAATCACAAATGTACTCACGATTTATCACTGGCAAACCTCACTGACTGCTGCTGGTTACGTCACTCCTGTGACTATTGCTGCTGAAGCAACTTGTTGCCGACTTCAATGCTGTATCTGCTCACTCGGCTCCTTCCTTCCGATTGTTCTTCCTCGGTTGGTGGTGCCCCCGCGCACCCCGCTCCAACCAATCGTATCGACCTTGATCGACAGGTCTAATACGATGAGCACAACGTTCAGTGGCAACCCGCCACCGGTTTCTAGTGCTTTTCCGCAACCGGCAAGTATGTACGCTGACACACTTGAAAATTCACTGATACACACACACTGTATCCGACTCGAATAGGACCATGGATAAAACTCCAGATAGCTAAGGAGCACGGGCGGGGGAACTCTCAGTAAAACTACTGTTTACATTTGCTAATTGCAGTAGGCAAGAGCTCTCTGATTTATTTCAATACTCCACACCCTACCGATATCGAGAAACATAACGCTTGCGCGAGTTAATTTGCTGTGTGGCGCCATCTCTTGACAAAGTTAGGAACTACATGTTCCTTGCATTGGACACAAGCTTTGCTTAGTTTGGGGTCAGAGACCGTGTGTGAGATGATCCCCAATATTTATTTTATATATTTATTTATTATTGAGTTAATTTCAGAAATTCGGCGATATATCATCTAAAAATTCACTTACTCCGTAATAAGCTTTAGATACAAGTACATTAAATAACCAAATACTGAGACAATACAGGCCGATCCGTTGGCTATTATCATTTTAGGTAAACACTGATACAATTCAGGCTAAATCGTAGGCAATCTTGCAAGTAATACGATAATAGGCTCATTTACGAAGGCGCTATGGTAAATATAATAGCAACATAAAAATTGTTCTCTCTATCGAATGCTTAAAGTGAAAAAGGAACAGAAATAATTATGCTAATTAGCTATTATAATTACGATGTCGCCTTCATAATCGAGCCTAATGCGGGCTTAGCCACGAACTACTATTATTTTAAGTAAGTGCCAAGAAAATGCGGGTCAAACTGTGGGTTGTTATCATTTTAAGCAATTACGAAAATAACGCGGGCCAGACCGTGGACTATTATCATTGCAAGTAAAACAACAACGCAGGCTAACGGCTTGCTATTATAATTTTAAGAATTAATTAAGACAACGCGGGCCAGACCGCGAACTATTAGATATTTTTATAAGCAAATGCCAAGACAACGCGAGTTAAACCGCGGGCTGTTATTTTAATCTTACTAAAATTAAAATAACAGCCCAATTTAAATCTTACTAAAAACGTGGGCCAAACCGCGGGCTATTATCATTTTGAGCAAGTACTAAGACAACACGGCTATTATCATTGTAAGTAAAACGACAATGCAGGCCAAACAGCAAGCTTTTATAATTTTAAGCAAGTATTAAGACATCGCAGTCCATGCTGCGTGCTATAAATAACCATCTTAAACAAGAACTAATAATACGCGGGTCATACCGTGACCTATTATTATTATAGGCAAATACTGTTACAATTTTGGCCAAACCGTGGGCATTATCCTTGCAAGTAATTTTAAGCAAGTATTAAGACAACGCGGGCCTAATTGCGGACTTTTAGATATTACTATAAGCAAGTAGAAAGATCAAACCGCGGGCTATTTTCATTTTAAGTAAGTACCTACGTACTAAGACAACGCGGGCAAAGCCGCGGGTTTTAAGCTAGTATTCATATATTTTAATATATTATTACTACTCCATAGCTTTCCCTTAGAACACGCTTTGGATTTAGCGTCTCGTGGCAAGCGCGCGACTGTGGTCTTCTCTTTTACTCTCGTATTTTTGATTACCGTGTGAAAGAGATGAATTATCGATGCATTAGAGGCACTGCATGGGTGCGCTCAAGTCTCGCTTGAAATTTTTTTGGATTTCTTACGTTGAGGATTTTTAGTGAATTAATTAAAAATGTCCAGTTTTTAGATTTAGTAAGTAAGTAAGTAAGTAAGTAATTTATTTATGAAACAAAAATAAAATAAATGTTTATAAACAATAAAAATAAACTTAACACTACGCTACACTAAAACACTAACTAAACATTATTTTACTCTTGTGACAACTCGGCTCCATCTCAGCATAATGCCGGCTGCGAACAACCGGCGCTGATCTTCCGATGGCGCCGACAGGTGACGTCACACACGCGTCACGCTCAGTTACATACCATGATTTTATACATATATGCATACATAAACTTAACAACGTATTCAGCGCAGAGGCAATTTAAAATAAATGAATAATAAATGAAAATAAATGATAAATAAGTGAAAACAAGAAAATATTTTTACAAAATTATCACATGTAGAGACATGTTTTTTTTTTAATATATAGGTTTTGAGGTAAATAAATGAGATAGAGAATTGACAGATTAAATGGCACTAGTATCTGCTATAAGTGACTCTTCGCCCTTCTGATGATCGAGGATAAATTTCTTAAGTTTTAGTCGAAAACTATGTATACTTTGCAGGTTCCTAATAGGCGGAGGAATATTGTTCCAGCATTTTGAAGCAGCATAGCGGAAACTACCTCTAAAAGCAGCAGAGCTGTGCCGTTGCGTCACTAGCTGCGTTGTACATTTGCGGGCTGGGTTACGGTTCGATTTCCATGACAACTTCCCGTACAGATAACTCGGAGTTTTGAGTTTAATGACACCAAACATAACACACGCCAAGTGTAATTTGCGCCTATGCATCATTTTTAACAATGAATGTTTATTTAAAAATGGGGTCACATGTGACCTTAACGGGATTTGAAAGCAAAAACGAGCACAAGCATTCTGTACACGTTGTACGAGCTTTTTCGTCTTTGCCAATAAACGAGGGCCAAAGACAGTATCCATAAAATTAAATTTAGAAAGAATTAATGACTCTACCAGCTGGATCCGGATTTCTTCTTTTAAATATGGCCTGATGTTGTACAAAAGTTTGAGTTTGTAAAAGCAATTTCTGACACACTCCGCTACGTGTTTTTCGTATCTCAGCTCAGAGTCAATTTTCAAGCCCAGGTTACGCGCTTCAAACACTCGCTCCACAGGTTCCCCCAATAGTATGACACTCGAAGTTGGATTGACTTTTTCTAACTGATGCCTAGTGCCGAAGATTAGGTATTTTGTTTTCAGAGGGTTTAGTAAAAGACAATTATCTCTGGACCACGCACCTATTCTCGCAAGATCCTCGTTCATCTTACTGATAGCTATATCAATATCTTGCGGTTTACACGAAATATATACCTGGATATCATCAGCGTATATATGAACCTTGCAGTGATGGATATGTCTTACAACGTCAGCTGAATAAAGAGTGAAAAGAATAGGACCTCCGATTGAGCCCTGTGGAACTCCTCTGCTTACAGGCAACTTATCCGATAGCAGAGTAGAACCACCTGCGCCACAGGTAATCTTCACGGACTGACCACGATTAGATAGGCAACTATCAAACCACAATTTAGCATCAGAGTCGAAACCGTAATAGCTGAGTTTAGAGATTAAGAGGTCTAAACTTAAGGAGTCAAAAGCGCGTGAAAAATCAAGTAAAACTAAAATTGTACACATACCATTATCTTGAGCACAAATAATGTTATCAGTCACGTCAAGTAGAGCCGTTGCTGTGCTGCGACCTTTTCGAAAGCCCGATTGCACGTCTGGTAGCATACTATTATCTTCCAGATATTTAGTTAGCTGCATACACACTGCTTTTTCCAGGATCTTAGACATACAAGGCAGAATACTAATAGGTCTCAGATCCTTGAAATCCACAGGATTACTAATTTTCGGGAGTGGGCGTACTATTGCGTGCTTCCATACGTCAGGAAATGTATGTGTGGCAATGGAGGTATTTATAATCGCTAATATGCAATCAACAGTATATGGGAACGTCATTATCAACATGTCTAGACTGATACCATCATAACCTTCAGCATTGGATTTCAAACTCCTAATTATTTTAAATAGCTGGTCTAAATTTATTTGATCTATGTGAAATATTGCATCGCTAAACTTATGATGTTCAAAGTAGGTGAGATTTGAGATTGAAGTATTTGGGCTGCCAGGAACATTCAAAAAATGACTATTGATAACATTAGGATCATTAAAATAAGATGGTAATTCACTATTTTTGATTGGCAATATATTATTTTTAAGGTTTTTCCACATTAATTTAGGGCTTCGTAAATTTTTATCTATGTTTTGTTTGAAATAAGCTGACTTCTCATGAAATAGAGCTATATTTACTGTAGATTTAAGACTTTTATAATATTTTTGTTTAGACTCTGATTTTGAACTGTGATAATCGGTTGCAGCTTTATCACGTAACTTCATCATTGTTTTTATAGTCTCCGTGATCCAAGGGTAGGAACGATCTTTGACGACAATTGTTTTTACTGGCGCATGCCGATCAAAAACACTCAAAACACTATGATTAAAAACTGCCACCATCTGGTTCACATCAGAAATTTGTGTGATAGAAACCCAGTCTATATCTAGTAAATCCGCATTAAACTTATCAACGCATATCTTTTTTGTGGGTCTGTACGTTATAGTGCGTGGACTTATTTTTGCTCGCTTGATATTAAATTCACATATTACAAGACAGTGACCGATAAGAGTACCCACTAGCTCTAGAGTTACTTTTTTTGGACTTAAGTCAGTACAGATAACATCAATCAGAGACTGACTAGTATTTGTAAAATGTGTGGGTTCCGAGACCACTTGATTTAAATTAAGACAAGATAGAAATGAATTTAATTTAACAGTGAAACAGTCGTTTGATTTTAATAAATTTACGTTAAAATCCCCCAAAAGGATTAAGTTATCGTACCGAGAGCACGTAGTTATACTATCTGTAATTGCATTTAAAAATAGATCTACACTTAACCAATGTGGCCTATACGCTGTACCAATTAAATGCTTTTTACCGTTTAGAGTTAAAGTAATCCACATTTGTTCGACTGCCGTATGCATTGGATCCACAGGATGGCGCCAGGTGCGGACTGTGATTCCCCGCTTGACGTAGAAACCAATACCTCCACCACGCGCTCGGAGATTACGCGGCCTAGGTGTGTGTCTCAATCGGTATCCTGGAATTGCTGGAGCACGCCCTTCCTCACCAGCATGAATCCATGTCTCATTAATCGCTAAAATGTCTAACCCACTCCGAGTCACTGCCGCTATGATGTTGTCATGGTTAGTGCCGAGGGAACCTGCATTGTATAAACCAACTTTAAAATTTTTGGAAGTCATTATCATATTATTTCATTCTTAAGAATCAGATACATCAGCACTAGGCCACCAAATAAAAAATGACGGACGTTACTAAAATTTAACGTACTGTTACATAAATATGGTATTGATATCAAAAAACTTTTAGATTTATGTACATGCCTCAAATTCTTGAATTCAACTAACTTAGTTTCTAGCTCAATCTTATAAGTAATTAATTTCTTACGCGACAACGGGCTTATCAACAAAAAACTTATTAAGATCTTGTTCCAACCGCACCCGAAAGGAAGCCCTTCCTGTCTCCCGACGTATGAGGATGCGCCCATTCTGCGTCCATGCGAACTTCCACCCATGGGAGAGGGCCATCTCGCGCGTCTTGAAAAGGAGCGCTTTATTGTACTTAGAGAGACGCTCATTTAAGTAGAATCTCGAAGGCGCCGCATTGAGTCCCAGACCCGCTGTGGTTGCGCCGCGCCGTACGCGTGCAGCCTTTAAGAATGCGTCACGCTGCTGTCGACGCGCTAGGCGAATCACTAGTGGCCGCGGTCGCGGGGGCGTCGCCAGCTCGCCGCCAGAGGGCGCGCGGCGCACACCCGTTCGCTCCACCAAAACCACATCTCGCTCGTCGTAGGACACACCAAGTTTATCCGCTATGAGGCCCACTAGATGCGCCACATTTTCACCAGGCTCTTCCGGAATCCCGCTAATCTCTATATCGTTGCTGTAGCTTTCCTGTTCGCGGTCACTTATTTGTAGCTTTAGCTGCTCGATCGTAGCAAGTAAACTGCATTGGTCCGGTACCAGTTGTCGCTCGGCATACTTGGCCTCAAGCCCATCCACTCGCGACTCCAAGCTGTCTAGTCTCCCTCGCACACCCTCTACAGCACTCCTGACGGCGCTTACATCGTCTCTCAAGACATAAAAATCATCATGAAATGATTTCATTTCACGACGCATTAACTTCATTTCCTTTAATAATTCCGTATACACATCAGAGGCTGGAGCATCCTGTGAAGGGGTGTAATCCGCTCGTTCACCCCGAACCTGACGTTCGGTGTTGTCCTTCCGAGGGGTCTTCGCCTTGCACTCAGGACAAATCCAAGAAGACGAAATCAGGACATCGTCGGGGATTTTCACGCAGGCTCGATGATAGAAATTAATGCATGTCGAGCATTTAGCGCCATCTGCCACACTTGCGAAGCGGCCACATCCATTGCACTTCTTCGACATTGTAATAACCGATCTGGCGTGACGAAAATTTAAACCCAAAGAACAATCACAAAAGGTGCAACTTAATTACGGGTATAAACGCTAGATGGCGCTGTTTTCAATCGAATCTATTTGGAAAATGAGGGTTTATGCCAATTGTTTCCAAAAACCGTGCTCAAGGTACCCACTTTGTGTCCAAAAAAATGATTTAATCAAACAGCTGACACGATTTAATCACCTGATAACAAAGTATCCCAGTGGCGCCACAGCACAACAACACTCACACAGCTTCCCGACACTAAGCTGAACCGGAATATAGTACAGTTAAGATGAGTTATTCGGAAATGTATTTATAATATTTATCAAACAGACTAGCACGCAACTGTCGCAACAACGTCGTGACGTCCATTTATTCCCATATGAGTACTCTACGATAATACTTTATACCAAATTTCATAGTTCTAGGTCAACTGGAAGTACCCTGTAGATTTTGATTTATGCGAGTGTCGAAATATGCGTTTTTTACGACATAAACGGCTCTAACTTTTTTACACGGTAACTGAGAAGCTTTTCTTTTACAGAACTGCAAGAATTCATAGGTTTACGTATATAGTTTAAATTTCAACTCGATATCTTTACGCGTTCTCGAAATAAAAGGTCTTGACATACACACAGACGGACAGACGGACGGACGGACAGACGGACAACAAAGTGATCCTATAAGGGTTCCGTTTTTTTCCTTTTGAGGTACGGAACCCTAAAAATTAATACCGACGAACATATAACCTCCAAATGGTCCAATGTCTGTGAAGCTGGCATATCATTGTCTAGCAGATCAGGAATAAATTAGAGCTCTATTCGCATGCAGCATAGTTCTTTAGTTCATGATACTTTTTAGAAAAAGATAAATTATAGTAAAGCGTTTGGTAGAATCGATCACAGGCTGCTGCTATCCAAATTATACCATAGCATATGCATTCGAACGCCTATGCTATGGTTAGCAAATCGCCTCGAGGCGATTTGCTCAGGTGGTTCTCATCCTATACGTATAAGAAATCGCTCGCAGGCAGTTGTCATTAACAACTATATTATTATTTCCAGTTGTGTTTTCGTCCCCAGTGGGGAGGGTTGAAGGACACTCAAGGTACCTTACTCGGTCCACTCCTGTTTTTGATCTTTGTGAACGACATAGCTCAATGCTTTCAAAATAGTAAGCTGCTAGTTTTGCCGATGATATGAAAATCTTTAGAGCTATTGAATCAACAGAGGATATTGTTAAACTTCAATCAGATCTTATGAGACTTGATGACTACTGTGTTGTGTGGAGGACTTGACTATTACAGCAGAAAATAAAAGAACAGTTTGTAAAAACGATTCGTTATCTCTGTCACACAATACTGCTCGCGCTGCTCGCATACTATAAATAATCGACCCCATCGCCGTAGTCACCTCTGCGGCGCTGGGGTCACCCGATCCGGCAGCTCCCTGAAACAGGAAGTATTCCGTATTTGGTATAGGCGCCGGTTACCAAAGGCACACAGTCAGACACCGACCCCGCCGGCGAGGTCGAGGACCCTCAGGATCTGTTAGAAGATCGGTTAGATTCTCTCCAAATAGTCAATCAGCTCAACCACAGGGCCACAGGGCACACCCCTTCTGGGGTGCCCGGGCAAGTCTGATCTCTCCCGCCGGGTGACGGCCCAAGCCGAGGTCCGTACCTTCTCAGGTGCCCTTGCGCTAGTCACCCTATAACCTAATCTTAGGGCTCAGCCGCCTTCCGCGCTCGCCCATGTCCGGTAAGCTGTAGAGGCCTGAGAGGCCAACAGCTATAAGTCATTCAAAAAAAAAAAACTATAAATCAATGCACTCCGGAGTGCAGGCATTTCACGACAGAGGGCGTAGCGTGCGCACGGGCGCGCTTTGCAGAGCGATGCGATGGCGCGACGATGCGCGATGCTACATGATTCCTCCCCTAGCGAAAGCGTACCGGAGCAGTCAAGATTCGCCCGCTTCTTGTAGTCCTTAAAATCGGCTTAGGTGGCGATTGGGATATTTGCTCTGGCGTAGTATGTGCTGTAGAACTTGAACTGTATCGAAGCGTAGTCGGTGGTAGTCCTCCAATAATACTTCATTCAGAATGTATGCTGGCTTGGCTTGAGTCAAGTCTTGAGATCGATATATTAGGTGATCGGCGATCGGGCAACTGAAGTACAAAAGTTTTGTCGGTACGTTGCAGGACTTGGTAGGGGCCATCGTAGGGTGCTTGAAGTGGCTTCTTAACTGCGTCGTTCCTTACAAACACATGCGTACATGTTTGCAAATCGCGATGTATAAATTTTAGATTATTTACTTGTCTAGATATATAGTAACGCACCAAAAGCGCCCAATAAGTAACATGTAACTGCCACACGCTAACCCATCAGTGACGCCACAGACACCGCGCGGATAACATGTATTATTATTCTCTGTTTTACGGCGAAAATATGGCATCCTATGCTATAAATCTGTGCCGCAACTACAAGAGACGTTTGAAAACACCTGAAATCACTGGTAAGTACATTTCAAACAACTATTATCTTGTATAATTAGAGAGAATTAGTGATAGAATGTAACGTTATGCGTTACATATTTTTTTCACAAATAAAAATAGTATCAATGTTGCAACATATTAGGTGCCTCACGAGCGGTCTTTTGTTTTCGCCTCGGTCGGCGATGCGCTGGTGAACCTCGCCGCCCGCCGACATACCGACTTCAACTCACAGGCTGAGCGCACGCTCCTCTGTCCCGCGATCTTTAATACGCCGAATTCAAATAATCCCAGCGTAATCGTGGACAGAGAGCGTCACTAGCGTCCCTGTGATATTATCCTAAATTGGACAATTTAACCCCAGAACTGGGTAAGTGGTGCAACATTTTAATAACATTATGACATGTAGTTTTTATTGTAAAGTTTATTTTTGGTTGCATAATTTATTTTTTTCAATTTCATAATTAATTATGCATTTATTAGATTTCTGCAGAGTATTAATAGGTTGGTTATTTGTAATCTTATTATTTGCTTTCATAAAAATAAATTATTTTTAATTACCCACATTTTTTATTGTCACGAAATTAATCTTGGGATTTCTTATTTTATAATTTCAAAATTGTTATTTTCTCTCGAAATTGTAATCTCCGTATCTGATAGTGAACATCCACGGCAATACAGCCACGTACTTTGCGCTTTGCTGCTCGTTCGTTGTCGTGGGTGTTCCGTAACTTATGGCCAGAAAGTAATGCTTTCGCGCCTGGCGCATTACAGGGTCCAAGGTCCCCCTTTGGGAAACGGAGCGGCTTCACACTTCCACTGCACTCGACGGCATCCAGACCCGACCCGAACCTGGCCACTTACCTACGAGCGCCCACCTACACCTGCGGCGTGACGTCAGGGGAGTGCAAGTCCAGAAAGAAAGGAAAAGACTCACTATGACTGTATAGGCCCGATACCACCCTATATTGCTCACCGACCTATCTACTTTGCCCTGTGGGCCAATAAACATTTGTTCACGGAGAAACTCAGACCTTTTTATTTTACCCGACTGCATGGGGAGGAAAGGGAGTTCCCGGGACACTATCACGTATTAAGCTCGCAGGCCGTGACAAGAACTATCGCTAAACATACTACTGTGTATCTGTGTCATTAGTTGCCAGCTTTCAAATTGAATTTTACCCAAATTTTGTAGACATATTTTGTACAATTTTTTCCGTGAAAAATCCGTATCTTATATTTGTTTATATGCCCTGGACCACTGTGTCCCTGTGCCCGAGGTGGTGGCAGAACGAACTCGAATGAAGAATGAACTCGCAGAATACGTTTCGCAGTCGGTTTTTTTGTTTATTTTTAACCGACTTCAAAAAACGGGGTTATCAGTTCTTTGACAGATTTTTTGAGGGTATTTTAAGCTATTTATGAACCGATTTTAGTAAAATTTTTTTACTAGATAGGTCATGTTTCAAGGGTGGTCCCATATATCCATATATATAGATGCAGCTAAGACATGCGTAATATTAAGCAGTATCTTTATATTATATTTTGTTTGCAGAATACCCACATATATATACTAGTAAATAATCTAAGGTGTGAATATAGGTCGCAGGTTGCCGTACGGTACGGTTGCATTACTGTATTTATAACCAACAAAATTGGGAAACCTGATAAACTGTTCCTTTTTTGTCGGTAAAGTTGGGTGAAATTTGATTAAAAAAACCGGGCAAGTGCGAGTCAGGCTCGCACACCGAGGGTTCCGTACAAATCTTAATTTCAATAATTTCAAAAAATTGGGAAGTAAGTTGTTAAAATGTCCATACTAAAACCATAACCATCGACATT